>OZ018320.1:93536100-94136100 GCA_963969495.1 Ceratothoa steindachneri
AAGGGGTAAGCTTCTTATTACCGACAATGTTTAAAATATCGTTGTCCTTTCCTACTTCTCTTCTTCACTGAACCTCTCCCGTCCCTAAATACCTTTCCGTTCCAGTTATGTCCCTTAGTTAAATGTACTTTGCACTGAGTTGCGCTGAATGAGAGACCGTGTCTTCTGAATCTTCGCTCCTAGGACCTGGAATGTGCTGCCGTCCTTTATGCATTTATCCACTTGTTTCGGTGGCTTCAAGATGGCCTTGAGTACCCATCTATTCAGTAAATCCTTCTGCCACTGCTAGATAGGCGCTCACGAGGGGTCACAACAGTTAACAATATAATCATCACACATCCCAAAACACAAGTGAAACTGAATTATCTGGTCGAAGATAATTTAAGAGCGCAATTTAAAACATTAATATCATATCATCCCTCTACTTTCACCATTTTCTATTTCTATACCCATCAGTCCCGCTCATCATACTCTATCCTTCTTTATTTCCACCCCGTAGAGGGGGCTTATTGAAAGCGGGATTATACGGCCCCTCAGGGTGAATACAATATGTGATGAAAATCCTAATTTGTAAAAGATTTTAAATCTTATCAGCGAAAGTCTCCAAATGATGCCTTTGAATTATTTACTGTTTTACTTCATTCATTGATGTTATACTGGGTAGAAACATGAAGTGTAGACTGCTTTTTAAAATCATTTTAAAACTCTTTCCCGGTTATTTCAGGATTTATTAAATTTTGTGGATCAAATTGTAAATTCATAAAAAATAACACCCGTTTATATGAATGGAAAATATGAAACGAGCACCTGTATAAAAGCAGGAAGACAGAGGAGGATATTTTAAAAATGTTGAACTTCACTGTGAACGGACATGGGTTTTTTAAAGCTTTCATCAGCTCAAAGAATCAGGGCGTTGTCTTAAAAGAGTGAGGACCACTTTGCTCACATTAGCGAAGTCCCCAAGACTCATCAAGATCACGATGTAAAAGATCAAGCGAAATCCAAGGATGAGTGCGCGATAACTTACCTTTAGAGGCCAAAGTGAGTGATGTGAGCGTGCAAAAATTGCTGAAAGATGTTCTGAAAGTTTGTC
The DNA here is from genome assembly GCA_963969495.1 of Ceratothoa steindachneri. Taxonomy (NCBI): domain Eukaryota; kingdom Metazoa; phylum Arthropoda; class Malacostraca; order Isopoda; family Cymothoidae; genus Ceratothoa; species Ceratothoa steindachneri. Next base: position 93,537,194 of record OZ018320.1, read on the forward strand.
CCTTCAATCTTCAATCCAGTTAATACGCTGTCTCCCTAATTCGTGTGCTTATAGCTTTATCAATAGTCTTTTATGTGAAACGGGGTCAAATGATTTTTAAAACTCGAGATAGATTACACCTGTAGCTTTATCCTGGTTAAACGTTTATATTATTTCCTGAAAAAAAGCAAGAAAATTACTTAAGCATGAACGTCTAGACCTCTAGATGCTCTACGCTCTTATCTCTAACAATGGACTGCGGGAGTTTGCCCACGAAAGAAGTAAGGGAAATGGACGGAAAGTTTCTAGGATCAGTCTTTGTTCTTTTTTTGAAAATTAGAGATAACTTTGGTTCTTTTAACTCCTCAAGAACTATTTCGTCACCACTGTATTTTTTTTTTAATTAAGGAAATTGGTTTTAATATATTTTATCGGGACCCTGTACTTTTAAAATTTTAATTTTCTTAATAGAAATATTAATTTAATTTTCAGTTATGTTGAAATTTGAAACTATAGGGGCCCGATGAACTCCCTAATTGGCTGACGATCATTTACATATCTATTTTTTCTCTTTAGCTCGTGCTTTGACACCAAGGAAAACTACTTTTCACGGTCTCTTTTGTATGTTCTTATTATAAGCATGAGAAGACGACGATAATAAAGGTATCGTTTTCGATTCTCAATAGTATTGCTGATTTTTTTTAAATGCCATACAATCTATCACGTTGCCTTATGTACTTTTTAATCTCACTTTTTAGCCACGGCAGAGAAATTGATCTATTAGATTCTCGACATTTATAGTGCACTATTTCATTATTTAAATTAAAAATTGAACGCGGAAATTCAATGTACATTTCCTGAGGGGTTTCTAGTTTAAAATTTGATCCCAATTTAAAAGTTTAAACGGGAACGAAAAGGACCAAAATTGTAGGAATTAAAGTCTGGAAAGAGTTGATGAACTCTCACGAACATTTCTTAGAATATTTAGATTCAATCCAATTATGTAAGGTAAGTTAATGTTTATTGAATCGTTTTCAGTTTAATTCCCCCTTTTATATTTTGTGTAAAACCTAAGAATCCTATTTTTTTCAAGTTAAAGGAACGCAATTGAGAAACGAGATAATATTCAAGACGGAGCAATCTCTTGCAAGATGAGCCTTAAGTGTAGATTGGAAGAGAGAGAAGAGCCATCGCTCAGTCCCTTTCTTGAAGTCACAATCTCATCGAAGTATAAAAGCCTTATTTATATCCATTCGCATACCCATTTTTAGTCTCGTGGGCGCGACTCTATAAGATATTATGTCGGTTCGTAGGTCGTCGGTCGGATGATAACGTAACCATTTTACTTTTCACTGAGTTTTTTGGCAATTATTAAAAGAAAACTAACTATGGGTCGGATTGCCCCACTTGTGGAAAGTTTTAAAGGTCGTAAGGTCATAACTCAGATTAATTGAGAGCACGCGACCTAGGTCTGTCGACCTTGTTTTTAATAACGTCATATCCCTTCATTTTCCTCCTATATTTCTTTTATTATTTAAATCTTCATCTGCATCCTTTTGTTTATTGTAATTTTTCTCAGTACATTTTGCACAGCTTTGTATTTTTCCTCGTCAATATCCTTCACCGAGCCTACTCAAATCGAGCCTTTCATCCCTCGGACAATGACACCCTCTCTAATAGCGGACGAGGTCCACCAACCGAACAATAAAACTTACATAAAGATCAGAATGACAATGTTACATTTATATATTTTAAAATATTCCGGGAACTGATCCCATGAATGAGGTGGAAGAAAAGACTCGATTGGCCAATTAAATGTTCTGATTAGGCACGAGATTGATTATGATGAATTAATACTCACTTAAAATTGTCAATTAAAAAAAAATTAACTATGATTAAACTTAATTATAATTTAATTTTAATGATTTGACCTTCGAAAAGTGACAGATCGGTATTCTTCCAACTCACAATAGAACTGCACCTCATCATGTCTGAGTATATTCGCTTTTTGACGGACACAAGTCATACGTTCATATACACTTCATACAGATTTTTCCCTCCCCTAACTACACCATTACGAGCCTAGCTTTCAAAAACCTTCTGGGGCAATGCCCTCGATAGTTATTGCTCGTAATCACAAATGCAAATAATCTTTTTTAGTCCATCGTGGGTCATTGGTCAGTGGTAATGTCTTTCAATCTCAGGAAAGGCGAGATTTTTCATCTTTCATACGGTCCACATTTACCTATGTGTGTGTGTGTGTATATGTGTGTGTAAGTTGTGCAAACGTGTCGAAAATGAAGCTATAGTGAGACGCAGAATAATTTAATTAACGCTCTGTGAGGCGGGAAAAGCGGGCCGAAAGGCTTATAAGCGAGGAGGAAAATATTTGAAGAGCGTTCTTTCGGTGTCTCAATTACCCGTCATGATTTTATGACGCCTTCGGCCCTGCTACCGATTCGTTGCATGACCGGACCGGCATCACGGGGCTGTCTACTCCCAGAGGCACTCTTGAGTGCCAAACATCGTGGTTTTCAGTGACATTTATGAGGTTCTTCTTCGCAGGAAAACGAACACCATTAAATAGCGCCATTCACTTTTCCTATTTCAAGCTCAGAGATTGATATTGACAACGAATAGAAGAACAAAGGTTTTAAAATAAAGACTTTGGCACGAACGCGTGTAAGTAGGCCTAGAGTTGTGTGTGTAGTGGCTCACATAAGGAACATATACGTGTGCGAATGAAGAGTAAATACAATGTGGCTGTTTCAAACGGTTGAGATCATTTGATAATAGAAAATGCATCAATTAAAGAAAATTCTTAGTAATGTTTAATAAAAGAGTTAATTGTTTTTAATTAGGCATATCCTATAAAATAGAAAAATAAGGCATTTTAAGTTGTTTGTTTGGTAGTTAAGGGGAAATGAATCATATTTGAAGGGTAGGTTAGGTGGCCAAGTGATAATAAATCATATTTTGAAAGCTGTTTTGGTAGCTAATGTGTAAGGAGACTTATTTTGAAAGGTTTGTTAGGTAGCTAGTGAATCATATTTGGGAAATTTAGGGGATGGTAATGGATTATATGATTTTGAGGGTCTTTAGGCGGCTAAGTCGTAATAAAACATTTTCGTAAAGGATTTGTTTGTTAGGTAGGTGATAATGATAATGATAAGTGGTAGTTAGTGATGGATCATATATTTTAAAGTTTTGGATTCAGGAAACATAATAATCCCGTCCATTACTCGCTGGAAAAGGAAATCTCTCTCTAAAATAAGCTAAGCATAGACAAACCCTCCCTAAAATGACCGAAGCAAAGTCACTCACTCCCTCAAATGACCGAAGCAAAGTCAATCCGTCCCTCAAGTAACCGAAGCAGTCAATCCCTCCCCCAAATAACCAAAGCAAAGTCGATCCTTCCTCAAAATGACCAAAACAAAGCCAATCCCTCCCCAAAGTGACCTAAGCAAAGTCAACTCCTCACCCAAATCATAAAAGCAAAGTCAATCCCTACCCAAAACTACCAAAGCAAAGTCAAACCCTCCCCCAAATAACCAAAACAAAGTCAATTTCTCCCCCCAAATAACCAAAGCAAAAGTCAATCCCTCGCCCAAAATAACCAAAGCAAAGTCAATCCCTCACCAGAATAAACAAAGCAAAGTCAAACCCTCCCCCCAAATAATCAAGGTAAAGTCAATCCCTCCCCAAATGATCAAAGCAAAGTGTATCCCTCCTCAAAATGGCCAAAGCAAAGTCAACGAAATCAATCCCTACCCACAATGTTCGAGTAAAACAATCAATCCCTCTCTGAAATACCCACGTAAAAAGAAGCACACACATTATTTTTATAGTTTTGCTCGGTGCTAAGTGTTAATAATATGTCAGAATGTTCAACTGTTTGTTATGAAGATAAGTGGTATTTTATCATACTTAAAAAAAACCCTTTTATTGGGTAGCAGAAAGTGTTAACGAATTATATTTTAAAAGATTTGTTAGATGGCTGAGTGGTAGGGAATCGTATTTTTGAGAAGCTTCTTTCATAGCTAAGTGGCAACAAATCATTTGTTCTTGAGGTTTGTTAGGTGGCTAAGTGGTTATTAATCACATCTTAGAAACATTTGTTAGGTAATTAATCATATTTTGGAAAGGCTTTTTAGCCGGTTTTCATTAACCCAATGTCTTTTTGCGTGTATGGAGAACAGAATTGCACAGCCTACTTTAAATGAGGTCTTACAAGCGCTTTATATGGGGGGTGGGGGATAATACCTTGCGATCTAAAGGCAAAATCTCTAGCTATGTATCTTAGAACACTATTTGCCTTACTTTTGTGACGCTACAATGCATTGTTTTGTGAACACTCAAATTTTACTGCAAGTTTTCGCAGTCCCCAGGATATTTTGTAGAAAATTGTGATATATTATATAATAAATTCATATCAAGATCGTTTGCATAAATTTCAAAAAGCATGGGTGCAAGAACAGATCCCTGAGGAACGCCACTCGGGATTGATGCCCGTGATTAACTCATTCCATTGACAATAACTCTGCCTACGGCTTTCCATTTATTCTTCGATCCATTTTTGTACGTTGCCCCCTATTCCCTGCGCTTTTAGCTTTATCAATAGCCTTTGTTTTGGTTAAATGGTCCCACAAGCCTGTTTGAAATCGAGATAAGATCCATTTACTGCTTTATCTTGATAAAACGTTGAAATTATTTGTGAAAAAATTGAGCAAATTATTTAAGCATGAGCGCTATCGTTGAAAGCCAAGTTGTGTGCAATTTATTAAGTTATTTATCTCTAGATTTTCTACGATCCTCTCTCTAACAATAGGTTCCAGGAGTTTGCCAGCAACCGAAGTATGAGAGTTGGGCCGAAAATTTTCAGGATCAGTCTTTATGGTTTTTTCAAAATTGGTGGTACATTTGTTTCATTAAAATCTTTAGGAACTATTGCCTTGCTAGTAACCTTTTTACAAAAATGTACAAAAGGGTTTTAATAGTTCGCTCTCTAATTATTTAAGGTTGATCGGATATATTTTGTTAGTACCAGGTGCCGTTCTCTTATTAACCCTTCTGGCGGGTATTGACAAGGGCATGAGCCCCAAGGGACTTACAAAATTACACGCAAGAAAATTAAAATGGCGAAAGTGCTTGAAAGTGTTTTCATTTTCCTCCGGGTAATTTTCATAGGAAATAAAATATCTAATATTTTGTCGCATGGCGTTTGTTAGCAAATTGCAGGTGGTAAAGATTTGTCATAATTTATTGTTAACTTGTAGCATTTTTTCAGTAGAAAATTTGGTCCAATTCTCCTTCAGTACACCCACGACTTCTCTTCGTTGCAATTACGGTCCGTTGGAGTGGTAAAAAGCCTCTTCCGATTACAGCGAAGTTAAGCCATATCGGGCGTGATTAGTCGTGATGGTGTCTCGATTCGGATCTACTTGTCGTCAGCTGCCGTACGCTCTAGATGCCCTTGGTTCGGATCCCACGTTAATCATTAGGTCCCAAATGAGAAATGAAAGGCATTTTAAACCAGTATAATCGATGGTAAGAACTCCACCAAAAGCGCAGATCGGTGGTAAAATCCCTTACCAATTTATTTGGTTTAGTTTGGGAATAATCGCGATGGACATTTCAAAACATTAATCTCGGAATCTTCAAACCATTTTTTTTATTACATATGCCGGATATTTTGGGATCATAGTCTTGTTGGTAGCAAAATTACCTACCTAAACTTTTTGGTTGGCCTTGGTAGGTGGTTTAATTTCGAAATAGTCGAATGATCTTTTGTCGTCATTTTTCCATTGATTTGAACACGTGTTCCTGTACCATTAGCAACCAAAGAAATACGTATTGGTATGCTTCCTCTGCCGTGCCTTGTTGGTATGCTGGCTGTTATACTGTTTTTAGAAAGACGCACAAGTTTTCCGTCAAAGAACAGTTCTGCAATTATGGCGAAGTAGTTTTATCTTCGTTTTGTCGGACCATATTACGTTCTTCCCAAATAATTTATAACGGTTAACGTACTTTTTTTGTAACTGTGTACCCTATGCAACGTATGTTTTAACGACGGTATGGCTTCTTTCTGGCCCGACAGCCGTGGAAGTCATTTTAGTCTAGGAATCTCTCCATCGTCGTCTCTGAATCATTAACTCCTGCTACAGCCATACCTCTATATACTCACTTCCTAGGTTAATTTTTACTTTTCTTTCATTGTTATGAATATCACAAAGTGATAATTATGGTTTCTTTTCAATTCTTTATACAGTTTTTTCTGTTACAGTGTTACTATACTTGGGTATAATTTTCTGAACTGACGCTCCTGGGGTGTTCATTCGGTTGGATATTTCTCCATGCGTGTTCCTGGCGTCTGGAAATGCAATAACACGCATTTCTGTCTTCACTTGTCTCCCCTGGTGGGCCTAAACTTTATTTTTGTCTTTTAGTTAATTTATCATTATTACTATTATAACAATGTTTTTGATAAAAAATATCCCTATTGTTATCTTTTTATTTTATAATTTAAATTAACCTATTGTTGAATTTGTACCTTTTCTTTTTCCGGAGGCCGTACCCTTTTCGAGGGTAGCCACAAAGGTTTACTAATAATGGAAAAAAAGTCTTCGTCTCCCTTTCTTGCGTTTTCAAATTTTGAGATGGGGCAAAAAGTTAGGCTAACAATCGTATGAAGAAGGATGCCTACTTATACACCGGATTGTTTTCGTAGAAATAGAAAGTTTAGAAAAATCACAATCCGATAATAAAAACTGGTGATTTAAAAAAAAAAAATGATTTCAACCTGAGTCTCGTCCAAAAATAGATAATAAAATATAACAAGAATATACTTTTGGAATTTGTCTTTGATAGTACCTAAGTTGCACTTCATAAAACAAAGGATTAAAAAAACGTTAAAAGTTATGTGTATTCAAGATTGATTCGTCCTAAACTATAAGAGAACGATAACTTATAACCTACCGTCTACATGTAAACATTTGTAAGATATGTATAGCAACACTCCCATGTGTATTGTTGACTGTTATGGATGGTTTTACTTTTGGATCAGAGTTGCAAGACGAGTTAAGGTCAAAGAACTTACAGAAAACCGGTTATTCAGTGAAAGAGCAAAGGAATGACACTGTCCGAAATTGATAAGCATTGTAATCGGTCAAAAAGTGTGACTTTACGCATAATAAAGCTTCATGAGGACTACAAGTCCTGCGAGTTGAAAAAATCGGGTTACCCTTGAATAACCATTCCTATGGAAGATCGCATGATGAAACGTATTTCGATCAAGGACCAATTTGAGAAAGCAGCCGCTATTTTACGTCAAGTTACAGAGAACCTGAACCTAAATATATCTCGCAAGACTCATGCACGATAATTCAGAGAGGGGGAACTCATAGCACGTGAACGTGCTAAGAAGCTACCTATAAGTAAAAGAACAATGCGGCTAGGTTGGCCTTCGCTACTGAGCACGTCATGCGGAGTAGTGAAAACTAAGTGTTTTCAGCGACGAAAGCAATGCATTTTTCGGGACGAAAAAAGAATCTAAGGTGTCATACAGGTGAAATATTGAGTCCCACATACACGAAAAAGACGGTTAAATTTTGAGGTGGAAGTGTTATGGTTGGGGGCATGTTTTCAAGCGCTAAAGTACGATTATGTCCGCACCTCTGTTCCCAAGGTAAACTAAACGTACCATACAAAAATCTGATTTAGGAACACTTGATTTCCTTTCTGTGAAAATTGGAAGTACATGAGGCTGTTTTCACTCAGAACAATGCTCCGTGCCGCACAGTAAAGAAGGTCAAGCAGTTCTTGGATGGTAAAATATCGACGTGATGAACTGGCCACCGGAGAGCCGTGATGTAAACCATATACAAACACCAAAGGAAGATATTTAGTAAGTAGTCTATAGCTTTGAAACCGACGAATGTTGAAGATCTCTGGAAAAGATTAGGAGAAGAATCGAATAAAATTACGTCCGAGCAATGGGACAAATTGATGAAGTAGTGAGGATGCGGCTGATGATGTACTGAAGCCACTTAAAACAAAGGCCTATATACTTGTTATTTATAATTTTTTCAACTTTCCACGAAATAATTATGTTGTGTTCTGGTTATGACTGTATTTATATCTATCGTTCTTTAGTTTTGGACGCCTCCTTTCTTTAAATATGCACTACTTTCTTAGTAGCTCTTTTTAGCAACTCTTCTATGAAATGAACGTTGGTCATCACCGGAAGCAAATACCAAAGAAAATTCTGTGCAATTTTTATGAAAGTTAAACAAGGATTTTCAAGAAAATCTAAATTTCAGTATTTAGTTCTCTAGTTTTGGACATCATTACATAAATAAACTACAACTTAATGAAGATTCTCGCAAACATTCAAATAAATAATATAAAAAAAGTAGGGAAAGTTTCCTAAGCATTTAACTAATAATTAAAAAATCAAGAAAAACTTCATATCATTTAAGCAAATAATTAAAAACTACCTAAAATAATTCACTTAACCAGAAGTAAAAAAAAAAACTATCACGAGAAATATTCCCCTAAATTTAAATTTAGATTTTAGATAAAAAAAAACTTAAGAAAATTCCTTTAAAATTAGAAAGTTCACCGCCCCCAAATGTTTTGCTATGTAATAAAAATATATCTTTATAAAATTCTCTTAAAAACTTATTTTATATTATCTGAAAAAAATCATAACTATACGTGAATTTATGTGCCTATAAAGCATTACATAATACTACGTTTTCAATTATTTTTGCCGAACAATTATCTTTATATGGTTTTTATTTTAATTTAATAAATTACAATTTAATTTATTAAAGTTAATAAATTTGATATAACAAATTCTGTTTCAAATATATCTGCAGTCTAAAAACCGATTTGTTAACTTCTATCCTTATGTGAGAAAGATTTTTTTCTACGTAGTCAGTTTTGCGAGGGATTGTCAATTTAATACCTTACCCCTCCTTCCCCAATCTAAGTGTTTAGTTAAAAATACAATTCATTAAACTCGGTTAAGCGTTTACTTAAATAATTAAAAACATCCCAAGAAATTTATTTCCTCCTAGAAACTTATTTTCTGCGTTCCTTTCTTTCAACCTTTAATTATCCTTTTTCTCTTTAAGGTTTAGAGGGCCCTTCATTGTAACACGAAAAACAGCGTCTGTTAATGAATTACACGACATAACACTTTTCTAAACGTTTAACTAACTAATTAATAAAATATCCTAAAAATTTGATTTACCCTTAGAAACTTATTTTTATGCGTTACGTTTGTTAATAAATTAGACCACATTAAACATTCCTAAACGTTTAACTATCTAATTAAAAAAACTCCCTAAAAATTTGACTTTCCCCTAGGAACTTATGTTTTTGCGTTTCTTTCTTTCAAGCTATGATTTTATCTTTTCGCTTAATTGTAGCACTGAAACAACGTTTAGTTAATAAAATACACCACATAAAACTTTCTTAAACGTTTAACTAACTGATTAATAAATACTCTAAAAATTGGATTTCGCCTAGAAAATTACTTTTTTGCCTTTCTATCTTTTAACCTGTGATTTTATCTTTTCCCTTCATTGTAGCACTAAAAAAAAGTTTAGTTAATAAAATAAACCACCTAAAACCTTCTTAAACATTTAACTAACTAATTTAAAAATACCCTAAAAATTTGTTTTCCCCTATAAACCTTTTTTTCTGCGTTTCTTTCTTTGAACCTTTAATTCTTTTTACCCTTCTTTATTCTAGCACTAAAACAAGGTTTAGTTAATAAAATACACCCCATAAAACATTCCTAAACGTTTAACTAATAAACAATACCTTACAAATTTGATTTCCTCCTAGAAATTTATTTTCTTGCGTTTCTTTCTTTCAACATTTGATTCTCTCTTTTACTTCAATGTAGCACGTAAACAACGTTTAATTAATAAAATACACCACATAAAACTTTCCTAAGCGTTTAGCTAACTAATTAAAAAAATACCCTAAAACTTGATTTGCCCCTATAAACCTATTATTCGGCATTTTTTTATTTCAACCTTTGGTTCTCCCTTTCTTTTTTAAGGTTTACGTCAATTCATTGTAACACGAAAACAACGTTTATTTATTAAAATAGACCCTATAAAACTTTTCTAAAAGTTTAATTAATAAAAAATATTCTAAAGATCTGACTTCCCAACCTTTGATTTCAACCTTTGATTTTCCCTTTCTCCTTTAATGTTTTCAGACCACTTTATTGTAGCACGAAAACAGCGTTTGTTAATAAATTTGACCCCATAAAGCTTTCCTAAAAATTTAACTTACTAATTTTAAAAAATCTCTAAAAGTTTGACTTCGCCATAAAACTTAGGTTTCTGCATTTCTTTCTTTCAACCTATTATTCTATCTTTCCCCTTCATTTTAACACTAAACAACGTTTTGTTAATAAAATACACTGCATAAAACTTTCCTAAGCGTTTAACTAACTAATTTAAAAATACCCTAAATATTTTATTTCCCCTAGAAACCTTTTTTTCTGCCTTTCTTTCTTTCAACCTTTTATTCTCCTTTTCTCCTTCATTGTAGCACTAAAACAACGTTTAGTTAATCAAATATACCACATACAACATTCCTAAACGTTTAACTAATAAAAAATACCCTAAAAATTTTATTTTCCTTTAGAAATTTATGTTTTTGCGTTTCTTTCTTTCAACATTTGATTCTCTCTTTCCCCTTTAAGGTTTAAAGGGCACTTCATTGTAGCACGAAAACAGTGGATCTCTAAAACGTTGGCACGTTGTCAATGGAACGAATCGATCTCAAATGGCCGTATTGTGGATGGCCACCGAGAGTTGTTTATCAATAAATAGATGAATATTTTTATATATAAACCGCATGAAATGTGTCATCCTGCCTCATGTGACCAACACAAGACGAATTATTTGACCAGCTTAATATAGTCTTTTGTTTGAGAGAAATGAACAGTATCGTAATGAAGTGGGTGTTTCCTATATATGTGTACATGAAAAGAAGTATGCTCAAAATAATATTCATGGGAATTAAAATTACCTTTCTTTATTAAGGGAGGAGCCTATGTAACCAACAAAGGCATTTTCATTCAATAATGAAAGAACGATATGTGGGTAAATATAAAAAAAGTGATAAAAGAGAATATGAATTTAAAGAATAATGATGGTACAATGCAATATAAAATCTTGAAAGACTATATAGTAGGGATGTAGGCGTCTTTTATTATAAACCTTCCAGGAACAAGTTCGTACAAATAGCATAGAAACTCAAAATTACGAGCGCGATTTCCCTGTGTATCCGAGAATAACAAAGGTTAATGGAGTTATCCCATTAAATGATACTAGTAGAAAACTAGCATTGAAAATCGACCAAATAATCTATGACAGGACCTCAATTACATAATAACCAAAAGACCAAATCTCAAATGAGGTCATTTCATAAAATATCTGAACTAAATTAGTATCTGTCAATTGCAAAACCCTACAATGTGAAATGAATCACTACCTGCACCCAAATACATCTCTATACATCAACTTTAAATCAATTTTCATTGATTCATCGAGGGTAGGAAACCATTAACTGTGCTCGACCACAATATTTTGCTGGGTGTTTCTAGCCTTGTTTCCCCCATCCCTCTCTTCGGACGAGTGTGTACGTGCATTTGAGGGAAAACTGAACTTGCATGTCAAAGGTTACACATGTAGATAAGTGTGTACCGTACAAATGAAATTGTTAAAAACGCATGTTAAAAAAGAAGCATAATATACTGACATTAGATAGTGGTAGTTTAGCACCGTCTAGGTAAGCGGACCAGCCTTGAGCGGATCTTAGGGTCTTTGATGGGTCCTTGTTTCTGTAGTTCTTTAGTTCTTGCAAATTTTTGTCTTATTTTTCACTAGTAAAAGGATGAATTAAAATACAATCACAAAACATAAAAATTTGTCTGCAAATTCTCCATATGAAGGAAAAGCAAGGCTCAACAATCATATCTACACAGTTTCTATCCAGGAGTCAACACTGTACGTTTTTGTATGTAAGTAATACGACATATAACATGCAACATTGCTTTAGACCGAACAAAATACACAACCACCCTTACAATAGTGATAAAAAAACAACTATCATAAAATCACCCAAATTTAAAAGATTTCAGAAATATACACCTTAAACTACCAGAGGCAGTACTAATAAAAACTATTAAACTCGTTCTCAAGTAAAACAGATGCAATTTTACCTAATCTATTTTTTTTTAATAAAAGCTGTATACTGTAGAAATTCTATGTAAGTGTATAACGTTTCAACTCTGTAAAGCCCTGATTTCCTGGTATGACCTCTCAAGAAAAAATCGATTGAGGTCAACTAATTTTCACTTCCTTCTTATCCTTGACCCTTATTTGTAAATTAACCCCATTAGACCCTTCTCTACGTGTATATGACAAAAAGGGGACATAATAAGATTTGATTATTTTTAAAGATGTCCCTTGTCCTTGAAAAAATATTCGAAAGAACATAGACAATGCATTTTACTCTGAAAGCCTTATACTTGTTTATCTCAAAGGTGATGTACTGAGGATTGTTCATCTCAAAAGTGATGAACAATCACCTGAAAAGCGATACTGAAGAGTCTTGTTTATCTCAAAAGTGGTGCTGAAGAGGCTTGTTATCTCAAAAGTGTCGTTGAAGACGCTTGTGAACTGAAAAATGATGTTGAAGAGGCTTGTTTATTTCAAAGGTGATGGCGAAAAGGTTTGTTATTTTAAAAATTGATATAGAAATTTGTTAATTTCCAAAATGATATTGAAGAGGTTGTTTATTTCAAAACTGATAATGAAGAGGTTTGCTCACCTGAAAAGTGATAGCGAAGAGACTTTTTCATCTCAAAATTGCAATTGAGGAGCCTTGTTCATCTAAACAGTGCAATTTAAGAGGATTGTTCATCTCATAAGTGCAGTTGAAGAGTCATGTTAATTTCAAATGTAATATGAAAGAAGTTTGATCACCTAAAAAGTGATAGTAAAGAGACATTTCAATAGTGAGGTTAAAGAGACATGTCCATCTACAAAGTGCACATGAAGAAGCTTGTCATTTCAAAATTGCCGTTGAAGGGCTTGTTCATGTCAGAAATGTAGTTGGAGAGGATTGTTCATCACAAAATTGATGATGAAGAGACTGGTTCTGAAAATTGCCGTTAAAAGGCTTATTTATTTCAAAATTGCAGATGCAGGAGCTCTTTCATCTCAAAAGTGATATAAAAGAGGCTTGCTCACCTGAAAAGGGATAGTGAAGAGACTTGCCCATCTCAAAAGTACATATAAAGAAGTATATTTCAAAAATCCTGTTGAAGAGGCTTGTAAATCTTAAAATTTATATTAAAGAGCTTGTTAATCTAAAAACTTGAGTTTATGGGGCGTTTTCATCTCAAAAGTACAGTTGATGTTTTTTTTCATCTCCAAAGTGAAGTTTACGAAGCTTTTTCATTTCAAAGGTGATGTTGAAGAGGCTTCTTAATTTTGAAAGTGAGTTCGAAGATGCTTCTTAATTTCAAAAGTGATGTTGAAGAGGCTTCTTAATTTCAAAGGTGATGTTGAAGGGGCTTCTTAATTTCAAAAGTGATTTTGAAGAGGCTTCTTAATTTCAAAGGTGATGTTGAAGGGGCTTCTTAATTTCAAAAGTGATTTTGAAGAGGCTTCTTAATTTCAAAAGTGATGTTGAAAGGGCTTCTTAATTTCAAAAGTGATGTTGAAAATGCTTCTTAATTTCAACGGTGATGTTGAAGAGGCCTGCTCACTTGAAAAATGATAGCGAAAAAGAATTGTTCATCTCAAAAGTGAAGTTGAAGAGGTTTGTACATCTCAAACTTTATATTAATAAAACTTGTTAATCTCAAAATTTGAGTTTAAGAGCTTTTTTCATCTCAAAAGTGATGTTGAGGGGGCTTCTTAAATTCAAAAGTGATGTTGAAGATGCTTCTTAATTTCAAACGTGATGTTGAATGGGGCATCTTAAATTCAAAAGTGATGTTGAAGATGCTTCGTAATTTCAAAAGTGATGTTGAAGGCTTCTTAGTTTCAAAAGTAATGTTGACGAGGTAATTTCAAAAGTGATGTTGAAGAGGTTCCTTAATTTCAAAAGTGATGTTAAAGATTCTTGTTAATTTCAAAAGTGTCCAATTGAAGATGCTTCTAAATTTCAAAAGTGATGTTGAAAGGGCTTCTTAATTTCAAAAGAGACGTTGAAGAGGCTTCTTCATTTTCAAAGTGATGTTTAAACGATTAAACTAACCCGAAACTGATATGTGATAATCATTAACTGAAATAATAAAATTATTATTTTTAAGTGAAAACTAATGTGGGCATCTCGATAGATTGGTTTTAAAGAGGTTTTTAAAGAAAATAGTAAATTAGGGGAACTGTATATGTAAGGTAGGAACATAACCAGATTACTCTAAAGAGGAAACTATTTAGTGCTCTCGTAACCGGGAAGGCACGCAACTCTTTCGAACCTTATTAGCGTGTCCAATGAAAGCAATACCCCTTCTGGCACCTAAATAATTACAGTCCAAGTTATAACTCGTGATTCCCGCCTGCAGGGAACGTATCTTAGTGCTTACTGAAATACGTTGCTATAGGTTGGTATGGGAAAGTTCCCTGATTAATAATTACTAAAGAAATCATGAGTTTTGAGCTTTCGTAGTACTAAATGACCAATACAGACTACTTGTCACTACTCTAGTACCGCACTTCCACTTGGAAATCCCGTTCTAAGAGAGAGAAATAAAAATGTTCTCTTTAGTAATCTCATTACAGGATCCTTTCTTGTCTACACTTATAAAGATACAGGAATACAGAAGTCTTTCTGTAAATGCAATCGTTTATGACTCCACCGTTCATACTCACACGCGTATGCAATATTTTTCTATGTGTAATTTTTCTTTAATCTTGACAATTCGCTTCCCCTTGTCACTATTCCATTTTAAATAATTCGTTTAAATTATCACTTAACCTATGTTTTTAGCCTTAATTTGTGAAATCTTATGCCATTTAATATCTATTTATTACCCTACCATACCATACCCGAAAGATTTTGTGAGAAATTGTTTGAATACTTCTAATTCCTGCCATTTCTTACATTTGTCTGTCATGTCAATTGACGGTAACTGTAAAAAGTGCATCAAATATTTACCATTTCCTATTGACCGTTAGAATTTAAAATAAAATACTATTTGGCAACTATTCGACTAATTATTACCAGAAAGCTTAATTGATGAAATGCAAATTTTACCGGATTATACGAAATTGAAAGGTTAAAGACATAATGTCATTCAAAGAAAAGGATGAATTAAAGAAAAATGCATTTATTTCAAATTGAGGCAGAAAAACAATATTTATCTAAAAAACATAGAATCTTTTGGGAATTTGGGATTCTTTTCAATGTTTGAGATTGTGGATTGAATGCTACAATTGAGATATTTTATAAAGAAATTTATTGTGTCAGGATATAATTAAAAAAATCAGAAATAGATGCCTGAGTCGGGTTTTGTCTTTCATATTAATGAATGAAGCAATTGTAATAAAATAAATCTCTCGTGGTGTTAAATTTGTTTGTGGGAAATTATAAATGAAAAAGATCCCCACGATATTCATCTGATAACGCTTTAATTTAAACTTATGACTTGAATTTTCATAAAATTCAAATAGAAAATCAAATTTATATTATCGTAGCCTTTCAAAATCTTGAAGACCTTTATCAATTTGTCACGAAGGCGCCTAGCTTCAAGCTGCATAGTACGGCTGAGGTAACCCAACTGATTTGAACAATGAAGCTGCTATTTCTCTATTCTTATATTCAAATTTTCTCACAGTAAAACAGAGTGTTATATTTGCTAGCTTAGCAATTTGGAGGCAGTTTTGAAAATTTAAAATCGTTCGAAATTAATACATCAAAATCACGTTCTTCTTACCTGTTCTCTAATCTATGGCTGTCATACGTATAATTAATCAAAGATTTCATTTCGAAAGTCGATGTGCATTAATATGCAATTATTTATATTCAAACTCATTTGCCATGAATAGACTTATTAGATACCTTTATTAACTATAGTTGTATTTCACCTGGACCTAGGTTGTGTTTCGCTAAATATGGCCTAGCTATCCTTGCAATCTTGCTTAATAGTCTTGAATCTAAGTCATTTGCGAAGATAACAAATAATACAGAATCCAAACTTGAGACGATTCTCTATCTATCCACTTTTTGTGTCCAGTTTGTATGGCAGTTCTCGATCCAACGCAATAGGCTACCTCTTATCCCGTGCCCTCTAAGCTTTTCCTGAAGTCTGACTCGAAGGCTATTTTAAAATCAAAGTAAATAATGTTTTCGAAATAAAATGGCATAGCACTATGACTATAGACTATACAAGTTCCCCACTTTTCAAAATTTAAGAGTAAATACAAAACAATGCAAACAAAACTGAGTGAAAACAGTAAATTGTCCTTCACCAATGAGTTCATAGCCTACCGAGAAGAGAAAACAAGAGAAGAGCAAAAAATAGAGGAAATAAAACTACGTCAATATCCTTGGTAAGAATTTAGCAAGAAAATACTTTTTGGAATCCAATATTTAATAGTAATATTTTTTTTATAATTTAGATATATAAGACATCTCATATTCATTTCAAAATATGGTATAACTCATGAAAGTTGATGCCTTAAACTTTAAATGTATTTACTTTTGAAATTTTGAAATATTTAGCTTTGAAACTTTAACAAAATATGTTTGAAACATTAAATTTTTACATATTTAGTTAGCTTTGAACTATGCAATATTTAGCTTAAAAATTTGTCAATATTTATTTTTATAATTTTAAAATATTGAACATTTTAATTTTAAATTTTAAAGTTTGATATATTTAGCTTTCAAAGTTTATAATTTTAGCTTTGAAATTTCGAAATACTTAAATTTAAAACTGAAATAAATATATTTAAAACTTTGGAATGTGTAGCTCTGAAATATTAAAATATTAATTTTTAAAACTTAGAAATATTTGAAACTTAGATGAAGATTAAACTTTGAAGTCATTCTAAAATAAATTGGATTATTTAAGTTGTTTTTTTTTATTCGAATAATTTTAAATCATTGACGCGGTCAGCGACAACACAACCAATTACCGCCACTGTATATTTAAATACATAATGTAATATTTGCAAACAATTATAAAAACCTCAGATAAAAATGGCCAATAAGTCCATTAAAAGTCTTCTTAATTTATCAACCTTCAAACTCTTGTAATAAACATCAATGAGATTCTGAGGCTGCAGTTAATACCTTTTGCGGGAAGATCAATAATTTACTGCCTTTGTAGTTCAAGAAATTTTCCGTACTATCACCTTCTTTGTCGTCTTAGTCCCATCTTCATCTTGCAGGGCGGTAAGTACATTAATTTAAGTTCGTACTTGTGAGTCTCTGATGATTGTGAACCGAGCCGGCCCCAGTACTCGGGGATACCTACCTGGCTCAAGGGCAGTCTAGGTAACCATGCTGAAGCTGAAGTCTGTAAGATAGCGTGCCCTTCCGACCCCAACGACCGGAGAAGGACCTCTGCCTGGCTATATTTCTTCCACACATTTTCACTTCTCCCGAAACTTCAACACTTTTTTTACAGATTTCTCCTTACAGACGTTATAAGGAAAGTCCCCTCGTTAGTTTTTATTTAAATTAAACAAAAATTATACTTCATTTGTTACCTTTGATCTGTACTCTATTCCGGATCATTAATTTGTACTCCACTTCGGACTTTTGATTTTTACTCCATTTCAGAGCGTTAAATTATACTTCAGTCTGAACCTTTAATTTTACTCCATTCAGGAGCGTTAATTTGTACTCCACTCTGGACATTTGGTTGTACTCCAGTCTCGAGAATGTTTTTACTCAGGCTTGGACTTTTGAATTGTACTCCAATCTAAACCTTTGATTTATTTGTATTCTTTTGATTTGTACTCCACTCTAAACCTTTGATTTCTACTTCACTCTCAAAATTTGATTTGTACTTCACTAAGGACCTTTTATTTGTACTCTACCCTGAACATTTTATTTGTACTTCACTAGGGACCTTTTATTTGTACTCTAATTTAAACATCTGATTTGTACTTCACCAGGGTCCTTTGATTTATACTTCATTCTGGAGTGTTAATTTGTACTTAACTCCGGACAATTGATTTATAGTTCACTCTAAACATCTGATTTGTACTTCACTCTGGACTTTTAATTTGTACTCCACGCTTGACATTTGATTTTTACTCCATTCCGTAGCGTTAATTTGTACTCTATGATTTGTATTCCATTCCGGAGCGTTGGTTTGTACTCCACTTCCGGCATTTGAATTAAATTCTAGTCCAGACCCTTTGATGTTCTACTCCACTCAGGACCTTTGATTTGCGCTCTATTCCGGTGCGTTAATTTTACTCTGTTCCTGTCCACTCTGATTTGCGCTCTATTCTGGTGCGTTAATTTTACTCTGTTCCTGTCCACTCTGATTTGCGATCTATTCTGGTGCGTTAATTTTACTCTGTTCCTGTCCACTCTGATTTGCGCTCTATTCCGGTGCGTTAATTTTACTCTGTTCCTGTCCACTCTGCAACTATGCCATTTAGGGCTTTCTTCCCACTCCTTCAGGAATACGTGTGGGGCCTTTGTTAGAGGAAGTGAGATTGCTGTAGCAATTTCCAATTGTGGAGTATATAGAAATCCGTTCGCCATTGGCCATCGAGATATCAGAAGTCCCTGTCCTTCGAGGCAGCTCTTTGCGACCTTCGAATCGGCTATTCATAGCTGACACATGGCCACATAGCTTCAGTTGGGGACCCGATGTACCCTTCCTGCGGTGGTGTAACTTCAGTATCCAACTTGCTTCTGGATTGTCCCGCATTGCGACCCCTTGAAATTCTTGTTTCTCAAATCTTTCTTCTGTGCCGTGCCATCTTCATCTGCGATTAGTTTTAGCTGAGGATTCCTTTCGAACCGCTTCACTCCTTAACATTTTATCCCTGTCTGTTCAACTCGTTCATTGAGTTCTAATCATTTGGTCCATCAACATTACTCATATTTAAGTTGTTGCATGTTTTTAGCCTCATATTCCTTTTATTGTCATCTGTTTTCCTTTTGTTATTTGGCGTCGCCGAGATATTAGTTCATTACGCTCAGCAACCTTGGTTTTAATCTTTTACATTTTTCTGTGAGATCCCAAAACTCTGCTTTTGAAGAGTGTTTCAGCCTCTCCAGTCTTCAGAGTTATTATTATTGTTTTATAACTTGTTATTACCCTTTAAAACAATTCTCTGCCAGCGAAAATCCTTTGGATTAGGCCACATGAAAGCTTTTAGCCCTTAAATCTTTAATTTTGTACTCAACTCTCGACATTTGATTTGTATTCCGGTCTTGATATTTGATTTTTACTTTTGATTTATACCCCACTCTGAACCTTTGATTTGTTATACACTCTGGACATTTGATTTGCACTTCATTGCTCAGATTTGATTTGTACTCTAGTCTGTTTTGTACTCACTATGGATTTTTGATTTATAGTCGATTTCGGCGCGTTAATTTCTACTCTTTTCTGACCTTTGATTTGTACTTCACTCTGCACCTTTGATTTGCACTTGAACCTGGCCCTTTAATTTGCAGGCAATTCCGGAGCATTAATTTGTATTCCACTCTCGACTTTCTATTTTTTATCCACTCAGTACTTTTAATTTCTACTCCACTCTGGACCACTGATTTGTATACCACTGGTGACCTTTGATTCTTACTCCACTTTGAACATTTGATTTGCACTACACTCTTCACTTTTGATTTGTACTCCACTTTGGACCACTGATTTATAGTCTACTCTGGAATTTTGACTTGTAGTCTACTCTGGACTCTTGATTTGTTTTCTACTCTAGATTTTTAATTTGTACTTAACAGTAGATATTTTATTTGTACTCCACGCTCGACCTATGATCTTTCCTTTCTCTGTACACTTTATTTGTACTCCACCCTCGATATTTAATATCTACTTCACTCTTATCATTTGATTTGTACTCCACGCTCTGCTTTTGATCTTTCCACCCTCTGGACATTTTATTTGTACTCTTATCTGGATATTTGATATCTACTTCAATCTTAACATTCAATTTGTACTCCATTCCAGAGGACGTTTAATCAATCGAAGTTGAGGTTCGTATGCTTTTTCGTTTCGTTCAGTTCCCCTTTTTTCTGCCTTACCTTTCCCGTCGTTCCTACACTGTCGCATGCGTCTGCACAACTGTGACCTGACCACCATTCGCGTTCCAAATGTGAATTCCTCTCTTTACTCCTACACTCCCCGAGGACTCCGATCTAATTAAAGTATTCTCAAGGTCTGAGTTATAATCCCTAGCCAAGAGTCATTTGTTGGGTGGAGGGGAAAAAGTTGCCAGACCGTGCTAAATTTGGCAAATTTGCTAAAAATTAGAAAATTCTTTTAAATTTGCTATTTTCTTATTGGCAAAAAATCCTTGGCCTAAACAAATGCTATTTTCTAAAAATTCCTTTGCCAAAAAGGCCAAAATCAACTGACGGCCTAACATGATAAAAAAAACAACACGCTTAGCGAGTGAACTATTTCAATCAATGTGTTATTGTGTACGTTAACTAATTGAAATTCTATAAATCTAAATTTATAAATGTAATGTTGTATGGCCAGTATGGGCTACAATGTAACTATAGAAATATTGCTTGGATCAAGTAAAGATAGTCCCTCCTAAGACAAAAAGGAGGGATTAACTTTACTTGGTTAATTGGGGAGGGATGACTTTTACTTGGTAAAATGCGAGGTATACGAGGTACCACTCGGTAATCTTTGTAGATGAAGTTACTGGTGTGCATTCACAGGCAGTCGAAAGCTACTGGAATAAGCAAAAACTAAGAATTAAATGCATGCGAGGATGTAAGAGAGAAATGCTAAACTCTTATCTACAGGAATTTATGACTTAAAAGCCATGAATACAATGTTTTCAATGACTTTTGTGATACGATTGCCAGCCAATACCGTTTTAATTAAGTTATTAAAATTTAATTTCTCAAGTTCTACAAAGTTTAAAATTCTTAATCGTAACAAATATGTTCCTAAATAATTTTGTAAGTTATTTTTTTATATTTTAGCCTTGTATACTAGTATAACTTTGGGAGGGATGATCTTTACTTGGTAAAATGAGAGGGATTATTGCTTTATTTATTTATTACAAATACTTCATTAACCAAACATTGATTTTCTAAATATATAAAATTTAAGTTATTAAGAAACAGTGCAAGTATTATAGTATATTTTTGGATGGGCGGAGCTTAAGATTGTTATAAAAGACCGCGTGCGGATGCGTGGGCAGACGCCAACTCTTTCTCCGTTTCTCGTATTTTGTGAACTCCGAAGTTCAGATTCTCAGAATATCCTGCCCTGTAATCTGCATCCTCTTTAACTGGCGAACCCCTGGAGTGAAGAACATCCCGCTTAACTCAACCTCTATAACTAAACAATCAGTTAAATTGCACCGAAGAAACGAATCTCATTTCCACTGAAATAGAGTCAAAAACATCCAGCTCAAGAATTTAACATCGGTGATGTTGAGCACGAGCCACGAGTGGCATCAAGCGTACGTGGAAGAAAATCGTTCAGCGAGCTGGAACCATTTCAATCAATCAATATCAATACCATCCGATTCAAGCACCGAACGATCGCTTCGAGACTAGATTTTTTTTAGTGAAGTGCGTTTTTGGTTATTTGTAAATAAACCTACCGACATATTTTAATAAGTGCGGCCATTTTTGATATGTGTTAATCAACAGCAGCAATCTGCATATATAAGGTGATGTGGATACTGAAAGGGCGCCCCGCTTCATTATATTGTACAGGGTCCCCCCCCCCCAAAAAAAAACCGGGCCTGCACACACTTTTTGTGATATATCCTTCATTCATTCATTTACTAATCACCCTTACTTTGAAGGACATGATAGAAGCAATGCCTGTGAACAAAAATCGATCTCAATGGGAGCTCCAGCAAAATATATACTGCATCAAACATTACAACAAGACAGGCTCGTTCAAGAAAGTGCAGGACACTTTTGTGCATCAGTTCGAATGTGAAAAAGCCCCCTCCAAGAGAAGAATTCATGACTGGGTGGACCACTTCGAGAACTATGAGACAGTGGATAACCTCAATGCAACCAGTGACAACCGTCCAAGCCATTCAGGACGCCCTAGGAAGCGTACAGCTGAGCTGGTCGAGAGCGTGAGAGAGTCAGTTCATCAGAGTCCAAAACACTCTGTTCGCAAGGTCATCTCGAACACTGCTCAGGAATAAAGAAGAAAAGTCCAAAAACTCTCATGTTTTGATATGATGTTTTAAACACAATAAACTAGTTATCACCAAAGTTTCATTCAATCCTTGCAGAAAATTAAGGAATGAGGCCTATCGAATATTGGGGCCCGTTTTTTTCTTTGGGGAAGGGGGGGTTGACCCTTTATTAGCTTTCATCTGACAAATATTTTATAAGATACTTATTTTAAGTGTACAGGTAGATTAAATATTCATAAATCGTAATGCCTAAAGTGCAGAGGATCGAAAATAATTGGAAGATCGAATACCAGTCATAGCTTACTAAATCTCCAATTGCGGAATCTGAATTATGGTGTAAATTGTGCAAGTGTAACATCAAAGACAAGAAGTTTAATGCAGACATGTATGCTCGCTCACAGGAGCACAAGAAGACTTCTAGAGAAATTTCAAGTTAACGAGCATTGTTAAGTTTCTCAACCAAAATAAAAAAAAAATATATTTGATACCAGGAAATGGCTTCGCCACTTCCCTCTACGGGAAAAGCTTGCGCTTCGCTACTAAGATTAAAATTTAAAATCTAAAAAAAAAGCAGCCATGGTTTAACTTTTATCCATTTTCCGAACTTCGCCAACTATAATAATTTTAAAAAGGAACTCTAAACTAAATTTCATCCCTTTCAAAATATCAAGTTGCTAAAATATAGTTATAGAAGAAAATATATAAAAATAAATTTTATGAACTTCACCATTTGTAATTCTTTGGGTTTTAAAAAATTCACAAAATTTCGATACTTCTATTTTTTTCTAAACTTCACCATTTTGAATTTTGATAGTATAAAATAATTATTAGAAATAACTTTGATAAAAAACATAAGTCATAAGCAAACCAAGATGAAATTATTATTCAAATACTCAAAAATATTCCATTCTTAAATTATAAAGTTAGTGAAGTGATGATTAAGTGAAGTGTGGGCATTGCATGCCACTCGCCTATTAGATCCACCAATCATCTTACAGATATTATAAGCAGCTGTTCCGTCAAGAATGAATCTCTTCGTGATTTGAAATCTCATCGTTCCAAATGCACCAGTTTTTGGAATAATGTGGTTTATTCCTTTCCCCATTTCCGTCAATTATTGATGAATCAACGGATGTTTCTGTGATGAAATATCTGTGAATTTGTGTTGGATACTTCGAGGAGGATACTACGTCAATTAACACAACTTTTTTCATCTTTACTACCTGTCCTCTCAACTATTGCATCATCACTTTTTGCTGACATCAAGCAGTTTTTTGATTATAATAAAGTGTCTTTATCAAATATCATTGGGTTGGGTACTGATGGTGCGTCAAACTTTTGTGGTTGCAATAACTCTGTGGAAACAAGGATCAAAGAATTTTCTTCAAAATGTGTTCTAGTGTATTTGTTATAGTTGAAGTTTGTGTGCAAAGCGTGTTTTCGATGAACTTCCATCAAGTTTAAGCTTTTTATTGTCAGAAGTTGCAAAACACTGAAATAATGAATGCAAATGTCCCAAATTTACATCCTACCAGATTTGTAATCAATTCAGACACTCTCTAGCTTGTAACAGGAAAGGTTATTTATGCAATTGTAACAAAATGGCACGAACTCGGCCTATTTCAAGTCAATAGAATGTATTAGGAATTATACTTGTAGTCTGCTCAAAGAATGGTGAATGATGTGACAAATTACCTATATCTAATAATTGCGTTACCTCTCATACATGAAATTGAGAAAATCGATGCTTTTTTTCAGCATTCAAATGCTGATCAGTGTCAGCTATTTGATGATTTGAATGTATTTTTTTTCTTGCATTGAGAAGTAAAATTTGTAAACGCCTACATATAAACAAATATGAAATTAGTGAAGGATATCATTTAAGATCTCTGGATGAAATAGATTTCGATGAAAATTTTATTCGGGAACTTCATAATTGCAACTTGCCAGAAGAAACAAAATTGGCTCTCAAAAACCGGTGCTTAAATTTTCTCAGAGTTGCTTCGAATGAGGTATGCCGAAGACTGCCAGACAAGTTTCCATTTTATGAAAGTCTGAAATCCTTTCATCCAGATATTTAATGTCATAAACCAAATGTGTAAAGTTTTCTGATTTAAATATAAGTTATTTTAATCTTCTCATTTTCCACCTTGATAAAATTGAAAGATTGAAAGCCAGTACATTAGTGCCCGCTTAATAGACTGATCTAATTCGAGTATTGATTTAAAAGATCAAACAAATTTTGATGCCATTTATACCAGTCTAAAAATGCAATTGCCTGTTATCCATATAAACCATTAGCACAGTTTGTTATAACTAATTTATGCCTCCCAATTTCAAATGCTTTTGTAAAAAAAAGTATTTAGCCAAGTCTCCACTGTAAAAAATAAACTGAGAAATAGAATGGGCGTTAGGCTGTTGAACTCAATCTTGATGATCCGGTCTTATTGTATGCTAACAAATTCATGCTGCAATGATTTTAATGTAAGTGATGAAATGTTGGTTAAATTTAATAGTGATGCTATGTATAAATCAACTCACAAAACTTCTAATGATGAGGAAGATGAAGCTGAACTATTATTATCTGATGTAGCATTTGAATAGAGCACATTTGAAATTGGAAGGTGTTTTTATTTTATTTTTTTGTCAAATTTTAATATAAGAGGTCTCAATTTGGTAACAAATCCTTTCAAAATTATGACGCCAAAAATTTTGCTATTTTTGAAAAATTCTTTGCCAAAAATGCCAAAAACTTGCTGAAAATTTGCTATAAACTCTCTAAACCAACTGGCAACCGTGGGGGACGGGGGACTACGATAATCTAATTTAAATCCTTTGTTAGAGTTGGGATGTATATGTCCCAGAAAAATATTTAGGTGAGACTTTGAGGACATGTTTCCCACTGCGAATGAGTATTTGGAATTATGTCCATCCACAAACAGGAGTCATTTATTAGTGGGGGAGGGGAGGGGGTGAAAGGCTGGAAGTTGTGCAAATGAATACTTATTCATTTGTAGTGTACAAAGTTATTCTAATTTAATCGTTTGAAAATGATTTCTTCTTGTAGAGTATTTATGATATTAAATTTTATCATTTGGCTTCTTTTACTGTGAATAGCAATGAAATAAAAGTAAACTTTTTAATTGTAATTTTTTATTAAAAGACAAAGTCCCATAAGCATTTTGCAGTGGAACAATAACTTCCAAAAATGCTATTAAAATATTTGCTGGTAGATATGTATAGCAAAAGAGTTCAAACGAGGAAAGGAATAAAGCGAAATAAATTAATTCATTTTTTAATTTATTGGATAAAGACATACGTACGTACCTGTATACATTACATTTGGAATCAAAATTCAACTGTAAATTATACATTCGAGAAAAAAATGGATTATATAGTACAAAATTATATACACATATATATATATATATATATATATATATATATATATATATATATATATATATATATATATATATATATATATATATATATATATATATATTCACTAGGAAGTCGATCACTAGGACAAGTCTAGACGACATGGTTTGGTCACTTGATTACACAACAAGGTTTAAAGCCTCATTTGATCATCTCATACCTACTGTATATAAGAAATATAATTATAGGTATAAACTACAAAGAGATATAATTTCAGTGGAGGGCAAAGATACCATAAAATCAATTTTAGATTAAGGAAAAGTAAAGTAAAACTATGCGATGAGGAAGTTAATAAAAAGCATAAAATTTAGAAAAAAACCCCACTATTTAAATAACGTATTAAATACAAGAAAATGCAAAATAAATTGGATAACTGGTAAGAGAGTTTTTTTAAGATACCCACTTTACCTTCAATAATACCATATATGAACAACTCGATGGCCTTGCCATAGGATCTATATCAGCTTTAGCTGTAAAATTTCGAAAACAAACTTTTTCACTCAATTAATCAAAATATTAAACCACAAATGATTTGTGGAGGATATTTTGCTGTTTGTAATACAGTGGAACAACCGCAAAAAATTTCTAAATTTTAAACAATATTAAAATATCTCCTATATTGTTGATATAGTAAACAATGAATCTCTCTCGGATTTAGATATATTATTCACTAGACAAAATTAAAATATAAAAATTGAAATCTACAGAAAACCCAATTTTATGGGTTTAGGACTAAATTATCATTTAGATTCTGTGATATTTCATATAAAATTGTATGCTTAAAAACTACTCTACAGAGGCTTCCAAATTTCATCCGACTTCTTTGCAATGCATGAACAATTTAAGTTCTTAACCAATTACTTTGTCAACAATTCATTTTTCCTATTGGACTTGTTGAGAGCACAATCAAGACACTTTTAAACAGAATATTACTGCCCGTAAAGAAAAACACTACCTCTTATTGCCCGATATAGGGCACCTGAACAAAAGTCTAAAACTTAATCTCAGCCACATCTTCAGAACTCATTTAGTTTCATGTTGATATACAATCAATTTTCATAACCAAATGAACAATGAGTAGTTTTTTCAAAGCAAAAGAAAAGCTCCATTTAGGCTTGTGTAGTGATGTCATATACTAAATCACTTGCGCTTGTTGTTCTATGGAAACCTACATTGGCAGTATTATACGTACACTGAAGGCGAGGGTTTCGTCTTACTCGAATATCAGCTACAGAACAGGAAACACCATCACAAAAGAAAATTCCTCCATACACAGCCACATCATAAAATGCAAAACATATATTAATATAGATAATTTAGAAACATTAGCTGTATATAAAAAAGAATCGGGCACTTAGGATTTGAGAATCAATTTTCATAATATTAAAAAAAGCTTCATTAAATTCCTATTCAACTTCAGTCGCCTTGCATATGATTTAATTATTCAACCAACCAACCTGGGCTTGTTAATAACTATCGCTATTTAAATAACCAACCGATGTTAAAGCAAAAGTAAAATATAGTTTCTTTTGTATTCCACTGGATACCTTACTCCATAAGGTATGTTTCAAATACATGTTGTATTTCATTGTAATTTTTTTGTAATTAATTTTTTTCATTAAATTTTCATGTATTTAATAATGTTTTTAAATAGTGTTTGTTCTAAGTCCTAGTGCCATTTTACTACCCCATGTTTGCATAGTTTGACTACGTTTCTTGAATCTAAAATTGATTTTATGGTATTTCTGCCATTCACTAAAATTAGATTTTTTTGTACTTTATACATATAATTTATTTCTTATAAGTATTTTTTTATCATTATAAATTTTGAAATTTAGGACCAGAAGATAATCAAATGAGTCTCGCAACCTTGCCGGGTAATCAAGAGCCCCAACCAGATTGTCTGGACTTCTCCTACTGAGCAACTTCTTAGTGAATGTAAAACTGAGGTGCCTGCGCTTCAATCACCTGCGGTGCCAGATGGGGGTGATTTTTTGTGTTTTTTGGTATTGTGTGAGTGTTTGTGTGTTCTTCTTTGAGTACTTTGAAAGCAGCGACCATCGACACATGAATGAAGGGGTTCGAGTGAGGATCCTTTAATGAGACTTAGTTCGAGTTCCACTTGAACGCAATTCTCTCACGAACAGACTGCCGGTGGTCGACTGGGAGCCCTTGGAAGAAAGGGGGTTCTGGGTCCCCTGAGCAGGTCCTTCAGGTGGCACACGGCTTCATCTGGGCTCTGCCATGCAGAAAGAGTATTATTATTATCATTATTGTTTTTATTATTATTACATATTATTATTGATATTATTTTATTTTTATTATTGTTATTATTACTGTTATTATTATTATTTTTATTATTATTATCGTTATTATTATTATTGTTAATATAATTGTCATTATTATTGTTTGCTTTACTAGTAGTTTCTACATTTTAATCTTGAATGTAAATAATTATCTAAAATATAATACAAGATGTAAGCTGCACCTTTATACTATACTTCAAGGAACCTAAAATTTAAAGGAATTATATTCATGTCGATGACTTCAAATCCCTAATTTTTTTTGTCTCAGATTTTAACGGAATTTTCTGTAATTTCTTAAGCGCATAAATTTTGCGCTCCCATAAATTTTATTCTTCAAAATTAGTCAACCGAAAAATCAGTTAAAAAAGCTGAAAATATTTATGGAATTTAAACTTAAGCGAGAATGGCAAAAAATAGTGGACAAATTTGGGCCTAACAGATCATCTCATCGTAAACTCTGTTGTCGGGGCTTCCGAAGCAGCGTTTAACGCATATTCAGGAACTTGACCAAGTTTAGAATTATTCCTTGTACTCGATCTGACCCTTTTAGGGAATTTAGTTTTTTTTTGTTTTGCGGATATTTTTTATGTTTAATTTGTTTGAAAACTAGATTTCAGTTTAGAACAAACTTTTATTTTTTTTTATAATGGTGGAACTTAATTCACAATAGTCGTTTGCTGTGGGATCGTGTCCCTAAAGTCTAGCAGAATATTTTGCCGGGACATAATAGATCCCAACCTTGAGTCTTTGAGCTAGAGCCTAGCCGAGTGGAAACACCGAGTGGAAACAGCGAGGTTAATGAACATCAATGGTAGTAAGTCGCTGGATTACCCGAGTTCCGATTCTAGTTGAATTCCCGTTTCTTGCCATATACTGTAGAGACCCGTGTTTCGGATCACATGTTAATCGTGAGGTTCCCTACCAAAGAGTCAAGATCGGTAGTAAGACCCTACCAAGTAGTGAATTTTAGTGGTAAAGCATTTAATAAAGAGTGAAGATTGGTGCCAATAGTCTATCAAAGAAATTGTTGTTTTTTTTTTGGGGGGGGGAGGTAAACCTCTACCAAAGAGTAAATGTCGGTGATAAACCCCTACCCAAATAGTAAAATTCGGTTGTAAAGTCGGTAACAAAGAATGTAGATTGGTGGTTATACCTTATCAAAGAGTGAAGATCGGTGGTAAAAGCCTAACAAAGAGTAAAAATTGGTAGTAAAAACCTACAAAAGATGGGAGATTGGTAGTAAAACACGATCCAATTGTAAAGATAAAATCGGTGGTAAAATCATAGCATTGGGTAAATTTCGGTAGTAAATCCCGAACCAAGAGTAAATATCGGAGGTAAAACCATACCAAAGAGTGAAGATCGGTAGTTAAACCTTATCAAATAGTTAAATTCGTTGGTACGGTATGTAATAAAGAGTGAATATCGGTGGTAAACCCTATCAAGTAGTGAGGATCTATGGTAAGACCCTATAAAATAGTAGAGAGATTGGCGGTAAAAATTCTAACAAAGAGCGAAGACCAGTGGTAAAAATCCTATTAAAGAGTGCAGGGTGGCGGCAAAGCCCTTGCCAAAAAGTGAAGATTAGGGGTAAAACACTTACCAAAAAGTGAAGATCGGTGTTAAGCCCCCTACCAAAGGAGGAAGAAATGGTGGTGGGAATCCTAACATTAAGTGAATATTGGTGGTAAACCCCTTAAACAAATTTATTGTTTATTTCTTTGTTAATTTTGTCAACATTGACATCCAGCTGAAATGAATTATCAAAATGAATCGGAAAAGAAGGAATTTAAATTCACTGAAATTATATTTAACCATATTTAACCTCATCTAACCTCACTCTAATAATTTAACCAAATCTAACCTCATTTAACTTCACTTTAATTTAACTTAACCAAACCTAACACCATCTCCCCCCCCCCCGTCTAATCTAACCTAACCAAATATAACCTCACTTTAATTTAACTTAACCAAATATAACCTAACTCTAATTTAACTTGACCAAATATAACCTCATTTCACCTCACTTCAATTTAACCTAAACAAATATAACCTCATCTAACCTCACTCTAATTTAACCGAACAGAAATTAAGCTCTCGTAGTCGAACAAGGCCTAATTTAGGGGAGCTGCGTAAACCTAAAAGTTGTCGGATTCGTTATACTTTACATCATTCACATTTTTACTTTTCCAAATTTCATTGATTTACGAACGTGTCCAAAATACAGACTGGTGGAAAATCACCATTTGGTTTTATGGTTGATTTTCAAATTCCCAAATACCTATAAAATGAAACAAATTACCTTCATATATAGGACTATACATGAACGGATATCCCCTTTACTTTCAAAACCAGTACAAGTCCTTGCTGTGTTCCTGAGATGATCCGGCTGCACCTTCCAAACCTGTAAACGAAATGCAATAGAACGTTAAAAGGCGTTAACAGTGTTAACACGCGTAAGCTTAATCACCCCGAGCTGGATAAACCAGCGTCCGCACTTTGGGAAGAACAAATATTTTTAACTTTTGAAATATTTTTTTCAGAAAGAAGTAATTTTGTATTGCTTAATTTTATTTAAATTTTAGTGATTGGGTTCAGATAAATGTTCGGAAGTACTTTTATTATTAAGTTCACACCAAGGAGTGATGTACTAAAATATGTTTATAATAAAATTCAGTGAGTGATTCAGATTCACATCAATGGGGGTATTTTAAGATGAGGTGTGGTTTTTGTTTGAGGTATTTTAAGTTTGTTCTTTCATTAGCATATGTATTTTAAATTCACTTGGGCGTGACATTCTAAAGATACTTTGTTAATATCTAAAGTACTTTAAATATAGTTTAGATTTAGTTTAAATATTGTAAATGGTGCTTGTCACTATTTGAAACATTTTAAATATAGTTCGTTATTGCTTGAAATAACTGAAATATACTTTTGGTATTATTTTAGGTATTTTAAATGCAGTTTGCACGTGTTTGAGCTATTAAAAATGTATCGGGATATGAAGTATTTTAAAATAATATTTGTGATTATGTTATCATCGAAGCATTTTAAATATGGTTTGCGACTACGTATTGTATGTATTTTAAGTTTAATTTGTTAATTTTATGTATATTTTAAATTTAATTTGTGATTGAGCTGATTAGTTTATGTATTTTAAAATGATTTATTCATTTTGGGGGGCCAATTTAAAGGAATTTCATTATTGTTCGGGTTGTTTTAAATGTGGTTTGCCATTACTTTCTGCACATTAAGTTTAGTTTGTCCCTTTTAGAGTAATTTAAATATAGTTTGTTATTGTTTGAGTTTTTTCTTGTAGTTTGCAACTATTTTAGGTAAGTAAATTTAGTTGGTAAATTAGGAAGGCATTTTAAATTTCCCTTTTTATTAAGTTATTTTAAATAAGATAGTGAATTATTTTATGCACTTTAAATTTAGTTAGTCACATTGAAGGGGCAAATATTCTGGATGTAGTTTGTTAATGGAATATTGTAAACGAAATGGATTTGATTAATATTTGAGGTGATTTCGAGACATGATTTACCTGTTATGAGTTTGAGGTGATTTCGAGACATGATTTACCTGTTAGGAATTTCAGGTGATTTAAAGATATGATTGACCTGTTATAAGTTTGAGGTGATTTAGAGACATGAGTTACCTGTTATGAGTTTGAGGTGATTTCGAGACATGATTTACCTGTAATGAGTTTGAGGTGATTTCGAGACATGATTTACCTGTAATGAGATTGAAGTGATTTCGAGGCATAATTTACCTGTTATGAGTTTCAGATGATTTCGAGACATGATTTACCTGTTATGAGTTTGAGGTGATTTCGAGACATGATTTACCTGTTATGAGTTTCAGGTGATTTCGAGACATGATTTCTTTGTTATGAGTTTCAGGGGATTTCGAGATATGATTTACCTGTTATGAGTTTGAGGTGATTTCGAGACATGATTTACTTGTTATGAGTTTGAGGTGATTTCGAAATATGATTTACCTGTTATGAGTTTAAGGTGCTTTCGAGACATGATTTACTTGTTATGAGTTTGAGGAGATTTCGAGACATGATTTACCTGTTATGAGTTTGAAGTGATTTCGAGACGTGACTTACCTGTCATGGCAGGGAAATGATGTGCGTAAGAGGATGGATCCAGACTCACGTCGTCGTGTAGTCTCGCCGAGGCTCCCCAGGGATCACCCTTACCAACGACACATTGTGGGAGTCGAGGACGACCCATCAACAAGGAGGAGTAGTTGTGAGAGTACCTAAAGGAAAAGGATGATCACTAACAAATCGCTAAAGAAGGAGAGACCTATCCACACCGTCTGACGTATACCTCAGTGAGGCACCACAGTTTTAAAGGGGATCCGAACCATTTTTTTCCATCGATCATAAGGGATCAAGATCGTCCCGGAGGATCAATCTCTCCTTGGGTTAATATTTGGAAGAAATATCAAAATAATTAACATTAAAATTAATATGTTTCCACCCTTTTTAATTTCTATCCATAGCACCACCTGTGACTCCACACTGATATAATCAAATCAAGGGATTATTACATTCATAGGATTATTACTTGTATGGCGATTCAAACCTGGAGGTGGAGGGCATGTAGGTGAAATCGGAGACGGATCTATGGTGATGTGAGTATTGTTGCGCCGCAGTGAGGTTATAGGCCCAGGGGTCCGGCTGTGGGAGGGCGTGGAACCCCGAGTAATCGGGGTAGAGGGCCTCGTGCCCCAGATGGCCCCCGGTCGAGTGGTACCCCACTTGGTACTGGCTGTTCCAAAAGGAGGCGGGCAGGTTGCGCTGTGACATTGGGCACGGGTCTGCGGAGGATAAGTTATCAGTCTTATTACTATTTGTATTATCATTAAAAATATTATTGTTATTATTAGTAGTAGTAGTAGTAACATTATTATTAGCTTCTTAATTATTATCATTATTAATATTATTGTTATTATTATAATTCTTATTCGTATTAATATTATTATAATCATTATTAATATTATTATCATTATTATTGTTATTATTATATATTAATAATAATCAAGCTTAATGTTGTCCTCGTAGTCAGATTAATTGACTCTTTTAGACACTTTCACAAGACCACCTGGAAATGGCAGCTTCCTGCTTTGTAGTTTAATACAACGATAAAAGTAGACTTTAGGGCCCAATATATTTAAGGTGCGCTTATAATTGAACAGTAAGATGACTAAAAAAGGATTTCCTTGTAATCTGCCTAAGGGTTAGCGAGTTAGCCTCCTGTGTAGAATGACATGAAAATTTCTAGTATTGGAAATAAATTCTAGACTTCTTCTATGCTCCTTTAAAATTATTTTTATAATTAATTTATAATTATTTTTCATCATGACCGAACGTTTTGTCGCCGGATGTTCCGTCGCACGATCGTTTGGTCGTAGGCCATTTCGTCGTGGGCCGTTTCGTCGCCGGACATCTCGCCGCGAACGTTTTATTTTATTGCATGGACTTTAATTTGGAATAAAATGTCTTGCTTTAAAAGCTGAACTAATTTCCTTAAGCCTCATACTAATTTCATGTAATAATTGAATAAATTTATTTAATTATGGTTATTTCATATTTCTACCTCCCCCATCTCAGATGATGTAAGGGTGAAATTTGGGAGATGGTATAGGTGTAGTTTAAAGGTAAGAGTTGTTAATTGCTTTTAGTATTTTGTTTGTAATTTATTGAACAATGAAGTTGGTAAAGTGAAGACACTTCCGAGCACTATTTTTCATAATTAAATTTCTCAAAACTACGAAAACTTCTTTGTAGCATAATTAGCTGTCATATTTTTTAATATCTCTATTTTTTACGGGAGTGGCTGGTACAAAATGGAGAACCATGCTGCAGCTGACATCTGGAGGATTGCGTACTCTCTAAGCTCCAATACCCACAGGAAGATAAAGCAGATATACTTATATCCTTCACACATTTTCCCTTCCTGTATATGTATCACTATCTTTTTACCATCTTGCTCTCCACACCTCTGCTCCAAAAGCTTCTACAGCAGGAGTAGTAGTGCGTTAATATTTCTTGTTACGGTGAAGCTGTGCCAGTGAACAAAGATAACTCCATGTCCGAGGGAGGGAGTCGGCTTCTTTACTATCTTCCCCTTGTTTGAAGCCGGCGGGGACCTTCCAGGCGCTGTGTCTGTCTTCACGGCCAAGCTAGTTGTAATATATGTACTAGTCTAGTTCGGTACGGGAGATTGCATGCCGCCCCCGGTTTGGAAACCATTTTGTAATCTATACTGACTCATAGGGCGCGCTAAGAGCCCTTGAGGAATAGGAACCTCCCACATAATCTGGTTCGTCGAATCCACCACGCCATGACTACTGCGATAAAGAGAAAGATGGTATCTAGGTTGTCTCATGATGGGTTTCTTGGCATGTAATAGTTGCTGGAAACAAGCGCGATGATGGTGGCGTCAGGGTGTCTGCGCAGGCTAACCAACAGGACGGGCGTTTCGATCTTCCTTACGCTGATTACATAGCAAATAAGATGGAAGACGGCTCCCGGGAATTTAAGGTTGCGTACCATTGTGCCCTGAATCTTCCAGGACACTGATAGGACGCTTCCCTGAACCATCCAGCGAAGACTTCTGAGCCCCCCAAAGGGTACGCCACATTTTCGTTAAATAACGGCTCTTGTCTCAGTACCGTGACGAGCGGGAACGTTACCGATTGCTTTGGTACTGATGGCTGGATCCTGTACACTAGACTGGTGTGACAATATTTCGGGAGGGGCCTCTCTCATACCTGTTTTATTTTAAAAAAATTGTTGGTCGCTCTCGTGTGTCGCTGAGGGAGGCAAACATCACGGGAGGTACCTGAGCCTACATTTTGTTATTTTTGTTTTGTTGTCATTTTTTATGGTTAAATTAATTTATTTAGTCTTTTCTAAGGTTTTCATTTGTTTTTTTCGGCTTATATACCTTCTCCCCCCCCCCTCCCTTCAGAAGAGGGCTATAATATAAAAACAAACAAAAAAACGCCACTTGGTTTGCAGATCTCCCTTTAAAAACTTCAAGAGGTGGGTATTTAATTTGTTTGTTTTTTTAGTCGCGCGACTCTAAGGTTACTATGTCGGTCTGTAGGTCGTCGGTCAGTCGAATGGTAACCCTTTTACTTGACAATGAGTCTTTTGACAATAACACCGTATCTATTCGGCTGATTCTAACGAAATTTGAAACCCTTATGCATTCTCCTTAAAATGATATAATTATCCAGGACCTCCCAAGGTTAGACCGGGAATTAGTAAAAGAAAACCAATTATGGGTCGGATTGCTCCACTTGTTAAAATTTTGAAGGTCGTAAGGTCATATGACCAAAAAAGGATTTTCTGATAAAATAGACAGGAAATTTCCCCAAAAGAGAAGAATTATAAAGTGTATGAATTAGCTGATCATAGCACTGTGGGAAAAATGTGAGGGGGATAATATTCGGGACAAAAAATGGCACAACCAGAATTTCGAGATCTTACCCCTAGAGATCTATTTCAAATCAAAAGAGAACTAGATTAAAAAGCCTCATGCTAGCAACAGAGCCCTTTTTTTAGGCTGCTGGGGTTCCTTCTGTCTCGCAAGAAACAATGTATAAGTCCTTCGGGGAAATTTTTCGCCGTTAGGAATAAAACCAAACTGCGATTCCTATCCCCAAAACCCCCTCATAAAAAATCTGTTGTAGGCCCAGGCTGCATGAAAACTGAATTCACCAAAGTTATCTTCGCCGATGAATCAAGGGTCATTTTGATTGGGCCGGCTGGTTAGGTTAAGCTATCAATGAACGTCGGAAAAGGCAGTTTACCAATTGAAAACATGCAGGAGGAAGATTGATGATTTGGGCTGCCATTGTTGGAGACAAGCGAGTAGGAGCCTTCAAAGTAAATGATAACTTCAAAATGAAACCTAAGGCGTAATGCAAGTTCCTGAAGAAAAACTTACTACCTTGGTTCAGGAGACAGCCAGTAAGGATGAGGAAGTCACTTGTCCTAATGCAGGATAATAATTCTAGTCAGGCCTACAAGTTTGCTAAAAATTGGTTATAGCTGAAAGAATTTGTAGAAAACTATATCAAGGACAGGGCTGCTAAATGTTGTGACCTAAATCTAATAAAAAATGTGGAGCATCTTGAAGATAGAGGCTTACACAGATGGCAGGTAATCTAACCACAAAAATAACCTTTGAGAAGCCATACAATATTTTTGGTTATTGTCCAGTAGTCCTTGACTAGCTCTTATTTAAAATTGTTTTATCTAATTTCCCTTCAGAATATTTCTTCAGCTAGTTTTTTTTTTACTTATGTGTGAACTTGCATAAGTAACCCAACTTACTAAAGAGCTGCAAATGATCTGTTAAAGGTAAAATAATAGATCCAACATTAAGTTGTACTATTTTCCTTTCATATGAAATCTAGATTCCATACATTTACAATGAATTTTCTGCTTGTGATTATATTAACTCCATGAAGAAGAATGCAAGATTTTAAAGAGAGCTTTGCCTATTCTCAATATTAGTATACCAAGGCAATGGCTTCACCACTCCCCGCTACGGGGGAAACTTGCGCTTCGCTACTGGGATTAAAATTTAAAATCTAAAAAAAAGCAGCCATGGTTAAATTTTTATTAATTTTCTGAACTTCGCCAATTATAATAATTTTAAAAAGGAACTCTAAACTATTTTTCCCTTTCAAAATATCACGTTGCTAAAATATAGAGTTATAGAAGACATATATAAATAAATTTTCTAAACTTCACCATTTGGGTTTTAAAAAATTCGCAAAATTTTGATACTTATATTTATTTCTGAACTTCACCCTTTTTGTTTTTTGATATTATAAAAGAATTATTAGAAATAACTTTGATAAAAAAACATAAGTCATAACCAAACTAAGATGAAATAATTATTCAAATACTCAAAAAATTCCCCTTCTTAAATTATAGAGTTAGTGATGATGATAATCTCTCGGCAGACTTTTTGCTAAGAACCTCCCATAATGCTGCCTTACTTACACATCATAAGATTTCTCCTAACTCCTAAACACAACATACACCTAACGCATCTTTTATTTTGTCTCTTCAGCTAGTTTTACCTATGCAGATGCTTGATCCACATACACCTTCACCCTCTCTAAATCCACACCTTACTCATCCACTATCAATCCTTCAATTGTCCTCCTTGATTAGTCAGTCAGAATTTTTCTATACACCTTGCCTGCTACACTCCTGTAGTTCTTGTATTCACATTTCTCCCATTTACCTTCATGAAATTGTATTATAAAAGCGCTCAAGTCCATACACACTCTTTCACTTTCAAATACCCTTACAACATAACCACCAAAACCCCATTCCATAACACAACTAGCACAACCTTCTAGCACTCAAGCCACTATATCATTTAAGCCAGCGATGTTCTCATTTTACAGACCTCTCACAACACTAACAACCTCATACATTCTTATTATTTCTATAATCTTATACAACACCCCTTTTACACTCTCTTTTATACACTACATCTTCTAAACCTACTTATTACAACTCATCAAAGTACTCTCGCCAAATAATTTTGACACAGCCATAGCTCCCAAACACTATTCTTTTTAGCTTTCTACTCCACTTATCTTAGTTTCTCATCTTCCTCAATTCTTTTCAGAACACTTTTCTGGTGCCATCAGGATCCTCATTCATCCTCTTTCCAAATTCTTTATTTGCATCTTTCTCACTCTGGGTAATAACTTGCTTTGCTTTTCTCTTCGTCTACTACTATGCATTCACCCACATAACTTAAATTATTATTTAAACTATTGAGCATTTCCAATTATCCTTTTTTTACTCTCCACTGCACGTTTAAAATCGTCATTCCACCATTCAGCATTTTGCTTTTAGTTATAAATTCAAACCCGCCCAAATACAACCTTTGCACTCACATCTAATATGTCGTTGAATTTGTTCCACATTTACCTTATCACTCTGTTCACACTCAATTCCTCTCCTCCACTTTTAAGCATTTTCATATACTCTTCCCTACCTTTTTTTGTGCATTTTTATATACTCTTCCCTGCCCCACTTTGCGTATTCTCATATACTCTTCCCTCCCACTTTGCTGACTCTCATATACTCTTCTCTCCCCCACTTTCAAGCATTTTCATATACTCCCCCCCCCTCTCTTTCGCTCCCCGGATAGCTGTTTTCTACCCATCTTCACATACAGACACAACCAATTCAATCTTACCGAGCATAATAGTCGGATAGTTCCATAACCATACCTCTTAGAGCTTTCACATCAAATGCATCACGCACCAAATTCTCTCTTAATACGAACAGATCAATCATACTCGTACATTTTTCCCCTCTTCTTTTCCCGCCTATGTGTATTTAGTAACGTCCATGTGCCGAACGAACGTGTACACCACACACACGTTTCTATTGGCTTAAAATCCATCCCCCTTCATTCCATTTTCATCGAGTCCAGTTGTACCAAAGGTTCCAGTTATCCTTCATAACTCCTACATCCATCAACCTATATCCATTTCCTCTCCCACCCACCACAAGAACCATACACAACAACCACGCGCAGTTTCACCCATGCGTATCTCAACTTCATCCACAAAATTCTCAACCTCACGCATTCATACCCAACCATTGCATCCTGCAACTCATCTCCCAAAAACGCTACCACACCCTCTTTATCTTTTACACCTTAAATCACATCTTATTGCACCCACTTAACTCTATCTTATACAACCTCTTCATTCACTTTTATGTTTGTCTCAAAGAGTAAATATATCTTCAATCTCCCTTTTTAACACATTTACTACATCTACTTTCCATTACCGCATATATATCCGTCACATTTCATACACGCAATCAGATCACATATTAATAATAAGAAATATCGATCACTTTTTTATTCTTTCTGCACAATTAAGATGTCCTTTGTCAGACACTCCATTCCTTTCAATTTCATTCGTTACAGAAGTAAAAGTGATGCTCTCACTAAATGCTCTCTCGTGCGTTATTGCACGAATTACGCCGTGTCCGTTTCACGCACCAAAACTTAATTTCGCATCACCCTATCGCTTCGCATAAAATTCATCACGTACATTGACAGAAAGCCCATTTACTAACCACTGACTTTATCTCTTCTTCATCACTTCTTATCCGGACGTAAGATAATGTAAATTATTGATCTATTTGCATATGCGCGAAGACATAGGACGGAGAATGTCCTGTAGAAAGGCCACGTCAATAAAGGACATTTACATATTTGTATTGTTCTTCTTCCACTAAGGGTATGTATATATAGCTGAAACTTGCAAGGAACCAGTGAAGATAGTAAGGCAGTCGTTAGTGAGAAGAGAGGTCAGCGAACAAGCAAGTGGGACACATAGCTTTGAGGGTTCTGTAGAAACGAAAGAACAAAGACATGCAAGATAAAAGAAAGGGAATTGTAAGAAACGAGACTAAAGGAGACACTGGGATGAGTGGTCGTCTTAAAACTGTTGTGGTCAAAGTGGGAAGGAATTAGATGAAGGTTGCAAAGGAAGCAACGACCTTAAGAAATTCATGGCTTAGAAACTGAGGGGAAACTTTCTATCTGAGAACATGGAAGAATCTCAATGGATAAAGAGTCAAGCCACACTGCTCCTCAAGGTAGATGTAGCAATAAATATCATTTCCCATTCTTTTTATCGTAGGAATTTTTTGGTTTATGGGCAATACTTACAAACAGCGATCCCTGGTGGAAAAGGGTTTGAAATGAGTGGGAGTTCATTTCGGAATTGGACACCACGCTGTTGCTCTCAATGTTGCGCGCGTCCAGCACAGAACATCTGAAGGCATCGCAGACCAGTCATTGCTCTTTTTTATTACACTGGACACTGTCGATACCTCCATTTGAAGAAAATATGGTTCGCCAGGTAGCTCTCGATAGGTTTTCCAATAATAAATGGCACATAGCAAGCACGAAGCAAGTTTCTCTCGTTTGCCTCAAAAATAGAAAAGTTTCTACCCGTCTAGGTTTCTATCCGACCACAAATAAGGAGGTAAGAATCTCATTCTTGAATCAACCAGACAAATCAATAAACCAATTAAGAATGGTCATGCACCACTTTCAACCAAATCGAGAAAATCTTTTAATCTGTCATTCCTTCTGGGGCCCGGACCGGGTGAGTTTTCACGAACACAGCCATCAAAAGCGAAACAAAATCTATCTTCAGGCTAATTTAAAATAAGAGCAAAAAACCACAATAAATCTAAGAATAACGAAAACAAAGAAGGGAGAAGATTAAAAAATAGGCAAAGAAAAATAAGACCGAATTTAGTTGTCTTTGGGTACCCCTCGAGAATTCGAGCGAGCCACCAGCAATTTAAAAAAATTGCTGTAGTAAGGAAGAGGAGGAGGGCCTTCTTTCAAAATCTGTCTAACTACAACCTGTAGTGCAGGAGTCTACCACAGCACTATGGAAAAAAAGACGTAGCGTTCCCATTCATCCCTGTCCCAGGACAAGTTACGAGACCATAGCTCACCCAGAATAACACATTCAACAAAAAGTAGCGTACATTCCTTAGGACCAAGCAGTATTCGCAGAAAGGTATAGAGCTGAATTCGATGATAATGCGTCCTTTGAATGTGTCCAACTCTAACACGACAAAAATTGACTTAGTGTCGTGGCATTGGGAGATAAGCCCATAGGAAACGTCGGTGCACAAACTTAACTTTAAATTCCCGTCGACGTCTCCCATCTTCTTTGTCATGCAACTCTAAGGCTGACTATAGCCTAACCATGTAACAAATGTGAAGTAGGGCGAGACGTCGGTCCCGTTGCTCAGTCTGCGCAGACAGCTAGGCCTTATCACCAGAGCCCTCATTTCCAGAGACTCATACATGCCCAGGAATCTTGCAGACTCACACCAGCCTTATTACCACAGACACTACGAACGAGGGGATGTGGAGATTCCAATGACTCAAGGACAATTAACGCATTCTGTGAGTCGCTATGAATTATAAAACGGCCTCTGAACCTGACACGACGAGTAATCTCCCGTACTGAACTGTATATTGCAACTATCCTCATCCGTGAGGACAGACACAGTATCATGAAGATACCAGAGATGTTGCTGATAGCGATGAGGTTAAAGAAGATTCGTTCATCATGAGAGTAACTCGATATGGAACGATTTCAGAGACATAAATTAGCATTTAAATCTAAGAGAAATAACAACTAAAAAACATTCATTTATTTTATAAGATATCTAGGGTTTTATTTAAACGGGATTTAATCTGCAATAAACCGAAATCGAAAAGCATTTTCCTTATGGAAATCAGATCTATTCAACTAATCTTGATCAAACTTATACGAGGGGAGAGGTTTGGTCCTAGATTAGGTTTTAGGCTATTAATATATGGGAGAAAGAGTATGGTGCACTACTTAGGGACCAAAAAGGCGTTTGAATGTAGTATAAAAAATTCATATTGACTTATTTTGAAAAGTTTGATCAATAAAATTTGTAGAGCATCAAAAAGTATTTGAGGTAGGGGTATAAATTGCCCCAAGGGGCATAGAATAGATTATGTAATAGGTAAGTTGAGGTAACAAGTTCAAATTTGCATCTGACCTGACCTCTATATTGCATAGTATTGACCAATACTTTGACCATAATATATAAAAACATGAGCATACTTTAGCCCTTGCATTAGTTACACTTAATACTTTATTGTTGACACATCTGTTATAAATTAGTGGAAGTATTTTATTAGTGACATATCTATTTCAAACCATATTACTAGTGCAAGTGTGGCAGCAAAATAGTTAAGGGTGAGCTTAAATGCCTCCCAAGAAAAAAGCCTCTTTTTGAATAAAATATCCTGCAGCCATTGCAAAAAAGAGGTAGAAATTAGTTGAAATAGAAGAATAAAGGCAGTTGAGGTTCCAAGGTAACAAAACCAGAATTGAACAGATAAGACAAAATCAAAGTAAAGATCAGAGAGAGAGAGAGCTTGAAGAAACAAGGAAATGAGCTTGAGTTTCAAAGATCTTACAGACTGAGACAGACTAGGGTGAGAATCCAACAAGGAAGACAAAATAAATCTGAAGAGATGAGGGCAAGAAATCAGCAGGAAAGCCAAAATGAAACTGAAGTGAAAAGATCTGAAAGACTTTCTCTTGACAGGTCAAGAATATCCCAATCACGCAACCGACAATTTTTTTAATGGTACTCGGCCGATATGAAATATTATCTAATGACTGATTATGCATCTCATCTCAAAATGCAGATTGGTGAAATGACAAAAGTTTGTACCTACTGTGCAGCAAATAAGTGGGAAATGAACCTCATGGTATGTGCTGCGCAGGTGGTAAGGTCAAGTTGAAGCTTCTACAAGATCCTCCAGAAACATTGAGGGAACTTTTCACCGGTGCTATTAATGATTCAAAGGACTTTCTTAAAAACATTCAGAACTATATTAGTGCATTCCATGTCAACAAAGAGTCAGACGCAGCAATGTTTGCTTTGCAAGAAACAAACAATGCGAGCGAAAATAGGCAAAAGCAAACATTAAACCGAAGAGATGAATTAAGCAAGTACCAGCAAGTAGCAGCAATGAAGCAATTTTAAGGATACTCAGATTTTCCCTTTCTGAGCAATATCCATCACTGCAACCACTAGATGTTCATTTAGAAAATAGGCAAAGAGTTTACTTCTCTGAGGCAAATACAGCTCAGCAAATCTTAACTCAAAGAGAGACTACACTTACAGCTCTCTTCAAGCACTGTGCAAGAGATCCCTTTACTAAGACAATCTTTTTTCGTCAATTTCCCTCATATTATCCCTGACAAAATGGAAGCTGGAACAGACGAAAAAGGGGTGAACCAGTAGATGTGTTTTCAGTCATTAGATAGCGCACTTGGAAGAGTGTATACTGTAAATCCCAACCAACAAGAATGTTTCTTTCCCAGGATGTCAAAGGTCCTACTTCATTTAGAGATATCCTTACAGCTGATGGAACAGTGTGCTCATTATTTACAGAAGCTTGCTTCAAAAGTGGTCTATTGGAAGATGATGCACAATGGGATACTACTTTAACATAAGCATTTGTATCTTTTTTTCATCTTCATTAAATGTTGTGAAATAATTGATCCATTAGGGCTTTGAGATAAAAACAAAGGATACCTTAGTTGAAGATTAAAAACACCAAGTACAAGTGCAGTTACCAGATGTTGAGGTTTCTTACACTGATGAACTATACAATAAACGATTGATCTACATTGAGAATAGAATCTCATCTATGAGAGGAAGTGATTTACACACTTAGGGCCTTTCAAAGACTGAAGAAGGAAATGAGAATGAGAAAACAAAGAAATTGGTCAGAAAAACTGCATATGATAAGTCTTTATTGGTAAGCTACATAGAAGAAAGTGAGACAAAGCTTCTACTTGAACAGAAAATAGCTTATGACACATTATAGATTTTGTTAGATACCAGAAAGTTGAGATATGCTTCCTAGATGCACCAGGTGGAACAGGAAAAACATTTGTTTCCACCTTACTAATGGCCAAGGTAAGAAATCAAAAACGTATTGCACTTGCAGTTGTTTGATCAGAAATTGCTGCTATATTATTACCTGGGGGTAAGACAAATTCAACATTCAAGCTTTCACTGGACCTGGATAGCAATAGAAATCCTCTTTGCTCTATACTAAAGAATTCTGGAATTGCTCAAGTTATCAAAAGGTGTTCTTGATGGTTTGGGATAAATTCATTCTGAACCATAAGAAAGCTTTTGAAACTTTGAATAGAACACTAAGGGACATTAGGAACAATGATTATCTGATAAGTGGGATACCTGCGCTTCTCTCTGGTGACTTTAGACAAATCCTCCCTGTCATTTCAAAAGGTACTAGAGCAGATGAAGTTTGAACTTCATGAAATTATCTATGGAGACATAGAGATCCAAAAATTTATTTTGAGTATTTCCTCTTCTCGCTATTGACAATTTCTTTTGAACTTTACTTTTTCTCACTATTTAATATTTCGTATCAGCATTTACTCTTCTCGATAGTAACAATTTTTCTCGAATATTGAATATTTTTTAAATTTCCTTTTTTCACCATTGACAATTTCTTTTGAGCATTTCTTCTTCTTGCATTACCAATTTCTTTAGAACATATCCTCTTCTCGTTATTGATAATTTCTTTTGAACATTTTCTCTTCTTGTTATTGACAATTTATGGTTAATTTGGGGTTACGCCCAGCCGCGAATTTTGTTGGCGCTTTGTTATAAATATCTCTATTTTAAAAGAATACGCAAAATAAGCGCTTACACTACTTAATTTAGGCAAATTTCTAATTATGAAGTTATGGCAAAAAATAGATTGGCCGCCATCTTGTCAGTTATATATTGTTTTTATCTATCGAAAGAATCGGTTCCGTGGTTTTGTTTTTTTGTCAAACACTTAAAATATTTCTTTTCTAATTATGATGCTATCATTTTATACATAATTCAAAATATTTCTTTTGTAATTAAGATGCTATAATTGTGTACCTCTTACATGATTTGGCAGCAGTAATTTCCCTCGTTCAAAGCCTAGTCTACTCTAACCTAAAAAT
This sequence comes from Ceratothoa steindachneri, assembly GCA_963969495.1. Taxonomy (NCBI): domain Eukaryota; kingdom Metazoa; phylum Arthropoda; class Malacostraca; order Isopoda; family Cymothoidae; genus Ceratothoa; species Ceratothoa steindachneri. The sequence continues at coordinate 93,581,937 of OZ018320.1, forward strand.
ACCTACCTTCATGTTGTTAATAGGATCGCATCATTGTGTATTATATATCATTTTGAGGTATTTCTTTTCTGAATTAAAATACAATAAGTAGTTATAATAATAACCAATTTTAAAGAAAATATCATTGATTTAAATATCATTCGGGGAGGGGGAGGCTTATATGTATGTCTGAGGTCAAGCAACACAGTATCAAGACTAGAGGACTAACGACATTTAGCAATCGCCATTTGGATTCGAATCTACGGTTAGGCTTTCGAATTAGGAATATTACGAGTTGTTTTTATTTGCAGGGTGTATGGGGGGTGCAATCACCCACAATTAAGTGGGGGTATGAGGGCGAAGTTACCTATTTTTAAATTACCCTCAAAATGATATATAATACAATATGATGCGATTGCAAAATCCTAACAAAAAAACCCAAAGCACTTTTTATTTAATTTGCCCAAGAAAAAACATTGTCTACATTTTAAAAGCATTTTTTTAAATATATATATAACGGGTGGCCCAAAAGTTACTTCACATTTTAAAAAAATAATAACACAAAAACTAATTAAGTTATAAAAGTGGGTGATATATAAAATGGAAGAGGAGATCTTGGGGTTTTATTGTGGTACAACAGTTACTTCACATTTTTATTTTTTATCTATAATACGTATATAAAGAATATAATACACAATAATACCCGACTAATTATTAACCCAGAATGGCAAGATACAGCAAAGAACAGCGAGCAAGAATTGTGACTACTTATTTAAAACATAATGGATAAATTGATACTGTGCAGAGGGACTTTAGAACAGCATTTAATCAACGAAACAGTCCCTCGAGGCATTGCATTCTTGCAATGGTATCAAGGTTCAGAGAATCCGAGTCTACAGGTGATAACGAAGGCTCTGGTAGACCGAGATGTGTCCGAAATGCAGGTGTCATTCAGCGTGTGTTAACCAGTGTTCAACAACAGCCACAAGCGTCAACTAGGATACGTTTCAGTCAACTAGGAATTTCTCGAACATCATTGCAACGCATCCGAACAAAAGAATTGAAAATTCAACCATACAAATTTAAATAACCCAACAATTAAATATTGCAGACCATCAAAAAAGAATAAACTTTGCACGCGCATTTTTGAGCTTAACAAAAGATCCGACTTTTACCTCGCACCTAATCATGTCGGATGAAGCCCATTTTCACATTACTGGATACGTTAATAAACAAAATTGCAGATTCTGGTGTGCTGAAAACCCCATGATAATTCTCGAGCAGCCTCTTCATGCACATAAAGTTACGGTCTGGTGCGGCATAACTAGTTCGAGAATCATTGGTCCCTACTTCTTCGAGGATGCTGACGGAAAAAACAGTAACAGTAAACGGGGACACTTAAAGATAAATGATACAAGATTATTTATTGCCTGAACTGGAAGATTTGGATATGCACGATGTGTGGTTTCAACAAGATGGGGCGACACCCCACACAGTGAGAGAAACCATGGCAACACTAAGAACAGCCTTCCCTGGTCGGTTAATTTCACGTTTAGGTGATGTTTCTTGGCCACCACGATCACCTGATTTTACCCCTCCAGATTTTTTCCTTTGGGGATACCCTAAATATATATATATATATATATATATATATATATATATATATATATATATATATATATATATATATATATATATGTAAATTATCCAAATATTAGACCCAAATATCCCAATATATTAATTTATTTTGAATATTTGCTTTTTTTTTGTAATTAACAAGTCTTTTGGAACGTTTCTTCTCTTCGCGAGTAACGATTCGTTTTGAATATTTCTTCACTTTATTAAGAGATTCTTTTGAAAATTTCGACTTCTCGCTGTTAACAATTTTTTTAGGAACATTTCCTCTTCTTACTATTAAAAGTGTATCATGAAAATTTCCTCTTTTTTCTATTTACGATATCATTTAAACATTACTCTTGCGATTAACAATTTATTTTGAGAATACGAGTATCTCCTCGCTATCAACAACTTATTTTAAATATTTCCTCTAATATATATTGACAATCTTTTGAGCACTTCCTTTTCTTGCGATTGATAATTGATTTTGAGCATTTCCTCTTTTTTTTAATTGGCAATTTCTTTTAAACATATCCTCTCTTCGTTATAGACAATGAATTTTCAACATTTTTTACTCTTGCTATTAAAAGTTTCTTCTGAATATTTCATATTCTCGCTGTTAGCAATTTCTTTTGAACATTTTCTCTTCTTGCTATTGAAAGTTTCTTTCTCGCAATTAATAATTTCTTTTGAACATTTCCTCTTCTCGGTTTTTACGCTTTCATTTGAGCGTTTTAATCATCTTGATATTTACAATTTCTTTTTTACATTTCTTTTCTCAATTGACAATTTATTTTAACTATTTCCTCTTTTCACGAATGATAATTTCTTCTGAGTGTTTCCTCTTATCGCTATCGCAATCTATTTTAAAATTTCCTCTTCTAGTTATTGACAATTTCTTTGGAACATTTTCTCTTCTCGCCATTAAAAATATCTTCTGAACATTTCATATTCTCCTTATTGACAATTTATTTTGAACATTTTCTCTTCTCGATATTGGCAATTTCTTTTGGATATTTTCTCTTCTTACTATTGGCAATTTCTTTTTAACATTTTTTCCCTCAATAGACAAATTACGAGTAATTTTGAGAATTCCCTCTTTTCACGATTGATAATTTCTTTTGAACATTTCCTCCTCTCGCTATTGATAATTTCCTTTAAGCATTCTTTTTAACATTACCTGTTCTCGCTATTGACAATTTCTTTTGAGCATTTACTCTTTTTACGATTTTTATTTTTCTTAGCAATTCCTCTTCTCATCGTTGGCATTTTCCTTTGATCATTTCCTCTTCTCATCGTTGGCATTTTCCTTTGATCATTTCCTCTTCTCGCTATTAACAATTTTTTTAACATTTTCTTTTCGCGCCAATAACATTTTCGTTGGAAAATTTCCTTTTCTCGCTATTAATAATTTTGTTTAAGCATTTTCCCCTCTCGGAATTGACAATTTCTTTCGAACACTTCCTCTTCTCGTTTTTAACAATTTGCTATGAAGATTTTCTCGTCTCGAAGTTGTCAATTTATTTTGTACATTTACTCTACAGTACTATTTATGAACAATTTCTTTTAAGCATTTCCTCTTCTAGCTATTGACAAGTTCTTTTGAACATTTTCTCTCGCAATTTACAATTTCTTTTGAATGTTTGCTCTTCTCGCTATTAATAAATTATTTGAGCATTACCTCTTCCCGTTATTTACAATTTGTTTTTAACATTTCCTCTTCCTACTATTAACAACTTCTTCTGAGCATTTTCTCTTCTCGCTATTAAATAATTCTTTTGTGCATTTCATCTTCTCGTTAATGATATTTTCTTTTGAACATTTCCTTTTCTGGATATCGACAATTTTCTTTCAAAATTTCCTCTTCTCGATATTCACAAAAACTTTTGAGCATTTCCTCTTCTCGCTATTGACAGTTTCTTTCGAGAATTTCCTCTTCTCGTTATTCCCAATTTCTTTTAAACATTTCCTCTTCTTGGTATTGACAATTCCTTTAAAACATTTCCGCCTCTCGCTATTAACAATTTACATAATTTGACATTTCCTCTTCTCGCTAATGGCTATTTCTTTTTAACTTTTCTTCTTCTTGCGATTAAGAATTTCTTTTGAACATTTTTTCTCGCTATTAACAATTTACATAATTTGACATTTCCTCTTCTCGCTAATGGCTATTTCTTTTTAACTTTTCTTCTTCTTGCGATTAAGAATTTCTTTTGAACATTTTTTCTCGCTATTGACAATTCCTTTGAATTTTTCCTCCTCTTCCAATTGACAATTTCTTTTGAACACTTCCACTTCTCTCAATTGACAATTTCTTTTGAATATTTTCTCTTCAACTATTGAGAATTTATTTTGAACATTTCCTCTTTTCGCTATTGACAAGTTCTTTTAAACAGTTACTCTTCTTGCTATTGAGAATTTCTTTCAGCATTTCCTCTTCTCGCTATTTCTAATTTCTTTTTAACATTTCCTCTTCTCGTTATTGACAATTCCATTAAAACATATTTTTCTTCTTGCTATTGACAATTTTTTTTATTTTCTCTTCTCGCTATTTACACTTTTTCTGAACTTTTCTTCTTCTTGCGATTAAAAATTTCTTTTGAGCATTTTCTCTTCTAGCTATTGAGAATTTCTTTTCACCATTTCCTCTTCTCGTTATTGACAATTTATTTTGGACATTTCCTCTTTTCGCCATTGACACTTTCTTTTGAACATTTCCTTTTCTCTCTGTCCATATTCTTTCCTTACTAAGTGATCTTTTGCCTGACCCCAATTGTGGCAATTACCATTTATCCCCTCAATAATCAAATCTTTCTCCATGGAGAAATTAGGCTCGATTTGACTAATAACACTTGCATTAACCATTGGGGAGGGGCGGTACACGGACAAGTACCTTTGATAGGCGTTATAGCATGTTGGTTCCTTAAGTTAAATCAGGGGTAGGAACCTTTACAGTAACATAGGAAAATTGTAAGACACTAACTGGACGCCGTGGAATCAACCCCCAATTTTTTATGTGTGCACATCTTCAGACTTATCAAACTTATTTGACCCTAGACATTAATAAACTACATAAATGATAAATAATAAGGTAAAATTTAAATTTCTAACTATAATTTGTGTAGTGCGTAGTAGTAGATGCGTTAGGGATGGTCTTATTGCTATATTCTGCAAGCGAAATTTCTCTTGCAAGATATGGTTTCTCCAGCTCTAAGTTTAAGATCTCCCTTGATTTTTTTTAAGCCCCTATCTAGCGACTGCCATCAAAGACTTAAGTCGCTGCAATATCATATAAAACAAAACATCGATAAAAACATTAACGAAAAATTAATGAGATTGTTGGTCTTACCGTAAACGTAACATGATTACCGAGCTATAATGGAAGATAAAGAACTTAATACTTTTTCAATTAATATGCAATGCTTCTCTGTGTACACACCTTCCACCCCGAATTCCTTTATATGTGTAGCATTAATATATTTTCTTCTTCATAGTTCTGTCGCTAACAACAAGGTAAGGATGTAACGTTACAACGTTAATTTAGGGCATTCGCGAGGTTACTGTTATATAAATACGCTCCGATCATTTTTACATAGCGTTTGTCCATTGATCTAAAGAATACTCGATTTACTTGGTGAAATGAGGTCTGTAAATTGACTTAATCTCGTCATTTACGTAGCGTTTGTCCATTGATCTAAGAAATCATCATCAATTTATCTAGCGAAATGAAGACTATAAATCAACTTATTCGTTACATCAGAAAAGAAACGACTAAAATATTTTATTTATACAACCTCCGCACGAAGATTTAAAATTGCCTCTTCATTCGATAGCTGATACGAAAATCGGTAAACTTTGTTCATTTTCTTTCCCGCGAAAATCAATCGTAAATCTCTTACTCAGAACGAATCAATGTCGAACTTTCGCTGCAAAGGAGTTAGAATAAAATATTAATTTTAAAGATGCCTTGGCGTTAGACTCTAGTAGAACCACTTGTTTGAGAATCGATTTAATAAAGATTTTTTTGCGTTGAATCTTCCTTCCCTCTCTCGGTGTTTAGAGCTTTTGCATGACAGTTTTTATTGTTTCCTTTAGAAGATCTTCAATAATTAAATTTATTTCAAGACGAACAAAGCGACTAACCGAATTCTTGGCATTTCTCCTCTTGTTATTTTAAAGATAATTTAATGCCGCATTCAATTGGTGACACGAGGTAATAAAATTCTCGTAACTCTCAGTTCGCTTTTTTATGACTACTATATCTCTTTCATTTGTTTTCCCGATTCTTTAATCATTACGTGCGTTTGTGTGTGTTTACCTATACGTACATACATCTCTCCTCACTTCTTGAATTAACCAGTGTAAGATTATTTCTCTACACTTGACTTAAGTTCCAACTTACGAGACATAGTATAACAAATTAGCTTCATTTAAAAAATAATGAAGAAACTTCATCAATAATGTGTTTATAGATAAAGAAACAATCAAATAAAATAACAAGCCAATTTTTCCCATAGTTTCTCCATTATAAATAATATCTAATCCTAAACGATGATTTCCGCCGTTTAAATCGTATTAATACTACTAAACTGCAACCTCTAGTAAAGTCAAAAGCTCGTTAATAATTTTAGGGAGCTAGACTATGAAAGAATTCAAGGAATGAAAGATATTTAATGAATCCAAGGAATTAAAGGAATTCAAGGAAGTTGCATGAGAAGCTATATTTTTCGGCGAGAACTAGCGATAAAGAAACAACTGCTACTTAGGAATTTCTGTTGCGCGCTAAGTAGCGAATGTGATTTTTTATCGATCCCGCTATGATTAAATAAATCATTTACTGCGGAACTGGATAAGTAAGCCAAGGAGAGTTGCGCGCTTTCTCGTACCTAAGGCATTAAACTACCTTGGAGTAATTTAAACCAGTTTCAACTTCCACAACAGTAAAACTTTCTTTTTGAGCCGCTTTTCAGAAACTTCCTCTCTGATTGGATCGCGTTGATTCTTTTTCGCATTTATTGTATAAATAAAGTAGTAGTAGTATTAGTTCGCTAACCTGCTTTTATCCAGGAGGATCCCAGACAAGATAATGAAATAGACATAAATATCAGTATGATAATCGCTGGTGAACCCTAGGACACCAGGGGCTGACCCTCTTTGAAAAGAGGTACCAGGAAGTATTATGTTTTTGAAACCAAACAGCGTTCAGGTGGAACCTTCGTCGAGTTAGAGGTATGTGGATATAGGTACCTGTCCGCATGATTCCTTGGAACAGAGTGTGTGTGTGTGTGTGTGAAGTACTGCAAAAACGAGAGAGGAAAGAAAGCAGTGTCGTAATTGGCTATGTGTGTTATGAGAAGTTTAAGATCTACCCATAGGGGCAATTCTAAACAGGCCAAATGTTATTTGGGTATGCAGTTAATATAGAAATGAGTACCCACCTTCAAAATGCATCGAGGTCATCTGGGGTAAGCTCTTTATCCACGCCAGCAAGTACTGTCTCCAATAGACCTATCTAACAGGTATTGGTATGCTAAGCATATACATACCATTAAGAATATACATATACCATTGCAGTTTTCCTTACTGTTATGGCAGTTATCCAGGTTCCATTATAAGGCACGATCAAACAGGGTATTGGTAGACAAGATGTTTTACAAATAAATTTCACTTAAACACAATATGCATTGAATGAGATGAAATGGATACATTTGCAGTGACATCACCTGTTGTATGGCAAGCCGATATTATTAACCCTTTGATACCCCAAAATTGGATTATATAAATACAATATGACATTTAAATTAATATATATTGGCTTAAATATTTTGGTTCCATATAGTACCATACGCGCTCGAAGGGTTAAGATGAGTTGCTTGCTCGCAAACCTTTTTGAGTAGGATTAATAAGATATGAGGAATGCCTTCATCCCGTGTTTGTGGCACACACGCGCGTTGAAGTGCTTGACCGAGTATTACGAAGGCTTCGGTTTGCGTGTGGATACGTCAATGGGAGCGAGGTTACAGGTGTCAAGTTGCCCCCCCCTCCCCCGCCAGGTAAAATTCACAGAGTACGTTGCGCGAACCTCTCCTGCAGGTCAGTGGTTGCCAGAATGAAAAAGTCGTACTTGCGAGACGGCTAAGTAAAGACCCGGCTGGATAGCCTTTCTGGGTCAGTCATAGTGGAGTTTCACTCATACAGGATTTTAGTAACGAGACAAGACACATATCGCTAGGTCTTTATTTATATTTACGTCCTGAAAAAGGTTGGAAGATAAAGTGTTTAGTGGGAGTAGAGTGGACAGTAGGTGATAAGGTAAAGTGGTGAAAAGAATGAGGAAGAGTTAGTGCTGTTTGCTGAGTGATCAGCCATCTTCTTATTTCCGTTTTATTTGCTTCTTATTCGTTCTTTATGTTAAGGCTTTCGCGTTTGCGTTGATCTCTCCGTTTGGTGTTGGTAATTATCAAGACGCCGCTATTTTGCACTCTTTGTAACTTGACGGTATTAGTCTTGTGGAGTCGATTAAGTATGTAGTATTAGCCCTGCTTTCGGGCTAATAATTATAATATATATATAGTACAAGAGAAATAAGAATTGGACGCGAATGAGCAAATGAGACAAGAAACCGGAGTTTTTTTAAAGGCAAGAGAGAGGGACATTAGAAGAATCCAGAATCAAAGAGAGTAGAGGGCGGCACAGTGAAGGCGATCCTTTACCGAGAAGACAAAAATAACGCCAGGGAGAAAAAGTTTTGAATTCCTGGCCGGGACTCGAACCCGGGTCTGCTGATTGCAGGTGAGATGCTTTACCGCTAAGCTACCAGGCACAGTAACTATATTTCGCCCAAAGCGTTACCCCATCAAACCCAGTATCTCCCTAAGCTAGGAACTTCCAAGGAATTTTTATACCACATCCTCTTACCCGCTCACAATTTAAAGGCTCATTTTCCATGTCACATACGCGTCACATTCGCGCCCAATTCTTATTCCTCTTGTACTATATGTATTTATAGTCAGCTGCTCCAGGTTTCTGCATCTTTCTTTCTGTCTTCAAATTTTATTTGAAAGACAGAAAATAAAAATGGCATAGCCCTGTGGTGGTTGTATAATCACCCGCAGATCCTGTAGTTGCCCTCTTTGTATATATATATATATATATATATATATATATATATATATATATATATATATATATATATATATATATATATATATATATAAAGTCCTCATTCAATCGTTACTAACAATCAATTTTATTTTTTTAAAGCGAAACTTAACGAGATCATCTGAACCGAAGCATTTGCTAAAAAAGAACTACGTGCATAAAACGGTGAAGTTAGTGAAAGTGAAGAATATACGTCGAATCTACATAACCCGAGTTACAAAAAGAGGACATTATGTGGAGATCATTAGCAATGAAATAGAGTAATCGAATCTCGTTGGACCAATCAATTTAATCAACTTGTCTACTTGTTTTCCAACTTTGTTATCCTTAACACTTTTTACGTAACTCATTTGCTTTTTGATTCTTAACATTGTTACCCTTAATTCTTTTTTATTTAACTAATTTCTATTTTATTTTTAACCTTGTTACCCCTAATTTCTTTTTACCTAACTCATTTACTTTTATATTCCCAACCTCGTTAGCCTCAATTCCTTTTGCTTATTTCCTTTTTGATTTTTGAACCTTGGTACCCTTATTCCTTTTTATTTTGTCTCCTTTCTTTTTTCTTTTACATATTTTTACTCTATTTTTCTCCTCTTGTGTCCCTTTGATATTTCAGTCCTTACTTTTAACCAAAGGGAAATTTGAAATAAGGCAGGCATGTTGCAGGTGACATCTGCGCAATTACGTGCCCTCCCACTCCCCAATAAGAGTGTAAGAGTGAAATTGGCAAAGAGGACTCATTATCATCATCATCATCATCACTAACTCTATAATTTAAGAAGGAAATTTTTTTGAGTATTTGAATAATAATTTCATCTTAGTTTGGTTATTACTTATGTTTTTTTATCAAAGTTATTTCTACTAATTCTTTTATAATATCAAAAAACAAAATGGTGAAGTTCAGAAATAAATATAAGTATCAAAATTTTGGGACTTTTTTAAAACCCAAAGAATTACAAATGGTGAAGTTTGGAAAATTTAACCATGGCTGCTTTTTAATCTTAGTAATTTTAATCTTAGTAACGAAATGCAAGCTCTCCCCCGTAGGGTGGAGTGGTGAAGCCATTGCCTGGTTTGCAATATAATTTTGTTTTCTTTTGTATCATTTTTGGATTTCTATATTTAAAATTTGTTTGGTTATTTCTTTTATATTCTTTCATTTGTTTTGTGTTGTATCCTTTTGGTAGTTCTTTATTTAAAATTAGCTTGGTTATTTCTTTTATATTCTTTTATTTGTTTTTCTTTTGTTTTGTTTTGTATAGTTTTGAGATTTCTATGTTTATATATTCTTTTGTTCATTTCTTTTATATTTTTTCGTTTGTTTTGTTTTGTATCATTTTGGGATTTCTTTATTTAAAATTTGATTGGTTATTTCTTTTATATTCTTTTATTTGTTTTTCTTTTGTTCTCTTTTGTATCATCTTGAGATTTCTATATTTAAATATTTTTTGTTTATTTCTTTTATATTCTTTCGTTTGTTTTTCTTTTGTTTTGTTTTGTATCATTTTTGGATTTCTATATTTAAAATTTGCTTGTTTATTACTTTATATTCTTTAGTTTTCTTTGTTTTTTGTTGTTTATTTTGCTTTCTTTTGTATCGTCGTTTTGTATTTATAAATTTAAAATTTGTTTGTTTTTTTTATATATACTTTCGTTTTTTGCTTTATTTTTGTTTTCCTTGTATCGTTTTGAAGTTCTATATTTATTTTTTTTCTTTATATGCTTTGTGGTCATATGTATTCCTTTTCGTTTTATTTTATATAATTTTAGTTTCTTATATTTAAAATTTGGGGACTTTATTCAATATTCCTTCGTTTTTGTTTTGTTTTTTCTTTGGTTTACTTTTGTATCGTTTCAAGACTCGGGAGTGGGGCGCAGGGAGGGATTAGACAGGAATGGGGTCTAAGTAAAAAAAAAAACCAGTAAAAACGCCTGACACATTTAAACAAAATTCAAGGATTCCGGCATGAAATTATATCCCCTTTCCCTAACACATATGACTGAGTAGGGCTCTTACCTCATCCCATTTTACCTTCAGTCATTTTCACTCTGTATTCATTTTCACCTCATTCCCTTCGTCTCAATCTTTTCCTCTGAGTACAGGTGACCTCCTTGGATTATTTTTTACATTATTTTATTCTTAAAAAAAATAAAGCTAAAACTATTGTTTCACTTTTTAAATCTCTTATTTAAATCTCTATATCGCTTTAAATCTCTCTTTAAAAACCTCTTTAAGTATTTCATTCTCTAAATCTCTCTCCCTTTAAATTTCGCTCCTTAAATCTACCTTCTGTTTTTATATCTAGCTCTCTCTTTAAATATCTATCCCTCTCTCCTCTTCCTTTCGCTCTCTCTCTTTCTTTCTCTCTCTTTCGCTCTCTCCCTCCCCAATTCGCTTCAAGACACGAGGAAAAAATTAAGAAAAATACCAGTGACTCTTCTAGTCTCGCTCTATCCTCCCCCCCCCCCACTCTCCCTCTCACACACAACAGCTCCTCCATCCCCTCTTAAATAAGTCATCCCGACCTGCCCTGATTCGCGACCAATTAGGCCGGATCGACGCATGACGCCGTTGCCTAGCAACGTTCACCTCGCCGAAAATTGGCTTAAATTTGGTGCCAAAGGGACGAGACTTAATATCTGCATCGTGGGGCAACGAATGTTTGTTTCTTGTCATGGGTTTGCCGCCCATTCGCCCATGTACGGCACATATCTCATCGTGGCCCCACTGACCCCAAATGAGGAATTCGAACCATTTGTACCATTAAGTGCTTTTGTAAGAATAACACTCATTATGACCACAACCACTAACCGAACCTGATTGACCTTTATAGTAATAAATTATTTTATTTAGTTAATTAAGAAGGGGGGGGGTGCTCTCCCCTTGATTATTTTCATTGACTTCAAATTGCATCATACATGTGACTCTGACTATTATTTATTTATTAATTTAAAAGGAAAAACAAACGAGCGAATTCCCCCCCCCCCCCAAGGTTCGTCAATTGCAACGCGCGTCTCTTTTCAATCGTCGATGAGAACCCCCAACTTAACAATGAAATTTGCATAATGTTTAGAATGACAATTGCTGGCAAGACCAAGCGCAGCAAGAGCCGTTTCTCATTGGGGGACGGGGGAAGGGGCAGAAAGAGTAAAGAGTGGCAGTCCTGGGGTTTTATTCCCCAGCGAGCAGGAAACTGTTCGTGGTCCAACGGACAGCAATCTGCTCTACGTTAGGAGAGTATATATATGTAACCCATTTCGGTATGACTCCGAGAGAGAAGAGTGATATGTTGTGTGTTTAAGAGATGAGGGAGGAAGAGACAGCGGTATTGTGATTAGCTAAGAGTGTGAGGATGAAGCTCCCTGCACCCACATGTTAAACAGCGCGCCTCAAATAGTTGGTGAAGTTGCATGAAGTGGGGAAGGAGAAACAAACGAGTGAATTTCAGGCCCAAAACTTCTCGTAAAGAAAGTGGTAAAGTTAGTGAAAGTGAAAAATCAAAGAAGATACTACTTGGTGCGCTAGGAATCAGGAGCCCGTGCAACGCTCCTCTAACCTGCCTTGGAAAAAGAGACTTGTTTCTGGAGAGTTGCGCACCTTGCTGTCCCCAGCACCAAAAGTACTCCTTTAAATTAAAGCTGTGCCTCCTCCACCGTTTTACACACACAACTTCACAATTCTACAAAATTATCTTGAACATCTTCAAGGAAGAGATGACCTCGTTGGATTACGCTTCATTAAAAAAAGAAGCCACTGTCCCAAGTCATCAAGGACGAGATTGTATGAAATAAGGTATATTGACTGTGTGAAACGATATGTATAAATGCGAGGGAGAAAGTGGGGGAGTTTCATTTAACATACACTATCTCCATCAATCAAGTTTGACTTCTTATCCAAGTGTTTTCTTATTAGAGATCTCTGTTGGTTACTCACCTTTGCTCCCTTTCGTGTAGGCTTGATTCAGCGCCCGGGAGAAGTGCTCATCCACAGCAGCGGCTAAATCACCACTGAAATAAGTGAGCACAACACAATTGGCTGAAAGATAGTAGGCATCGGCGTAATCCTCGCTCTGAAACGAAGGGAAGGAGGTGAATTGTATGGTTGAATGGTTCTATGGTAAATGGAGTAATCGGCGAATGTTGTCAATGAAAAATAGACAGATAAAAAATGAACGTTACCGAAATGGATATGCCAACAAAAGGTTAAAATTGAAGGAGGTGAATTGTATGGTTGAATGGTTCTATGGTAAATGGAGTAATCGGTAAATGTTGTCAATGGAAAATGGGCAGATAAAATGGACGTTACTGAAATGGACATGTCAACAAAAGGTTAAAATAGAAGGAAGTGAATTGTATTGTTGAATGGTTCTATGGTAAATGAAGTAATCGGTAAATGTTGTCAATGGAAAATGGACATAAAATGGACGTTACCGAAATGGATGTGTCAACAAAAGGTTAAAATTGAAGGGGGTGAATTGCATGGTTGAATGGTACTATAGTAAATGGAGGAATCGGTGAATGTTGTCAATGAAAATGGTAGGTCCTTAATAAAATTTGCATTATTACACGCAACTCATTCATAGCGTCTCATGTTCTACAAGTTGTTCTATGGCGCCTTTATGCAATTTCTTGTTATTTTTTACCTATTCGCCACAGATTGTAAGGTATATGTTCAGGTATGAAAGATGTGTACTCTACTACGTCAATTTATAATAGTGGTATTAACACTTAACCAAAATCTACTATTTTTTTTTAATAAATATATGTTGTGTATTCCTTGATCAAAAGCAGACTCCAGAATATCTAGTTGTATAAAACTTTTAATATATATCACATCCAAACATATCTGCTGTTAAGAAAAAAGCTCACAAAGTGCACGTGAGTCAAAGTTATGCAGATACACCCACAAAGGATAAAGACGAAAGCGCTCGAAATCGTTTTTCACTTTTCCTTTGTGAGTGTATCTGCATATCTGCTTTTAAATATTGTGCTAGCAAAATTCGAGATTAACCCGCTTGGATCTTGTGTAATTACTCTTCATTCACCCGATTAATTATCAAAGAGACTTCCCCTAAAAATGCCTCAACCGCATTACCTTCTCCTCTGTCTTGGTCTGCTCTTCCGGAGTAGCCTGCTGGTCCGCAGCATGCTGAGACTGAGTCCCGGAAGGCGATGGACACACTGCTCCACCAGAGGAAGAAGAAGGGGGTCCTGATGCACCCACCACTGGAGGTGCTGAAGGTGTGGAAGAAGTATCAGGAGATTCTGACGAAGGCACGGGGGGAATTGTGTAACCTTGGTTCACGGAATGATCGATGTTCGGAGATGAGGCCCCGACGCACACATCCGGCAGTCGGTATTTCTGCGAGGAGACAAACACGAACTGGGATGAATTCATGTAGAAACACACCTGCGAACGCACCCCCAAAACACTGCAATCTCATGCAAAAAGTTCACGGAAAATTGCGAAAAAATAATAAGTACACTAATAAGGAAATATAGTTCTCATCGTATTCACCATCGAATTCAAATCTCCTCCAGAGACGAAGTGTCTTTTGTTTGGTAGAAACTATGGTCTTAAGAAACAACTCGCCACTTTATGCTAGTATTCCGCGAACTTTTTGAATATCCCATCGTATACTTACAAACGCAATACAACGCACATACAATCTCACACTGTATCGCACGTACAAACACACAAAACTGCACTACACTTACATATTTACAACACACGAACGTACTTGTTGTTAATTAAATTTCCTTTTAAATAAGCGCAAAGAAAGATAGGCATATATGTAAGAGTGCTAAAATTAGCTACGTGGGAAAAGTGCTAAAGTTAGAGAAGGTAAAAATATTTGGGAGAAGCATAACTGGAGTAGCCAAAAGAGGAGAGTTCTTGCACAACTTTCAAAACTTGCTGAGCTCACACACATGAACAGAAGGAAGTGGGGTGTACAACTATTATATCTTCAGTGCACAGTGTAGGATCGTCCAGTATGGATTTCCTTGTCGAAATGGGATATTTAGGGAGGTTTTATTTTGTGTTAATTAGTCTTTCCTAAGTAACGCTGCGTTTAATTAGGTATATAACAATAGTGCCCTAGCCTGCCTGACCCAAGCCCATGCTCAGAATATGTGACCCAGACTGGCTTAGCCTAAGCCTAGCCAATAGTAATTAGCATGTAATACACAAACGCCCCAAAAATTACAATAGGTGAAGAGATCCAGAAAGGTCAACCAATCCTGGAACTTTTAATTAAAATTTATTTTTCTTTCTTCGCTTAATTTTTCATACCTGTCCACTTCATTTCAAAATAGATTTTTCTTCTGTCTGTCATTCTCGTTTTATTTACTTCTCATTATGTCAACTAAATCTCTACCTAACGTCTATTCCAAGAAAATATCCAAATTTGTAGTTGAAATTACTTGTATTGGGAGCAAAAATGTTTCCTGAGGCTTACAATAGCCCTTCCCAGGGTTGGTGGCGTTTGCTATAACAAATCAGCACCTTTTTTCAAACTTTTTCATATCTTTTTAAAAAAATTGTTAATCTGTTTACATATTTACTCTTCATTCTTTCCTACACATGTAAATCCAATTACGAATAAAAGAATGTGTTAAGCTCCTTTAAAAAAAAACTCACCCAACATCACTTAACCCCTAACAGCTATCTACGACCCCCTCTTAAAACACATCCAATGTCAATAACAATCTAGCAAATGCATCAAATTTGAAATAAATGAATAGGTTTACTATTGTTTTAATTAGATCGGAATTTAAATTGATTTATCCATTTTTTACAAGATTTTTACTAATTCAGGTTAATTGTGGTTTTATTTTGTTTTATTGTACAAATTTCGGTGAATTAATTAGGTTATTTCTCCCTTTTTTATCGGATTCGAGTTTTTTTCCTTGACTAATTAAAAGCGGGTGAGAAATTAATCTGTCTAAAACGGGTTGGTTGCGCAGGTGCGGATGAATCGGTGAGAAAGACGTAAATAAAAGGTATGTATGGCTGTAGGTGTTAAAGAAATGGGGGAAATTAAGGTACGATTAATTGGGGGGAGGGGGCTTGTAGAAAAGAGTGGTAACTAACGAAGGAGCTCACCAGGTGGAGAAAGGAGGTTTTTGGTGGATAAATAAAACGACAGGAAGAGGATGTAATGACACCTGGAAGGAGCACGTTCGTACCATGGGTACAGATGTTCACACCTACGAACATGAGCCACCTTTTTATGGGTTTCGCCACACATTCACACTGTCTCAGCGATTTTGCCGTTTAAAACTAAGAAGAAAACCAACGAGGGCATTTCACATACATGCTTATGAGCAGATATCTGTAAAGTGGTGATGTTGGAAGAAGCGAAAATGTATGGATTATTTATACCCGCAGGTCCTCTTACGGGCATCGGGACCGGAAGGGCACAGGAACATACAGTGTGACCTAAATCTAACCTCCCATCCTGACACTAACCATACCCCATGTTACTTAAATTCGTTAATAGGAGATTCCAACCTCGACCCACTCACCAGGGACCAATTTGCACCCAGGAGTTGAGGGTCCGATGGGGTTAGCCAGCCCTCCCCCCCCTTAAATGTTTTAAAAAAGCGTTCTCAAAGTGGTGAAATTAGGGAAGTGAAAATAGGTGGTGGTGAAACTCTCCGGGACATGCCCCCTTCCCCATTAAGGAAAATTAAATTTTAGTCCCCTTTCACCTTGTGTCAGTTGCGCGTCGTAGAAGGCAATTAATTGTGACTTCATGAGTGGAAAGAACGAAGATGATTGATTTGAAACTTACTTTATGTATAATAATCCCATGAATCTGCTAAAATTAGATCAGGCCGGGGATTACCCGTCCTTATCTTGCCTTAAAGTTTCCTATTTTAGCCCCTAAGACTCTTCCCCTAGAAGGCTATTTAACCCTCCCACACACACTCACATGCACACATAAACTAAGTTTCCCTAGTGGATATCCTCTTTCCCCTAAAACTTTCTAGTGGGGGATTGTTCAAATGACCTTCCTTCCTTAAAATTTTAACAATCTACTATTTTAGTTTACTATTTAACCCTCTCCCAATTAAGAGCCCTACAGGGAATCTAAACTTTCAAGGGAGAGCTGTGCGCCCATCCCAAACCGAACGTCGTAAGTAGTCTCCCGTTTACCGTCTAAGTGAACACAGTCACAAAAGATCCGTTTCAGTGCTATTAATTAAGTACTAACTCTTCGTGAGAGGATACCGAAGTAGCTCTAATAGAGCTCAATTGTTCCAGAAATTACACCTTTTATTTTCTAACTCTACCAGGCAATGGCTTCGCCACTTTCCCCTACGGGGGGAGTTTGCGCTTCTCTACTAAGATTAAAATTTAAAATCTAAAAAAAAGCAGCCATGGTTAAATTTTTAGAAATTTTCTGAGCTTCGCCAATTATAATAATTTTAAAAAGGAACTCTAAACTAAATTTCCCCCCTTTCAAAATATCACGTTGCTAAAATATAGTTATAGAGAAGAAAATATATAAAAATAAATTTTCTGAACTTCACCATTTGTAATTCTTTGGGTTTTAAAAAATTCACAAAATTTCGATACTTATATTTATTTCTGAACTTCACCATTTTGTTTTTTATATTATAAAATAATTATTAGAAATAACTTTGATAAAAAACCTAAGTCATAACCAAACTAAGATGAAATTATTATTCAAATACTCAAAAAAATCCCCTTCTAAAAATTATAGAGTTAGTGAAGTGATGATGATGATGATGATGATGATAATATATATGTATTGGAAACTTTTTAAAATGTTTAGAACAATAGGACGTTGGTCTGCCCGCGAAGCACAAGCCCCTCCTGTAAGGAATGGCGAAGCCGCTGCTCTTGTATTATTATATTTAAGGCTAGTGTTATTATATTAAGGTAACATTATAATCGAGAAATGCATTATATATTTAAAGATTAGTCCCATTATACATAATCCTAAGAAACTATGAAGGATAAGTTACGGATCTATAAGGTCACATTTAAAGCAAAATCACATTATATATGTATATTAAAGCTAAGTACTATTATGTTCAAAGGTCCGTCACATTATATTAAGGTTAAGAAGGATTATATTTAAGTCTGTCATATTTTAATAAGCTAGGTCCCATTATATTAAGACATTCGGGAAATAAATTTGTATTTATTTATGAGAAAGTTTAAGCCATTCAATCGATGTTTGGCCAAGCTAAATATCGAATATTTTCTTCATCACTGTTATATTTAGGTTAAATAAAATTAGTTTGTCCTATGGAAGATAAAGACTTCGCCATCATTTACTGTAGGAATTTCAAAAAGGTATAGTAATATTACAGGCAATGAGAAACATTCGGGTGTTTCTTGTACAGTGTATTAAATGCTAGCTTTGGTTTAAAAGACCTAATACCGAGGGTGATTTTTTTATGATGGTTCAGAAAGACGAATACATTTGAATAACGGCATTTTGAAAGAAACTTTTGGATTATATCTTTCTAAACAGCACAAAAAAAACATGTTATATCCAATTTGTACAGGAATATGTTAAGAAAATGGGAGGGGGAGATTTTAAAATGTAATTGGATCTCCCGATTAACTCTTTGCTCAAGCTGGTGGCCTCCTTTTTATTTGCACAGATTTCTGACATGTACAAAAAAACCCGGGTATGGCGGCTCAACGGAAAACGAATACAAAATGTCTTATTTATTTATTTATTTTATATTTATTTATTAATTAAATTATTTATTTAAGAAGATTTAACGCCCTTTTCCCTCCCCCCTTTGTTGGCTTCTATAAATCATTAGGAAATTACCAAATTACTCAAAGAGGTAATTTGTTACCTAAAGATGAAGTTCTTTTGTTGAAATTAACTTTAAAAAAGAAAACCAACGTGAGTAACTTAGTTCTTGTAAAATGATCAAGTTATGAGAGGGGTCGAATAGCTGAAGGAGGAAACTACTTGGCAAGCGAGGAAAAGATGGTAGGAAATTTAAAAGATGTCTAAAAAACGACCCGAGAGGAGCCAAACCCCCATGGAGCACTGGGATTGGAAGGGCATGCTGCTCCCTCAGATTTCAGTAGTACTAGAGCCATTACACCTATTACACCATCCACCCCGAAGGGGGGGTACAAAAAGGTTACCAATCAATACAAATGCGATGCCAACACCAACACTGGACTTCACCTCCTACATACATTGATGGTGTTGCCCTGGTTACGGGAACGAGCGAAGACCACTCTTGGAGGCGGCTTTTGTTGCCAACCAAAACCTAGATCGAGCGAAGGAAGGAAGAGATCGGAAGGAACCCGATTTTGAGATCCAAAAGGGTGTTATTTTCTAGCAAGACCAAACAAAGGCTCCCTAAAGTCCTGGTTACATAGGCAAAATGAATATTTTCAATACAAAATATTTGAAATAGATTTTATTTAATTTGAATTACATTTTATTTAATTGAAATATTAATAAATAATATCTTCAAAGTGAGTTGCACCATTTGTGATGCAAAGCTCGATGCGCTTTGAGAGATTTACCCGACGAACCCGATAGATTAACTTTAAATTTCCGTCGATTTGAGCACATTCATTTATGATGCGCTGTTCCTTGATGTGTTTGGTATCTTAATTAAGCATATCCTACCCAGCAAAAAGGAAAAAAATCAAGGTAGGCAAAAAGTCTGGTGAACGAGGAAATCATTAGGTACACCTTCTCTTCTAGTATACTTCTTTAGCATGCACCTTTTCCTCTAGCATGCCCTAGAAAGAGAAGTCAAGGGAGGTGATGTCTGTCGAACGAGGAGACCATTATGATATTTTCCCTGTGTCTAGAATTGAGGGACATCCTGTAAAACGAGCCAAGAAAATGATAAGATATGTAATTAGGATGGGAAGGTCTAAATCACCATACTCACGTGATTTAGCCCTTGAGGATAATCATTTGTTTAGATCACTAGAGCATTTCATTGCATGCAGGACATTTCGAAGCCAAAGAGCATTTCATTGCACGCAGGACATTTCAAAACCAAAGAGCATTTCATTGCACGCAGGACATTTCAAAACCAAAGAGCATTTCATTGCATGCAGAATATTTCGAAACCAAAGAGCATTTCATTGCATGCAGGATATTTCGAAACCAAAATGCATTTCATTGCACGCAGGACATTTCGAAACCAAAGAGAATTTTATTGCATGCAGGACATTTCGAAACCAAAGAGAATTTCATTGCACGCAGGACATTTCGAAACCAAAGAGAATTTCATTGCATGCAGGATATTTTGAAACCAAAGAGCATTTCATTGCATGCAGGACATTTCGAAACCAAAGAGCATTTCATTGCACGAAGGAAATTTCGAAACCAAAGAAAATTTCATTGCACGCAGGACATTTCAAAACCAAAGAGAATTTCATTGCACGCAGGACATTTCAAAACCAAAGAGCATTTCATTCCACGCAGGAAATTTCGAAACCAAAGAGCATTTCATTGCACGCAGGATATTTCGAAACCAAAGAGAATTTCATTGCACGCAGGATATTTCGAAACCAAAGAGAATTTCATTGCATGCAGGACATTTCGAAGCCAAAGAGCATTTCATTGCACGCAGGACATTTCGAAACCAAAGAGCATTTCATTGCACGCAGGACATTTCGAAACCAAAGAGAATTTCATTGCATGCAGGATATTTTGAAACCAAAGAGCATTTCATTGCATGCAGGACATTTCAAAACCAAAGAGCATTTCATTGCACGCAGGAAATTTCGAAACCAAAGAAAATTTCATTGCACGCAGGACATTTCAAAACCAAAGAGAATTTCATTGCATGCAGGACATTTCAAAACCAAAGAGCATTTCATTGCACGCAGGACATTTCAAAACCAAAGAGCATTTCATTGCACGCAGGACATTTCGAAACCAAAGAGAATTTCATTTCACGCAGGATATTTCGAAACCAAAGAGAATTTCATTGCATGCAGGACATTTCGAAGCCAAAGAGCATTTCATTGCAGGCAGGACATTTCGAAACTAAAGAGCATTTCATTGCACGCAGGACATTTCGAAACCAAAGAGAATTTCATTGCATGCAGGACATTTCGAAACCAAAGAGCATTTCATTGCACGCAGGATATTTCGAAACCAAAGAGAATTTCATTGCATGCAGGACATTTCGAAACCAAAGATAATTTCATTGCATGCAGGACATTTCGAAACTAAAGAGCATTTCATTGCACGCAAGACATTTCAAAACCAAAGAGCATTTCATTGCACGCAGGACATTTCAAAACCAAAGAGCATTTCATCGCACGCAGGACATTTCGAAACCAAAGAGCATTTCATTGCACGCATGACATTTCGAAACCAAAGAGAATTTTATTGCATGCAGAACATTTCGAAACCAAAGAGCATTTCATTGCATGCAGGACATTTCGAAACCAAAGAGCATTTCATTGCACGCAGGACATTTTGAAAACAAAGAGCATTTCATTCCATGCAGGATATTTCGAAACCAAAGAGCATTTCATTGCATGCAGGATATTTCGAAGCCAAAGAGCATTTCATTGCACGCAGGACATTTCGAAACCAAAGAGCATTTCATTGCACGCAGGACATTTCGAAACCAAAGAGAAGTTGGTTTCGCAAAAAAATAAAGACGGATTGAAAATTTGCCTCCCTGACGAGGCTGCTGACGATGGTTATAATTAATGGAGATTAATTAATGGGCATTAATTAATTTATATTAATAAATGGAGATTAATTAATGCTGAGTAATTAATTGATATTAATTTATCTTTCTTAATTAATGGAGAAAAAATAATGGGCATTAATTAATTGATATTTATAAATGGAGATTAATTAATGCTGATTAATTCATTGATATTAATTAATATTGCCTAATTAATGGAGATTGATTAATGGACATTAATTAATTGATATTAATGAATTGAGATTACTTAATGCTGATTAATTAATTGATATTAATTAATGTTGCCTAATTAATGGAGATTAATTTAATTCTGGTTAATTAATGGGAATCAATTATTGTAGATAAAATAATGGAGATTAATTAATCGATATTGATTGATGAGTATTAAGTGATATGGATTTATTGGTGCGGATTAGTTAATGTAGTTTAATTAATGGAAAATAATTAATGGATATTAGAGTATCTAACCAAATAGTAAATAAAAACCTTTGTTGTTTAGTTGCTGTTTAGGTTGGTCCTTCCTTCACGCTTTCACCTTAATTAACCAATCGGAACATATATTGGGTCATAACCACACCAACATTAATGGTTCTTTTTAGTTCTTTATATTTACAGAAAATTAAAGCTACTTTTAGTGTGCTTTCCAGTTTTTATTCAGCTACTCGTTTGCATTTGGAAAAGATGTTTTGAGGATCGAACTTCACATAAAAATCAGAGTGACAATCCAAATAATTTGGGCAACAAATTATTTGAAATAACTTTGTGTCATTTATACATAGGTACGTAGCACCATTCTCTCTTTGCATTATTGACTAGATTCTCGACCGAATTGTGAAATTTACATAAAGATTAAGATGACAATCCGGGTTGTGTTGTGGGTTTTCTGCACCAACCATCAATCTTAGGACCCTTTGTGGTGCCAGGGGGAGTGACACTCATTCTGAGTCAGGGATGTGTGAATTTGAGTACCCCAATGGGATACGATTACCCTATTGGGAGAATTCCGGCATGGGAGAAAGAGTGGGTATGTTGCGATGCGAAGATCTGAGGGCAAATGATAACGGTATTGTGATTGGCTATCCTGATAGCGTGTGTAAGGTCGACCGCCCACTCCGCTGCGGTGATAGGTTCCGCGCTTCAGCCTAATTAGTGATCAGTACTTAACATAAGCTGAAGTTTTATGTCCGCTCTCGTTGGGATTGAACACCTACCTCGATGTCAGAAATCCAAAGCAGGATCCACTTCGCTAGTAAGAACATCAGTGATATTTTTCCAGGCAGTTTTAATGCTAAATTACGTTTTGAACTTATTAAAATTAAGCGCTAAATCCGATTCTATTTAAACTTTTAAAATTTATTTTCCTTCAAGTTTTTTTTAACGTTTGTGTTCTTTTTCCTGATCTTTTTAGCAAATTAGTTCAAGTTATTTTAAATGTCACGTCACTGAATTTCAAGAGTGTCGAATTTCTGAAGTTGTACAAGTGAACCTGGTTAACATGTTTGGTTGGTGGTACATATATGTACCATCATACTTAAGGACTCTGGCACACCTGGAACCTTACGGACATCTGGGAATAGGTAGAATTTAAGTTCGAATTCCAATAGAGTTGATATCAATTATCCGATTTTATTTAAATTTTAAGAATTTAATTTTCCTTCAAGTTTTTCTTGACGTTCGTGTTCTTTCTTTCCTTATCTTCTTTCAGATTAGCTCAAGTTATTTAAAATGTTACTTCACTGACGTTCAGGAGTGTCGAATTTTTAAAGCTGGAATGTTACCAATCACGTTGGAGGCGATAGAAAGGAAGCCAATATTACATTCTATTTAGCAATTTAAGCAAAGATATTTTTTTAAAGATGTTATTAATAAAATTTAATTTTTAATCAAAATTAGCGACAATAAAACAAAGAATCCGGAGCAAACATGATCTGAATGAACGCTAAGGAAGCAGCAAAGTCAGAAATACTGTCACTTTGTCCTAATCTTATCAGCATACTGCAAAATACATGGAAGCTTGCCTAGCCACTGAGGGTGGGGGCAAGCTAGACGGTCCCAAGCTCGGATAAATAGGTAGGGTTGGAGTCAGAAAAGGCATCCGTCCGTAAAGTCTCTGCTAAAACCTTTATGGAAGTCTTTTATTGAAAAATGACCAATCAAGAACGTTGACAGCAGGTAGGAAAAAGCCGAGAAGAAGAAGAAAAAGGGAGCGAATTGACTAGAAATTACGCTTTTGTAACCATTCTGACCAATAACTGGCCATCTATCTTCATTAGGAGGTTGAATTTTTCGAGGGATTAACGTACTTTCTCAGTACCTTGTTGATTAGTGGAGCGGGCTCACATATTAAATATTATTCCAGGAAATTCAGGTGACAGACGAACGCACAAAGAAGGATTTTTAATAAAGAAATTGAAAGCAGCGTCACCATTTCATTCAAATTAGTCATGGATTTAACAGATATAATTTAAGAAGGGGATTTTTTGAGAACTTAAATAATAATTTCATCCTAGTTTGGTTATGACTTAGGTTTTTTTATCAAAGTTACTTTTAATAATTCTTTTATATTTATCAAAAAAAAAATGGTGAAGTTCACAAATAAATATAAGTATCGAAATTTTGTGAATCTTTTAAAACCCAAAGAATTACAAATGGTGAAATTCATAAAATTTATTTTTGTATATTTTCTTCTATAACTATATTTTAGCAAGGTGATATTTTGAAAGGGGGGAAATTTAGTTTAAAGTTCTTTTTTAAAATTATTATAATTGGCGAAGTTCAGAAAATTTCTAAAAATTTAACCATGGCCGCTTTTTTTTAGATTTTAAATTTTAATTTTAGTAGAGAAGCGAAAGCTTCCCCCGTAGGGGAGAGTGGAGGAGCCATTGCCTGGTTATAATATAAAATGTATCTAACCTTTGAGTTTATTGTTTTTACCTGCGGCGAAGCACCAGGTCTAGGCATCGCTTTTTTTTCAAAAGGAGTAAAGTTCATTTTTCAAAAAGGGTAAAGTTCATTTTTCAAAAGGAGTAAAGTTCACTTGCACCCATTTAGAGCCATGAAATGACCTAAATGACGATGGGACATAGGGTTATTCGCCATGGAAATTTCAAATCTGCCATCGGATTTGGCGCTGGGTGTCACCATCTAGTGGCAGAAGCTTCATTTATCCATTCAAAGGCACTTGTAAGTGATTTGAACCACGGGGAACCATCAATGCAATAACCATTTACCATCTTATCACAAAATGCCGCAGGTCATTGGAGAGACTTTCCTTCTTTTTGTAGTGAACTTGTATTTTTGAGAAAAAAAAGTCGTTTTAAGTTTACATTTCATTTTTAATTATTTTAAATTGCGTCCTTTGTGTGCGAAATCTTCAAAGTTTGGTGCACATAATCCCATTCGTGGTAATACTAAAAAGTACGTATTTATTGAATTTCGGAACTTCACTCAAAAGAAATTCAAATTCACCACGGAATATTTAAGTAAAATCATTTTTATTTCTATTAGGAATACCAATAAAAAGTATAGATTAAATGAATTCCTGAACTTCACGCGTTAAAAGAAATTCACTTTCACCTGGATGTCAACTTTGCCAAAGTTAAATAAAGTAAAAGTCTAAATTACCAGGCAATGGCTTCGGCACTCCGGCTTCGCCACTCCTCCATACGGGAAGGGGGGATCTCGCGCTTCGCTACTAAGATTACAAATTCAAAATCTAAAAAAAAGCAGCCATGGTTAAATTTTTAGAAATTTTCCGAACTTCGACAATTATAATTTTAAAAAGGAACTCGAAACTAAATTTTCCCCCTTTCAAAATATCACCTTGCTAAAATATAGTTATAGAAGAAGATATATAAAAATATATTTTCTGAACTTCACCATTTGTAATCCTTTGGGTTTAAAAAAATTCACAAAATTTCGATATTTATATTTATTTCTGAACTTCACCATTTTGTTTTTTGATATTAGGAAAGAATTATTAGAAATAACTTTAATAAAAAAAACCCTAAGTCATAACCAAACTAAGATGAAATTATTATTCAAATACTCAAAACTATCCCCTTCTTAAATCATAGAGTTAGTGATGATGATGATGAGCTGATTATTAATTTTTTTAACTTCTATTTTTTTTCTGTTAAATTCTTTGGTTTTAATAAGAAATGAATAGAAGGCTTTAATTTTGGACTGATGATGGAAACCAATCACTTCCAAAACCTGACTCTTAAGTAAATTATTGTATTTTTGCGAAAGTTAAAAAAAGGAAGTGGAGCATCTTATTGAAAGATATTTAATAATCATTAGATTGATTCTATCTCTCACTTGATGTTATCATTTATAATCGAAATAATCTCTTCAAAGAGATTATAGTTTGTACTTTTTGCTACTTATTAGTACCACTCTCTTTAGTATTTATTGCTTTTCTTTGCCTGTACCTACTGGTTCATATTAATACTAATTAATTGACTAATTTCATTAGTGCTTTCCTGAGTACTTATTAGTTCCTATTATTATCACATTATTGAGTACTTATTGTTACTTATAGATACCACTTTCTTGAGAAGGTACGAGGGGCGGTCAATAAGTTTTGCGAATCGGTAGGGCAAAACAAAGGAAGGGGGATAGTGTTTGTGGGGTGTTAGGACAAGTTATGACAAGTCAGGACCTGCAGCCGCACGCTCCTGCCTCGTCTATTTAAGAAGCAGTAGCTGATCGCAGATCGTCAGTCACAAATTTTTCAACAATGGAGAAGGTTAAGCACCGCGCAGTGATCAAACTTTTGACCAAGGAAGGCAAGAAAGCAAAAGAGATCCATGAACGCATGGTTGCAGTGTACACCGACACCGCCCCTTACTATGCAACCATTGCTAGCTGGAATAGGGAGTTTTGACATGGTCGTGAGTCCCTTGAAGATGACCCCCGTCCAGGACGCCCTTCAGACGTGACCAACGAGCACAATGTGGCCCGTGTGGAGAGGATGATCCTCGAAAATCAACGAGTTAAGCTCGAAGAAATCGAGCGAGAACTTGGAATATCACATGGAAGTGTTATCAACATCATCCACGATAATTTGGCCATGACCAAGGTCTCTTCCCGTTGGGTCCCTAGAAACCTCACGCCCCATGATCGACTTCAACGTCGTCAAAGACTACAAGGCCAGAGTTGCACAAGCTGCCCTGCGCGAGTGTGGATTCGAGGAGCTACACCATCTCCCCTCCTTCCAGATCTGGCCTCCAGCGACTACATTTTATTCCGCCAGCTCAAGGCTGCACTGCATGGACGCCGGTTTGTGGACGATGAAGATGTCTAGCTCGCCGTCCAGGAGTGAATTGAACAGCAGTTGGGAGATTTCTGGTTTTCGGGAATTCGAAGCCTCAGGGACAAGTGGCGCAAGTGCATTGAAGTCGATGGTAGTTATATTGAAAAATAATAAAACACTTTTCCTCATATCTCGTTTCCTTATATCCGAATTGAAAAACTTATTGACCACCCCTCGTATTGTAGTTGTTGATATTTCTCTTATTCTTTTAATTTTCTTTTATTGTTTATTTCCTTTTTCTTCCTTTAATTTTTATTTTTCCTTTATTTTATTCCTTTATTTTCCCCTTATACCTTTTATTCCTTTTATTTCCTTGCTCATTCCTTTAATTTAATTTTACATCGTTTTTTATTTCATTTAATTCCTTCCTCTTCCTTTAATTTACTTTTATTCTTTTAATTTCCCTTTATATTTTGTTAATTTCTTTTTATACCTCAAAGTCCTTTATTTTCCTTTTATATCGTTCAATTCTTTTATTCTTCATATTCTTTTAATTTCCTATTTATTCATGTAATTTCCTATCAGTTTCTTCTCGTGAACCGCTTCTCTTTTTTATTCGCATTCACGCACTACATCCTACTAGGAGTGAACGAACCTCGGTTGGATTAAGCAAATGTTTCCATTTTTTTCTATATCATTAGGTAATTTCCAAATTACCCAAAGGGGTGATTTGGTCAATTTTTACCTAAAGATGAGGCCCCTATGTTGAAACGAAATTAAAAAGAGAGAACCAACGTGGCTAATTTCGTCCTCGCAAAACGGTCAAATTAGGGTAATGGAAGTTGTATGGAAGGTATTTAGGTCCAGTAGCTGAAAGAGGGGACTACTTGGGGATCCAGGAAACGGAAGGGAAGATAACTTGCCTGTACCAAACTTCCACCCATGGCAACGCGGGGTGCTAAGGATCTTACCCCCAGATCTCAGGAAAGGCTAAAGTTCGTAATTTTTTAACACATGTGCTCTATAGTACGAACTTCGTGGTAGATTTGAACGTGCCCTTCGGCTCCAACATTTTGGTTCGAGCAGATTTTATCCTTTCCATCGCGATCTTATTTATTACTCTTCCCCCCCCCTTTATTTTTACTCCCAACTTATTAGACTTAAAAGGGACCTGTCAATAAACAGGGATTGTTATTTATCTATATGTATGTCTGTTTATATGTATATATATCTTATTGGTTTTCTGTCTGCCTCTCCCTCTCTTTCACTCTGACTTTGTTTGTTTGTCTTTCTATCCGTGTGTATGTATGCCTGTCCTCTCTTACCTATCTCGCTCTATCTATCCATCTCTCTGCCTGACTTTCTGTCCGTTTGTCATTTAACTTATATTTCTATATCTCTATTTCTACTGTGCTGTCTGCCTCTCTCTCCCTTTTCTCTATGTATCCCTCGCCTACCCACTCCCTTTCTCTCTCTCTCTTTTTTTCTGGGTACGAGTTATCCCCATCTCTATCGCTCTCTAATCTCGTCTTGTTAAATGGCCAAGGAATCGTGCGCCAAAACTTGAGCTTATCGATCTGATTGGCGTCAGTAAAAACCAATACGATGTTGGCATTCAATCTCAAAGGTTTAGGGGAGACTTTGGAAGCATTTATTCATTGGCAATGAAAGAACCTCAAAACTACACACTGAAGATCAGTAAAAACTCTCAAACACCTCACCAGTTCAAGGTGAAGGTAGATTAGAGCTCTTTATCTACAAGTACCCCTCTTGGATTAGCATTCTAAGGGTCCATATTTATTTATATGGGTACCGAAGTACCAGTGTTTAGAGCTCTTTATCTACAAGCACCCCCTTGGATTAGTATTCTATTCATTTATCACAGCTTGTTGGGATGGAACTATAAGATTACCATTTCCCCCCCATTTTTCAAGGGTTTTGTAATCTACGGGTCCATATTTATTTACATAGGTACCAAAGTACTAGTGTTACATTTCCTAATTCCTGATTAAGTGGAGTTGGGAAATAATAGCCATCATAACTTTCTCATTTTTCAATCTACTTTTCTCTTTTGCTGAGTAAATTACATCAACACTTGCAAAATATTCTAGTAATTTTTTAGACATTATAACAGAACTACTTTATACTACTTATGATGGTTGACTCATTCATGGTTGCGTGATTATATAAATGAAGAAATTTTAAGATAGGGTTGTGATGAACCGTCTATTTTCTTTTTTTTGCGAGAATGATTTTAGATCCGCCTTGGGCAGTAACGTTATTAAGTACTACTACACCCTTTAAGTGAAATCTTTAATAATAATAATATGTTGTGTTTGTTAATTGTATCTATTGGAATCAAGAAATCTATTGTTTTATGATGCCTGAATGTTATTATTAGTGGTAGGTTTGATGTTTCTTTCCAGCTACCGCTGTAACATCCTCGCCTTATTACGCTTCTATACTTTCATAAAGGATACAAAATATGTATTTGTCAGAGGTCCTTGTTTTAAGGATCTCTTGTCTCTCGGTCAAACATTTTTCCAGTGGGATTTTTCGAAAGTCCTCACATTGTAAATAAGGTTGGGTTTTATAGTTTTATTTTGGCATTTTAATTATATTTGGGGGGATTGTTTTTTTAATAGTCTACAGCTCAACCGAACATCGATTACATTTAGAGCTAAATTAAGCCACAACTGTTGCGGTTAGTCGATGGATAGAGTTTCGATTCGGGTAGTCTTCAAAGTGGTTGACAAACGATTTAGTGACCCGTGGTTCGGATTCCACGTTAATCAGTAGGCCCCCAATTGAGAAATAAAAGACCAAAAGAAATGCAGATTAGTAATAATATATCTATACATTTTTTTATATTTTAAAACTGGGTCAATTGTCCTCACTGTTCCACCTAACGCTCTCATTTGGCTTATCGGGGTATGTACTTTCCATGCATCGTTACTTTCCCTAACTTCATTATTTGAAGAACCACTTTTTTAAAGAATGTTTGAGCGAAAAACCATCATTGGTTTCCCGCTTATAAATAAAATAAAACACGTTACTACCATGTATTCATACTCAGACACATATTTTTTTTATATTATCTCCTTTCCTATAATTATTCTTTTTACTTTTCCTTCAATTCTACCCCTCAACATCGACGCCGTGGGTCAAGCTCGTTTACCGGGTTTATATATTGCAACGTCGTAGCGAAGCGACGTTGCTACGTATGCGCCCATACGTATAAAGGCGTAGTGACGCAAATCCGAGTATTCGTACGAGGACATAGCGCTAATGAAGTGGAATACAACCTAGTGTTTGAAAGAAGTCTGTGGAAGAGGAGGCATCAAAATGGTTCATTGGTAGTTGTCTAAATTCCTGGCAACTCTTCGTGTGAGGGACGATTAATTAGAGAGATAAGGCGAGCGGACGACACGGACAACATCCAAAAGCAATTTCCTATCGCTCCCATGGACGTCTTGGCGCGGCGGTCGGCCGGGTGCGGAGAGCCAGAAGGAGCTCCGCTCGGGCCACGCGACGACGCTGCTCAGACACAGACAAACAGAGGGCGAAGAGAGGCAATAAAGGAAGCAGGTGTAAGGGCTCTAGTTCTCTCAGATCATTTACACATCCATGTATCTCTCTCCTCGCTCTTTTATACATCATACACATATTTATATGCTTTCTTTCATGTATCTCTTTCTCCCCTTTATACGCCATACACATATCCAACATCCTGTAAACGTTACATATACAGGTGATATACAGGTGCATCCTTGTCATGCATCTTTATCTATCTGAGGGCGCAAAAAGCTTAAAAGTCCTCTCTCTCTCACTCTTTCACAGACCAAGGTTACATGCACACTCATGACTACCATGCATTTTCTATCTCACCCTTTCACTGGTCATACACAGATACATCATCTCATAAACCTGCCTCTCTCTCTCTCTCTCTCGTACATACAGGTCATATAAACATCTATGCCTGACATGTATCTCTCTGAGGCCACAAAACGATTATTCTACCCCTTTTATCTCTCTTTCTCACACAGATCAGGTCATATACACATCCATGTCTATCGTGCATCTCTCTCTATCTCACTCATTTGCAGATCATACACACATCCGTGCCTCTAATCCTCTCCGTCCCTATGACTTGGTTTGAGTTGGGTTTTTAGATTTTAGGGACTTTTCCAGTTTAATAAGCACATATACACATCGATGCAGATCACATACACACACCCATCCGCGTCTCTTATGTCCATCCCGATCTTTTGTCTTCACTGGATCTTTGCATTTAAAAGACTTTGCTTTAATACGAATCACCCCACACTTTTCAAGGCAGAGACACATTCGTACTCTCATACACATCTCACCCTAATTACTTCAGTCCGAGTCTATAAAGTTTCGACAAGTTATCATCATTGTTCAAATGTTAATTTTACTACTCCTCACATACTTATTCCAGGAAAGTATGTGTTTCAGACGCACCTTCACATCTTAACTTGTGTTCTATTTTCGTTCCCCTCTGTCCTTCTCCTTTTGAAAGCATAATAAACAACGAGGGAGCCAAAACCGCACATTGAGTCACGCCCCCGATGCTAAGGGCTATTAGAAGCCAAAAAACAAATGACTATAACTAACTAGGAGTTGAAGTTGACTGGAGTAAGAATGAAGGGTGATTACAAGAAATGGAAGAAGAAAAAATAAAGAAGAGAACAATAATAAAATTAAATAAAAAGCAGAAAAAATGCAAAATCTAAAGTAGAAACATAAAAAGGACAAAAGAAAAGAAAATATGGGCTCTATTTTTGCAAAAAGAGCATCAGGACTGCAAAAGCTATTACGCCCTTTGAATTATTTTCCCGAGATCTACCAGTGTCCTAATGGTACCAAGAGCCATAATTATTGGTATAAGTATCAGGTGCTGTTGTATTTTAACCCCAGCTACCATTTTTTTTGCCTAAGTACCAGTTACCAATTTTCCTATACGTAGCATCAAGCGTTCATTACAAATACCAGTCAAGTCGCCCTCTTTCAGGAAAACACAATACAGTTCAGCAGGAGTGAGTACTAATAAAGGTTCATTCAAGATACTTTTACGAACACTTCGGTAAAATCTCGGAAAATTGTGTCTAAGTGGCCATTCAGGGATTGGAGAGAGTGAGCGTTTAGTAGCGTTGATGTATGGAAACCACAACTCAATTGGAAAATGGTTACAATTAAAAGTAAATGTGAAGATAGGTCTGACTTGCTGGTATGAAAGTGCCGAACCCTCTAAAACAAATCTAATCCTACCTCGGGGCTTTTAGGAATGAGTCTATAAAATTTAGGAAATCTTCATCTTGTTAAGGAACAGACCACAAGTTCTCATATCATAATTTGCTCTGTGTAAAGCTAATTAGCAACAAATTACAGGATCTTTAATGAGTGCAGAAGTTTGGTAAATATTTGTGGTGAATTGACTGTCCTTGTTACGTAAGAATGTACACATGAACGGACACCATGAACAGACAAAATGAACGGACATAGGAGAAATACTGCTGAATTTTTTTGTGTTTTTGAAGATATGTAAATTGCTTACCTAGATTTTATACTTGGATGAAGCTTCTTCGTACTTATATCTCCAAGTACTACGGTATTTATTTCATTAGTTCTCAGGGGGAGAGTACACGAAAATGTTCTATGGTAATTATATCAACATGCCTCTTGATACCAATAAGAAAAATGATAATTAATAGCTATAATATGAAAGGTAACATATTTATAATGAACGGTTGATACTACCTATAGGAAACTTGATAACTGTTACTTTAGCAGAAAAATGGTAGCTAAGGTTAAAACAGAATAATGGAACCTTATACTTATACCAATAATTATGTCCTCTAGTACCATTATGAAAATAGTAATAAATAGCTAAGACAACTGGTAAATATAACGAATGGTTGATTAGGTTAATGAATGGTTACTGGTACTTATAGGAAAAGTGGCCACTGGTACATACAACGAAGACTGGTAGCTGTCTTAATATATAATAATGATACCTAGTAATTATACCAATAAAAACTTAAGTACTTTATAAAGAAAACAAACTGAGGGGTACAGTGGTAATTAAGTATTCAATACAGGCTTAGGAAACGGCTTATTGTATTACTTACATAATTAAAATGTAAGTATTATGCTCAAAATGTGCACATTAGGTAAGTGTCTTCATCACTCCTATAGTGATAATTATTATCAACAAAATCTATACTAAAGCAGATACATAGATAGATATATAGATAATTTAAAACGACAAGGAAAAAGTATATAATTCCCTTAAAAAATCTGTAATAATACTTTTCAGAAGTCTTTGTTTAAAAATAAGACTACATTAGTTTTAAATACCATTCAGCCGATATCTTTTTTGGGCTTCGGATCATTGTACTAAAATGCTCAGCTGAGACTAATCGTATAGGCTTTGGCTGATGGGTTCAGGTTTTAGTCGCGTGAACAGTGGTACACGACTCTATAAGTTACTATTTCGGTCCGTAGGTCGGTCGAGTGGACGGTAACCATTTTACATTTTGATAAGCTTTTTGGCAATAGCATCGTTACTATTCGGCCGATTCTTACGATATTTTAAACCCTTTAGGTTTATGTTGTTTTACATTTTGTTTTGAATGATATAAGCCCCCCCCTTTCTAACGTTAGACCGGGATTTATTGAAAGTTTTGAAGGTCGTAAGGTCATATGGTCATAAAGTCATTAGTCAGAATAATTGAGAACACACGACTTAGTTATTTTGACCTCGTTGGTTATTATTTGGCTGTGCAAGGCTCCAAACATCCTGTGACATGGGAAGGGAAACACCTTATTATTATATTACCGCCACCATGTTGCATGGTTGTGATGGTATTCTTTGAGTTGTACAACCATTTCTTCTTCTGACTCCAGCCACATTGACTATTAATTAGTTTTGTCTAAGGTTCCAGAAACGTTTCGAGCGAACTACAATAGCCAATTCGAAACGTCGAGTGTTAGTATGATCTACGGCACTTTTAGAATGCGTATAGAATACAATTTTGCCCTGTCATAAAATTATAACTCTTTTATAAACGACTATTTGTACCTTTGGTTAAGTGTTATTAGTAGAAATATTGAAACTACGCGTCCTGGAACTTTTCAGCAAATACTTGTAATAAAAATAACTTTCTAACAAAATAAACCATTTTCCTAGTAATGTATGGATGATTTATCCATCCCAGTTTATACACCCGAGTTGTTCTTCGATCGAGGACAAACAGAGGGGTAAACAAATAGAAAAGAATGAAGGAAGTAGGAAAAAGAACAAGAACTGAACGTTCGCGCTATTATTTAATTTAAAAAAGATATAGAGTAAATTTATGTACATAATTGAAATTGGGGAAAGAAAAGGAAAAGCTAACTTAGCTAACTTAACCTAAACGTACTTATCTTAGCTAACTTAACCTAACTTAACCTAACCTAAACCTAACCTAACTAAAATAACCTAACCGAATCGAACCTTACATATCATCTCAAAACCCAACCCAACCAAACCTAACATGACCTAAGCTTTATTTTGGGTCAAAGGACGCTGCATCTATTCTAAGGGTCCTCGGAATATTTAAAAAAAAACAGATCCATTAACCACAAGGCCCAGTAAACACCAGATTGAGTAACCACCAGGTCCACTAACCACCTGATCCAATAACTACAAGGTCCAGTAACTACCAGATTCGGTAACTAATAGCTCTAATCCCCACCAGAGCCAGTAACCACCAATGGTTATCATCCCAGAAATTCGCTAAATTAGCAGTTTGTGCAACAAACATTAAGTGGTCCTTCTGTTCGGTATGAGTTAGAATGCATTTTGTACCTAAGCAAGAAAACAACCAAATAACCATCTATCCAACCAACAAAACGAATAAGCAACCAAGCGTTCATCCAAACAATCAAGCTAACAAGCGAGCAACTAACTAACCGACCTGCTAAACATCCTCCATTTCAGCCAATAAAAAACAATCATACAAGTAAGTGAGCAATTGAACAACCGGTCAACCAAACACTCGACATTCCAACCAAATAACAAACTAAAAACAAGCTAGATAAACCAACCAAACAACCGCCAATCAACCAACCAACCAAATAAATAACTTAACCGATTAACCAAAACAATCAAGTGAGAAACTGACCAATTAAACCAACCACCTCTCAACTAAACAACACCCGCCACGCCAGCCAACTAACTAAACGCCCCACCGAGCAACAAGCCAATGACCAAACAAACTATTGCCCTTCCACCAACCAAGTAACCAACCAACCGACCATACAAACACACCCATCCAACCAACCAACAAACTAAAACTTCACAGAGCAACCAACCAGATAAACACCTCATCAAGCAAGCAACCAACCAACCGATCAAACAAACACTCGCCTTTCCAACCAACCAACTAAACACCCCATCGAGCAACCAACCAATCGACCAACCCTTCGAGGCATCGACCTGCCATTCTCCTTGTTCCCAAGCAGAGCGTAAAACTTATCTTTTATATACGACATAAAATAGCGGCAATTTGTTTCTTTCACTAAATAGGCCTCATAAATTCTTTTGCAAGTTCACTCAGTGAGAAGTAGGAGAAAAAAACCCTTGAAAGAGAAAAAAAAAGAGAAGAAAAAGGAGGGTCTGAAATTTATTTTAATTTAATCGGTGTCTCCCATGTTCACGTTTTGTTTTTCAGCATCTGTTAAAACTTCACAGTGGACGTTTATTTTATATTATTATACGTTTATCTAATTTATTGTTTTGATGGAAGATGCGTTTTGTGTAGAAAGTTAAAATAAACTAAATTAAACAGCTAAGAGGCAGCCCAATTAATAAAACAATCTGATAAGGAATTTTTTTCTCTAGAAATAAAAATAATTCTTAGTCTAAAGCATTAAATTTATTAATTCTATGCGTTTTATTTTTTTTCTTTCTCTCTCACCCAGTCTCTCTTTCACTCTTTTTTTTTCCTCTCTGTTCATCTGTTTGTTTGTGGCATCTGGAAGGCTGAAATTTGAATGTTCTTTTCTTTTCATTTTTCCATTCCTTGTTGGTTGCAGATGCTTTCTACCCAGCACATGTTGCTCTCGCCAGCAAGTAACATTAACCGGATCGCCCAGCAGGCAAGGCTACATTTTTGTTAATTCTAGCTACCCTGTAGGAAAAGAGAAAATAGTTTTAGAGTGGTTACGCCATCCCCAAGTGGAGATGACACAACCACCCCACCTGAATGCATTCTACGTAAGGTGAAGTTGCAATAGAACTTACGATTCCCAGCTGTTGCATGGACTACTAGCACAGGGGGTGCAATAAAATTATCACAACATGCAACAGCCTCCCTGCAATCTAACCTGGTCCCTCAGAACAGCCTCAAATAGGGCGTGGCCACACTTAATTATAAAAACATTGGTGAGGCCAAATTCACAGGATCAAAGCTTTCTCCCTTAATCTCGCAAGGGGTTGAAGGGAGCAGAGATCTAATCTACCCCTAGGAAGCTCTAAATAACAATAGCTGAGACCGCCTACATTCAATATTCTAGCAGGGATGTTAAGGTGAGACCAACCCTTCTTGAGAAACTTGAAAACAGTTAGATTCAATATTCGAATCTCATTGTCAACCCAGATCGTACTGAGGGTGTCCAATATACATGGACTACAAAAGAAAGCTCAATAATTTCAAAATAGTTAAATAAAACGAAAAACTACTATACCATTATAAAGAAGTGGGTTTTGTGTTTTATATAATATATTTATTTATGCTACTTTATGAGTTTCAAACTTAACGGAGAGGAATTCCTCTCAACATTCAAGAATGGATCAGTTAACTTCCCTTCTGAAGCTGATCAAAGTTCACGAGGAATGTGAATGTTCAAAACGCGATAAGGGCAATTTAAATTGTATATTTAAAAAAAAATAAAGAAAACAATAAACTTTAAGCCTTTTAATTCTTATTAATATATGATTCTTTTCTATTAAACTAAGTCCTTTGGTTTGTCTCCATAAAATGAAGGTATTTACTTTTATTTCTTTAACGAAGAGGAATGAGGAAACGTCTACACGGAACGTTTAGAAACGAGATTTACCAAAAGGGTAAAGTTAGAGGAAGAGAAAAAGTGACGGGCCTACACATAGTCCGACTTGCAAGAGTGGGCGCGCAACTCTAGTTCTATTGAGTGGGGAGAGGAAGGGCGGGTTAATGAATTTCAATAATTGTAAAGGATGATAATAATTATTTGCATAGTCGTCCTCTAAGAATCGAATTATCCAAACGATTGTCACGGTCAAACGAAGTTAAGCTACATCGGGTGTGGTTAGTCGCCGGATGTAGTCCCAATTTGAGTCGCCTTCACGATAGCTGCCATTCACTGTGGATAACCTTGGTTCAGATTCTACGGAAATCAGTAGGTCCAAATGAGAAATAAAAGGCCGGAAATTTATGCTGATTGGTAGTAAAACCATCAAAGAGTGGAGAATAGTGGTACACCTTCTGCCAAGGAAGAGATCGGTTGTAAAACCACTACTAAGAGTTCCCATCAGTGGTAAAAGCCCTATAAATAGTGTAAATGGTTGGTAAATCTGCGATAAATTATGTATATAGGTGGTAAGCGCCCTACCAAGTGCGTCCATTGATAGTAAAATCCTTAAGAAGAGTCTAGGTGGGTGGTAAAGGCCCTATACATAGTGTATCTCCCTGGCAAAACCCCTAAATAGAGTGAATATCGGTAGTAAAACCTTATAAATCGGTGGTAAACTCTTACAGAAAGTGCCCACCATAGTAAAACCTTTAGTAATGGCGAAGATCGATATTAAAACCCACACCAAGGGTGCAGATCGCCGGTAAATTACTAAGAATAGTGAAGAGCAGTGATAAGTGGTAAAGTATTTTCAAAAGTTGAGGTCGGTGATAAAACTGTATCAAGAGTGCGAAGCAGTGTTAAATTATCTGTTAAGAGTTGTTTGTAATCGGTATTAAACTCTATCAAAAGTGCAATTCAATGGTAACTCTCCGTCAAGAGTTAATTTCAGGGGTAAAACCTTACCAAGAGTCAGTCTAGTGGCAAAGTATGTGTCAAAAGTTGAAGTCGTGGTAAAATCCTACCAATAGTCAGGTTAGTGGTTATTCTCTTGCTAAGAGTGAAGATCGGTGGCAAAACCCTACCAAGATTGCAGTTCAGTGCTAAAAAAGACAACCTAATTATGTTTCTTACAACTTCGATTACGAATTTTAGAATGGTGTGATCACCCAAAACAAACCGAGCTACTAAAAATCACTAGTTTTTTTAACTAAGGATGGTTAAAGGCTTCTAGTCTCGAATATAATCTAAAATCTAATGTCAAATGTAATTTCAAATATTTAATCACAAAATTTGGTAATTTAAAAATAGAATCTCAAGATCTTTTAATCTTTTAATCCCATCATCTTCTATACGCAAAGTCTTTTTAATCTGAGCATGCTTTAGAGGAGTGTAAGCAATAAGAGTGCTGAAGTCATTCTAAAACTGTATCTGGCGCTAGTTAGGCCTCATCTAGACTATGCAGTACAATTTTGGTCACCATATTATAGGAAGGATATTGATTTGCTTGAGTCTGTGCAGAGAAGGATGACAAAGATGATTGGTGGGCTAAGGAACTTACCTTATGGTGAAAAGCTCAGAAAACTAAATCTACATACATTGGAAAGGAGAAGAGTCAGAGGGGAATTGATTGAAGTCTTCAAATGGGTAAAAGGATATAATAAAGGGGATATGGGTAAGGTTCTTATACTTAGTGAACATGACAGGACACGTAGCAATGGGTTTAAGCTTGATAAGTATAGGTTTAGGAAGGAGATTGGGAGGAATTGGTTTACAAATCGTGTGGTAGATGAATGGAATAGGCTCACTAGACATGTGATAGAAGCCTCCTCTCTGGGTAGTTTTAAGAATAGATTAGATAAATATATGGATGAAGCTGCTAGATGGGACTGACTTTTTTTATGTACATATGTATATATTTTTCTAAGGAGTGGGAGATTATATTTTGCGGTTGCATGAATGGACATAATCCTCTGAATGCATTTTATGTATACTGTAGATTAGATCTGACAAACTCCTTAAAAGGTGACAATGTTGAAGACTTTTCTCTGGTAAGAAATCTTTTGTGTGTTGACTTGAACAGGAGCTGCCAAGTGTAGGCCATGAATGGTCTTTTGCAGTCTACTTCTTTTCTTATGTTCTTAAAATTTTAAAAGCTTTTGATCTAAAAATCTTGTAATCCCACCCAAATAGTCTCAAATATTCTAATCTCATATTTTTTTAATCTTACCATCTTTTAATCTAAATATTTAGTCTCAAAATATTTTAACCACACCATGTTTTAACCTCAAAATCTTTTAATCTCGAAATCTAATCTCAAAATCTTGTAACCACCCAGATTTAATAACAAATAATCTAATCTCAAAAATCCTGTACCGTAAAGATCTAATCTTCAAATCTTCTAATCTCAAAAATCTTCCAAATCTCGGCGCCTAATCTCAGTCCTTCTACTCTGAATAAGCGACGATTCGTTCTGTCTCTTTTTTTTACCGTGTTTTCTTCTAATCGTTTGTTCCGCGCCAATGTCTCTTCCACAGCTGATCGCCTGTTGATAAATCCCTTCCGCCAATCTCCCTTTCACAATCTTGCAAAAAGCACAGAGGAACGATGTTTCTTGTCACGCCTCTGACAACAAGCAATTTATGCGCGCCATCTCACACACAGACATCGGATTTCCCGCTAAGATATAAACAACCTTGGCCCCCACAAATATCCAGGGACAAAAGGAATCATGATTATCAAGAAACCTGATCTTTGATAGTGGCTAAAATGGGTGGGAGGCCTGTTTACCAAAGAATGTGAATCTACTACTGGGAAAATGAAAGTTTCGCTGTTCCATTTGTGCCCTTAAAAGTGCCGCTAAGACGGTGGTCAAGTTCTGGGTGTTATAGTCCGGCGCGTATCACCAGAAAAGAAATTTGGAGGATAAAGAAGTAACATTGACCAGAGACTAGAGCAATGTTCGTGGTCATAGTTCCGGTTCTTGTAGTTCGGCTCGTCATCAACCCAGAAGCAAATTTTGGAGGGTAATAAGAGTATAATTGACCAGTGATTGACAATAAGAAAATAAGTGAGCTGAATGTTATGGGTAAATTAATCCACGCAGTTCTTCTTGAAAAGAGTTTTATACAAGGGTGCAAATTTGTACTATTGATTACTTGTGAGCTTTGTTCAGATTTGTCCATGTAAGCTTCTAACGAACCCTCCTGTGCAGGATTTTAATATGTTTGTTATTTCTTTTTTATTCCTTATCTTTGTCGCTGTTTGCTCTGTTTATTCCCCTCTTTTGTTATGTTTGTGGAAATTCAGGACTACATCAACATTCCTGACTTTGGCGTTTGATCAAGCACATACTTTTTTAGCTTTATTCTCTTAGTAATCAGACAAATTTAGAAGCATCGGTGGTTAACCTTGATATCAGCGCTAATATGGTCAACGTTTTGCCTTGACGAAATTGGCTTCATTGTGACATTCCTTTTAGTAAATTGTAATATAGTGGTAGTTGGTAAAAAGACGAAAGCCATCTGGAGATTCGCTGTTATAACGTTTTGAAGAGGTTCTTAAACACAATACTAAAGTGAGGAGTATAAATGTATGGAAGGCACACAGAACGACTGCCCAAACAGAAGATTATTTGATGGAGGTTAAAAGAGGTGGAATTGAGATTACACTTTAGAGAAAAAGTGTTAGAGTAAAACTTAGGAAGGATGTAGAAGTATGGTAGAAGGAAAGTAGCAAATTGCTTGGAAGTGGAAGGCAAGAAATTCTTGGGTGAAATATTGATAAACCTCATATAGAAGAGTAGTAGAATGAAAGTAGCAAGGTGCTTGGAAGTGTAAGACAGGAAGTTCTTGGGAGAAATATCTCCTAAACCCCATCCTGAAAACAAAGAGATATGACGGTGAAAGGAAGTGCAGGTGATGAAAGAGAATAGGATGACAAAGAATAAGTGGGAAACGCCTGTAATAGATCAAGATCAGAAGCATCAAAATGCTAATAACAAAGCGAAGAAGGCAGCAGGAAAGGCAAAACCAGACAGGTGAGGTAAAGTAGAAGAAAGTGTTGGAAGTATCCGGGGTGAAAGAATAACAGGATCACCAATGAATGGTTTCGAGTGATAAGGATAACAAGGATAAATGGAAGGGATGTTTTGAGGTCCTGCTTGATGTGAACTCCGGGAGAAGGGAGTTCATGGAGGTGGAGCGACGGGAATGAGTTACAATGGAAATATCTTCAGACGACGGAATGGCATACTAATGGAAACATGGAGGATTTAAGGAGAAGAAGGAGTTAAGCTGATATGTGACCATGCAGTACATTTTTGGATGAAAGAATAGGGAAAGAATGTGAAGATGGTGCAATTTACTCGAGTACAAAGAGAAAAGCGATCAAAGTTATCGGAAAGATGAAGTCGATGAAGCCCGGGAGAAGAATAAAAGATAAAAGACAGAGGAAACGTCGTTTGGTGATCAGTGTGGATGTATGGCAGTGCGGGAACGTTGGACGCAATGTTTATGCCATGGCAGGTGATGGAGAAACACCGAGCAAAGTAAAAAATGACCACTTTTATTGACCAAAAGAATAGAGCAGTGTTTTCCCAACCGGGGGCTATGGCATATTTTTAGGGGGGCCACAGGAAAATTTTAAATTTTAGAGGGGCCACAAGGCTCCATGAAGGAAACCACAGGACTCAACCGATTGAAGGCTAAATTATAGATAGGCTAAAAGATCATCTAAATTTATGTAGTAAAATTACATATAAAAAATATATATTGATATACAAGTCGCGCCCCCCACCCCCTAAAAATAAAAAGAATAACCGTTTTTGAGAAGCAATACATATATCAATAACCATTGCAGCTAGGGACATGAAATAAAAACAAATGAAAGATGAATTTTTTATCTATAAATATTTATTCCTTGTAAAAATCATCTTAAAGTCAAATGAGTCAATTAACCTTTAAAGAATAATGTAAAAAAAGGGGAGTTTTACTTTTTAAATTGCAACCTTAAAAAAAGTTCAAAATTTTAAACTAAATTTAAATTTTAATGAATGGTTCAATATGCCCTCCTTTATGGTCAACGATAAAGGAGGGCTACCCAGTATATATTTTCGTTTTTTTATATATATATTTTATAATAAACGTTAAATTTATCTGTAAACAAATATTTTACATCTTACAAACTTATTGTGTAAAATAGTCATCAAATTACCTCCTGAAAATAATGCTTATGGAGCCATGGAAAAAAATATGGTTTCTAAGAGGGCCATAAGCTAAAACTAGTCGAGAAACACTGCTAGGGAGTACCACGGCAGGAAGTGTAGACATATAGGGAAAGTAGGGGAGCATCGTAAATGTATGCGTGGGTATGGAAAGAACAGGTATGAAGGAGTGAGGACGGAAATCAGTGGTAGCGTTGATTTAGTGGGGTGGTTTACGGCCCGTGTTGAATTACACCATGGTTGTTTTTTCTTTGACCTCAGACTTGCTCTACGTAATTAAGGACGTTCTAGCCCTTGCAAGATCAAGCCCTTAGATGTATGGGGTTCGCGGACGTCATTTTCCTAGGAACGTAGATAGAATAGAAGATTAATAGCTCACAAAATAGCGCATGAATCACAATTATACAAAATGTTTACCGAACACGGAAAAGGAAGCAAATCAGATTCCGAACGCTTTAGTCTATATTTACGAAGTCCTCTTCTATGAATTAACAGAGACAAAGTACATCAAGGTAAATAGCAAAATAAGGCC
Organism: Ceratothoa steindachneri; assembly: GCA_963969495.1. Taxonomy (NCBI): domain Eukaryota; kingdom Metazoa; phylum Arthropoda; class Malacostraca; order Isopoda; family Cymothoidae; genus Ceratothoa; species Ceratothoa steindachneri. The sequence continues at coordinate 93,624,534 of OZ018320.1, forward strand.
CCTGCTCTCCCCTAAGTTAGGAGGGATAAACTCCACTAAAATCTTAATATGAGACGTATGGGACTTAATGATTAATTTGATCTCATCAAAGTAACCCGGGAAGGAAGGTAAATTAGAAATTAGAGAAATTGTTAGATTTAATGGTGGATTTGTCACAATTCTAGTTACAAGGGGCGGTCAATAAGTTTTGCAATTCGGATATAAGGAAACGAGATATGAGGAGAAGTGTTTTATTATTTTTCAATATAACTACCCTCGACTTCAATGCACTTGCGCCACTTGTCCCTGAGGCTTCGAATTTACGACAACCAGAAATCTCCCGACTGCTGTTCAATCCAATCCTGGACGGCGAGCTGGACATCTCCATCGTCCCCAAACCGGCGTCCACGCAGTGCAGCCTTGAACTGGCGGAATAATAAGTAGTCGCTAGGGGCCAGATCTGGACTGCAAGGGGGGTGGTTGAGCTCCTCGAATCCGCCCTCACGCAGGGCAGTTTGTGCAACTCTGGGCTTGTGGACAGGGGCATTGTCGTGGAGGAGCAGGACACCGCGTGTCAACTTGCCGCGCCGCTTCTGACAGAGTCACTTCCGGCTTGTGATTTTTCTTTCACGAGGTGCATAGTCCACCATTAACACTCCCTAAGAATCCCAGAAGATGGTGGCCATGATCTTCCCGGCTAAGGGTTGGGTCCGAAACTTGATGGAGATCGCAGAGCCCCTGTGCTTCCAGGCCATGCTTTCGAGCTTCGTCTCGGAATCCCAGTGATGGACACAGGATTCATCACCTGTCACTATGCGTGACTCGAATCCCGCTGGGTCTTGGTTGTACAGGAGCAGCAGCTCCTCCGAACTTTGACACGTTGCAGTCGATCATGGAGCGTGAGGTTTCTTGAGGTTTCTAGGTCCCCTACGGGCAGAGATCTTGGTCATGGCGAAATTGTCGTGGATGATGTTGATAACACTTCCATGTGATATTCCAAGTTCTAGCTCGATTTAATCGACCTTCACTCGTCGATTTTTGAGGATGATCCTCTCCACAAGGGCCACATTGTGCTCGTTGGTCACGTCTGACTGGCGTCCTGGACGGGGGTCATCTTCAAGAGACTCACGACCATGGCGGAACTCCCTATTCCAGCGAGCAATGGTAGCATAGGAAGGGGCGGCGTCCGTGTACACTTCAACCATGCGTTCATGGATCTCTTTTGCATTCTTGCCTTCCTTGGTCAAAAGTTTGATCACTGCGCGGTGCTCAAACTTCTCCATTGTTGAAAAATTTGTGACTGACGATCTGCGATCAGCTACTGCTTCTTAAACAGACGAGGCAGGAGCGTGCGGCTGCAGGTCCTGCCTTGTCATAACTTGTCCTAACACCCCCACAAACAGCCATCGCCCTTTCTCTGTTTTGCCCTACCGATTCGCAAAACTTATTGACCACCCCTCGTAATTGCGTGATTTGAGTTATTTGGGTATTAATGTGAGTGGCATAAAATGCTCAAAATAAGTTAGATGTAGTTGAGAATGTTTAAATAGTTAATAGGGATGAGGAGGCTGTGATGAAGCTGGGTAGAATTAGGAATGAACGCATAGGAAGAACAATAAAAAGGATAGAAAATGAAACAAAAACACAAAAACGGAGCAAAAGAAAAGACTACCATTTGTATGCCTCATCATGAAGATGGTAGAGGAATTGCAAGGAGAAGAGGGATGTCAATGGAGACGCGGTGTAAACTGGTATAATTTATATTATTAATTAAATTAACAAATAAATACTTATTTAAATATAAAAACATCAATTTATTTGATTTATATCCATAGAATAATGATAAACATGAAAATAAATGCCGCATTATTTATGCGGTGACCTAATAGAAGCACTGGATCCCTAAAAAACGAACTCCAGTTGGCCACAAAAGCTTCCAACACACTGTTAGAAAGGCAAATTTACATAATTTAAATTAATGAGATTAATAAAATTTACAAAGCATATGAAACTTTATGTAAAAAATACAATGCAACGATCAGAAAAGCAAAATGATGAACAGGAAAAACTTTATAAGGACAATAGTGAAATTTGACAACGCAAAAATTTACCACATAGTCATATAAACATGGTTTAGTACTTGGTTGCTAATCTTTGTTATTAATTAGAGTATTTTTGTGTTTTGAATAGTCTACAATGATCTTTCTACAAATGTTTGCGTTGATTGTGTTCTATTCATCTAAACATATATTCTTTCACGTGATGAGTTAGGAAGATTTCGTTTCTGGACCATTAGTTTCAATCTCTTCCACAGATTTTCGATGAGAATCAGGTCAGGAGCTTAACTTGGCCATTCAAAAACATTAATTCAAACTGTATTCAGCAAAATTTTAGTTAGTTTTGCTGTATGTTTGGGGGGATTGTTTTGTTTAAATGCCCATCCTAGTTTCAAGTTCAGAGATCCAACGCTGGATAACAATTTTCTTTCTAAAATTCCTCTGTACAATTCACCGTTCATTTTTCCTTGGACTACCTCCATTCTTCCAACACCTGATAAGCAAAACAAACCCGTACGTACCATGATTGATCCAACACATAACTGGACTGTAGGGATCGTATTCTTTGGCGTATAATTTGCACACTTTTTTTTCTCCAAACTCTGTTGATTGAATTTCGACCAAAAGGTTGTATTTTCTTATCACCAAAGGGTTTGTTCCAATAACATTGCAGATTTATTTAAATGTCTTTCTTGGAGTAAGAGAAAAGAGATCATAACGACGCAACTTTCTACTTATTGTACCCTTGCTAACTTCAACTTCACTTGTTTCCATATCTTCCCGCAGCTCTCTCAGAGTAGTTTTTGGTTTATCAAATACTGTTCTAACAAGTTTTCGAGCTGCACGTTCCGTTAACATCCAAGGGTGACCTGAACGATTCAAAAGATTAATTGAATTACGAGAATTCCATTTGTGTAATATGGTACCAACTGATTTTATAGGTACTTTAAGCTGTACAGAGATCTCTCTCTCTCTCTACCCAAGGACACTTTTACGAAGGGCTACAATGTGTTCAAGAAGAGCATGACTAATTTGTTTGCAGTAGCTTACACGACGATCGAAAGAAATCTCGCATTTAGTTTAGAATATTCGAGATATTCGGGAACAAATAATGAGACATTTTGCAGAAGTAGCCTATTTATATGTACTTATATGAATGTGTTGTAAAATTTTGCGTTTTCAAATTTCAACATTGGCCTTATAAAGTTTATATATATAATATATATATATATATATATATATATATATATATATATATATATATATATATAATAGTAGATAGAGGAAAAAACAGCCTTAAAGCAAATTGTAACTGGCGAGTCTCCTTGGGATTATTAAATAAAGGAATGGTCTCCATCCATGTCTTCTTAATTTAACTTTACGTATGGGTTACTTATAGTAATCTTTTACGACGCGCAGCTAAAAAGATGTTGGGGGATATTCTTACTTAACCACCATTTTCTCTTTTATTTATTAAATTTTGAATGTTTCATAAATGTTATTATTTTCCAGGCTCTTATTTTATCAATTTCTTTTTATTATATTTTTTATTTTGTCCCTTCCCATTACTATTCATTTATCAATTTCTATTTTTTAACTTTCTTACTCTCTATTTTATTTTTACTCTTATCAGTTTATCTCTATTAATTCTCTCAATTCCATTTTTTTTTTCATTTTGTAATATTTCATATCATCATCACTAACTCTATATTTTAAGAAGGGGATTTTTTGAGTATTTGAATTTTAATTTCATCTTAGTTTAGTTATGACTTATATTTTTATCAGTTATTTCTATTTTTTTTTAGAATATCAAAAATGAAAATGGTGAAGTTCAGGAATAAATATAAGTATCAAATTTTGTGATTTTTTTTCAAACCCAAAGAATTACAAATGGTGAAGTTAGGAAAATTTATAAAAGTTTTACCATGGCTGCTTTTTGTTAGATTTCAAATTTTAATCTTAGTAGCGAAGCACAAGCTCCCCCCGTAGAGGGAAGTGGAGAAGCTATTGCCTGGTATTATTATAGAATTTTATTATTCCCTATGCTGATATTTTCTTATTATGTTCAATTTCTGCTTTAATATATTTTAACAAATTTATTAATTCCCTTTTTAGTATTTTTTAATTAATTAATTTCAGGTATAACAAATTTTTAACTATCAACGTTAATTTGATAGTTTTAATTCATTCATTTTGATTACATTTTTGATTACATTTTTATGTATTTTTTTTACATTAACTTTAGCAATTACAACAATTTCCATTTCATAAATTTTACTATTTTTAGCAATTGTCATTTCATAAATTTAAATATTTTTACCAATAAACTTGCTGTTAATTTATGTCTTATTTTTAATTTAATTAATTTTTATTTAATTTTTATTATTAATTTGTATATTTATTAATATTTTTTCTAATTTTATCCTATTCCTTTTGACTAATTTATTATTTAATTAAAGTCAATGGAATATTTTTTATTCCATCGATTTATTTTTTCATGACTTTTATTTTTTTTTAAATTACCATTGAAATAGTTTTAAATTTCGTTTAATATTTTTATTTTATATTTAATAATTTTCTATTTTATTAAATTTTAATTTTTTAAAGTTTTTATCATAATAATTTATCTGTTTATATATATTTAGTATATATTTTTAGCAATTTTAATTTTATTAATTTTCTTTTGCTGTCTGCTCTCTGCCATCAATTCTTCTTTGCGAATAGGCATAATAGTTACCACGTCGCATTTGTGGCACGGCGAGGCCGTAGATAATTGGTAAAACCACGACCAAGAGAGAATATCGGTGGTAAGACTCATACCAAATGTAAACCTTTGGTTGAATACCAATAGAGTAGATGTGTGCCCCCCTCTCCCCCCTCCTCAAAAATACAAAGAATGAAGAACCTCTGTTAAACTCCTATCAAAAGTGGCTATTATTGGCAAAAGACCTACCAAGAGTGAGAAGAGTGGTAAGCCCTACTACGAGTGAATATTGATGCTAAATCTTTTACCAGGGTCTGGGATAAATCACTTAGTAAGCGTGAAAGTATGTGGTAAAATCATGTCAAGAGTGTATGTAGATCGGTTGTAAAAAATCTAACAAAGTGTGAAAATTGGTGGTAAAATCCCTAACAAAAGTAAGGATCGGTGGTAGACTCATACTAAGAGTGTAGACCAGTGGTAAAGCCCTTGCTAAATTATTTTTTTATATATCGTATTTCTCTCAAAAAAAGAAGCTTTTATTAGTATTTCTGAACCCATGTGTGAAGCGGTGGCAAAGTCCCGTCAAGAATGAAGATCGCTGGTAAACTATGGCCAGGAGGGTAGTTTAGTGGCAAATCACTAACTAAAACTAAGGCGATGTGTTAGATAAGTGGTAAAACTGACAAGAAAGAATATCAGTGGTAAGATGTATAGCAATAATTTAATATAGGTGATAAAAATTCTAACAAAAACAATAACATCGGTGGTAGACTCCAACTAATAGTGTATACTGGTGGTAAAGCTTATGCAAATTATTTATTTTTGCCTATTATATTTCTCTCAAAAGGGTTCTAATTCGCTCTTCTAAACCTATGCATCCTTCCCACGAACGTGCCCACGGAGAGATCTAAATACTCCTTCCCAGGCCATTAATTTTGGTGGCAACTTCATTATTTCAGTTTTTATTATCCTAATTTAAATTATCCTGTTCTTTATTTGTAGTTTTCATTTCCCTCTGATTCGACGCTCCCTCTCTTTATTAAAAATATCCTTGTTGGTTATACCAGTAAGTTCTTTTAATTAATTTAAGGCGTGGTGGGGGACATGTAGCTCTAGTATACGAAGCGGAATAATGGACAACCTCATCTGTGAACAATTCCCGACGTTCCATATATAAATATATATATATATATATATATATATATATATATATATATATATATATATAATTTAAATTTTATTGCTAAATGACCGCTGTATATAGTTGGCAGAATTATGCAAAATGTTAAGTTAGGGAATTATAGAAATTAATGAGCGGAACGCTAGTATTGAAGAGCCGGTATCCCTTCAGGGTTGCGAATTGGGATTGCGAATAAGAAAGTTGCATTAAATAGAATTTATAAGGAATGTGTAGGGATAAAAGTATGGGACTGAAAAGAAAAGGGAGGAGATACTGCTACGAGATGGACAAACATTTTTATTCCGTGAATTATCTAGATATTAAAAGATATACAAAAAATATTTGTTTATAATAGGATCAAAATATAAAGGTCGATCGTAGATCTTCTGTTGTTTACATAATAGGAATAATCGTATGGTATTTATGGCAAGTCATTTATGGTAGGATATTTCTGTAGTAGTAGAGTTGAATCTTAAACAAGCTTCGAGTGATTTTTCAGCTTTGAATTAAGTTCAGAAATGAGCTTTGTGAATTATACAGTTAATAAACAAAGATGGATTTATTAATGAAATGTTAGAGTTTTAATTCAATTCCGTAATGCAAATAATGGTTGCCATCCCCGTTTGATCATTGATATGTACGCTTTAAAGTATTATTTTAATGTGTATATATATAAAGATCTAAAGTTAATAAAACAATCTTCAAGATCAATCTAAATGGAGGATCCATAAAAAGAATAATTTCAAAAAGGTTAATCAAAACCCATTAGTCATCCTTATCTTATTTACACAGTGCACAATGTAATTAGTAAACGATATAGATATTACGTTTGTTGGTCATCATCATCGGTACAAGTGTCATCAATGAACTAATAAAACAATACTCATCATTCATCACTTGGTTGATAATAAAGTGGATGGTAAGTGGTAAAGTGATAGACAAAAGAATCTTAGCCAAGGGTCTAAGTTCATTATGCACGACTTGATAAAAAATTGTAATTAAATTATAATTATCCTGCCTTTATTTCCTCGCAAAAACAACTTGCCATCTTCAAGAGAATCTGGGATTCGCTGTTCTATCACAACATTTAAGTATACCATGTATCCGTCGCAGGATTGCCAACCTGGCTTAAACCTGGGTCTCATAATTTACATGAAAGAGGACACAGCAGATTCCACGGCGATAAGAAAGGGGGCAACCTTTATCAGGCCCGAGTTCGCAACATTTTAAATTACTTTGACGCTTGCAGATAAGCCAAGACGTGCTGTGAGACCTCATCCATGAAACTTGAAATCCAGAGTCGTAGATTTGAACGAAATTTTATGAATTGAATGATTATAAACCCTCTGCAGATAATATAGCGATGGCGAATGTTTTAATATTCGTTGATTTCTAGATACTTCGTCCGTCTGGCTGGAAGCTGTACGTTTATAATATACACATACGACAATTGATCGCGAACAAATTATGCAGAGTGGGGAGTTGTTTAGGGAGAGGTTTTTGAGTCTGTGTTTAGGAAATAACGAAGAGTTACGGCTCTTAATTGGATACTTTTCATGTGATCTCATTTGTCAAAAGTCCAAAAAATGAAAGATACCCAATCTTTTTACTCGTACATTTGCTAATTTGATACAACGTAGGAATTTAAATTGTTCATCGTTGTTTTTATTATGATTTAGATGATAAAAAAACAAAATTATATAATGTATAACAATCCACAATCTATTGTAGTATTTATTTATAGAAAGCCAAGCTGAGTTTCTGCGCTAACATTTAGAAAAAATGGTTTGTGGGTAATTTGGACAAGTTAGGGGATGTGACAATGTCTACAAGCAATTATATACACATATATAAACCTCTAATTAACACGATAAATACACCAGTGAATGGTAACCTATATCAACTACCCCGTATCCTGCCCTACCTTTTATAAGTCATTCAAAAGGGTTGAAAGTATAATCCGAAGGCAGGCCTTCATTTCTTAGCAAATATATCAATCTTAAAATCTGGAGTCTTCTAAACCCAGGAATCTCCACGCTCTAGGTCGCACTGACGGGCAACAGGAACTAATACCAGTAACTTAACCATAATTTCAATACAATAAAATAGCAGGACATTAATTAAGAAGGCCAGGAATTGTATATTTTTAATACTATCAATTTAATAGGGACTTAATGTCAAGAAATTATATATTTTTAATACCATCAATTTAATAGGGACTTAATGTCGAGAAATTATATATTTTTAATACCATCAATTTAATAGGAACTTAATATCAAGAAATTATATATTTTTAATACCATCAATTTCAATCGGAACTTAATATCAAGAACTTATACATTTTTAATACCATCAATTTAATAGAGGCTTAATAGCAATAACTTAATATCCGAAAATTATTAGTGAAGAGCTAATACCAGAAAACTAATGATAAGACCTTAAGAAACGGAACAAATATAAATTCTAATACCAAATTTAATAGATGGCACTCACTACTATCAACCTAGCAAGACATAAGAATACCAAAGACATTTATAAATTTCAATACCAAAAGTTTAATAGAAGAAACCTAATACCAATCATCTAATACCAAAAGGGCAGGAGCCTAGCAGACTAGAGACACCCGACACCGCCTCTATTTACAGCGAAGTTAAGCCTCAGCGGGTGTGATTAGTCACCGGATGGAGTCTGATTCTGGTTGCCTTCTCGATCTAGATAGCAGTGGTTTGGATCCCACGTCAATCAGTAGGTCCCAAATAAGAAATCAAATGCATCTTAAATGAGTGAAGATCGATGGTAAAAACCCTAGCTAATTTAACTAATGCCATAAAATATTAACAAATACCTAATACTAGTATCTTAATTGCAGGAACCTAAATCTATAAAATCTATAACAGCTAATACCAATAAATTAATACTAAAAGCCTAATATCAGAAACTAATAGCAAACACCTAATACCATAAACCTAATTGCAGGAACCTAATACTAAAAAATAACTAAGAACTAATACAAATAAATTAATACTTTGATCCTAATACCTGAAACTAATAGCAAATACCTAATACCAGCAACTTAATCGAAAGAACTTAATACTAAAAAATAATTAATACCAATAAATTAATAATAGGAACCTAATACCAGAAACTAATAGCAAAGACCTAATACCAGAAACTTAACTAATATCTAATAACAATACATTATAATAATAGGAGCCTAATACTAAAAACTAATACCAAAGACAAAATACCAACAGCTAAATTGCAAGAACCTAGTACTATAGAAAACTGAGAACTAATACCAATAAATTAATACTAGGAACCTAATACTAGAAACTAATAGCAAATACCTAATACCCTAAATTAATACTGCAAACCTAATATCAGAAATATAATACCAAAGACCTAATACTGGTAACTTAATTCAACGAACTTAAAACAGGAAACAAAAATGCGAAGACCTAATACAGGTTACTTAATACTATAAAATACCATGAATTTACATAGTATCAAATCACTCAACAATATCTGATACTTAATAACTTAACTCTCAAAACTTAATCCCAAGAACTCAAAACAAGAAAATACCACTAACCTAATAACATTCACTTAATACCAGAAATAATACCAGGATCTTAATACCAACAACTCAAAACAAGAAAATACCATAACCTAATAACAGTCACTTAATATCAGAAACGATATCAGGATCTTAATACCAAGAACTCAAAAAAAGAAAATACCACTAACCTAATAACAGTCACTTGACACCAAAAACAATACCAGGATATTAATAACAAGAATAATTTAATACAGAAATTTTTCCCCCAGAAACTTAATATAAGAATATAGAGAGTTGATGATACCTAAACTTAATACAGAAAATTTGATACCAGGGAAATTATTGCATATAGTTATAGCTTACAGTAGTAAGGTAAACTGCACTGCACGCAGTGATGGTAAGGGTTGGTAGAGCAACGAGTAGCCCCCTTCACACTGTATCTGGGGAAAGTTGGAGGACACTCTTGATCCACGCCAAGTGACTGTATCCAATAGACCTATCTAACAGCCCTAAAAAGAACTGTATTAATTGGGTATTTTAACATTCACTTTTGCTGTTGCAGTTCACGGGTGCGTGCGTACTATATCTTACAGTAGTAAGGTAAACTGTAATGTACGTACTGTGGTATAACAAAGAGTAGCCACCTTCACACTGTATCTGGGAAGTTGGGGGACACTCCTGATCCGCGCCAAGTGACTCTATCCAATAAAGGGTTAGATTGGTCTATGGGATACAGTCACTTGATAAGGCGTGGATGAATAGGGTTTCGCAGGTGTATGCGATGGAGTGTGAAGGTGGATACCTAGCTATACTAAACGCATGGTGGAAAATTACTATACAGAACGTGGGTGTAAAATGTTGTAATATTGCAGCAGAAGACGGAGTTCTTCAAGCAACGCACATTCCCCTAAGACACGGCCTACCTCAATTGCGGAGGGGTCATCTGACAGAGCAGAACAAGCTGAGTCTCACTCGAGGAGACCCCCCCCCACATAATCTCTCTCTCTCTCTCTCTCTCTCTCTCTCTCTCTCGCTTCTTCCTGGCCAAGAAACTAAACTGTTACTTCCTCTATGATGTTAATTAATTAACCAAATGTTCTTAATGCGGTTCTTTATCTTTACTGCACTTCTAATGGCGCGCTATCACACACCAGAGATTAGTACGGAGTGCAAACTTTACTGCAAAATTGACGGTATGGCTACTATCAACAAGGCAAGAACTTGACTTTTGGTAAAATACAGAAGATTCGTTATTTCAGATTGATGAGGGGGAAATTTCTCCGAAACGTTTGCGTTATTTCAAGACTGAAATTTCATAAAAAAACTTTGATTTGATTTATTTAAAAAAAAAAAGAACGAAAGGCATTGTAAAAAAAAAAACAACAAAAAAAAGCATTTTAAAGCCTCTTTCATACTGCGCGGACGATACCCGCGTCCTGGTGTATGCGCGGACCCGTTCAAACTAAGGACGGATGTTTTAAATCTTTTCACAGCGTGGGACGAGGCCCGCCCATATGCGCGGACGCGGCATTGTCCGCAATGTGTGAAAGAGGACTTCCTCTTTGAGGAGAGGAGTTGTGCCCAACGATGGAATTTTTAGTCGCGTGCAGGCGACTCTATAAGTTACTATGTCAGGTCGTAGGTCGGTCGTTCGGATGGTAACCATTTTACTTTTCAATGAGTCTTTTGGCAATAACATCGTAACTATTCTTCCAATTCTAACGAAATTTGAAACCCTTATGTTGTTTTACATTCTATTTCGAAGGATATAATTGCCAAAGTCCTCCCAAGGTTAGTCCAGGAATTATTGAAAGTTATGAAGGTCGCAAGTTCATAAGGTCATACGTCAGAATAATTGAGAGCACGCGACTTAGGTCTGTTAACCTTGTTAGAAAATTACGGTTGGATAGAGATCAAAATGTGGACACAAAGAAGAGAAGTAATGAAAATAAGGTTAACAACGACGCCAATAACAAAACACATCAACTCTAAATACTGGGAACAAAGAGGCGTAATATAAACCTAAGGAAATAAGTTCGTAGAACGAGCACAGGTACCTAAATATGCGGACACGCCACCTAGCGGGGGATACTCAAAAGAGAAAGAGGAATTGCTACGACGAATAAGTTCGTTCATGGAAACGTAATATTTCGCAGGTAAGATCAAGTTCGTACAAAGAAGCAGATATATTGGTAGGTACGAATATGTTTGTACATAAGTACAATTGTACTCGAGGGTAAGATCAAGTTGATACAAATTGTTACCACTAATTTTAAGGTACGAATAAAAGATAATGTAAACATGAATGCATCGTAGGTACGAACAAGTTCGTACAAAGAGGTATAGGTATTCGAAAGTAGGAACAAATTCGTAGTCAAAGGGAATTCTGCTATACTAGCAGTCAAAGGTCATTTATCAGTATTTGCATATGTGGTAGGAAGAATTCCTATGCTGTTTTCCGGCACCTGCTATTTAAAGACAGCTAAATCCGGATACTGGTAGCTAGCCTGGAAAGCCGGACGCCCAAAAGTTTCGTTCCTGCGAGCGCGATACACCCTGGCGGTAATGGGCGGGGATGTCGCGGACTTCATTCAGTCACTCCGGTAGAGTTAATGAGTACCAACCCCACCAATGGTGAGAAAGCGGGGGATTATGCTGCTGATTTCGGTTTTATTTTTAGCGTTCTCATATGGCGGCCACTAACGAGGGTAGAACATCTTAAAAAAACAACAATAATAATAAACCCCACTAAATAAACTACATAAACAAAGAAACAATTAAGAGGCTACATGTCCAGGAAACCAGCAGGAACCAATCTTGAAGTCTTTCCGAGCAAAGCCGCTACAGTGCCACAGATAATGCGATTCAAGGTATGTAGGGAATCTAATTCCTTGAGTCGCTGGGAGTCGCTATGAATTACAAACCCACCTACAAAACAGAAAACGCGTAACTTCTCGTACCGAGTGATATATTGCAATCATCTCTGCCTTGAAGGCAGACGAAGCACCCGGAAGAGCACCCCATGGCTTCGAGCAAGAGGGAAGTAGCATAGAACCAAGCCTCTTCTTTGGAATTGAAGCCATTTCTGTACTTCACCACCATATATATATTGCGCACTCACTTGTCAGGCCCTTTTACCTCTGATAGTGAACAGGAAGGAGCACCAAAAATGGTCACCTGAAGGAAAACAGCTAAAGGGTAACGAGAGGACACAATCCTCTGCTGCTTCTTTCAATTCTTTTTCAGCCATATTGAGAGAGATCTGTCAAGGACTCTTTTGAGGAAGAAGCCTCGCAGGAATGTCTGTAAACCGTTGTAAGCCTTCATGGTCTCCTGGTTAGAGTTTTTCGTCTGGTGGGGCTCTTTTGTGGATGTACTTGCTCATTTTCGGAAGAGGCCGTCCATTTATTGCACCCCCTTCAGCTTTGGGCAGGAAGAGGCAGTTGAGACTTCCTTATTGCTCCCTTCTTTCCGAGGTATGACTTATAAGTACTCAGGCATCGTTCGAGTACCACATTCGAGGGAGTTGCTTGCCTCAAGTCTAGTGACTCGGTTCAGGAGCGTGTCCGCTTCGTACTGCTGGAAGCGGTCACGCGGAAGGAGAGGCCCTGATATTTGATGGATATGGTTCACGCCTTCCTCTCTTACAGTGGGACGGGGATCGAACCCAGAGAAAGTAGAAAGGGCACAAGAGTTCCCGAAAGGTGTAGGAGCTACCGCGCTCGTCGGGCTATAAGGGCTGGAGTCGGGGTGTGTTCTATTCGCTTGAGAGGCTTAGGAAATGCCGGTTCACGCAGACTATCTCTTTATCTTCTATAATAAAATTGATCCGCAACCGGCACTCTCTGGGTCTCTTTTTTTTCGAACGGGCAAGAATCGCACTGTTAAGAAAAAGGGAGTGATCCACGACAATTAACACATTTTGCCATTTACGAAAGAACTTTACCGTACAAGACCTTAGATCAGTTTAAACAAATTTGGGGTTATACCATTTTCGGAGGTAGGTTAGACTTGTTCATGTGGCAGTGATAACACTGGCATATACGAAGATCAATGTATAGGGAGATGGGGTCAACCAGCTTGGTGTGCCATTGAGCGTCCGAGATTAATCAATTTAGCCCTATGGGTAAGGTTTTTCATATTAGCCAGAAGAACCCTGGCTAAAAATTGAGAGAAACAAAGATAGATCCTAACGTGACGAAGCATTTGCTCATCGGACAGCTTTTTTCCTTCAGTTTTACGGATGATTTGAAACCGATGAAGCCGGTGGGCTAAAGACGCTTGGTCCTGAGGTTTGCGAGGCTACACACTATCACTCTTTCCTGTTTACATTTTTATCATGAGAAGGGGAAGAGTTTTACCATTTTTTCGTCTCGACCTGGCCCTTAAACGATAGGAGGAAAGAATTTCCCGCCAGAGCCCGCACCCCTACTCCCGCTAGAAGAAGAAGAGCTTCTTTTAAAAAAAAATTTAAGAATCATTTCCCTTGGAAGAGTCCTGCCCAGGGTTGGAATCGGTCTGGGGACGTAGGAGTGCTCCCTCCTAGTCATGATCACTCCTGGGTCAGGAAGACCCTACCTTCTTGAGCGAAGCTGCCTTGTGAACGTGTCCCTCTATGTAAAAGAAGGAACGTAATTTCTAGACGAGGCTGCCCTTGCAAATCCTACTTAGGATATCCAAAAAGGTTTCGTCCTCCTTCAGGGTTGGAAGAAACTTCCTCCACATTTGCTTCTTTTCTTTTGAATAGGGACTCTGATATACATTGACGGGGAGCTCCAAACTAACAAGCGAGTCGCTTGGGAGAGGCTCACAGAGAGGAAGGGGTAGGGGAAAGACCCTTGACCACAAATAACCTGGTGGACCAGTTCATTGCTGGTCCGCCAGGTTATTTTTAATTATCGATTGGACATAGAGACCGATTTGTAAATTCGGATGAGGGGCAAACGCCCACCCCACGAGGAACACGATCTAGAGTGGGTGAGGGTTGGCACGGCTGACCCCAGTAGGGGCCACCTTTTTCGACCCGGCGGTGAAACGTTCCACACCATGGCGTGCCACCTATACTTGGGCGTAAAAAGATGTGGGAAGAGTAGAAGGGGGTAAAGTGAAAGCAGAATACAAACATATTAAAAACCATCACATCCAACCGGAGCCAAGAGGCGATGGGTGTGAACTCCTCTTCCATCTCCGACCAAGGATTGATGGAATAAAGATGGTCTGCGTCTGGCCTTCAAAATTAGCACTTTTCCTTCGCATTGATGCTCTTAACAGACAAAGTCACGTCGGGGGTTTTTTCAGCGTTTTAGAATGTATGTAAATTTGATTTTTTCCACTGCGTGTTCAGTATTCATGAGTACCGTTTAAAGAAAATTATACACATATAATTTTTCCTATTCCGCAATTGGTCCATTTTTCTACTTATGTTCAATCAAAAACTGGGAAGCGGAAAGGAAGAAAATTACGAGAAGAAATATATGCGTCCACTGAAATAATTAGAGATTCCTCCTGTTTTCAGTGGAGGGAGTAGATACGCTAAAGGGAGGTCCATATTTTCCTCTATCTTTCCCGCCATAGCTTACACTTACTTCACACTCTAAAAGCAACATAAGTCGGTCACTACTGCAATCAGAACAACTTAAAAATAGAGTATAGGGACTCCCATAAGAAACCCCATTTATGGGGCCCGAAGAAGGGGGCTCCTTAGAACCACAAGCCCAAAATTTTGTGGCGGTGCCTAATAAAATTAGGTTTATAAAGGTAGGGTATTCGAGAAGTGCTTCTAAAATTTAAAGGCTTATAGGGAAATATTGTCGGCGCAAGAAAATAGTAGAACTATTGTGAGTTTCTTTTACAGATTGTTTACGGAAGGGCAAGACACAAAATAGATCAATGAAGGATACTACAGTTCAGAGCGCCCTGGGCGCTCGTTAAGGAAGATATGGCAAAACGCCCCGCAACAGGGAGAGGAGGTAGGCTCGGATGCCTCAGAGTACCACTTATGGCCAGAAAAGAGTAAATTTGTAGGATCCCTCTATGGAACTCTCAAGGTTGCCTTAATGCATATCATCGACGCCCGCAACGAATAGAAGGTAATCTTATACGTCGAAAGTGACGTGGAAATCCTTGTTTCCTTCGAATGAATTACATACATGAATTTTACCAAATGGGACAAACAATGGAATGAATTACATACATAAATGTTATCAAATGGGAGAAACAATGGAATGAATTACATAATACATGAATGCCACCAAATGGGACAAGCAATGGAATGAATTACATAGTTTTTAACATGAAAAAAACATCAAGTCCTTCAACATAGGTCACTCTGGAGAAAGATCAAAATGGGTTTAAAATAAAAAGAAACCAGAAGCATCACAAGGAGAACAAACATACTAAAACTTGAGAGCCAAAGTTTACAAACTTCAAAATTACACTAATAATTTGGATTTGTGAAATTGAGGCAGGGATTCGAATAAGCGAGCGCGGACTCAAACTTTTCAGCATCGTCCTGAGCTGTCCGCCCATTGGGAGGATACGCTGATACTCATCCATACGTGGAGTATGGAGGAAGACTGCACGAGCATTATCATGCGCATAGCCAATTGAAACACTGCTATTCTTTTCCTTTCCGTCTTAACAACATACCCATTCCTCTGGTCTAGAACCCTACCGATGGAGTACTGATGTTCTCTATGGATCACGAAAGGCTCCACAATCACTGGTTAGTGTAAGATAAATAATTCAACCCGGACACCTTCCTTCCAAACGAGGACCGGTGACGGATTAATTCTGACTCATCAATGATTATCATTATCACTTCTTGGCCCGGATCGAAGGTTATCAAAGAGAAAAAAGTCAATAAACAGAAACAACGTCAAAAAAATAGAAATTAGCTACATAGAAAAGAAACAATGTCAACAAAGAGTAACTAAGTCAACAAATAGAAACGATCTCATCAAACTTACACAATGTTACCAACCAAAATCATACGTAAACAAAGAGAATCAAGTTCATCAAACAGATACAAAGACAGCAGAAAGAAACAACGCCAACAAACTGAAACAAGCTCATCAAACAGAAATTAAAAAAACAAAAACAGAAAGAATATGATCAAATAGAAACAAGGTCATAAAACAGAGACATAGTAAACCGCCAGAAACAAGCTCATCAAACAGAAACAACGTCAACAAACATCAACAAGCTCAACAAACAGAAACTAGACCATCAAACACAGAGAAACAAGCTGAACAAACAGAGACGTGGTCAACAAACAAAAACAAGCTCACCAAACAAAAAATCATCAAATAGAAACAAAACCAACAAAAATAAATAACGTCAACAAACAGAAATAAACTCATTAAAAATAAAACCTTCAACAAAGAAAAATAAGCTCACCCAAGGGGAAAAAAGGTCATCAGCCAGAAACAAAATCGATAAACAGAAACAAAGTAAACGAACATAAACAATATCAACAAATACAAACCAGCTCATGAAACAAAAACAACGTCAACAAACAGAAACAAGCTCATCTAAAAGAAACAAAGTAAAAAAACAGAAACAAATTATTTAGACAGAAAAAGGTCATCAAAGGAAAAGTGTCAATAAACAGAAACAGCGTCAACAAATAGAAACTAGATCATCAAACTTCAACAACTTAAAAAAACAGAAACAAACTCACTATACTTAAACAACTTCAACAAACAGAATCAAGCTCATCAACGAGATACAACGTCAACAAACATAAACAAACTCATCAAAGAGAAACAACGTGAATAAACAGAAAAATATCATTTCACAGATAAAGGTGATCAAAGAGAAACAAAGGCATCAAATATAAACAACGTCAAAAAACAGAAATAAGCTCATCAATATACAAACTTCAACAAACAAAAATGAATTCACCAAATAGGTAAAAAGGTCTTGAGCCACAAACAAAGTAGATAAACAGAAATGAACTAAACGAACAGAAACGATGTCAACAAACAGAAACTAGCTTATCAAAGAGAAATAACGTCAATAAACAGAAACAAATTCATTACACATAAATAAAGATCATCAAAGAGAAACAAAGGCTACAAACATAACCAACCTTAACAAACATAAATAAGCTCACCAAACATACAAACTTCAACAAACAAAAATAAACTCTTCAAATAGGGAAAAAGGTCATCAACTACAAACAAAGTCGATAAACAGAAACAAAGTAAACGAAAAGAAACGATGTTAACGAGCAAAAACCAACTCATCAAACAGAAAAAAACCGGCAACAAACAGAAATAAGTTCATCAAACATAAAAAAGTGGACAAATTAATTAGAAAAAGGTCATCAAAGAGAAAGACGTTAACAAAAAAACAAGCTTATGATAATTAAACAACCTCAACAAACAAAAAATGGTCATTAAACTTAAAAAACGTCAACAAAGAGAAACGAGCCCATCAACCAGAAAAAAGGGTCATCAAACAGATACAAACTAAAAAGAAGAAACAAGCTCATCAAACACAAAGTAAACAAACATAAACAAGATCATCAAACATAAATTACGTTAACAAACAGAAACAAGCTCATCAAACACGAATAATTCATTAAACAGAAACAAATTTAACAAACAAGAACAACGTCAACAAACAGAAACAAGCTTATCAAGGAGAAATAACATTAATAAAAAGAAACAAACTCATTACACAGAAAACGGTCATCAAGAAGTAACAATGTAGGCAAACAGCAACAACATGAGCAAATAGAAACAAACCCATAAAAAAGAAACAATATCATTAAATAGAAACAATGTCAAAAGATAAACAATCTCATTAAACAGAAACATCGTCAAAACCAGACACAAGATCAATACAAAGAAAAATATCATCTAACAGAAACAATATCAACAAAAAGGAACAACGTCAATAAAACAGAAACAAGTGCTTCAAACTTTAACAACGCTAACAAACAAAAGCAACGCCAACAAACAGAAAAAACTGATCATAAGAAACAAGGTAAACAAACAAAAACAATGACAGGAAACAGAAACAACATAACCAAACATAAACAAGGCCATAGACAGAGACAACATTAATAAACTGAAACAAGTTCATCATTAGAAACAGAGCCAACATAAACAAGGCCAACAAACAAAAGCACGGTCAACAAACAGAAACAACGCTAACAAACTGAAACAAACTCATCAAATAAAAAACAATCATCAACCAGAAACAATACCACAAACAGAAACAATATAAACAAAGAGAAACAAAGTTATCACGCAAAAACCAAGTGAATAAACAGAAGTAAACTGATCAAAGAGAAACAACGTTAACACATTGAAACAAGCTCATCAAATAAAAAAGTCATCAAATAGAAACAAAGCCAACGGAAAAAAATGCCAACAAACGGAAGCATTGTCAACAAATAGAAACAAACTCATCACATAGAAACAAACAGAAACAACGCCAACAAACACAAACAAGCTAATCAAACAGGAACAACCATATCAAACAGAAACAACCTCATCAAACAAAAACAATTCATTAACCAGAAATAATATCTACAAACAGAAATAACATCAACAAAAAGAAACAAGGTCATCAAGCAGAAACAAAGTAAATAAACAGAAATAAGCTCATCAAAAAGAAACAAAGCCAATACTCTAAATAAACCCATCAAACAACAAACAACGTCAACAGAAAGAAACAAGCACATCAAAGAGAAACAAAGTCAACAAACATAAACAAGGCCATAAACAGAAACAACGTACACAAACAGAAACAAGGCCATAAACAGAAACAACGTCAACAGACCGAAACAAGCTCATCAAATAGAAACAAAGTCAACAGAAACAACGCCAACAAACAGAATCACTGTCAACAAAGAGAAAAAAGCTCATCGAAGAGTAACAAAGTCAACAAACAGAAACAAGGCCATAAACAGAAACAACGTCAACAAACAGAAACAAGACCATGAACAGAAACAACGTCAACAGACTGAAACAAGCTCATCAAATAGAAAAATTCAGCAAATAGAAGCAAAGTCAACAAAAACAACGCCAACAAACAGAATCACTGTAAACAAAGAGAAACAAGCTCATCAAAGAGTAACAAAGTCAACAAACAGAAACAAGGTTATGAAATATAAACAAATTCATCATACAAAAACAAGGTTACAAAACTTAAAACAAAGTTACCATACAGAAACAAGGTAATTAAACATAAACAAAGGAAAAAAAAGAAACAAGGTCATCAAACAGAAAAAATTATGGTATGAAAGAACTTTTAGACAAAAGGTGGAAAATGAGACGCCATGGAACAATAAGAGAGAGGATCTCATCTAATAATTCAACACACTTTTTAAAAAACAGCCAATGATTTTCCCGCAAAATTCTAGTAGCGAAATAGGGCGGTAGCTCTCTTTCCTTGAGGGTGCTTTCTCAGTTTGGCTATCAAGATCATCTTAGCCGTCTTGAACGCATCGGGGAAGTATCCTGTCCTCAGACAAACGCTGAATATTCTTTTCGGTCCTTCTAGTACGTGTGTTGGTGTGTTTTTGTAATCAAATCTCGTTATCCCCGAGTGTCCTAGTTCCTTCTTACGGATTGAGCAGATCTCTCCTAGTAGTTCTTCTGATGCTATCCTGGCGTCTCCGTTTCTTTCGAAATCCACCTAGTGGTAAGGTTGCGTCCAATGAACGCAGGCATTAAACTTCTGTATAGTTTCGTGTTCGAACTCTATAAGAAACTCTTCATTCTTCTCTTCACTATTACTGAGAATGCTTTCCTAGTATTCTCTGAAAATTAGTTCGATGTCCTCTTCTTCCTTTTTTATATCTCTGTCTTTCGTCCTTCCATTTTGATCTTAGTTGGAGTTCCTCTTAGTCTTCTAATCTTTTTGCCAAGTATCTAAATGAGGCGTCTTGATCGAGCACCTCGATTGTCTCGTTCCAATAACGCCACTGCTGTTCTTAGCCGAGTAATCTCTTCTTTTAATTCTTTGTTTCTTCGCGTGGTATCTATTAATGCTCTTCTAATGTTTATTTGATACAATTCTATCATATCCCGGTACATATTCTTCATGTAGTCAGTCTACCTAAACGTTGAGATGGGAGTGTACACGGAGTTCGGATGCATTTGCTATCAGCGCCTTTCAGTCTGTTTGTTAGGTCGATCGATGCCTCATTAATCTCTTCAATGACTGTCTATTCTATAGATGGAGGTTGGTAGTCCTAAAAGAGTTCCTCACCCCCTTTCAATTCAGCTCTTTTGGAGTTTTTCATACGTCTCTTTGGCACTCGTATAGGGTTTATGTTGATAGAAAATAGGATCCATATATGATCATTATAAGGGCTGGTAATTGACTTCATGTAGTAGTTGAATGGTACATGAGGACTTGCCAGAAGAATGTTCAGTTTCATTGCCGCTTTCTATGCGACGTAGGTTGGGAAATTGTAGCCGAGGCGCAGGACAATGTTTCTGTCCAGCAAGGGGTCAAGACACTTCATAATCCCGTTGGTCTTCCTGTGACTGGATCCCGGCATTTCCCGTTAAGGTACATCATAAGATTTTGGATACACTCTTGCTGAATAAGCCAGTGAGAGACTGAATGGAGAAAAAGCCTGTCCTTGATAGCTGGTATTCAGTAGTGATTACCATCCTTCACTAGTCTAGCTCGATCTCAAGGGCTAGATAGAATTCTTCTAAGTTTCTCAGCTGCTTGTAACTGATCCCTCTTTTGACCGCTACAGCTTCTCCGTCGTGCCGCTCTTGTGAACAATTCGCAGTTAAAACATGGTAATTCGATATCCTTATAGCTTCATTACGTGTGCTAATACCTTATTCAGGTATAAGAATAAAATCTGCATCAATATTTTGAAGAAACTTTAATAGATTAATTTTAACGAGGTCCAGCCATTGATATTTATTGGCAATATCCTGAGTAGGCTTTTATGCATGATGATGTGCTAAACTTTTCCGGCCTTTCTTCTTTCTCGTTACTGGGGTTTTCTCTGTGGGTTTCCTTCTTAAGAGGGTTTTTTACTTTCTTTTGCCTAAGCGGTTTTTTTTGCGCGGGGGGAGGGGTACTTTTCTTTTTCCTCTGGAGCCTGCGAAGTTCTCCGTCTTTGGATTTTCTGCACTTTCTTCATTCGCTTTTACTGATTCCTGGGATGAAAGTACTTCGGTAGTGAGTTTTACATAATTTGCGTTGAACCTTAGTAGGTTTTGATTCCTTTTTATTCCCAACAATACCACTTTGAAGACTTTGGAACACCGTGGAGTAGGGGGCCATATGTGGTCCAAATGATACCTCAGCGAGAAGTGGTGTGTTCACTGTAAGGGCTCCACCTCGCCCTTGCATTGAAGTTCCCAAAGAGAAAAGGGTTAGTGAAAATCAGAAAGCGCTGAAAGAAAAGAACAGACTGATGGAACAATTTGATGCAGAGATTACGGAAAATCGTACACCAGCACGGAATGAAGAACAACCCTCAAAACTTATGGCCGTATGCTAAGAAAAATGTGAAATGCACTTTTATCAGATTTTGTGTAGCTTCATAATTATTTATAATTTTATTATATGCAAAAAGCTAAAATGTAAAATATATAAAAAATTGTTTTTTTGCTTAAATTTGCATTTCACATTTGTTTTAGCATATGGCCGTCAGTATGGCAGAGAACTATGGCCTGGAGGTAATGGCATACCTGATGTATGCCCATCTAGCAAACGTGACGAAAGCAGGAAGCTTCGCAACGGAGTTTAATCGGCTTCTGAGCAAGAATGTCTTAAAAGAGAAAGACCTCAAGATTCCAAGACAAACCGTCTTTAAGGGAAATCATTCAAAATAAAGGTGATGGAAGTGATCGTTAGGATAGCTGAAGAATTGATGGGAAAAGAAACAAATGAAGAATAAGAACAAAGAAAGAAAGAGGAAAACAAGAAACAGAAAAAATAAAGAAGGGAAGAGCCCAATAGAATGACCGAGATTACGAAAGGAATAAACAGAATAGAAAATTAAATGGAAGGAAGAAAGCGAGGGAAAGATAGCTACTCACAAGAAGAAGTAGACTCGGCGAAATCACGAGAAGAAAAGGAATATGAAAGCGAGTAAGAGGTGCAAAGAAAGAGGGAGAGGAGGAAAAACAAAGAAGAAATTAAGGCTGAAAAAAGAGATATAAAATTATCTACAAGAGGAAACACAAATACGGAAAGACATGGGAGGAAAAAGGTTAGTAACAGGTTCGGAAAAGGGAAATTACAAATGGAGCTATGCGGAAAACTACACCACTTTAATGACGTATAAGATGCCTTTTATGGGGAAAAATTAATATTTAGAAGGAATGGTGCCTATGGATCCGAACCATCAATCTCCAAAGACTAATAAAAGAAGATGAAGCGAGAACGGAATAACGAACAAGAAATTTTACTACAAACAAAAAAGTAGAATAAGAAGCAACAAACAAATAAAACACTTAACACTACAATCATATAAACATAACAGGGCTATAAACAAAGCAAACAGAGATCATGCTGATTTCATGGCGCCGATGCAATTCTATGCAAATCAATGTTCCTAAGTATTGTGTCCCTCAGGATGGCCCAATACGGTCGAAAGACGTCTTGGGGAACCCTGCACAAGATTCTTTTCTAGGCGCCTGGAAATCATAGTCAAGAAAATCAAACTTATATGCACTACCGACCAAAATAAGAGAACGATTTTCCTATATTAAAATGTATTAAAAAAATATGTTGAGTAGTTAAATAAAAACTTCCATGGTAAGTAAAGGCATGCATTTAATATATTTTATGAAAATTTCATATGATACAATCCAATATTCAAATAATTATACTAAATAAATTAAAAAAATAAAAGATTGAGATGTGCAAAATTAGAGAACGATCTCTCACAGAATTGGTTAGCAAGCAAATACACTAGAAACAAGGCAAAATTTGACAAAGATGAAATTTAAAACACTTAATATGAGGTGTTGAAGCCTTTGTTTTCTATTACTATTGGTTGGTTCAGAGATGCTCAGTGTGAAGTTATAACATGCTGTTGTACGAGGTTTAGATACACATTCCTATTTACCCAACCAATTTTTCGCACTAGCGGATCAACTCCTTCAGCTGAAAACATCGTCCATACCAAGACGCTACCTTATCCATGCTTAACATACTTTTTAACATATTTAGGGTTAGGTCTGTCCCTTGCAGTGCGTCAAGCAAAGCGTCTGCCATCAGAGATCCAACTAAATTAAATTTATATTCGTCGCGAAATAAAGTCTCTTCCAATTTAATCCCTCCAAACAACATGAGCTTCAGCATAATCGAGTTTTGCCTTTTTATTCTTCTTTCTAATGTTTGGTTTAGTTGGTGGAGAGCGAGCTTTTAAACCAGATGCTTGGAGGCAACGCTATACCGTGAAAAGGCTCACTTATTTGGTCTTATTTTTTCGAGAAATTTTTGTTGCAGTCTCGAAGGTATCCTTCAGAAGAAAGCGCCTAATTGCTCTGTCTTTTCGGACGGTGGTTATGCGGGGTCAACCGACTTTTGCGGGAGATTTATAGGTTTTATTTTCATTGTATAACTTCAGAACTGGCGAAATCACACTCTTGGACATTATTATCTCTCTTGAAGTCGCAGAAAGAGTCCTCCCCGAAGTCTTCAAGCGAGCGATTCTCTGGCGGAGTTTAGGAGTCATTTTCAAGTGTGGTGGCATCTCTGCAGAGTGACTATAACAGCAATGATGGTTGTACAGGTCTTACCTACTAAGCAAAATATTTCCAGATGAGTTCTAAAAACCTCTGTAATGTTCCTGAAAAGAAATCGCTCTCTTATTTCGCAAGTGTCAATATTTATTTTGTCAGTTTATTTAGTATAATTTCTTCGATATATGATTGTATCATATGAAATCTCCATAAAATATATTAAATGCACGCCTTTATGTACCATTGAAATTTCATTTATAAGATTTATTTCACAAAATTTGAATACAAAATTCGAAGGTAAGTGGATTCCATGAACGATTTCAAGAATTTTCAATATGTGCACCGCCTGAGACACGGCACAGGTTAAGTCGATAGTCTAGCACCTGCCAAACACGCTGCAGTATGCCAGTGATAACAGTCTCCAGTGCGGCAGTGATTCACCGTTTGAGTTCCTCGAGGTTTGCAGTAAGACGGTGTCATAGACCAGTCCCTTTACATAATCCAAAGAAAAAAATCGAAGTGTCAGATCAGGAGAAACTTGGAGGCACTTTCAACAGCACATTGTCTTCATCACTAGCCCGCTCTATCCATCTCCCTGGCAGATTCTTATTGAGATATACATGCAAAGCACAGTGAACTTCCAATAGGTGTGTGTGTGTGGGGGGGGGACCGTTCTGTTGGAAAATTAAATCTTCATATCCTTTGGCAATGAGTTTATCCATTACCCAATTATGAAGTATTTGCAGATAAACATCGCCGGTCGGTCACATTTCCCTCAAAGAAATACGAGCCATACAGACGATTTTTACCGATGGCGCAGAACAAATTCGCTTTTGCTCATCCATTTCGTGCTCAACTATGGCCTATGGATTTTCTTCGTCTCAAATGCCAACATTATACTTGTTGACTAAGTCGTTCGTATCAACTGTGGCCTCATCAGTGAAAAACAAGACGTTCATCGAACTCATCTCATTCAAGGCAGAAGAGCGCGCCTCTATTTTGCCATATTGAGCTACATAATACCAGGGCCTAAGCGTTACACTGGATACTCTCGAATTAAATATTGCCCACTCCTCGAGTGTGGACGTGAAGACGTGGAAAAGACCTATGTTGGCTTGTCTTTTCTTGCGGCCCTTAACAGAGTTCAGGTCACTTTTTTTTTAATTACATCCTGGCTGAGTGGTTAACTCCCGCGTTCGCACATGTGAGATTATGGGTTCGAATCTCCGTGTTCAGGCTACTTTATAATAAGAAAAAACTCCATTCGTTCGCTGAATCCAAAACCGCGCTCTGGTCCTGTTCTCTCTAGAGGTGAATTTCAGTCTCTGGACCTTTGCTAATCATCCAAACGGCTAAAATGATGACAGATATTGGCTAAATGAATGATTTTATGTAATTATAATCTACATATTTCGTAATATTTTTTTATAAAAATAAATGTTTGAATCTTTTTCAAATCCAGACAAGTTTTTTTCTAAAGAAAGGTTGTGCAACCATTGTTGCTCTGCGCCAAAATCGCCTGAAATGATAGGAGATAGTTGCTAAAGGTATCACATCATAAAGCACCATCTTCCGGATCATTAATTACTTTGAAATGACTGGTTGCATTCCAAGAGCTTCAATTAAAGGCCAAGATCGCCTCTTGGTAAAATTCCGTCCGGAAAAGAAAAAAAAGAAGACGCGAGTAGTCCCCGTGAAAGCATGTGCATAAAAGTGTCTCTCGTTTTAATTTCGAATTTGTTTGTTACATAATGATGGTTTCGGTAGTAGTAGAGAGTGGCTTCCAAGATCTTTTGCTTTCCAATGGCGTGAATGTCTCGTTCGAGTGAATGCAAATGTAGCCGAGGAATATTACCGAATTTGAATGAATCTTTGGTACACACATTTGGAGAAGTGTATACAAATGTACTGACACAATGGTCCAGTTTGAACCCGGATGGGGTGGGCTTTCTTGTACGCCAAATGCGTGATTACAATTAACTTATTAAAGTTTCCTACATTTGTTTTTTTTTGGGGGGGGGGGTTACTCACCTAAAAACCTTGTTTTTGTGTGGTTATGTGACAAACGGACCAGTCATTATCAAGGTCTAACGCCTTCTTCTGGCTCTCTTTATGTATAAATTTGACAAGTTTGGAGTTTATTTGACCCATCTTGTGTCGTTCCTTAATGCATGGCGTCCTGCCACTTTTATTGTTTTTAAGATATCCGTAGCACGTGTTTGTGTTCTTCTCCTTGCATTTCTTTTATGATCCGACGTGTTATTCCTAAAGTGCATCGTTCCATGTTTCTCTGAGTTGTCCGTATTTTATATGTGAATTTTGTATCAATGGATTTGGATCTACCACTTGTCATTCTAATTTTTATGTAAATTTCATTCTTCAATTGAAAAGGATCTGTTGGTGAAATTAACTAACTGCAGCTACTGACGGAGATGTGCCTTAAACTGGCCAAATCACTAGTATAAACCAAACCGAAAACAACATAATTTTGTACCTGGTAACCACATATATCTTCCTATACAATCGATCACAACTGCTAGCAATGTATGGTATACATCGCCAATTCTCAGCTACTCCTATAACATAGTAGCCGCCACAACACCCCATTTGCCTTGCTAACACACAACATCTGATACAACTCCAATATTTGGCTAATTCTACAACTCGGTATCCGGCACAATATCTTCATTCTTTTGCTACCCTTACATCACAGCATATAGCACAATATCTCCATTATTTTGCTACCATTACAACGCAGCATCTTGGAAAATATCTCTATTGTTTTGCTACCCTTACAACGCAGCATCCAGCACATCTCCAATACTTTGTTACTCCTACAACACAGCATCAGCGACAACATCTTCAATGCTTTCTACTCCCACAACATAGCATCTCCCCACTCTTAACAGTTCTTTTTATTATTTTCAACGTTTGTGTCTAAAGATGAAGAGATCCATTCCGTCTTTCATAATGAAAGCGCCTCCTTCGTCGCTCTGCCGCGCACGAAAGCCCAATAACATGGTCGTAAATTTTTCTCCCTGCACGAATATTATTTATTAATGCCACGAAAAAAAAGAAAGTCATTATTTTAATTACGATTGTTTAACAACCAGGCATTTATAATATTTCATTATTGAGCACGCAAGACGACCTACTTTTGGCCTCGTGAGTAAATTTTCGGGAGAGCTGCGAGCACTTACGGACACAACTACTCCCAAATTTTGGGCTACTCTATCGCGGTACTTTTCACAGATTTTTTTACCTCTCCTATTTTAACAATTTAACGATTCTCAGTTCAATTTCCTTCGGTCGGATATTACTTCGATGTTTTTTTTCTTTTTTGTTATAAGAATAATAAACTATAATTGACGTCAAAATGCAGAATTATAAATAGCCTATAATGGTACCAACCCCATTTTACCGTTAAATTTTAATGAAATTCTAAGAGAAAAAAACGGAAAATTAATTTACCCAACTTGCCATCGAATAAAATGGTAATATATTTTAAGAAGGCAGAAAATAAATACATTTTTGAATTATTTTTTCGTGGATAAGATGTTTGAATTACAAATATATATATATATATATATATATATATATATATATATATATATATATATATATATGCAGATACAACCACAAAGAAAAAGTGAAAAACGATTCTGAGCGCTTTCATCGTTATTCTTAAAGACCTTTTTTTTAAGAATAAAGATGAAAGCGCTCTGAATCGTTTTTCATTTTTCCTTTGTGGGTGTATCTGCAGAATTTTCACTCACGTGCACTTTGTGAGCTTTTTTCATATATATATATATATATATATATATATATATATATATATATATATATATATATATATATATATATATATATATATACACTAGAGGCCATAATATAAGGGCCAGTAAGAACAAGTGTATTTAAATATTTATAATAGAAGTTTAACAAAACTTTGAGACTATATATTATACACATATTTAAATATATTTAATATCTATCGTGAAACTTTCAAGTGAATAGAATAAATATTTCGTAAGTTATGAGGAAATAGACAAACTATTTTCCAAATTGCAGCGACCAAAAGTTAAGGGTCACTAAGGAAAATGAACTACCAACTTAGGTTTTTATGTTTAGGAGGCTGTTGATGGGCTAACAGTTACTTATTATGATCATACATTATTGGAACATTCAACTGTAAACATGGCGGCTTGTGAGAGACGACCGGTGTCCTGTGATGAAAAACAAAGTATTGTGTACCTTCACACAAGTGAAATTCTGTGATAGCAACTACTGTAGGAAGGTCTATAAGTGTTGTGCAACGAATTGTAGCTCGTTTTAAGTCATCAGGATAGACAGATGCTAAAACAAAAACCGGTAGACCTCGTAAATCATCACCAAGACATGATCGTATTATGGTTAGAATATCACGGAAGGATAGGTTTAAGAGTGCTGCTGAGATATCCCGCGAGTTCAGCTCCACTTCCGATGTCAACGTATCGCGCAAAACAATTTCCCGGTGGTTACGAGGTTTTGGGCTGCTTTTTCGGGCACCGTCACATAAACTTCTTATCTCCAAGAAGAATCAAAGAACCCGTCTTCGTTACGCTCACGAACATGTCGTTTGGACAGAAGAACAGTGGACGCAGGTTTATTTTAGCGATGAATCGAAGTTTAATGTGATTGGTTCCGATGGCGGGATGTACGTCCGACGAAGATGTGGCGAAAGGTTATCTCGTTCATGTGTGAAAAAGACAGTAAAATATGAAGGATGCAGTGTAGTGGTATGGAGAGTGATCTCTGCTGCTGGTGCTGGTCCACTTATTCGCCTACAAGGGACTGTCATTGCTGAAATCTACAAGCAGATTCTTAGCATGCTCTTCCACATCTCTGATCCTCGTTACTTTAACCTCCTATATATATATATATATATATATATATATATATATATATATATATATATATATATATATATATATATATATATATATATATATATATATATATATATATATATATATATACTGACTTTTTCCCGGGCATAAAACATAGCGGGGTAAAAATACTTTACTCGTTATAATAGTTCTTATACAAGGGTCAGGACAAAAATGAACCAATGAGAAATGTTAATAATATAATTTCTTTTTAGACATTGTTGAGAATTATATTCTTTTTGTTACACTCTTTTAGTACATTCTTTTTTGTAAACTGATTTTTATGCATTTTTTATTGGGCCTTCTTTATATTTGTAAGCACATGGACCTCCCCCTTCCCCAAAATGATGTTTAAAATGACACATATCATAGAAGAGAAGACTTTAATTAGCTCACGAACCAAGATTAAAATGAGGAAGCTGTAACCAGTGACGGCACCTGCAAATTTAAGAGAGATTTTTAAAGTAAATGGTGAAGTTAGCAGAAGGAAAATGTGCAAAAGTTACATGACTCGATTTAGCTAAAGAGGGAACTACTTGTTATGTTGCCGACTAAGACGAAGTGAATAGACTTAGATGAAGGAAAAGTCACGGGACTAAATAACATAATATTGGGTGAGGGGAAGGAGGGGGGCGATTCAGGACTGATTAATTTTGAAACACTGGACAAATATGGTCTGGACGATTATGATATGGAGGGACGAATATGGGGTTGGGACATCGCCTTACCAAGAGATCCATAACAGCAGAATCCTGCCAACTAGCAAACCTGGTACAGTACCTGGCATAGTATGGGAAACTGAAAGAGTGGGACGTCAGAAGTACTGGCAACTTCTATCGAGGAAAGTACATTTCTTTCATCGAAGATAGAATTATGTCTTTAAGTGTTTAACCTTTAGCTGGTTATTTTTTGCGTGTGTTTGTGTTTATTTGCTTTTAGTGATTGTTTGCCTTGTTTGTTTTTGTTGGTTCCCCCATGTATCGTTTGGAGGTTTCCCGTTGTGAATTTTCACATTATTGTTTCACTTAGTTCACTGTGGTTTGCTCTTGTTTATTTTTCAACGTTTGGAGTCTTCATCGATTTTTCCCATTTTCTTGTTCTTGTCTGGGAGTCTTGTCTGGTAAGAGTGTCTTAATTGGGATAATTGTAATAGCCGTGAGTTCTTGTCAAGTTCTTGTCTTTTTTTTCGTTTTTTTCTATTATTTTAGCTTTGGACGCTCTCTAGTTCAATGGCTCCTCATTCCGAGGGAGAATGGTGAGCTATTGCCCACTATGGATCGTTTCAGATGTCCTTCGTTGACTGTCTGTTGGACTTCTTGAAGAATATTTCAAGAAATACCCGTCTCATATACAAGTATAGACTTAACGTAAACAAAAAAATTGACTAATGGCTTACATGGAATGAATTACGAAATAAGTAATCTTCAGAGTGAATAACGGTATACAAGACCTTGTTCGGCAAGCTCAGCGTGGGCGTTCTCAGGTTAATAGATACCCCCGTCGGTTATGTCGCCGTGTGCGAAAAAGAAAAAGACATAGAGACGCTCACGAAGGAAGAAGGAGTAGAACACCTAAAGGAGATAAACCTCCAACCAACCACGCCCCCCCAAATACAGGCGCACAGAAGCGTCGTGTGCAGACGGCTCGACCCATGGGTAGGCCAGCACACTAAAGAGGAAATAAAGGAGGAGGTTGAAAAGAACCAAAACTGGGCAAAGGTGGCTGAGGTCATCAAATTCCGAAATAAAAGAGATAATTCGGAATACACCCATGTCTTTAAAGTGGTCTTCACAGACACAGAGATGGCGGCGAAGGCTAAGGAGAGAGGTCTACTTCTCTTCAACGCCAAGATCAGTGGGGAGCAGGTCGAACGCGAGGAATACATCCCCGTGCAGATCTGCTTCAACTGCTACCGTCTTGAGAGCCACACAACAAAAGAGTGTAAGGAGCAGGAGGCAACCTGCTCGAAGTGCAGCAAAAAAGGGCACGGCTGGCGTGAATGCCAGGCCAAGGAAGAGAAATGCCCGAATTGTGGAGAAAGGCATGGGGCGATGGCGATGTCGTGTCCCCAAAAGAAGGAAATAATCCGGAAGAAGACGGAAGCGAAAAGGTCGGAAGGCATTAGGAGGGCAAACACCTCCTATGCCTAAGCAACAAAGACCACCACCTCTGCAAACATCATGAACAGCCAAGTCCCCAGAACATTTGTCAAAGTTGACAAGGACGACAAGGATGCCACAAAAATCCTTACGTGCATCCTATATGCACACGTGCGAAATCTGACCAGCCCAGGATGCTTTGCCAGGGAGGTCAACACGATGTTGAAAAACAATGGACTCGCGGAAATGTGGTTCCCGGAGAACCCCCATCCCTCAGGGGACGTCCTCCAAGTCCAAATTGGTAACCAAAAAGAGGCGCCCGCGACACCATTCCCACGGGAAACCGAGGTCAAGGAGAACAACTCCGGTGAGGCAAATAAGAAGAACGCCCCACCGAGGTCACCAAACAAAGACCCACGCCTAGCTGCGATAAAGAAGAGGGAGTAAAGTGCTAAAAGAGCAGCCAGAAGACTCAAGCAGGCGGAAGGGAACATCCTAAGCTCGGTCTCTTCATCAGAGGCCGAACGAGAGATCCCCCAACCCGCTAAAAACAGGAGAAGAAGTGTGAAAAAAGTCAGGGAATTTTATGGAGATGACCTCAACATCAAATTCTTCAGGACTGAAGACACTTCGTTCCCAAATAGCCCCAAGGTGGGAGAGATTATAGAAGGGGTAAGAACAGGACTACTAAAATGGTCCTATGATTCCCCAGTCCGTGAAGCGCTGGTAGTAACGGCGCTCATGGAAGCTAGAATCAAAATATATAGGGACTCCTGCTTCGCCGTAAGCGTAGCAGAGTTCAGAAAAATTCGGAACGGGAAAATCATACACACAGAAAACCAATAGTTAAGACACAAACTAACACACACATACACAACAGCACATAAACATGGAAAACACGAACAACACACTAAAGATACTTACAATTAACGTCGACGGATGGGTAGGGAAGCACATTCCTTACGGAAACATTTTCCGTACAGTGGATCCCGACCTAATCCTCATCACAGAACATGGCGTTGACACAAACGTCAACAACATAAGAATACCCAACTACACAATCTTTAGTAAAAACCACACACAAGAACGGTATAATGGCGCTGCCATCGCCATACGAAACAAAATTACATACAAAACACTTCCAGACCTAGATGAATCATTCGTGGCAATAGCAATACCTACCCTAGTCGGAGACCTGACCGTGGCGGCGGCCTATCAACCGCCGCGACGCGATTACCTCCCGATCCCTAATTTCACAACCTCTTCGGGCGTGGAAAGTTGACATTGCTTGGCGGTGACCTTAATGCCAGATGCCGTGCATCAGGCTACGGGAGAACCGATCCAAGGGGAAGAAACCTGGAGATGCTACTCGAAAGAGACAGACTCCAGAGGGCCGGGCCAGAGTTCCCGACCTTCACAACACAATGTTCAGCAACAAAGCCGGACATTGTGTTGACATCTAAAAACTTCCCCTTCAACATTATCAATGAACCCGGGCCAATGGTTCCGAGCGACCACATCCCGATTCTAACTACCATCTCGTTAGCACCAATACTCAAGCCCGTCACACTCAGGAAAAGTTTCGCGAAAGCTGACTGGGAGCTATATAGAGAGATACTCAGTACATACCAACCAACTGATCTGGGAGACGCTAATCTCGAAGAAATTGATGAGGAGATCAACAAGATCACCGATCTCCTCATTCAAGCCGACGAGAGATGTGTTCCCAGAATCTCCTATAAGATGCTCCCACATCCTGTGTGGACGGACGAGATGAGAGAGATCGCCCGAGAACATAGAGCAATCTATGATGAGATCGGAAGGACAGGTACCAATAGGGAAAGGACGGCCAGAATGAGACAGCTAAGCCTGGAAATGAAAAACATCTTAATAGAAAAACAGACGACGATATGGAATGACATCATCGGGAAGCTGGACAGGGAGAGTGATCCCGTAAAATTCTGGAATAACATCCGGAGACTTAGGGGATTACCTCCCAGACCCAGAACCAAAATCAAGGAAGGAGACAACATCATAGAGGATTCAGAGTCTCTCGAAAGAAGATTCAGATCACATTGGCAGACGATTTTTGCTATAACGCCAGAGGAGAACGACGACTTCGACCAGGATTTCGAAGACCAACTGCTCGACGACCTCGGCACAATGATACATAGAACCCACCCCCATCCGCAAGTATCACAGGAAAGAGTGATGGCTGACCACGGAGGCCCGGTAACTGTAGAAGAGACCTTGAACACCATAAGGTCCTTCAAGCAGAGGGCTCCAGGCTGTTCTGGAAATACGAAAAATAACCTCGTAAATGCCCCAAGGCAAATTATTCAGGGACTGGCAAACACGATGAATGCCGCCCTGAATACAGGCTACTTCCCGGATGGATACAAGATGGCCAAAATCATCTTTATCCCAAAGGGAAACAAGCTTCCAGACCAGGTGGCAAGCTATCGCCCAATCTCTCTTCTTGAGATGCAGGGTAAAATATTCGAAAATATTTTAGCGAACAGGCTACAAGCTCAACTAAGCGAGTTAGGAGCGCACAACCCACAACAGCACGGGTTCCGCAAAAAGAGGGGCACAGACACCGCCCTGGCGCTCCTGACGGAAAAAGTAGCATACACCTAAGCGAACAGGTTCTATGTAGACATTGTGTTGAGGGACGTGCAGAAGGCCTTCGAAAAAGTCTGGCTGGAAGGACTTCAATACAAGATCCTGAACCTCCAGCTAGACCCAATCCTGGAAAGGATCCTCTGTGACTTCATCATGGACAGAAGGGCATGTCTCATGATTGAAGGGCACAGAGGCCCTGAATTCGAATTAAAGTCGGGCGTCCCTCAGGGTAGCTGCCTGAGTCCTCTGCTTAACTTGGTCTTCACCATCGACCTTCCAACTCCGGTGCACAGGGACACGATGTATCTGCAATACGCAGATGACGTCACACAAATTGTCCCGTGCCCGGAGAGAAAAGCAAGGGCGCAGGCGGACCGTACTATAGCGGAAATCAACAATATCAGCCGATACGAGAGGCGATGGAAAATCAGGACCAACAGGGACAAGTTCAAAATTGTCCCGTTGAACCACGAGTTGACATGGCCCATCATCATAGATGGGAGGAGATACGGCTACTCCGCCGAAGGCACTGTCCTGGGCCTTAAAATCACCGACCATGGATACTCGAGACACCACACGGAGAGGCGGAACCTGGCGAAGAGAGAAATCTCCAAGCTCTACAGGTTTAGAAATCTTAGCTCGGCTAACATCAGAAAGTTATATATGATGTATGTCCGGGCTATGCTGATCTACCCCGCAGTGGTGTCCCAAGTGGCTAACAAAACCTCTATGAAAAGGCTCCAGCGTATCCAGAACACTGCCTCTCTGCTTATTAATAAAGTAAGAAGGCGTGACCATGTCAGGCAAAGCGTCCTGCATCGGAGGAAACGCTTGGAGTCCATCAATGTCGTCACCCAGAAACTGGGCAAGAAGATCTGGTCCACTTTAACGGACCATGTCATTCCAAACCTCCAGGGAGCAGGCGGCAGGCTAAATATACCTGTGTGGCTACGGGCGAAAGCCTCACGCAGAAGCCGGTTCCCGAGCACAAAACTTTGTACACGCAGTAACATAACCCCAATGTACACATAACACCGTCAAAACTCCACACAGTAACTCAACAAATCCACACAAGAAAAATGTGACTACAAAAACCATGTTGTCGGCAAAAAAGCTTTCAAAGGCTTGAATGCTGAAACCCAACAAAAGTATCAAACTAACATTAAAAAACAGAGAAGAAGACACAAAAATACAGTAAGAAGAACACTACAAACAAACGAAAACATAAAGACAAAAATAAAATACTCAAATAAATGAAAAAGAAATCAAAAATCAAAAATAAAGTGATGCCCTCCCTACTAGGGCAAACCCCCCCTCCATCTTTAACTTTTTTTTCACCCACTATATCTTCCACTATAACATCTCTTTTCGAAAAATTGCGTACATCATCATGATGGGGTTGGTGTAGAAGTTGTTATATTATGGTAAAGGAGGCAAAGAAACTGGTTGAATGGTACCTATAAGTCACCTGTAAGTGGCGGTTTAGGTCCTTCTGAGTCTTGCTAGCTCCAGTTTGAGATGACAGAGGGTGATATTGGCGTTAAACATGTCTCTTGAGATGGGGAGCAGTGGTTGTTCAATGCGTGGCGTTTTGTTGCACCGTCCTGTAGGTGTGCTGTAAGACGTTTGGAGAGGGTGGTTGTGGTTATGCCGATGTTCCTATAGTTGCGAGACTTACAGTCACCGACGTTGCAGATGTATTGGTACACAACATTGACTTCTTGGAGTTGTTGCGTGTGATGAAGAGAGCTGTTCTTCATTACCAAACTTGTTGTTTGTCGGATCTAGTAGTAGATGAGAAGCTGCAGTTTTGTTTGAGGGTCGACCGTTTTGACATTACGATGAAGACTTTTTAGGGGCGGTCTCATCTTCCTTGTAAGCGGAATTCATAAAGCTTCGCTAGAACAGTTTGAATTTCGAGGTGCTGGTGGCGTTATCAGACTATCTTTGGATGAAACTGTCCATGTATCGGTTAATTGTGGTGACAATCTGACTTTGTGGGTACCCATTGTTAATAAGGAGCCAGCTCCGCACTAACGGATGTCCATTGTCTGCAGTGGGTGAAAGCTCTGTTGATTAACTTGTTCATTATGCCTTGCTATATCGATTTGGGCATTCGAATTTTTCATTGAGGCAGAATCCTAGGTTGGAATCTTAGGTGCACACTTCTGTTTCAAAACGACTGCCTGGATTGTAGACGAGGACATGTAAAAAGGGGAGTGTTATTTGTTCCGTTTTCATAAGTGAAATTTAAGCCAGATGTATTCTTGAATTCCTGCATGAGCTGCTAGACAGGCAAAGCTTGGTGTGCTTCCACTAACTTGGTGCACTACTACCAAATCTGCAAAATCCCTTCAGAAAAAAAAACAGAGCTCCTTTTGATCCACTATCCTTCACTAAAGATGTTGACAACCGATATGGAATGGCATGACAAAAATTTATTAACATCGTTTAAATTTTTTTAAAGTTGTAAACATCGTTTCAACTCTTGCTAAAGGTACTCCTCTAACAACTCTTTCGCGTTGTGGTTATACAAAGCAGTCATGACATTAAAGTTCAGTGTCATAATATCATCAAATTGTATATATATATATATATATATATATATATATATATATATATATATATATATATATATATATATATATATATATATATATATATATATATATATATATATATATATATATATATATATATATATATATATATATATATATATATATATATATATATATATATATATATATATATATATATATATATATATATATATATATATATATATATATATATATATATATAAGAGAGAGATAGAGAGAATCACAATACACCCGTGACACGGTAGATGCCCAAAAGGAAAGACTGATTTATAAGTTCTTTCGCCTTTTTGTAAGACCAACAAGGATCAAACAGAGATTGAGAGAGAAGGAAAGAGAGAGAGAGAGAGAGAGAGAGAAAGAGAAGAGAGAGAGAGAGAGAGAGAGAGAGAGAGAGAGAGAGAGAGAGAGCGAGAGAGAGAGAGAGAGCGGAAACGGGATAAAATAATATAAACTCTTTTACAGCTTATTCGTTTACTTTAGCGAATAAGCTGTAATCTTATCCCCCCCCTCCACCCCCTCGCACCACACACTCAACAGAGGATGCTTCGAGACAGCTTGATGTTTTTGGATGATGGTACAGTGCTGAACCCGTCCCCCATCCCCCGGGGCGATCTTGCACCTGTTCAGACGAGTGGGAAGGTAAGCTCGGGAGCAAACGGTGCTAAGAATGTATCCGGAAAACTCTCTATAGGACAATTCATTGCCATACAGAACACTTGTACTCAAATATGAATAAATATCCGGAAAATTCCTCACAGTCAAATTTCCCTTCTGAATAATTACCCTCAATTATGAATAAATATCCGGACAACTTCCGAAGTCCAATTACCCTATATGACAATTGCCCTCAAATATGGATAAATATCCTGGCAACTCCCTATAGTTCAATTGCCCTACAGGAAAATTGCCCCTAAATATGAATGAAGATAGAAATAGGAGAAAAAATAAGAATATCATAATGAAATGGTTAGGTTAGATGTGAAATTATTTCTCATTTTATATAGAAAATAGGCAATAAATAAAGCTAACATCACCAAGAACCTGCAAAAAAAACCCCATCAAAACCGAAGATACTTTAAAAAAAATGTGAACCCTCTTTGAAGACATTGAGAATCGGGATGTAATTGATTTTTTACGAGGCATCAATTTTAATTTAAAATTTCCATCCTAATTTGACGTTTATATGCTGTTCATAATCATTTTTTTTATCTGAATTGTAAATTTTAATATCATATACATTTTAAATAATATTAGAATTATGGTAATTAAATTTACCTCGAGGGCACCCTTACGGCTTAATTCTCCTACGAGGCTACTTCTCTACAGGGAAAGTTTTCCGAGGGCGGTTGTCCAGGAGAGGGGCAGTTATCCTCCTAGATTTGATCAGAATCCCAGTTTACGGAACTGGTTACCAACGATTGACGAGTGGCTACGAAAAATATTCGTACACTCTCAAAAGAGACTCAGCTCCACGAACTAAGGGAAAAACTCAAGAGGACTTTTTTATGGCGTCCATTAGCGACTCCCACCAAAGGCATAGGCCACCCTAATTATATTTGTCCTATTATTAGGCTAATAAAAAAAACAGTGAATAAAGAAAAAGCAAAACAAGTACGAATAAACAAAAACTACAATGAAAAAGGAAGAAAAAGAAACAGGAGGCAAGCTCCCGCAAAAGGGCAAAGTGGAACCGAAGATAGACCTAGATGGAGCCACATGGAACACCCAAAATAGCGATTACATACTCTAAAACAGGGATTATTTTTTTATTAATGACATACTAGTTATCAGCTCTTTCAGAATAGATCCAAAACATTAGAGCCAAACTCATAACAAAGAGAAAAAAACAACTGAAACTAAGCAAAATAAAGCAACATTTGGCGTGTGTAGTCGCCGGATAGAGTCGCCATCCGTGTTCCCTTTGATTGAGTAAGTGACGTGCATCGACCCACTGTTCGGATCCCATGATAAATTGTATCACTGAGATGTGCATCATACGGTGCGAATCAGATATATGGTAGAAACAATACCCCCCCACCCTCCCGCCAAAACAACCCAGCGTGCCTCGGATGAACAAACCATCCGCCCTCTTTCACAATAAAATAATTCAAATTTTAGGGGTTAGGACTTGTACAAGGTGACGCAAAAGTGTCGATACAAACATTTTCTAAAGAAAACTAATAAACAAATGAATAACAAATTATCTATAATAAGGCATGTTTATATACATACTTTTGCATAACCCTGTATGATGGGTCTATTCGAACCCGAATAAAAATTGCTCCAATTTCCTTAGTGCTTGTCTCTCTGTTCCGGTCCAGGAGAGTTACGCGCCAGGTTGCCTCCTCTTTATTTATAAGCTACTCGGGCTATACAGTATTCATACATTTTCACTTCACTTAACCTCACCACCTTATTTGCAAACCGTCTTCACATACATTCTTTCAGATATACCGAAGTTTGTTTTCGATCCATAGTTTTACAATAATAATAATAATAATAATTTAAATATAGTAATATTCAAATTAATACAAATTAATAATATAAATAATAATATAGAAAGAAAAAGAAAAAAGAATAAAAGAGGGAAAGAAGAAGGAGGAGACGAAGTAGAACAAAAAGTGAAAAAAGAATCAGAAGAAGGAGAAGAAGAATGGTAAATATAATATTACTAATAGAATTAGAATGATAAGAATGGTAAAAGAGAAAATAAATCAACCGAAAATTCCGAGATCGAATGGGATGTGTCAAGAAAAGAAACAAATAACCGAAATAAACCATAAAAGTACCCCCACCCCCAACAAAATAACCAAAATCTAAGACCAAGACCCTGTGTTAAAGGGGTATGAAGTGTTAGCACCAGGAGGGTAGCTAGTAGAAACTATCCAATATGCTACCATTTAGCTACCAAAAACAGCTGCAACTTGTAATCAATTGAAGCATCTCGTAGCTATATTAGTGTCGATGGTTCAAATTATATCGCACTATTGTTGCTTTTTATCGGCCTATGGCTGATGGGGAATAGATATATCCGATTTATCCATCCTTTGCCTCTATCTTTATCCCACTAGTCCAGAACGGCATTGACCCATAGAGTTTGGAATAAGGTTCCCCTCTGAGCTGCAGGGCATATTGCCTAATTCAAGGTCTTGTGAAATCTGGAAGGCCAAAAAGGATATATTAAGTCCAAGAACAAGTAGTAATAGTAGTTTTAATATGAATAATAGTAGTTAATTTTCCCCTTGATATGTGCAGAATAAGTGTATATGAAATAATTTATATTTGGTTGTCTAGAAATGAATGTTGGTTTTTTTTTCAAAGGAAAGTAAAATTATTTTTAATAACAAAACCATGTATACATTTAAAAAAAAAACATAACAGGGCGACCCACTAACAGATTCAGATGATTTTAATTTGTTTTTATAGCCTATAAGGAGATACGACATTGGAATGGTTACCACTCTCGCCTAACTTAAGGAAATACAAAATAAAAATTGGTAATAAGCCTTGGATACTAAGGTTGAATTATAAAGTTGATAAGATGTCAAAGGTTCAACAGTGGCGAGACAATTTTGAAACGAATCCTTCAACTCTACTGACCGTTTCATATATGTATCTAGGAGAAGTTAAAGTATATGGTATTGTGTATGATGAGTACAAGGAATCGACTGGACGTCCAAAAACATCAACAGATACTAACACTTATGTTGAAGTCCTGCAGGTAGTATACCGATCACCAAGAAAATCTCTGTCAGACAATCTGCTCGTAAAGCATTAAAAAGTAAGGTGAGTGTCCACAGAATTGTACAGAATGCTAAAGGAAACTCTTACATCTCGTGATTATTACATGCCTTGAATGAGGATGATCCAGATCGCAGAATCGAGTTTTGGGAATGGTTTCGATGGAAAAAAGAGATAGCCAATTGTGTGGTCTGATGGGGCTACATTTCAGTTGAATGGTATAATTGCACCTACTGGTCACAAGAAAATCCACACATTTGTGGAATGTCATGTAAATTTACCGGGTATAACCCCGTCTATGATTTTTTTTCTTGCAAAGGTTCATTCTTTTTCGAAGGTAACAATTACCGAGCTTAGCTACTTTCATATGGTTCGGGAAAAAAGGTTTCCCTGCAATTTAACAATTATACGGAGATGAAGAGATTTACTTCTAACAAGATGGATCACCTCCTCATTATCATGACAATGTCAAGTCTAATCTTGATGAAACATTTCATGATCACTGGATCGGACGACGAGATAGCATCGAGTATCCATCATGTTCGCAGATTTGATCCGACTTGAGTTTCTTATGGGCTTGTTTGACAAATGAAGAAGACCTACATCACTTGAATAATTTAAGAGCACATTTGAAGAAGTTTGTAAAATATTTCTACAAACATTTTTGTTGAAGTTTGACAATCAATCAATCAAAGAGCGCAGTCGTGCATTAATGTCAATGGTCGACAGCTCGAACATTTACGCGTGTAAAACAAATTAAAATATCTATTAGTTCGATATATATTTTATTTATTAAAGGAAATAAAAATCATCTAAATCCGATAGTGGGTTCACTTATTATAATTTTATAAGAATGTATATATGGTTTTAAGACGCTGTATTTACCCAGCAAAGTAGTTTCCATCATTAATGGCAATGCTCACCCGTCGTCTAACTAAGCAGTCGATACCTTTCTCGAAGAAGTCATTCGGTTTTGATGAAATATGTGATTTGATATCTTTGTCCACCTTCACATAAGAGTACACTTTTGCCATTTAGATAATTCTCTAATGGCTTTACAAACATAAATCAGATGGTGCAAGGGCGTGTGAATATGATGGATGTGGAAGAACTTCGCAACCTTAATCATTTTTTTTTCTTGGGTTAAACGTTGTACGTGTGGCGGTGCATTATCGCGATGGAGGAGGTCAAACCTTTCGGTTGAACAGAGAAGGACGTTTTTCACTTAAATGTTGCAATTTTTGAACATGAGGTCTACAGTTACGGTTTGCTTCTTATTCTGGAGCCCATAATGAATAACTCTTTCCAATACCCACCAAAACCTTTATGCTGTTGAAGACAACGTCTGGAAGTAGTAATTGGTTTTTGTTGCTGTCGAGCTATTGTTTTTATCGATTTATATTACTATAAAAAAAAACAATTTTCATCTCTGATAACAATTCTGCACATAAATGGCTCAAGGGTATTTCCACATAAGAGAGATGAAGCAATATTCATACGTTGTAAACCTTGTCCTTCATACAAGTTATGTGGCACCCAGACTCAATTTTTGTAGTTTAACAAAAATATAGGCATTATTACAGCTTTAAAAAGGCCTACGAATTACTACGGTTATCTTCTAACAACTTGCAAGCAAATTTGGGACAATTCAAACAACTCTAAAAAACATTTTATTTGGATCTTCTATAAACGATATTAATTTCTTGGCAACCTAAATAAATTCATGTAACTGCATATTTTAAATCAAATGCAATTTATAGTAATATACATG
The DNA here is from genome assembly GCA_963969495.1 of Ceratothoa steindachneri. Taxonomy (NCBI): domain Eukaryota; kingdom Metazoa; phylum Arthropoda; class Malacostraca; order Isopoda; family Cymothoidae; genus Ceratothoa; species Ceratothoa steindachneri. The sequence continues at coordinate 93,666,467 of OZ018320.1, forward strand.
CTTCCCTATCCCTAAACATGTATAAAAATGCATGCTAACACCCCAACGGAACCTTATAAATGCTTTGCAACTTCATTGAAAAATTCTATGTATGTAGATATTGGGGAAAACTTGCATAGGGATATCAGCGATTCAAACAACGAACTTCTATCAATAATGTAACTGTACAACTCCGTAACTGTAACTTTAGCTGTATGTAAATTACAAGTCTCCCTCGCATGTATAAATTGCGTGAGTATAAAGAAATTCGTGCTCTTATATAATGAACTTTGTCAATATAGTATTATAACTTCGCTTCCTTATGAAGCAAGAATTACTTAACGAAAGACTCACGATGAGAAAACGATAAATCGTTAATCTTTCAAACGTTCTAAAAACAAGAGAATAGATTACGTTGTCATGCGAGGTAAATACTGCGAAATGCGAACATATTATTACACGTTCAACGTAAAAATAAAGTCTTGATTTCGAATTTTCACCGGTCAGTCAACCAATAAATTGGAATATAGGATTGGACAGAGATATTTGGGGAGAAATTCTCATGTATTAGGACTGTTCGTTAAATTTGTATGACCGTTCGTAGATTTTTGGAACTGTTCGTAGATTTGTGGTAGCGTTTTGAAATGTTGGAACCGTTTGTAGATATGTAAGACCGTTCGTAGAATTGTAGGAGCATTCTTAGATTTTTTTAGAGCGTTTTGAAATGTGTAGGACTGTTCGTAGATTTGTAGGACAGTTGGTAGGTAGATTCATAGAAGCATTCGTAGATTGGTGTGTGTTTGGAGATGCGTATGAGTGCTCGTAGATTTGTAAGAGTGTTCCTGATTTGTGGAGGCATTCGTTAATGGCAGATAAATTGCCGTTACATGCGTCGAGTCGCCCCTTTTCACGACATGGACATTACATAAGCCGGTCAATATTCACTTGTCGAAATTTTCCAAAATTGATTCATTTAAAAGGAAATTTGCCTAACCAGCGATGGAATTTAGCGAAGAGGGAGAGGGGGGAGAGAGAGGACAGACAGATAAAATACATGAATACAAAGAACAAACAGGGAAAGGTTAAGAATTACAAAAACTACATTATTTAACTTAGTTTTCCTATATTTATTTATAAAAGAAAAACAACGAGAACATCTCCCCCCCCCATTTTTTAATAAGAAGCCTGTGATGTGGTAAAATTAGGGAAGTGAAAATGAGGGAAGGTACATGTCCAAGGGAAACTCTTTGAAGAACTAGGGATTGGTGTACAACTCTCCTTAAGTCCTCCTTTTGAGTACGAAGGAAGGTCTCCATTGTAAAAGGGCAGAGTAGAAAATATAAACCTCTCCACCTCTTGCAAGGACAGTACCTAACAAGGCTTCTAAGTTCTTGCCTTGTAGATTAAGTTATAAGTTTTGGCCTTATTAACTAAGCTCTAAATTCCGATATTTTCTATTAAGTTATAGCCATGTATATTTAATGTATATTTAAATTCTGAGTTCAAATCTTGTAAATTAATTCTGACCTTGAAGGTTAAATTACTAAGTCCTGACTTGTAGATTAAGTTCAAGCAATGTAAATTGAGTTCTCATTTAAAATCATGTAGATAAAGTTCGACTTTGTAGATAAAGTTCTAGCAATATATATTAAGTTCAAATATTGTAGATTAAATTCTGACCATATAGATTAGGCTGTATGTTTCACCTTGTAGATTAAGTTCTACCAATTTAGATTAAGTTCTCAATTAAAATCTTGTAGATTATGTTCTGAACTTATAGTTAAAACTCTAAGTTCTTACATTGTAGATTAAGTTGTAGAAATTTTTATTAGGTTCTCAGCTCAAATCTCCTCCCCTGTGGATTAAGTTCTAGCAATGTAGATGTTTATTCCTTTGTTAACATAGACTACTCCGACAGTGCTTGTCACCGTTTTTCTTATATCTTTAACATGGACTGTTCGGCAACAAGCCTCACCTTTTTATTCAATTGTTTACATGGATTAGTCCGACAGCACTTGCCACCATTTTATTCCTTTGTTAACATGGACTGCTCCGACAATACATGTCATCCTTTTATTCCTTTGTTAATATGGACTGCTCCAACAATGCATGTCATCCTTTTATTCTTTTGTTAACATGGACTGCTCCGACAATGCATGTCATCCTTTTATTCCTTTGTTAGCATTGACTACTCCGAAAACGTTTGTCATCCTTTTATTCCTTTGTTAACATGGAATGTACGATAGCGCGTCTCACTCTTTTATTCTTTTGTTAGCATGGACTAATCCGAAAGCGATTACCACAATTTTATTCCTTTCTTAAAATAGATTGCTCCAAAAGTGCTTGTCACCCCTTTATTCCTTTGTTAACATGCACTGCTCCGACACCGTTTGTCACCCTTCTATTTCTTTGTTAATATGGACTGCAATGGCAATGCTTGTCACCCTTTTATTCTTATATGAACATGGACTACTCCGAAAGCGTGTGTCACCCTACTAGCACGACAGGACAGCGCTTGTCACCATTTATTCCTCTCTTTATATTCCGTGGGTTTACATTTATCCACCATCAGTCACCATCCACGTCAACCTTTAATCAATAAGCCCTTTCTAGCCTTTCAGATATCAACAAGCCCTTTTTTCCCACTACCAATCGGCAAGCTTTTGTTGCCTACCATTCATAGACAAGCACTTTTTTGCCTTTCACTTATCGACAAGCCCTTTATTGCCATTCACCTATCGAAAAACCCGTTTTCCTTTCACTTTTTCGTCTTCACCAGTCGACAAGTCCCTTCAGAAGCTCTCCCTAGCCTAGTGGATGCGGCGTTGGATTTCTGAAGTCTAGGCCCGTGTTTGATCCCAGCGAACGAATACACAAAACTTTCAACTGCATCATGAGCTGTCGCCTATGGGTGGATAGGCTGATACTCACGCCCCGCGGGATAAGTAGCTCCATTCGCTACATTATACACGTAGCCATTCATTACACCACTATTATTTCCTTTCCCGCCTTCACAGCACTCATACCCATTTTCCGCTGTTCCGGAACCCTGCCGAGGGAATAATGGTGTCCCTTTTGAGGCGGCACTCATATCCATATCCCCCTCACGCAAAAGTGGTTCGCTGGTTCGTTTAAATACAACCTAGACACCTCAACCCACCCTTTTATAGTGGACAAGTCCCTGCTCCTCTCTGGATCACCAGTGATCGTCATTCTGATCTTTATGTCCATTTTAATACCCTGTCTGAGGATCTCGTTCATGATGTGAAAACGAATGGCAAAAATTACATACCTACAAATCATTTTAGTGGACAAGCCAATACAAACTCTCATCCTTCCAGTTTAACAGACAGCAAGTCCTTTCGTTCTACTCCTCAAGGACACCTGCTTACGTAGCGGAACGGTGATAAGTTCGGGAGAAATAAGGCCCCCCCCTCCGTCCTTAAAGTACCAATCTGTTCCCAGTTTTTGGTTACTCACGCTAAAGATTTGTTTGCCTTGACTTCCTGTGCCCTGGCTGAATGGCATCAAAATGAGCGTTATCATATTTATGTTCAGTTGATCTGGGCTTCCGTGGCATCAGTGTTGTTCACGAATGATAAACGTGTTCATTTCATGTTTCATAATACGTTGTTTACACTAAGGAGAAATTAACCAATTTATTTATTGTGTATAAATACGTGTGATTGTATACAGTATATTGTGAATGTCAATCTGTTTCTAGGTATGTATTTTCGCCTGCCCCAAATAGGGAGTGATAATTTTCTCTCTAATATCACCAAATTCAGAGACACACGCAAGAGTATGCCCTTGATGCCCATAAAAGGGGGCAGAGGTTAAAATATGAGGTCGAGGATTTGTGCTAATTTATGTGGTAAAAACTGAGAGTCCGACTACCATCCGAAAGATTCGGAGGTGCCATTTAATGGTGATTTTACGCACCCCAAAACGTCGGATAGTAAAAGTAGTCAACCCGCGAACGAGTTCGCACTTTATAGTTCATCTGTTCTAAGATACGAACTTATTTTATGGGCTGTAATGCTTTATTTTTATTAATAAAAAGTGAAAGCTAACTATTGAACGAGTAGTTTGTAATTCTGAGTCCATGTGTTCGTAGATATGAAGTTCTATAAAGTAGGGATACTCCCCGGCAGGATAACCATGATCAGGTGCATGCAATGAGGTCCCTCCTTCGGGAGCGGCTCCTGAAGCACCTAGAGGTAAAGGCATAGCAGGTTGTGCCCCCTCCCCTCCCTCCCGGTATCCTTATGGACCAGGTCACTTAAATGGCCGATGTGCCGCTTGAATTGCGTGTACACGTAGTAGCTGCAGGTCACCCTTTTCGTCCGCCAGGTGAAATTGACGGTTTTAGGGTCAAGTCATCGCTCCGGTCGGGGTGAAATGGAGATCATCTTGGCGTCCGCGTCAGAAGTAGGGGTCACAAATTACCGACAATATTTTTATCGATAAATTCTCGAGAAAATTTTTAATTACCGGTAAATTCTCGATAAATTTCTAGTTAAATTAACTGTATTAGAAAAAAAATCACATATATATAGAACTTTTTAATGATATCCTTTGCCATTATTAGTTTTTATAACCAATAAAAGTGTTTTATTTTTATTTAGAACGTATAGCATAGGACTAATATTCTCTTCATTTGAAAAAAAAATTATATTTCGAAAACAATTCATTATTTACTTTTGATTTTCATTCTTATTAAAGAATTATATAGGAAGCATAACTTTTTAAAAAGACGTTAATTTTATCCTTATCTAAAAAGCAAAATTTCAAAAACTTAGGACAAAAATTTAAATGACATCTTTTGAAATTATGAATATGGCAGCGATGCTTAGTCTTGCTTATTATGCTTAATTAAGAAGTAACATTTGAAGAAACATAAGGCATTAATAGTGGCAGGAGAGACTGGATCAGTAACATTTGAAGAAACATAAGGCATTAATAGTGGCAGGAGAGACTGGATCAGTAACATTTGAAGAAACATAAGGCATTAATAGTGGCAGGAGAGACTGGATCAGTAACATTTGAAGATACACAAGGCATTAATAGTGGCAGGAGAGACTGGATCAGTAACATTTGAAGAAACATAAGGCATTAATAGTGGCAGGAGAGACTGGATCAGTAACATTTGAAGAAACATAAGGCATTAATAGTGGCAGGAGAGACTGGATCAGTAACATTTGAAGAAACATAAGGCATTAATAGTGGCAGGAGAGACTGGATCAGTAACATTTGAAGAAACATAAGGCATTAATAGTGGCAGGAGAGACTGGATCAGTAACATTTGAAGAAACATAAGGCATTAATAGTGGCAGGAGAGACTGGATCAGTAACATTTGAAGAAACATAAGGCATTAATAGTGGCAGGAGAGACTGGATCAGTAACATTTGAAGATACACAAGGCATTAATAGTGGCAGGAGAGACTGGATCAGTAACATTTGAAGAAACATAAGGCATTAATAGTGGCAGGAGAGACTGGATCAGTAACATTTGAAGATACACAAGGCATTAATAGTGGCAGGAGAGACTGGATCAGTAACATTTGAAGAAACATAAGGCATTAATAGTGGCAGGAGAGACTGGATCAGTAACATTTGAAGAAACATAAGGCATTAATAGTGGCAGGAGAGACTGGATCAGTAACATTTGAAGAAACATAAGGCATTAATAGTGGCAGGAGAGACTGGATCAGTAACATTTGAAGAAACATAAGGCATTAATAGTGGCAGGAGAGACTGGATCAGTAACATTTGAAGATACACAAGGCATTAATAGTGGCAGGAGAGACTGGATCAGTAACATTTGAAGAAACATAAGGCATTAATAGTGGCAGGAGAGACTGGATCAGTAACATTTGAAGAAACATAAGGCATTAATAGTGGCAGGAGAGACTGGATCAGTAACATTTGAAGAAACATAAGGCATTAATAGTGGCAGGAGAGACTGGATCAGTAACATTTGAAGATACACAAGGCATTAATAGTGGCAGGAGAGACTGGATCAGTAACATTTGAAGAAACATAAGGCATTAATAGTGGCAGGAGAGACTGGATCAGTAACATTTGAAGAAACATAAGGCATTAATAGTGGCAGGAGAGACTGGATCAGTAACATTTGAAGAAACATAAGGCATTAATAGTGGCAGGAGAGACTGGATCAGTAACATTTGAAGAAACATAAGGCATTAATAGTGGCAGGAGAGACTGGATCAGTAACATTTGAAGAAACATAAGGCATTAATAGTGGCAGGAGAGACTGGATCAGTAACATTTGAAGAAACATAAGGCATTAATAGTGGCAGGAGAGACTGGATCAGTAACATTTGAAGAAACATAAGGCATTAATAGTGGCAGGAGAGACTGGATCAGTAACATTTGAAGAAACATAAGGCATTAATAGTGGCAGGAGAGACTGGATCAGTAACATTTGAAGATACACAAGGCATTAATAGTGGCAGGAGAGACTGGATCAGTAACATTTGAAGAAACATAAGGCATTAATAGTGGCAGGAGAGACTGGATCAGTAACATTTGAAGAAACATAAGGCATTAATAGTGGCAGGAGAGACTGGATCAGTAACATTTGAAGAAACATAAGGCATTAATAGTGGCAGGAGAGACTGGATCGAATCTTTGTTATGAAAAATCTCGCTGAAAAAAAAATGCTCGTTCGGCTTCGCAGTTTTTAGGCTTCATGGTCTTCCATGCATCGTATAATCGATGTAGATTTGCGGTTCTCTTTTTCAGTGTTTCGTATAATGCGAATTCACTTTCTACATTAAAAATAAACGACTTAACTAAGAATTCGGAAGCTTTTGACTCCAATTTATTCCTCTCTTGATGGAGACTTTTTCAGAAATCTTTTTCCTCTTCGTCGTCGTCGTATTCATTTACGTTACTCTGATCGGGAGTTTCCTGGGTACTGCCCATACCGGCATCAGGTTTTGGATCAAGTTCATGAAACAGCCTTGTATATACCGAAGTAGCATATATCTTTAAGGAACATGGAGAAAGTATCTTAAAAGTATCAGATATTAATTCATTTCTAGCTTCAGGATCATTAAGATATCTCAAAAGGGCAACAGTATTATCCACTCTTCTTTTCTCCTACTTTAGTTTGAGAGAAAGATCAATTGGACGAGATCATGCAGAGAATCTCGCTCTGCCAACTTGCTAAGAAGGTGCATCATCGATTTGTCAGCTTCCAATAAGTTGGCATCTTCAGAGCATAAAGAAGTTAATACTATTTCAACTGGTCTTAGAAGAAAATTGTTTAGTGAGCGTAAACTTAAATAATCATAGAGGTACATTAAATTACCGATAAAAAGGTATCGGTAAATACGCGGTAATTAAATTTAATTTAGCGATAAATTACCGGTAATTTTTTATTGGTTGCGACCCCTTGTCAGAAGCTGCCAGGCGTTCTTAAAGGTCGCGTTCTACTCACTTCTCTTCTCTCATTTCTCATTCTTTTTTCCCACTTATCTTTTACTTTTTCGTTTCTCTCTCTATCATTTCTTATTTTTTCGGTTACTTCTTTTTCTCACTACTTCTCTCTCTTCTCTCACTTCGCCTTGTTCCTCATTTCCAACTTTTTCTCTAATCTCTTCTCCCATTTCTCCACTTTTCTCACTTCTCTCTCTTTTTACAGTTCACTATGCTCCTCCTTTTTTCTCTTTTCTCCTCTTTTATTTTTCCCAATTCTCCTCTTTTATCACTTATATTTTCTTACTTTTCTCCATTCTATATCTCTCTTTTCAATTCTCATTCACACTTTTCACTTCTTCTCTTTAACCAGTTCTCCCTCCCCCATTCCCTCTTTTGCCACTTATCTTTTCTTTATCTTTTTCCTTCTTTGATTTTTTCTCTTTTCGCTCACTTTTCTTTTCCACTTCTCGTTCACTTTTCTCTTCTCTCAATTCTCCTCTTTTCTTACTTCTCTCTCTTTTCCAAGTTCACTATGCTCCTCCTTTTTCTCTCTCTTTTCTCCTTCTCTTTTCTCATTTTTCCTTCTAACCTTCCTCTTCCTCCTCTTTTATCACTTTTATTTTCTTATTATGTTTATCCATTCAATATTTCTCTATTCACTTCTCTTCAACCATATTCTCCCTCCTCCATTTCCTTCTTTTGCCACTTCTCTTTTCTCACTTTTTCTCCTTTCTCTTCTCACTTCTATTTTCTCTCTTATCACTTCCTTTATCTACTTCTCCCTCTTGCCTTCTTTGCTTTTGCTATTTATTTTTTCACTTATCTTTCTCTTTTATCACTTCTCCCTTTCTTTTCTTCATCGCCACCTCTTTATTCTTATTTTTTCTCAATTGTGCCTTCTACTATTCTCTCACTTCTCATTTTTCCTTCTTTTACTCAATTTTCCTTTCTTTTTTTTTCATTTATACTTTCTCTTAGCACTTTGTCTTTGTTCTAACTTCTCCTTTCTCCTTCTCTCCTATCATTTCGCTCTTTTTTCAATTCTCCTTTCTCCTTCTCTCTTATTACTTTGTTTTTGTTCTCAATTCTCCTTTTTCCTTCTCTCTTATCACTTCGTCTCTTTTCTCACTTCTTTGTCTTTATCCTTTTCACCTTTTGATTCTCCTTTCTCTTTCTCTTTCATCACTTCTTTCTCCTCTATTCTTGCTTCTCCTTTCTTTCTTTTCACTTCTCCCATCTCTTTTCACTTTTTTCTCGGGTTGGCCTTGAGTGGATCTGAGGGTCTTTGCTGGTCTTATTTCTTCTGTATTTTTATCCCGTCTCTTTACTCCTATTTTCTCGCTTCTTCCTTCAGTGAGTGGAGAAAACTCCAATGCTTTTAATATACTTCGTCATATGTATGGACATAGATTAATCTCTTTCTCTGTCTCTCTCTCTCTTTCTTTTTTTCTCTCTCTCTCTCATACACACACGCGCATTTCCAACACACATGCATGCCTGTAATGCAACTCTCGCTTTTGCTGTTTCTTACATTGGTTCAGGGGTTTCAGGGGTTTCCTAAGTTTTAATACTCGAATATACACACGCACACAGGTCGTACACAAATACAATTCTCTCCCCCCCCCCCCTCTTCTTTTGCCCTCTTCTAATTATCTCACCTGACATTATTTGTTTATTCCCGAAGTCGTGCGAGGAATAACTGACTTTCTGCAGAGGCTTCGTAACTGCCGATTATCACGCGTTTAATATTTTAGCCTCAGTTTGGTAAATTCATTTCATGTCTCTCTTAAAAATGGTCTTAATTAACAAGATGCATAAGGAGCTATCATATATATATATATATATATATATATATATATATATATATATATATATATATATATAGTAGTACTTTCGTTATCTTAACATTTTCAAACCCACAATGGCTTATAAAATAGAGAGACACCGTATTTATACAAAGCAATGTTTTTCCTATGAGGTCAGGTTTCTTTTATGACCTCTGATAAGTCAGATTTGAGCAAGAAAGATAGGACTGGATCTAAGGAAAACAAACCGGGGCTAATATTTACATTTATCTCCTTTGTGCTGGAGATTAGGAACGTTCCTTTCTCCAAGAGACAATTTCTCAAGCCATTTCGAGTCGACGGCAGAAGACTGAGCACGCAACTATCCTACGCAACCGTTTTAAGTGTACAACTACGTTTCCCTTAGGTACTGTATACGCAGTGCAATGATTCGAGTCGAGTTCAAATCAATCTAAGTTAGTAAAATAATTATTTTCATATGCAAAACCTTCCTCAATAAATTAGAAATTTATTATTTTCATATCAAAAACTTTCCTGATTTTTAATGAGTACAAGTAGTTACAAAGTGCATTCAAATTACCGTAGCAAATTATTACCAACAATCGATGGTTACGTTTCCTGAATTCCAAGTTTCATTGACTCATTAATGTGTTATAACTTTCGCGTAAGTATAATCTATATTATTTCCTATATTGAAATAATAATCTACCAAAAATAATTCCCTCTTTTTGTATAGTCCAGGGAACTTAGTATACATACGTCATCATTTGCTCCTGAATCAGATAAAGCCCTCGTTGGTTTAGGATTCGAATCAAACTAAGCAAGTGGTGCACCAACCCCGGATTTGGTGTTAAAGGAGAGGGCAAACAAAACCAATCCTAAACTGAATAAAATTATTTTTATTTTTATTTTCGAATATGTACTTAGCTAAACAAAAAATCGCTTTAGTTTTTTAAATATAATGTTTTCTACAGCCTAGTTTAACAAAAGTGTTCGATCTTTTAGTCAACAAAATTTAGAATCACAAATAGATAGTACTCTGAGTACTAAACTAGAAATAAAAGGCAAGTTATAATGTTCGCAGAACACTGCTCCTGTTCTAACATGTTGAGTTATTTACAAAACATGTTCAAACGTGTCTTTGAGAATTTAGTTCCAAAGCCGATAGCTGCATTCATTCATTCACTTGTTATTGTGATGTGCAGATGCACTTAGAAACGACAACAAAAAAATTAACAATAAAAAACATCAAATTTGAGATAAAAGGAAACATCAAAACTTTTTGAGGAAACTTAATTTAGAAGCGATGTAAATAATTGAAGCTTTACATAAGGTTTTTGGAGATGCTTCGCCAAAAAATAGTCTTCCAATGGCTTCAACATTAGAAGAGGCTCTTATGAGTTGATTTGTAACTAGCGATAAGACGAGGATTTACCAATACAATCGAGAAAGTAAAGAGAAGTCCAAATACTAGGTTTTTCGTGGATCTTTTAAATTCAAATCAGAGAGGTCAGCACAGAAGGTAATGGACACCGTTTAGATGGGACTCGAAAGGAATGATATTGGTAGACTTTCTTTAAGAACAAAGGACTGTTATAGAAACGGACTACGTAGGTGTTTTAAAGAGATTTAATGTAGCATTGGTTAAAAAATGACGAGAAAGGTTCGACCGTGGAGTCGTGCTTCACCATGGCAATGTCCTACCCTCTTCTTCGATGGCAGCCAGGCATGTTTTCGAGAGTTTCGATGGGAAATTCTACCACATCCACCCTATAGCCCTGATCTTGACCCATCTAAACTCTTTTTGTTTCCAAAACTCGAAACTAGGTTCTTAAGTTAGCGGTTAAATGGATGGAAACATAGTCTTTAGCATTGAATTAATTAAGAAAAAAACTATGCTAAAAATAATAACTGAAAATTTGTGTTTTTTTACATAAAAAATCTTTCTTGAAATTTTATGCGAACCTTCTGACTCTCACTCGTAAATTCCTATTTACTTCCTTTCAAAATGAAATAAAAAACATCGATGTGCTAATCTGTATGCTAAGGTTTTCTAAAAGTTTTAAATGACGCTCGATCATTAGAACGCTGATAAGTAGATGAAAGAAAAGAGAGGCTTCATTTCCTAATTCCAATGTAAAATTAACTATCGAAAATTTTGTATTCAAATTTAAAAAAAAAAAATCTAAATCAATTATATTTTCGATGATAGCAATGGCATAGTTTACATATCTCCACTATATATTTCGAGCAATTAATGTATCAGATAAAAAAGACATTAATGGAAATATTCGAATCGCGTTTCTTTTTCTATGCTTCTATCAGGAGTCATATACTATTCTACCATAATGTATGGCACGATTATGTACGTACACAAAGTACTACGTCACAGGACAGTGAGGAAGAAGACTCAGTTTAACGGATTTTTATAAAATATATATAATTCCTAACTTAGGAAACAGGTTTCGGTAAGTGACTGGTTTCCATCATGAGTCAAGGACAGTATTGTGTCCTTTTTAAAAGTAGGGAGACAGAGAAAAGGATTGAGCCTTGTCACATAACAGGACGATGTAGAACAAGAATAAGCCCTGCTACAAAGTAGGACGAGAGAGACAGGATTTATTTCCTGCCACAATGTAAGACGACTTAGGATAAGATAGTGTTCTGTCACAAAATAGGAAGACGTAGGACAGGAGTGTGTCACGCTTCAAATTAAGACGATGTAGGACGGGGTTATGCCCTGACAGGATTGTTTAGCAGTCACAAAGTAGAAGGGTGTAGTAGAGTATAACGTTCTGTCATAGATTAGGACGATATATGACAGGATTGTGCTCTGCTATAAAGCCGGACGACATAGGGCAGGAATGTGTTCTGCCACAAAATAGGACGAAATAGAACAGGAATAGGTTCTGTCACAGAGTAGGGCGACTTAAAAAGGATTGTGTTCTACCCAAGTATAGAACGCGATAGGACAGGATTATGTCCTGTCATAGAATAACGGGACATAGAGCAGAATTTTGCCCTACCTCAATGGACGTAAAATAAGATTGTTTCTTGCTATAGGGTAGGGGAACGTAGGAAAGAAAGATCTCCTGCCACAAAATAGGACAACCTAGGGCAGGATTGTGCCCTACTGCAATGAACGAAGGATAGGATTGTTTTCAGCCATAGTGTCGGACAGGGGTAGCAAACCCTGGTACGAGTGCCAAACCTGGCACGCGAGGTATCTATCCTTTGCACGTGAAAAGATTTCTCCTCCCCTTTAAGCAAGGACCTGATCACATTAAAAAGTATACTCGTATATATTAAAATTACATATTTTCTAATGATAAAATTTAATATATTTCTTTTAACGCAATATTTACCGTATCTTTTGGGCATATCGACTTAGGTCTGTTGACCATGGTAGATTTTGTACATTGAGCATTATAGTTGCTTGGCACTCAAGACCAAAAGGTTTGCCGACTCCTGGTGTAGGACAACGTAGGACACTGCAGCCACACAGTAATGGTATCTGGAGATTGAATTTGGGGTACTTCTGCTCGGTGTGAGAGAGTGAAGCAGGCTCTGGTTGCGTGGATGTGTGATTTATAGCGTCTTGGAGACGGAGTAATTTTGTGAGTTCATGTGAGTACGAGTAAGAACTTTGTCATGGAAGGTTAGTAGGTTCAGCGAGGTAGCGTGCCCTCCAGGCCCTTGTGCCCCAAGTTGTTTATTTGGGCTATGTTTCTTCTTCACATTTTCATTCTTACTAACTTCGCTGCATATCTGCCGGATATGCTCTCGTTAGTTTTCGTTTACCACAATCAAGTAATAGATAAATAAGTTTGTGATTGCTGAGGCAAGACTCCTACGATTGTGTGTGTGTAGTTACATTGTGTGTGCATGTAAGTAGGAACCCACTCATAACATTTTTTTATTGTTGTATGATAAAACTGTTGTGATTTGTGCTGGGTGATGGAAAATACCAGCTAATACCCTCGGATGTAGCATTTGCTAGCGACATACCCGGGCGGTTGCAATCCCAATAAATGTTGCGATGTTTCGAAGCTAAGCTAATGGGTTGTACCTTTTCCCGTCGCCCAATTAAAACAAATTGACTTTGCGTAAAAAAAATGCCGAAAGAGTGGACCGGTGATGTCTGGTATCAAGAGAAAAGTTATGGCAGTGTTTTTTTTGTGTGAATTAGAAAAGTACAATTGTTTTTTTCTGGTTTGGAGAAATTTAATTAGGAATCCATTGAGGCGACATGGCAGCTAAATGGGTGCCGACACGGGTGTTCTGGGAAATCGAAAACCACGCGTAGGGGGTAGTTTGGCTAATCGGAAATTAATACGAAATAATCACTATTTATAGAATGATAACAAATGAGAATCGATTTATTTTAAATAAATTGGAGATAGGGATATGGCGAGGGGAAGGGGGGAATGAATAAAGAAGGACTAGGAAAAAAATAAATAGGGGAGGAATTTTTTAATGATTATTGAACAGTAAAATATCTGGGTTGGAAGGCACTTATTTTAAAAATTAAGAATAGATAGATTCAAATTGTACAATTGTCACAATTAGTCATGTCACCTTTTAAGCTGCATGCGGTCAGAGAGCGCCAATTTATTATCTTATTATTTGATACTGTTTAGGGTATCTTTAGTTATAAATATACAAGATAGGACATTTGCCAATACAAAATAAATAAATTTATTGAAATACAGGGTGTTTGAAAAAAATGATATCATGTGGGATGTAAATATCACAGAAACTACATAGTCAAGGTAAATGAAACTAAACAGGCTTAATGTTAAGAAACATAAAATTTATTCCTCCAAATTTGAATGAGAAAATCAAAGGTATGTGTATTCCATGAACGATTTCACAAATGTTCAAGATGCGCACCGCATGAGACACGGCTCACGTCAAGTCGGTAGTACAGCTCCTCCTAAACACGTTGCAGCATGTCTTTGGTAAAAGTCTCCAGTGTGGTAGTGATTATGTGCTTGAGTTCCTCTAGGTTTGCAGGAAGAGGGGGGACATAGACCAGTCTCTTCACATATCTCCAGAGAAAAAAATCACAAGGTGTCAGGTCAGGTGAACGTGGCGGCCATTTCAACAGCACATTGTCTTCATCACCAGCACGCCCGATCCATCTCCCTCGAAGATTGTCATTGAGATAGGCCCGCAGAGCGAGCTTCCAGTGAGGTGGAGCCCCATCCTGTTCAAAAATGAAGTCTTCTTGTTCATTTGCAATTAACTCACCCATTAGCCAGTTCTGAAGCATTTGAAGATAAACATGGCCGGTCACATTTCCCTTAAAGAAAAACGGGCCATAAGGATGGTTCTTAGAGATGGCGCAGAACACATTCACTTTAGGTGAGTCCCTCACGTGCTCAACTGTGGCATGGGGATTTTCTTTACCTCAAATGCGAACATTATGCTTATTGACTTTGCTATTCGTATGAAATGTGGCCTCATCACTGAAAACAAGAGGTTCCTTGAACTCATCTTCTTCAAGTTTCTCTTGCATATCAACACAGAATTGTTTGCGCTTTCGCTCCTTATCTGCCGTTATGGCCTGAACTAGCTGCAGCTTGTAGGGTTTCATTAGCAAGCGTTTCTTTTAGGACGCGCCAAACTGTCGTTGGAGGAATCTGGGTTTCGAGACTTGTTCTTATTATGGACTTCTTGGGGCTTTGCAAAAGTTTTTTGCGAACCCACTCAACCGTCCCTTCCGATGTTATTGGTCGTCCAGATCTTTTTGCCCTGCACAGACAGCCTTCCTCTTTGAATTTTTGTGTCATGTCCAAATCTGCATTGCCGTTGGTGACTGTTTAGAGAACTCTCACAAATGCACGCTGCACAGTCTTGTTCGACTGTGTTCGAGCATACTCCAACACACAAAATGCCTTTTCACTTCCAGTGAATGGCATTTCTATACCTGTAAAGATAAAAACATCAAGCATTAAATATAAAACTTTGGCTTGTTTCTACACAAGCTGTTAAAATTTGAAGTCATTTGAACGGGAACTGGCAAAGTTATTAGATTGCAAAATGATATCAATTTTTTGAAACACCCGTTATTTTTCGTTATTTCCGTATTTCAAGTATTTATGCCGAAACATTATGAAACAGTTTTGTTTCAAATCAGGGTTGTCAAATTTACCCCAATCTTTCTTGTTTAAAACTTAATTAACTTTGATGTAGACAAATAGACTTCTAATAGTTTCTGTAAACGAGGCTGTGGTGAAAGCTAAGTAGAGTCAGTGGCATGGAAATGAAATAATAGATCAAGGCGAGGTACGAGAATGCCACGTGAAGAAGATAGCTACGATAAATAAGGGAGCAAGAAACGAGCCTTGCTGAACAAGAAATCCCATCGCAGGCGACCTAGATATATCCAGGGGCGTAGCAAGCCAACCCGGGCTCCCGGGGCTAGGCATTTTCGGGACTCCACCCTCGTATCTCTATCATTTTTTCCTCAAAGTTGTGAATTTTAAAAAGAACATTGCTCTCTTGAATTTATTAGTATTATAAAAAAAGAAATGAATAAGTCTTGTCAAAACACATTATTAGCATTTTGCCTCGTATAGTTCACCATAATGCTGAAAAAAAACAGTAAAAATTGTATCCTTTATATATCCAATAGAAAAATATGGATCTGTTTACATTTTATTCAAATTTCATTCTTTGAGCTTTACGACTGGAAAAGAGAAATAACATCAAAATTAAGATTCATTGCCAAACGAGCTTCCATTGCAAAGACACCTAAACTGCTTAGTCTATTCTGACACATAGTTGACCTCAGAACATTGTTTACTCTTCCCAAAGTACTGAAGGACTGTTCTGCTCCAACAACAGTAACTGGAAGAGTGCCAAATATTCTGGAAATAAGGAATTAAGGTTTCTACTACATATATTATAATTAAGAGGCTGAAAGTGTGATAAACTATCTTCAAGATTTATTGAATGGATACATTTTGAAATGTTGGTGTTCCTCTATTATATTTTCGAATATATATATATATATATATATATATATATATATATATATATATATATATATATATATATATATATATATAGAGAGAGAGAGAGAGAGAGAGAGAGAGAGAGAGAGAGAGAGATATATATATTAAAGGGAAAAGCCCGAGCATCCCGAGGAGACAAAGGCCCCGGGGAAAAAGCCCTGCTTTTCCCTCATGGAGTACGGCCGTGGCATATATCACTCCTGATATGAACAGATTGAGGAATAATGAATGGAGGATAAGTCAGAGCGGAACAAGTCAAGGGTAGTACCCTAAGCCCCCAGTAATACATGAAGAGGATGAAAAAGAACAGCATAATCGACAGTAGCAAAGAATGGCGAGAGATCAAGAAATACTAGAGTGGAAAACCAATCAGCAGCAGTCTCTCAATGAGGGCGGTTAGTTACATTTTGGAGAGCAGCTTCAGTGCTTGGAACATGGCTTGAGACTAAACCGGAATATCTCATTAATGTCGCAGGATGACATGTGGTCAAGAAGCCTTGGTTACCCAGCCTTTTATGGACTTTAGAAAAGAACTGGAGTTAAGAGATTGGGCGGTAGTTTGTCGGAGCGTTTGGGCCCAGAAGGGATGTCTTTAGAAGTGGGAGAACTGCAGCGTGTTAGGAACAGGATGGTACCACACCAGATGAAGGGGGAGTCTTTAAAGATTGCAAGGAAACGAGGAGGAGAAGGATAGGGAGGAACTAACGACATGACTAGCAGGGAACGACTCTCAAGGAATAGGATTACCTCAAGGGACATTGCTATCTATACCGAGGAGATAATATTTAGGAACGCCCTAGCAATAGCATGAGAAAACAATAATACAAGTGAAAGGTCTCCCTACACTCATCTGCGTGAACGGAAAAGATACCTGGTTGTGCTATGGAAAAGAGCACAACCAGGAGTTTAATAGTAAATCTGAAAAACTATTTTAAGAAAAATTATAAGACCTACTTCTATCTGTAGTTAGCTTACTAATTGCTAAACGCTTTAACTATTAACTACCCCTGGCAGGGCCGGTTTAACCTAGTAGCACATGTAGCATGTGCTACAGGCGCTTCAGGGGGCCCCCGCGGTGATGTAAAGAATTAGTAATAATTAGGTTTTTGCCCTTAGGCACAGAAGGCCGAGACAAAATAATTATTCACCTCCTGATTTTTATATTATTATTATTATATATGATAGTACTATATATAAGAAAAATATAGAAAGCGCCACTACAGCATACTGAATAGTATAATAAGTGTGGCATTATTTAATAGTAGTACACGGTGTTGTTCTTTAAAAAGGAATAAAAAGTGTACAAAATAAAACCATCTTTTTAGTCGCGAGTGAGTCTAGTCGCGGGCGCCTCTATATCTCACTATGACGGTCGGTCAGTTCTCGTTTTGTTTTTTTTTGTTTTTGTAATAACATTGTAAGTATTAGGCTGATTCTAACGAAATTTGCAACCCGTATGGTTTTTTTTACATTCTCTTTAGAATAATATAATTGCCAAAGTCCTCCCGGGGTTAGCTCGGGAATTATTTTGTTTCGGCTATTCAGCCGATTCTAACGAAATTCGAAACCCTTATCTTATTTTACATTCTCTTTCGAATTATCGAATGGCTAAGGTCCTCCCAAGGTTAATTCGGGAATTATTGAAAGTTTTGAAGGTCGTAAGGTCATAAATCAGAATAAGTGAGAGCACGCGACTTTTTGGTCAGCAGACCTTGTTTCAGTTGAGTCCTCCCAGCCATACTAGCAGTTCCTTTAAATTTCCTAGATACCTTTTTCCCTCTTTGCAAAGGAAAAGGAGGTGGGGGGTGGGGTGAGATACCATATATATATATATATATTTTTATATATATATATATTTATATACGTACATATGCGGGTGAGGGTCCCGCTGTTCCTTGTGCTACGTGCCCCGTAGCTCCTTAAACCCACCCTGACCACTGCAGGTATCTCGTTACATTTTTGGCATATTCTATATTTGAAGGAGTTGCCCAGAACAGTTTATAACCAGAGAAGTTCAATTTTCCGACCCTGGTTCCTAGTAATATTCTGGCTAAGTGTAAACAACTTCTGATGTTCAATATTCTCAAAACCGCGAACATTATCAGTTGACCGCGCAGTCCACCTGCCATTAGCGAGATGAGAACGAGCGCTCTCTCGGCCGCGTCTGATAATCTGTATGCCTACTTGACTGGATCTGTCTTGTGGCCCTGACCTTCACCCTATTCAATTCAATTGGTGCCATTTCGGAGGTAGTAAGACTAAATTGAACCACGTACTCCAAGTGAGGTCACAGGAACGAGTTTTATAAGGCTGGTACATTCTCCTTGTTCCACTAACAGAACTTTCTTTGTATGTAACCTAACAGTCACTGAGCCTGTTTCTCTACTTCAACGCACTGTCTAAAGACCTTCAAGTGGCTATTAAGCAGTATACCTAAGCCTTTCTCCACGCCGATGACACTTAAATTCTGTCCTTGTAGAGTAAATTCCGACATGGGGTTCGTATACCAGATGGTCATCACCTTCTAGGTTGCAAAGCATCTGACACGTGTCCGACTATTCCACTAACCGGCTCAAGTCAGCTCTCAACCTCTCTATGCCTTCAGCTGACACTATCTCACATCCAATTTTGTGGCTATTTTGCTAAATAACCCAATATCTACATCGCCTATAAAGGTGTCCCAGAAAAAAAGTTAACCGTACTTTGAATTAGTATAACTCAAAACCTATTAGAGATTTTTGAGTTTTGTAAAGCAAAACAAATTTAACAACTATTTATCTGTCGATTCTTAAAATTTCATTAAATTTGCTTTTACGATATTGATACACTAATGGGTTTATTGGAGGCTATCAAAATTGTTTGCGCAAGGAAGTAAAATAATGAAACTTCGAAGTTTAAAATCAACAAATATATTTAAATCCATTTTTAACAAAAACACCTCTTCATATGGGTAATACAAATTCATTTTTTTAATTTTATAAGCACCGTTTCCTTCTACATGTCCTCTATTTCTTTCCAAGCACAGTTGCGCCTTTGATCGCATTGATTGAAAACTTTTTTAATTAAATTGTGATTTTCTTTAAGTCTATTGACTTCAAGTGTGATACTATCGCTTAACTTGTTGATGCTTTGTGGTGGAGTATAATACACTTTATTCCTAAGATATCCCCATAAGAAATAATCGCAAGGTGTTAAGTCAAGGGATCTTGGGGGCCTTCAATTGTATGATTTAGCGCGACAATGCGGTTGTCAAACGTTTCTCTTAATTTTGTTCTTACAGCAAGCTGTATATGAGCTGGTGCCAAAGTCTATTGAATTGATTGCCGTAAATCTAACGGAGTTCCGGGAAGATCCTTTCGTTGATTATGCTCAGGTAGGCAGCACCATTCAAGTTATTCCCGTAAAACAATGGGCCAACAAGATAGCCATTCCCGCATATTCCGATCCACAGACACTTCTGCTGACAAATACCGTGTATCAAATTTGAATGCTAGGGGGTGGTTCAGCGGCGCATATTGCCGAATGTTATGGCTATTTACCTTTCCATTCATGAAAAAGGCTGCCTCGTTACCAATCACAATGTTTTTCAAGAAACGAACAGGTCTATGGAGAAGCCATTCGACAAATTGTCTACGACGAGGAAAATCAGTTTCAAGAAGCTGGTGTCTTGCATGCATCTTATAGGGATGCCATTTTAAGTCATGTTTAATAATGCGATTAAACGATTACTTAGACAATTGCAACCCATTCTTTCTAACTGATACATGTAAATTTTGAAGAAGTGTCATCTGAACATTTTCGATATTTTCTGTTCTTCTTAAGGTTCTCATACGACCCGAACGACCTTTATTTAGATTTAAGCATGTTCCTTCATGTTGGTATTTGCGAACATTTTTCAAAATTGTGGGCTTGCTTGGTGGGTACCTACCTGAAAAAAGTTGTTCAAATGAATCTTTTACCTGTTTAATCCTGCCAGTCTTAATAAAGTTTGTGACTAAAAATACGCGTTGATCTTTTGTTAACTGCATGATTAAAAAGGTTTTATGGAAATAAACCTTTACACAGAAACGCTTTGATTTGCTTAGTAAGCAATAATGACGAAACAATACCACAGCGTGGCTGAAAAGCCACTGTAAAATGGTATAGGGTTTGCTTGAAGAATCGCACAGTGACCCTAGGCTCCCTACGCTTCTCGGCATTCGCCAGATAGCCCCTTAATTAGAAAAAATAAAAAAAATAAAAAAAAATAATAATAAAAAAAAAATCCCTACGCTTCTCTTGAAAGTGCACGATGGCCTAGCCTTCGTAGGCCTCGTTTCATTATTTTACTTCCTTGCGCAAACATATTTTTGATAGCCTCCACTAAACCCATTAGTGTATCAACATCATAAAAGCGAATTTAGTGAAATTTCCAAACTCGACAGATAAATAGTTGGTAAATAAAACACTCTTTGCAGGACCCCAAAATCTCCAATAGTTTTTTGAGTTATACTAATTAAAGTTACGGTTAACTTTTTTCTGGGACACCCGGTATATGTAGATGATAAATAACAGGGACTTTAACACAGCACCAAGGGACTCTGTTCGTCATCGACGGCCAGCGAGAGACCTGGCCATTAATTACAACACTCTATTACCTTCCAGAAAACACTTTTCGATCCAATGACTTTCTTTTCCGCTAATTCACAACGCTCGTACCTTATTCAGTGACTTACAGTAGGGTACCTTACCGATAACTTTTTGTGAGTCGTAGTACAATAAGGCTAACACAGGTTCTATCCTACTCGCTCATTATGTAATGAAGGAACTCGACTACATTTGTCAGGCACGACCTCTTTCTACGAAATCATTGTTGTTGTTTTTTTTTCTGATATAATACTTTATACGACCTTTCCTACAACTGAGGTCAGGTTATATGCTGGTAATTATCCGCATAATCGCGATCACCCATATGGGAATCAGCTTAGCCAGTTCACTGGTACCTACCCCGGATCCAGCGATGCATTTAAGATCTCGGGTAGATGAGAGGCTATATCGTCCTAGACATCATACAGAATGCGTGAGGTCACTTTCTTAGTAAACACGGGCGCGAGAGAAGAGGTGGGGGGGGGGGGATTAAAATTCTCGCCATTGCAATTACAAGATATGGAAAGAAAAATTCTGTTGCATCTTTGACAAACCACAAATAAGTTTACCTTTTTTAACTAAAACCCAATTCATGAGACTTCAGGCCCAAAAGCGTTGCTTAAACACGTTTTGGCGCGAAATAAAACTAAAAGCGAAAGGTTTTGACTTTGTTTTGGGGGATTCGTTTTTTCTTTGGGGGTGGTGGTATTCCGATTATTCGCAGAAGTTAAGTGCTGGAGTCAGGGGAATAGGAAGTAACCAGTCACACGGTCTCTACATACAGATTTTGTCTGCATTTTTTAGGGAGAAGGAATTAAAACCTTTATAAACCCCTGAAATCTCTTCTTTGGTGGGACTCAAACACTTCCTAGTTCCTATGAAGTCTCTATTGCGAACTTCATATAGTCGGTAGTGGTTATAATAGGTTGTAGTGACCCGTGATTACCACATATCATTACTGAGACAAGAACCAAACTGTGTTAATCGTTGCTAAAAATCTTGCTAGTCCCTATTTGGCATCTCCAGGGAAGAAGTCCCAAGCAAACGATCAATAGGAATAGATTACTTCTTTCTCGGGGTATTTGGGAACATTTAATTGGGTATTATCCTTTCACAGTTGTACTTTAGGGTGCATATGCCCCTATCAATGACCAGGAAACACCTTGGGTCCTTGGGTACCCGACTATTTGTCTATTGGGTGGCTTTTGGTCGCACTGCTTTGGGTATCCAACCAATAAAAGGTCTTGGAACCCTTCAACGACTCGTCCCTTCCACACAAATAGATCAAATAAAACAGTACGCCATTATTTGGGGCATATGCCAGTCCAATGACTCCCCTTTAGGGAGTTTATTTACCCCCAACCCAGACGGACTGTCTGATATCCATCTCTGTGATTATTCAGTTTAAAATAGGGCTCGAACCCCGAGTTGCTGTAACATATTATAACCATTGCAAAGGCGACTGAAATTTAGACACTTATCCCACGCTAACCATACCGTGATGGATTAACTTCACCCATTGTGAGAAAGCAGCGTTCTACACTCGACTAAAACCCAATCGTCTAAACTACCAATCATTCATAATTAAAATAAAACGAAGAAATTTTATCATATAAATATTATAAATATTTCCCAGCACACAAATTACTATAGTTTTTTCCAAGGAAAGACAATAAAACATTATTATGTATTAAGTGTTTAATTTAATCAATAAAGTAGTTACCATTATTATTAAGAACGCTCTCCCAATGCTTAACCCTTTATGACCCGATTAATTGACCCTTACTTTGGAGTATTTTTAAATTCTCACTACCAAATAATTTTATAAAATGCGAATTGCCAACTTAGTGAAGAGACAAATGGCGTCATTAGTGTCCCAAATTGTTCAACTCGGCATACGAAAGAAATCTAAACAGCCAACACAAGAGCAATGAATTGAGATAGAGTAAAAAGTACAGGGTAGAAAAGCGTTAACGAGATGGTGAATGCCGGATTTCCCCTCAAATCTACCGATTTTGATGGAATATATATATATATAATTAGTGCTGTTCATCTACTTCATGCCATTTTTTATTCAGATTATGTTGTAGTGATCGAAATAAGTAATAATGTGATGGTGTAAGATGTGGAGGATGAGTTAGAATCTCCCAACATAGGTCAATATCGTTTGCTTGGTCACACGTGACACGCGAAAGGAATGCAATGACATGAGGAAGAATTTATCTTTCTCTTTGCCATCGCGTGTAAATGATTCTAACAAATTTAAACCTTATATTTATCCTATTTATTACAGAGCTTGTTTTTAATAGTTTATGATAGTGATGAAACAGTTAGATATAGTTTATAGAAATGATAGAACAGTTTAAAGTGTTCCAGAGAACCTATTATTATAGGTCGTTTCAAACGACATTAATTCCTTGACAACATAATTTTTGTTAATAAAACTTCTCGTAAGTAAATATTAACACGCCATAAAGTTTAGAATATAATCAAAGGTTTGGTTGAATAATGTTAAGTTAAGGTGAGTTTTTGTTAAATCATCTTAGGTTAAGGTAAGGTTTAGTTAACCCATTTAGGTTAAGGTAAGGCTTGGTTAAATCATGTTAAGTTAGGGTAGGGCTTGGTTAAATGATGTTAGGTTAAGGCATATCAAATTTATGTTGTGTAAAGGTTTAACCGATCAGTGCAAGAATAACTCAGGAACAAGATAAAAATATCAGAAACTCAGGAGGAAGATGAGAAGAACATTAACCTGGAACAAAAGAAGATCAAGAATAACTCAGGATACAATAGAGTTTTCAAGAATAATTCAGGATACAATAGAGTTTATGATATATACACTATATAATCTAACGAATCTTAACTTTATTTCGAATACCTCTAAGGTAGATTGCTCTGTGTGACCAAAATTTATAATTTTGTTAATGGTTAAGGAGAGATAATTCCTCATTTATCTCTTAAAATTATACGAAATCATTTCACTAGCCAACACTAACTTTATTGTTTAAGGTTTTTAGCTGGTTTAGGAGAATTCTGATGTGCTGAATCCAAAAATCACATTGGTTTTGCTCAATCAAGAGATTTTTGTAATTTATAGCCATGATATTTTAATGGGGTTTTTTTTTACATGCTTCTGCCTCTCCTGACCAGATTCTCTCTTCTTTGGAGCCACCCCTTCTCACTTGTCTTGATGCCCACTCTCCCCTTGTCACCCCTTTGAACTCCCGTTGTCACTGTGCCCCTTGGTAGTCCATGAAACTCCTCCGTGCTAGGCAGTCCATGCGTGCCCATGAAAGAGTCCTTAGAAAGGCTCGCACCCGTGGGCAAGACACGACCCCTCTCTCGCTGGTGTTCCGACTTGCGACAGCTTCCTACGTGGCGCAATTAAAATCTGCTCGTGAAGCCTACTCACGTAATCTGCTTACTGATAGTAGGAATGATCCCCGTACCATCTTCCGCCTGCTTTCCCGTCTTACTTTCCCAGCCCAGGTCTCCCCACCCATTAGCCCTGCTACTCTCTCGAATTTATTCGCAGATAAGGTCACTAACCTCCGTGCCTCCCTCCCTCAGCCTTCTGTCCCGGCTCCTGCCATTCTCCCTGACTTCCCGCCTCAGCCGCTTATCGTTTTACCCGCTGTGACCGCGTTGGAGCTTACAGCCCTGCTCTCGCGTTCTAAGAAATCGGGCTCCCCAAAGAACATTTTTCCGCCTAAACTGTTATGTTAAATTTTTCCTGCTATCCTCCCAACGCTTCTTCATCTGGTCTTGTTCCCTCTTCCTTCAAACGTGCCCACATTCGTCCGATTCTTAAAAAACCTCAACTGAACCCCACTGACCCTTCCAATTATCGCCCGATTTCGCAACTTCCTTTCCTCTCTAAGGTTCTGGAGAGAGTGGTTGTTTCACGCATCAACAGTCACATGGTGGCCTGTAACATTGATGAAACCTATCATTCTGGTTTCAAGCCAGGTCACTCCACAAAAACCGCCCTTCTCAATGTGTCCGATTGCTTACGAAGAGCCACGGACAGGGGTTGTGCCTCCATCCTCGTTCTCCTCGACCTCTCCTCTGCCTTCGATATTATTGACCATACCGTCCTACTTGATCGTCTCCACTCTTTCCTCGGCATATCAGGCACCGTGCTTGACTGGTTCCGCTCTTACCTCTCGTCTCGTACCCAATCCGTTGTGATTGACGACGTTTCATCCGACTCTACCCCCATTCGCTTTGGAGTGCCACGAGGCTCTGTCCTTGGTCCTCTACTATTTCGTATCTACCTTCTCCCTCTTAGTTCCCTTCTCCGTAATCTCGGTCTATCCTTCCACCTCTATGCTGATGACACTCAAATTTTCGTTTCCTCATCGCCCACGTCTCTTGCCTACTCTATCACTGACCTCCTGAATGCCTACTCCTCCATTTCTGACTGGCTCTCTACCAACTTCCTCAGGCTTAATCACTCCAAAACTGAGGTCCTCGTCGTCGGCACCCCTGCTCTTGTCAAAAAATCTAAATCTCTCTTTCCCTCGCTTACTCTGGGCGCTAATACTATCATTTTCTCTGTCTGCGTTAGGAATTTGGGTGTTGTTTTTGATGAGCATCTCTCCTTTAAGCCTCATATCCGCAATGTCAGCAAATTCTCTCCATGTTTCCATCGTAACTTCTCTCGCATTCGCTCTCACTTTGATCGCCAAAGTCTTGAGACTGTCTTCATGCCTTCATCACCTTACGTCTTGACTACTGTAACTCTCTGCTTGTGAATCTGCCATCCTCCTCTCTCCGCCCCCTTCAACTTGTACAGAACTATGCCTCTCGGCTTCTCCTCCGTCGCCCTTGCTTCTCTTCCTCGAAACCCTTGCTGCATGAACTGCACTGGCTCCCTGCCAGATCCCGTACTCACTTCAAGATACTTCTCTTCACATTTAAGGCCCTAAACAACAAGGACCCGTCTTACCTCTCTTCTGCCCTCTCGCCACGCCATGCCCCTCGGGCCCTTCGGTCATCACATGCACCTCTTTTGAATATTCCTCGTTCATCCCTCTGCTCAATGGGGGACTGCTCCTTCTCAATCTGCGCCCCTAAGTTGTGGAATGCTCTTCCTGCTGAAATCAGGTCTTCTCCCTCTCTTACCACATTTATGCGTCTCCTGAAAACGCATCTTTTCTGAATTGCCTTCTTCCCCTCTTGAATTTCCATTGAATTTCCATTCTCATCTCAGCACAACGTGCGCTCTGGGAAGGCTTCAGGCCTTGAAGAGCGCATTACATAAGACTTATTATTATTATTATGCAAATTTTTTTCTTATTTCTTTAAATAAACGAATTCTGAAGGGTTTATATGCGGCAATTTTTGACTAACGTGTTTTCTTTTGCAGGTGAGTGAAATGGATTCGACCAGATCTTGCAAAAGTAATCCCAATGTATTCTGCTACATCTGGGGCGAAATACACCGTTGTTTCTAACAGGAATCCTGTCACAAGTTTCATCAAGCGTTCTTACCATGCTTATTTTGGTACAAAACTTGGTGACCAGGATAAAGCTTGAGAGCCATACATGGTATGCATGAGAGGCACCGAATATCTGCGTCTTTGGACCAAGGGAAAGAAGAATGGTCTGAAGTTTGGAATCCCCATGGTTTTGAAGGAGCCAACAAACCATGGCACTGACTGCTACTTATGCGCTATTGATTTGATTTGGATCAACAAAAGGAACCGGAGCAGCCTCAAGTATCCTGATCCTCAATCAGTGATTCGTCCTGTAGCTCATTGTGATGAAATTTCAGTGGATGTTTTTGTATGACTTTGTGACATTAGTGAAGAAGATTACTCCAGTGTTGAAGAAAATGAATTGTTTTTTGACGATGATGCTCAACATCTTTTTCCAAAAAAGAGCTAAATGATCTAGTTTTCGATCTCAGCTTGTCAAAGACCTCTACCGAACTGGTGGCATCTAGACTGAAGGGATAAAAACCTCCTTTCAGACAGTACTCGTATCACCTTCTACCGCAACAGACATCAAGAGCACCTCCGTTTAACTCTGAAGAGAAGGACTTGGTTTACTGTACAGATATTGCGCAGCTTCCACACAAGATTGGAGTACCACAGTACTAACCAGAATATTGGAAACTGTTCAATGACAGCCGCAAGCGATCGCTGAAATAAGTTCTGTTGTACAATGGCAACCAATTTGCCTCTGCACTCCTCGCTTACTCGACTACACTGAAGGTGCAATATTAAGTAGTGAAGTACGTGCTGGAGAAAATTCGTTATGATCAAAATAATTGGTTGATTTGTGTTCACCTGAAAATGGTGACCTTTTTTTTAAATAACAATCCGAGTTCACCAAGTAATCGTGTTGTCTGTGCATGTAGAATAGTAGGGACCGAGCTCAGCTTTACACGAAGAAGGACTGGCCTGTACAGGAGAAATTATTGCCTTGCAGAGCAAGGAACGTCATAGACAACCCTCTGGTGGACGGATACGAGATACTCTTCCTACCGCTGCACATCAAGCTCAGCTTGATCAATCAGTTCACCAAAGTCCTAAAGAAGGATGTTGGCTGCTTCACTTAATTGTGCCACGCTTTTCCAAGATAGACCATGGAGAAGATGAAAGCTGGCATCTTTGACGGTCCTCAACCCTGTCATCTCATTAGATCCACATTTTAAAAACTCACTGAACGAAGTGCAACTGAAAGCGTAGAAGACTTTTGTTCTGGTCGTGAAGAACTTTCTTGGCAACAAGAAAGCTAGGAACTACACAAAACTTGTCACCAATATGTTGAATACTTTCAGAAACCTCGGATACAACATGAGCATCATAATGCATGAATTATTCTCCCATATGGATCGGTTTCCAGAGAATCTGAGATCAATGAGCGACGAACAGGGAGAGAGATTACATCAGGACATGAAAGATATGGAGACCAGAGACCAGGAACGCTGGGATGCAGTCATGATTGCTGATTAGCGTTGGTCTCTGAGAGACACATTCATGCCGCTGAGCGTTTTAGGACCTCGAAGAAACGGAAGTTCATGGGCTGAATTCTAAACAATGATGACCTAATATCAAATCTACATGTACTTACAGTTAGTAATGTCTACTACTAAATGTACACAAATCAATTTTGGAAAAATTTAATTAATAAAATGTTTAAGAAAACGATGAAGTCATTTTGAGATTCAGCGGTGGCAAATTGTTGTAAATTAGATGAAAAAACTTACAAAGATTTTTTTTGTAACTCAGTATTTTTAAACTTTAAATTTGAGTTTGTAAATAGTGCATTGATATTTAAAAATTTAATATTTTAAATTATAAAAATACCAGGCAATGGCTTCGCCACCCTCGCCTACGGGGGGTGCTTCGCTTCGCTACTAAGATTAAAATCTAAAATCTAAAAAAAAAGCAGCCATGGTTAAATTTTTAGAAATTTTCTGAACTTCGCCAATTATAATAATTTTAAAAAGAAACTCTTAAGGTAAATTTCCCCCCTTTAAAAATATCACGTTGCTAAAATATAGTTATAGAAGAAGATATATAAAAATAAATTTTCTGAACTTCACCATTTGTAATTCTTTAGGTTTTAAAAAATTCACAAAATTTCGATAGTTATATTTATTTCTGAACTTCACCATTTTGTTTTTTGATATTATAGAAGAATTATTAGAAATAACTTTGATAAAATAACCTAAGTCATAACCAAACTAAGATGAAATTATTATTCAAATACTCAAAAAAATCCCCTTCCTAAATTATAGAGTTAGCGATGTTACTGTTGTTGCATTGCTCCACAGAACCTCTGCTCCCTCCGGCCGCTTGGGAGATTCAGGGAGACAACCTCTGATCCTACAGCCTGTCCTGTAGACCCCGTCGACGTTTGCACAATTAAGTGGGGCCGCGCCTTCCTTGAGGCTGTGCTGAAGGAACAGGTTAGGGAGGAGGGAGGCTGTTGCAAGCTGGGGGTGTTTATAGCACCCCCCCCTTCCCTTTGTGGTAGCATTCCACGCAACAGTTAGGAAGTGTGAGTTCTATTGTAACTTAACCTCATGTGGAATGCATCCAGGTGGGGGATGGTCTCACACATGGATTGCATCCAGGTGAGGGAAGGTCTCACACATGGATTGCATCCAGGTGAGGGATGGTCTCACACATGGATTGCATCAAAGTGGGGGACTCACGCATGGATTGCATCCAATTAAGGGGGGTCTCACACCTTGATTGTATCCAGGTGAAGGATGGTCGCACACATGGATTGCATCCAGGTGGGGGATGGTCTCACACATGGGTTGCCTCTAAGTGGGGTGGTATCACACATGGGTTGCATCCAGGTGGGATGGTCTCACACATGGATTGCATCCATGTCGTGGCATACCCACCTGGAAACGACATGGCCATTCTTTCTCTCTTGCCCCACAGGGTGAGCTGAGTTTAAAAAAAAAAAACACCTTGCCTCCTGGGCCCTTTACCTCAGATATCTTGCTAATCAAATGCAAAATCTAGTAAAGGGATTTAGATGAAGATTTTAGGGTGGCGGATGGTGCAACAAGGACGATGTCCCTACTGCAAATGAAACCTGGAGGTGTGTCGCGCCCTCCCGAACCCAGTGCGCCAAGAAAAACTGGTAATCTATTCCGGGTCGTCTTCTGCACTTCTTTTGAATCTTCCTTTATTTCCACACCTGTATAGACCCAATAAATGCGGAAAGTTGGGGTTAAAATTTCTTAAAATAAATAAGTTCGGAGATGACAGAAACTCTCGCAAAGCTTGTTTTAACTTCCTTACCCTTTGAGGGTGACTCTAAAGACTGCCATGGACCATTCGAGAGACCTTGATTGCATGCAATCGCTGAAGCATGAGCCTCAAGGCTGGACTGTTTCAAAAGAGGAACGAGTACCATTTTCTTCCGACGGCTCAGTTGATGCACAGCAGCAACAGCAGAATAGATACAGCTGCATGGAAGATCACATTAGACTTCAAAATGCTGAAGCAGGATAGGTACAGCTGCCTGGATGGTCACATTTGACTTCAAAATGCCTGAGCAGGATAGGTACAGCTGCATGGATGATCACATTAGACTTCAAAATGCTGAAGCAGGATAGGTACAGCTGCATGGATGGTCACATTAGACTTCAAAATGCTGAAGCAGGATAGGTACAGCTGCATGGAAGATCACATTAGGCTTCAAAATGCTGTAGCAGGATAGGTACAGCTGCATGGATAGTCACATTAGACTCCAAAATGCTGAAGCAGGATAGGTAAAGCTGCATATAAGTTCAAAGTAGGCCTCAAAATGCTGACATTTCTGAGAGGCTTTCCACGCGGTCATACGGAGTGTCCGTGTTGCCCTGGTATTTGTGACGGTAAAGACAATGGAACCAATTACCCCAACCGACTACAGAAAACCTAAGTTTCTGAAAGGATGAATAACACCAAGTCGGACCTTCAAGGACCTTCAGTGACCTTCAAGACTTGTTCCCTATTATCTCGTCGGGCCAAAGCTCATGACCCTGGAGTGCAAGGAGCTCCTCAACAACTTTTTAGGAAGAATAAACGAGGTTGGTACAGGCTCATCTCAGTATTTCCTTGCTTCGTTTGCAAGTACCGGGTAAAACTGCTTGAAACTTGTAAGACATTAAGGTTTCTTGAACAGCAGGATGTCCCTCAAAGTCCATACCTACACGAGGAATTACTGGACCTTGAACGCCGTAACCAAGCGTAATACAGTAGCGGCCATAATACAAGGGTCAGTGAGAACAAGTGTATTTAAATATTTATTATAGAAGTTTAACAAAACGTTGAGACTATATATTATACAGATATTAAATATATCTAATAATCATAAACAAACTATCTTCCAAATTGCAGCGGCCAAAAGTTAAGAGTCACTTAGAAAAACAATGTTAAATTGAACAAGAACAAAAAAGAAACCCTTACTATTAATATTTTGTGAACATTCCTTTACTAGCAATGACCTCTCGACATCTGTTACCACAGGACTGAATTAATTTCTTGCAAAATGATGGGGATTATTATTCCATTCGTTTTTTTAATAATTCCCCAAATTCATCTTGGTTCTTTGGATTTCTCCTTCGCGCCCTAGCTCCAGTAATCTTCTAAACGTTTTCTATAGGGTTGACTCTCTTCGCAGTGTGGCAGGGAGCGTTGTCCTGCACAAAGATAGGAGGTTAAAGTAAAGAGGATCGGAGATGTGGAATAGCGTGCTAAGAATCTGCTTGTAGATTTCAGCAATGACAGTCCCTTGTAGGCGAATAAGTGGACCAGCATCAGCAGCAGAGATCACTCTCCATACCACTACCCTGCCTCCTCCATATTTCCCTGTCTTCTTTACACATGAACGAGATAACCTTTCGCCACATCTTCGTCGGACGTACATCCCGCCATCGGAACCAATCACATTAAACTTCGATTCATCGCTAAAATGAACCTGCGCCCACTGTTCTTCTGTCCAAACGACATGTTCGTGAGCGTAACGAAGACGGGTTCTTTGATTCTTCTTGGAGATAAAAGGTTTATGTGACGGTGCCCGAACAAGCAGCCCAGAGCCTTGTAACCAACGGAGAATTGTTTTGCACGATA
This sequence comes from Ceratothoa steindachneri, assembly GCA_963969495.1. Classification (NCBI taxonomy): domain Eukaryota; kingdom Metazoa; phylum Arthropoda; class Malacostraca; order Isopoda; family Cymothoidae; genus Ceratothoa; species Ceratothoa steindachneri. Next base: position 93,697,940 of record OZ018320.1, read on the forward strand.
CGTTGACATTGGAAGTGGAGCTGAACTCGTGGGATATCTCAGCAGCACTCTTAAACCTATCCTTCAGTGACATTCTAATCATAATAAGATCCTGTCTTGGTGATCCTTTACGAGGTCTACCGTTTTGGTCTTAGCATCTGTCGATCCTAATGACTTAAAACGAGCTACAATTCGTTGCACAGCACTTCTAGACCTTCCTACAGTAGTTGCTATCACAGAATTTCACTTGTGTGAAGGTACACAATACCTTGCTTTTCATCACAGGACACCGGTCGTCTCTCACAAGCCGCCATGTTTACAGTTGAATGTTCCAATAATGTATGATCATAATAAGTAACTGTTAGCCCATCAACAGCCTCCTAAACATAAAAACCTCGGTTCGTAGTTCATTTTCCTTAGTGACCCTTAACTTTTGGTCGCTGCAATTTGGAAAATAGTTTGTCTATTTCCTCATAACTTACGAAATATTTATTCTATTCACTTGAAAGTTTCACGATAGATATTAAATATATTTAAATATTTGTATAATATATAGTCTCAACGTTTTGTTAAACTTCCATAATAAATATTTAAATACACTTGTTCTTACTGGCCCTTATATTATGGCCGCTTGTGTATATCCCAGGCACAATAAAGGAATAAGATCAGAAAAATAATAATCTAGAAACAAGATCGGAACAAGAATAATCTAAAAACAAGATCGGAATAAATATAACAATAAACAGGATCGGAATAGAATGACCCCATAACAAGACCAGTGCAAGAATAACAGTAAGAAGGTAAGAATAAGGATAATTCAGTAACAAGTTCAGAACAAGAATTACTCAGAAACGAGATAAAAATAAAAGTAACTCAGGAATAAAATTAAAACAAAAATAACGCAGGAACAAAATGAGAACAAGAATAGCTCAGGAGCAAGAATAGAGCAAGATTAGCCCCCAAGCAAGGAATGTTCAGTTATTTTACCCCACTTGCGGCCACAATGGCACCCTCTGCCAAACCCATCGACTAATACAGGATGTGATGGATAATTTTTCGCCTAACTTCAACCTAAAATAAAAGAACAAAAAGAGTTCATTTATACAGATTTATATTACCAAAGTCTTGAAGGATTGCTGGACTATTCATTTTATTCATTGGAATCGCCCTCACCCTCAACCACGGCCTCTTGCCACGGGAACTTGCTGAAAACTTTCGAGACGCCCCCCCTCCCCTGTTTAACTGGGTGAAAACTAGGGTGACCTAGGACTTAAACTCCATCTTGGTGAGGCATGGGAACTTGTTGCTCTCTCACACAACTAGGCCCAACACATAGTCCATGGGGTTGCAGTTCGGGGAGTTAGGAGGCAAGATGTTCGGAGTGATGTGGTGAAAGAAACTGTCTGACTGCCAAGAATGGATTCTCCTGCTTGTGTGTCATGGTGCAAAGTCCTGCTACCACACGTAAGGCCTTCCAACACCCACCCGTTGGATCCAGAGCATCTCCAACTCATCCAGGCAGTTGGTGTAGCCCTCAGTATTGATTCTGAGGCCCGTCAGTAAGATAAACAAGGGGGCATGATGTTTCCCTCGGTACTGACCACCTTAACCACAATGATGTGGACCAGAAAATTGGTTTTCATGACTCTCAATACCACTTTGGAGGAGGGAGAAAGCCAGCGGTTGTTTTGTGTGTTCGCCACCTGGTCTTGGTTGAAATTCTTATCGTCTGGGATGAACCAAAACATTCCAGGCTTGAGAGGTTGCCTAAGTTTGTTTACAAGCTTGGCAGCTAGTTCCTTTCGCTTGTCCTTCATCTTCTGCGACAGACGCTAGCCCTTTCTCATCTTGTACGAGAGGTAGCGGGTGTCCTAATGCACTAATGATCTGATAAAAGACTCTGACATTCCCCTGTCCCGGGTTATAAACCTCATTGACCTGCTGGGATCGTCTTCAATGGTGGCCTGGATCTTTGAAACAAGATCAGGGGTTCTTTTCGTATCAGAACATTAAGATGATATTTCCGAACCGCCCGACACAATGAAACTCTTTCCCAATCCTCTCCACTGTCCTTAGATTGACACCCAAGGACTCGAAGATCTTCTCATAGGAGCTTCAGGAGTGAATCCCAATCAGCCTTTTCCTTTTGGGGGGAGGGAGTTTAATTCAGCCATGATATTTCTTCCTTCAAGGTGATACACAACTCAGTCTACTATGATGCGAGGAAAAGAGAAACCACGCTAGACAATACGCATACGGGTAATTTAGAGTTACCAACGGTGACAAATTACCCGCTGTTTCCTCTATATCAAAATTGCCCTCTCCCAATTAAGTAGGGAAAGGCCTTTTCAAAGGAGAAGGGGGGTTCTGCATCGCCTCGAATTTAAAGCGCAATAGCAACGAAGCCGTGCCATGAAAAAGTAAGAAGAGATATCTAAAAAAGTGGTGAAGGTAAGACGAAGTGAAGATAGTGGAAGACATATAACTGCGGTTCCTTCTGCAGTCATTGGGGCGTCGGGAGGGTGGTGCATAACACGAGGCGAAGGGGAGGGGATGGTATGCCATTCTTCCAGGTTTCCGCTGTAAGAGAGACATTGCTCCTGCCACGCCCCCTTTAGTGGGTATAGGAGAAGACGCAGGTAGAATGAAAAAGGGAGCGAAAGATTAAAGAGGGGTGAAAAAGACGATCCGATAGAGAGAGAGAGAGAAAGAGAGAGAGAGAGAGAGAGTGAGAGCACCAGTACCCCTTGTGGCGCTAGGGTCGGGACGACGTGCTGCTCCCCCAGGTTGAAGTTACAGCGGGCCCATTATCCCTGCCAAGCCAGACGCTATCAAGGGGGTTGACCCTTTAACTCCTGAAAAGAGCGGAGAAAGGACAACGCATGCGCAGAAATTGTCCGGTTTCTGACAACTTGAGTGCACTTTTCCATCTTCCAAATTAAGCGATTGTAGGTAGTGTCATTTTGTGTAATGTCCTTGTGTGGTGTCGTGTGTGGTGTATCACACGGTTGATAACTTGAGGTATACCTAAAAGAGGTCGATCTTTGAGGTCTTTCTATTTCTTGAGACTCTCAGCGACTCTGTGGACGATCATATATCCGTCTGACGTCGAGCCGCTTGACAATGTCGGACTTGTGACCCGCGCACAGGAGAGCAGAAATCTCGATTATTTTGACTTCCATCTTGACACACAATGGAAAAGAAGTTTTAATGACACGTGGCGGAAAAGTAAAACTTTAAGTTTGTTTTGACGGAACTTTCTCTATCACACACGTAAAACTCACACAGGATAAAAAAAAACGAGGTTAATAGAACTTATGCAAAACCTGGTATTTCGCTATCTAGCATTAATTTTCTTAACTGTGCCTTATATTGCGAGTGGTATCGCTGCTAAGACCAGACGCTGCGAAAAATGATATAAATCCACCTGATTTGCTGTAAGTAATTATTCCCAAAGAAATTTGAGTAAACATTACGATCGGCGGCGCGAACGATGGGACGTAAACTATTTCGTCCGTGTTCCAATATGTTTCACCTTTTTGGAGTAAATTCAAGGGGACTGTTTGTGGGGGGGGGGGGGGGTTAAAGCTTGCGGGGGAACCCCCCTACGATGATCCCGAGTTTCAATAAATTGGTGAAGGTCTGGGGGGCACAGCCCCAGTATATAATCAAAATTGTTTATAGAATAATGTTCTAACGTTTTTATTTAACCAAACGCGCATGAATATGGATGCGCGGGCGAACGAAACATACACGCAAAAATTATGAACATTTTCGGGCGTGCCCCCGATCTTCATGTTTACTGAAATTTGCTTCCATAAATAATATTCTCCTTAGTCTCTAATGAGAAATTTAATATAAATATGAATAGTGCCAACCATAATGGCTCAAAACTTAAGGGAAAGTGTGGCAGGCAGTGTATTACAACTAGTAAGGAAAGAAACATTTTATAAGTATTAAAAAAGTTAGAAAATGCGAAAAATAGTTAAATAGAATTTTAAAATAAGAAAAATGTGAATAAATAATCTATAAGAAATTGTTTGTATTAAATGAGGCATAAATACATGGCAAAAAGAAACTTGCTGCAATGAAACAAAGGTTTAATTATGCCAAGAAACCTAAACGCTTTATTGCAGATGGTTGGATAAGTGCAAGTACCTTATTTATTTATTATATTAAATTAAAACAATTTTTCACTTATTTTCAGGCCGTCCTGAAAGTTTTAAACGATTTCGAAACTTGTCTCGCTAAACTCTTCCTATTACAGCTGTAATGTTGGTACAACTGATATATTGGCATCGCTTGTAGCGAAGTAACTTACTGACTACTTCTCACAGAAAAAAAAATCCGTGTATCTCTTATTTTTGTCAGACCCTATCAAGGTCAAACATAGATAACTAAAAGTTGTATTATCGGCACGTAATGTTTTTTTTTCATTAAAAAAGGTGAAAGCGCTTTAGAAACGTGTAAAACTGTACTATTTATGGTGAAGGTGCTGTAGGTGAATCAACGGTTCGGAGATGGCTTACGAAATTCAAATGCGCAGAATTCAGGTTAGAAGTTGCAAGTCACTCTGGAAGGCTTTCAGAGTTGGACAACAATCTTTTGGAGGTAAACATTGAATCCAATTGAAAATCACAACTGTGGGGATTGCAGAGATGATGGAAGTTGGAACTTGAGTACATTTCCAGATATGATATATGGATCACTCACAACTTTTTGGATAAAAATTGCATGGACTGATATGCCATCTTCGATATGATCTCAAAACGCAATGAAACTGAACCTTTTTTTTGAGCGTTTGGTGACTGGATCTTAAGTCCTTTAAAGAATGCTGTAAGTTCACTAAAGCCCGCTAAGGTTCTAGGATACATAGACATTTTGCTTTTACATCGAAATATATTATTCTTTACTTATATAGAGCGCTTATATGACCACATTTAAATTATTCGATGCGATTCTGGTCCCACTAGAGGCGAAATGACATTGTAATATTGGAACAGCTCCCAGCATATAACAACGAAATTAATTTCTGAACTTAGAAATAGATCGTACTAAAAAAAATGCAGAGGCACCTCAATATACTTTCACTAGAAGATCGGAATTTGCGCGGCCAATATATTCAAGTGAAAATGCGAAAAAACGGGGTTAGCTCCCCGCTGAATGGTCCTGTTTCTAATGAATGGAAATTGAATTCCAAGCGTTTCTTTTTATAACATTTGTACCTTTGACGGTATGCGACACTAAGTGCTCTGCAGCATAGCAACATATTTTCGTAAGTCTGGAGAATAGGATTGGTATTCACACTCCAGCAGAGTGACACATCTTTTGGCAAGACTGGAGAGAAGGAGTGAACTTCCTACCCCAACATAGTGCAACTTTTCACAAGTCTGGAGACCAGAGATTGGACTTTGTACTCCAGAAAAGTGAGTGACCATCTGTTTTGAAGTCCGAAGATCAGAAGTGAATTTCGTACTTAAACGATAGTGACTAACATTTTTTGTCAAGTCTGTACACCAGGAATAGGATTTCTTACTCCAAAATAGTGACATATTTTCGCACTTTTGGAGACAAAGGACTAGACTTTACATTCTGGCATAGTGACATATTTTTAAAAGTTTAGAGACTAGGATTGGACCTCGTATGCCAAAAGAATGACGTATCTTCTTAAGTTTATTTTGGAGTAAGAAATCCTATAACTGGTGTACAGTCTTGACAAAAAATGTTTGTCACTATTGTTTAAGTACGAAATTCACTTCTGATCTTCGGACTTCAAAACAGATGGTCACTATTGTTTAAGTACGAAATTCACTTCTGATCTTCGGACTTCAAAACAGATGGTCACTCACTATTCTGGAGTACGAAGTCCAATCCTTGGTCTCCAGACTTGTGAAAAGTTGCACTATGCTGGGGTAGGAAGTTCACTGCTTCTCTCCAGTCTTTCCAAAAGATGTGTTACTCTGCTGGAGTGTGAATACCAATCCTAGTCTCCAGACTTACGAATATATGTTGCTATGCTGCAGAGCACTTAGCGTCGCATACCATCAAAGGTAAAAATGTTATAGCGATATCCTTTCGCAAGTCTGCAGCCAGAATTGGATTTTGTACTCCATCATAGTGGCATCTTTCTGCAAGTCTGGAGACCAGTATTGGATGGGAACTATGGATACCAGGGATTGGACTCCGTAAGCCAACCTTTTGACATCATTTCACAAATATGAAAATCGCAAATAACATGGTGATATCTTTACTCAAGTTTGGAGAGTAGAAGTGGACATGTTACTTAAGCATAATTGCATCTTTTTGCAAGTCTTGATACCTAGATTGGACTTTGTAATCCGCCTCAGGTTGATGGCCAATTTGCGAGCGTAAAGAACTAGCGGAAAAGAATGACGTTTGATCAAAAAGTGGTGTCTGGAAGGCAGTAGAGGGTTGTAATTAACAGCCAGGTCTCTCGCTGGCCGTTGATGGCGAACAGAGTTTCTCAGAGTTATGTGTGAGGGTCTCTGTTATTTATTATCTACATATATGGTCAATGTAGAAGTTAATTTATTTAGAAAAATAGCCAAGTTTGCAGATGACACAAAATTGGGTGGGAGTGTAGCGTCAGCCGAAGGCATAGAGAGGTTGAGGGCTGACCTGCGCCGGATAGTGGAACATTCGGACGCGTGGCAGATGCCCTTCAACCTAGACAAGTGTAAGGTGATGCTTATCGGGTATACGAACCCCATGTCAGAATTACCTTACAAGGGCAGAGTTTAAGAGCCATTGGATGGGAGAATGGCTTAGGTATGCTGCTTAATAGCCACTTGAAGGTCTGTAGATAGTGCGTTGAAGTAGAGAAACAGACTCAGTGACTGTTAGGTTACATAAAAAGAAAGTTCTGTTATTAGAACAAGGAAAATGTGCACCCTTATAAACCTCGTGGATGTCACCTCACTTGGAGCACGTGGTTCAGTTTTGGTCCTGAAGGTGGATTGAAGAGGGTGCAGGTCGGGGCCACAAAACAGACCTAGTCGAGTAGGCATACAGACTATCAGACGCTCCCCCTAGAGCTCGTTCTCATCTCTCTAGAGACCGGAAGGCTGCTCGGTCAACTGATAGTGTTCAAAATATTTCGATGTTTATCAATAATTTTTACTCAAACAAAGATCTAAATAATTTGAAGAAAAAGAAATTAGACTTATCTTTATCTTTATCAATGATGATTACTGCTCGGAGACTTGAGTAATTTACAGAAAAAGATCTTAGATTCAATTATACATTAAATAGGCAAAGGAAATTGAAACCCCACACCATTTTCTTTACAAAAAAAACATTAAAGACACTTACCTGACGAATGAACGAGTCGTTTATGTCCTATAGAATAATATCACTCCTTAAAAAAATACCATTAGAAATTTACCGGGTGTCCCAAATATTTTGATACCATTTCATGTGGTTTTTACCGAGAAGTAAATAGTATCGGAATGTCATTCCCTATATAACTATATAAGAATTCTTAGCGTATGACTAGAATTAATTACATTTATAAAGTATAATCTTACGTGTATTTTTCCTTTCAGAATTAGTCATACCGTTTACTGCAACAGAAAAGGCATTTTGTGTATTGAATGAATTACGCCCGAACTCAGTCAAATAAGAATGCGCAACGTGGATTCTTTAGAAGATTCCATAAAAGAGCGCAAACGCAGAAGCAGATTTGGACCTGGTATAAGAATTTGAAGAGGGATGCTGTTTGTGTTGGCAAAAAGGATCTGGACGATCAGTGGTTTCAGAAGAAATGTTGGACGAACTGCAGGAAACATTTAATCGGAGTCCAAAGATATCTGTACAAAGAGTAAACCTGGAAACTCGGATCCCCAAGTCAAGGATGTGGCGTATCATACGAAAACGGTTACGACTGATCCTCCTACAAACTTCATCTTGTGCAGGTTTTAAAGCTGGCTGACAACCAAACGCGTAAAACGTTCTGTGACGATATGCAAGAGAAACTTGAAGATGACGACTTTAAAAACCGTCTTGTTTTCAGCGACGAGACCACATTCCATACGAATGGCAAAGCGAACAAGCAAAATGTTCGCATATGGGGCGAAGAAAACCAACATGCCACAAATGAACACGAAAGGGACTCACCAAAGAAGAATGTGTTCTGTGCTATCTCAAAGAACCGTGTGCATGGCCCATTTTTCTTCGAAGGAAACGTGACCGGCGACGACTATCTGGAGATACTTCAGAACTGCCTACTTGACGAACTCGAGGCAAATGAACATAACAAATTCATTTCTCAACAGGATGGGGCTTCACTACACTTAAAACTCCCAGTGCGAACATTTCTCAATGAGAATCTGCCAGGAAGATGGATCGGGCGAGCTGGTTAGGGAGACAACGTGCTATTAAAATGGCCTAGACGTTCACCTGACTTCACAATGTGCGATTTCTTTCTGTGAGGTTATGTAAAAGGATTAGTCTATATTCCGCCACTTGCTACATGTGTAAAAGAACTAAAGCCAGAATCACTGAAGCTCGGAATACTGTTACACACGACATGCTGCAGCGGGTGTGAAAGGAACTCGACTACTGACTCGATGTCCTCTGCGCTACAAACGGCGCACACATTGAACATATGTAATTAATTGAATATAAAATTACCATCTCAGGATTTTTCGTTGTAAATTTGTAGAATAAAACTTGATCTGTTTACAATTAAGTCTATTAATTTTCATTTCTCTTGACCATCCAGTTACTCCGATATAGACATCTCAAATGATGTCAATTTTTGAGATACCCGGTATTATGAGAAAACCTCTAACTTATTAATAAAGATAAGCTTACTGATGATGAGCCAACGAAATTGAAAACCACCAGTGTACAAATTCTAATATCCCAACGAGGAATGCAAGGTTCTTTAAAACACCCACTCTACTGTTATGTGCTTAACCATCGATTCGTAAGTTTTAATCATTATCCCAATCGATACCTTCAGTTAAACTTGGAATCCGAACCAAGCGTCGGTTTTAGCCGCCAAATGACTATGCACTTTCAATCAGGTGGCAAGGATACATTCTAACTCTCAACACAGCAAAATATGAGGAAAACATTGATGTAGAATACCCCTTTGAGAAGATAACCTGTTCCACGACCCCTGAGAATCCTTGAGAAAAATCTCATGGGCTGGAATAAGGCACATATCACAAAAGAATGCTCCAAATCGCCATCCGTCCCCTAACAATATCAAAAGTAGTTTATTATCATGCATTTCAAAAACTGTATTCTCTCTCCGCAATGGCATAACTCATATTAATATGAGTTGCAATTAACACGTACAAAATCTATGTATACAAACAATTACGCGCAAGATTCATCACGCAAGGTAAAGTTGCTCCAAGGTAAGGGAGGTGAAGAGAATGGGAATTTCAAGAAACATCTTTCCCTGCCAACTTCCCTGAGCCTTACTCCGACGACTTCTTGGTCTACAAGAGTGTCAAGTACTTTCTTGTAAAATTTCCCAGGATGGAGGAGCTTTGCGCGACCTACTTTTCCGGATATCGGGACGAGCGAGGTTGCTACCGCTTCTCCTTTGTACTATTTTTCAACAAAGTTGCCATCCTGCTCAATGCACTTATTTATATGATGTTTCCATGTTTTTAAGCCTTCTCTGAAGAACGTATTAGACCTTGTTCGGAACCACGTGTTGGCAGTATTTTTACCTTCTTCTATGCTTCTGAAATGGGCTTATTTTAGCATTTCTTCGAGCTTTGGAAGAGGAAGAAGTCTAACGGGGCGAAATCTGGGCTATAAGGCGGGTGACGTAGCCCTTCCCATTGAAATTCTTGGATAACATCCTTTGCAACCCCCGCAGAATACGGTGGTCATTTTTATGTTGAAAGAGGATTCTATCATGGAATTTCCCTAGTCGTTTTATGACCAATGCCTCTCTGAGTTTCCTTAAAATTTCTGCATAGTAAACTCCTGTAACAGTTCCTCGACTTTAAAGATAATTCACCAATATAACTCCGTTTTAATCCCAGAAAATGGTATCAATCACTTTCTGAGCTGACTTTTCTAATTTGAACTTGATTGACCCAGATGATCCCCGTGGAAGCCATTGTTTTGACTGCTATATGATTTCAGGATCATACGGGTAGATCCAGGTTTCATCTCTAGTGATGACTCGATTCAGAAACTAGTCTTCATCAACCTCAATTTTTTTCAATATCGATAATGACAAATCACTTAAAGGAACCAACTGATCTAGAAGCAACGCTTTTAGAACCCATGGCGCTGAAAGCTTGCTGAGTCCCACACCATCATGCAAGATTGAATTTACTAAACCAAATGAAATATCTAGGGACTTATAATTATTTGAATAACTGTTATTTTTCGATCCTCTATGATATTTTGAACAGCTCCAAAGTTTTAATTTTTTTTATGTTGTTTGTTTCGTTTCCCATTGCGAGAGTCATCTTCCAGATCTTCTCTGCCTTCTCGAAATCGCTGAATCCACTTGTAGACCTGTTTTCTTTGGGGCAATAATGTCATAAGTTTTTTCCAAAGTTTCCATAATCTATGTCCCTTTCCATCGAAGTTTTACAAGAAAAAAATGTTTGATCTTATTTTAAAATTGCTATTTTCCATGAGGTCAAAAATAGCTTTTCTAAAGAGGGTCTCTACTCCACAATAATCTGTGCATAACTACTTATTACAAGTAACTAACTTTTTATCTCCCGGAGTGTATTTATATATATATATATATATATATATATATATATATATATATATATATATATATATATATATATATATATATATATATATATATATGTTTGGTGCAGGATTTATTCTTAAGTCAATTAAATGAGCTTGGAACAAGTCAAATTATATGTGAAATAGAGTGGGTAAATTGGCATTATCTCGTTGTTCAATTCAAAGAATTAATAAAAAAAGTTTGTGGGGCTAAAAACCTTTAAACAGGTTAAGTTGCCTAGCCTATTTGATGCTGTCAAAGAAAAACGGTAGGCAAGGTGCAAAAATATACAACTTTTACTTACATTTAGATCAGCCTATTTATTCAGTTAGGGAAATTTTGTTTTCAAATAAAAAAGATTTGCCAGTTAAAACTGATCAAAATGCCCCAAATGAGATTCTATCCGAAGTGACCTTTCAAAAAAAGACAAAAATTGAACCTTCCCAAATTTTGGGAAGTAAAAGACATTTCTCGCATTCAATCATGGTTTTCCTTGTTTCCTCCAAGGAAAAAATCCTTAATCTTTGTCAATCGCGGAGTCAAGATTCGTTTTAACATCATTGCAATGAAATTTTGACCCCAATTGTAACTCAGATTAATGAATATAACGGAATACGTATTCACGTAGGCTGAAGCTCCCCCTTTCCCCCCATATTGCTAAAGAAACTTTACAGCTCTCAAATACATATTGTCTAATTTCATTGAATCAGGCCATGGAGTAGTGCAAATAACTGAATTACCTTCGACACATTTTTCACTTCACCTTATTTCACCATTTTACGAACTATTAGAAACCCATTGCCGAGACGCCCTCGTTGATTTGACTTCCTCGTTGAGCGTTAAATACAGACTTTGATCTCATTTATAAAGGATTGCTATAGAGATACGGGGGATTTGTCCCCAAAGGGGTCAAAATATGTACATGTACTCTTCCGCAGATGAAATTTGGATGCTTGTACGCAGTTGCGCGCTCTTCACGGTCAAAATGGCTGCAAGAAGATCCAAATGCAATAATCCATAGGAGTGCAATCTGGTTATTAAGGTGGTCAGTGATTTTTACCAATATTAATCATGTCACATTTTACAAAATGTTTCGAACAAAAATAAGTTAACAATGATCCTGTGATAGAATGGTCTGAGGCTGCCATGCCTTAGTCCCTATCACATGTCGAATCTCATGCTTCCCACGTGCATCCTGCGAGAGAGAGTAGAACGGCGTCTTATCGCCCAGTATTCCGAAGTTTAATCAAGGAGGTTCAATCTCCCGTTTGCCTCCATGCGTCGATCTGGCCAGATTAAATTAGGCTTATGGGAAGATAAGATATTTTACCAAGCACTAACGGGACATTCCTTCGAAGTCCCCCCATTGTCCCCTACGCCGAGGGGCTGGCTCCGACTATTTATGCGATATAATTTCGCGTTTGAACCAGATCCCGATTATCTTCGCGAGGCATCACGCCGATCCGGTCTCCCTTGTGCACCTAGGAACTCTACCCCGAGAACCCCCTTATTGTCCAGAAGAGGACAATATCGTTTGAGTGCCAAGGTTCGTGCCCCTCTAGACGCCAAGTCAATAAGGCCCCCTATTGTTCAGAAAGAGAACAACTTTAGAACAGTCATTGTTCTTCAAGCCCGTTCGACAAGAAACGGTTATCACCCCCCCTGTTGTTCAGAAAGAGAACAACTTTAGAACAGTCATTGTTCTTCGAGCCCGTTCGACAAGAAACGGTTCTCGTTCCCATGATATCACCTCAGTGGTAATTTAATTCCCCCCTTTTTAACGTTCTTCAAGAGAACGCTTGGTTACACCAATAACCTCAATTGTTCATCCAGAACATCTCCGATATCCTGTCTCAAGGATCGCTCGTACTTCCGAGCCCTACTTCGCTCTCACTCCTTGAAGTCATTTCTTCCCCTTCGTTAAGGACAACCCCCCTAAAAACCCCTTCTCCTGGAAAAGAAATCGCCAGTTGGACCGAAGATTCCTTCAAATCGCCTTCCTCTGCCACGACGACCTTATAAATACGTAAGCTACGCATTACATTTAACTAATTAACTTTGTGCCAACGCAACTCTGTGCTTTAAATGGATTTTAGTCAACCATTTCCTTTCTTGTTTGTTTTGTCATTTTAAATCCCTCCAAATCTTAATCCTCCGCTTAGTCAGATATTCCCATGAACTTTTTCGTTTTATGTGTATCTCCCATTTTGATTCCCGGTCATGTAAATATTTTCCGTGTGTTGTTTTGTTAGATTAATTAATAAAATTCTATTTTATTAATGTTTGCAATATTATTTATCCTTGGGCTCCGTTCCACTTCTTAAGTATATAGAAGATAAATAAGCCCTCTCCAGGCCCATTTTAGAGTCATTCTCGGCCATCTGATCACCCCGCACTCGAATATAGAATAATCCCCACAAAGAATATATATATATATATATATATATATATATATATATATATATATATATATATATATATATATATATATAGTATATCGTCGGGAGCCTATTCTACGACAGATCCATTTATTTATGTGTTTCATAAATCAATGAATAACTGGATGACTGCCGCTAAGCTTCTATGTGCTATGTTGCCAAGTAAATACATTTTTCCTCTCATGTGGGAAATTAATTTTAGCACTTAATTTTTTCTAAATAGGTTTTTGCTAATGCAAATATTTTTGTGATATCGATAATTAAAAATTTAATAAATATATAAAGCCAACTAAGATAGCAAAAGGGAAGATTTCTGGAAATTTGCCCCCTTCCCTATGTTTCGAAACAAAACCATGTCAAAATGTTTCGAGAGTAATGCTTGAAATACGGCAATAACGTAATAAAAGATTTACCTAAATTTAATTTATTTTATTGTTAGATGTCATATCTATTGTAGTTATAACAGAATGTACCCCAAACGCTCCATCTTTCATCAAATAATATATTAATAATATATTAATTGGGGCAACTTTACGTCTGACATTTTAATATGAATTTATTTTACCATACTTTATTACTCATAAAATAAAATAACAACTATTTGATAAACAGTTATGAATTCTTCAAAGTAAGACGCCCAATAGATTGCAAAAGATGGTAAAATTTGCTTACCGTAGAATTAAGGCTTAAGCATATGGTAAAATAAAAAATCTGAGTGCGATAGTTTCGCCCACCCTTGTATCTTCCACACATTTGCACTTTCTCTCTTTTCACCACTTTCTGTACAGCTATCTCATTATAAACTATCTGCGGGGACGTCCTCGTTATTTATTGCTATAAATTAAAAAGGCTGAATAAAAAGTCCCACGAACATCACTTTTTACCTGTTGTGTACACGTTTTACTTTTAATTTAGAACTCAGATAGGAATTCTAATACGATCGTGTCTACTAGTCAATTTTTCGTGTCCTTTTTCCTATATATCTTTTTCTAATTGAACATACTATTATAAACGGCATAATTCTTCCTTAGAATATTTCAATGAATTTAAATCTCTACATCAAACGACCTTTCATATTCAGCTAGAAACATTCTTCTCAATAACTATATTTGACTAATTCACACTTCCTGAATTGCACCAATTTCCATTTGCGTCCGCTAGAATTTTCCCACCAAACGGGTGCAATGAAGTTAGTCATGGGCAAAAGTTTTGAGACTACTATATATATTTTTTCATGTAAGAACATTAGTAGAATTAATCAAACCTTGCATTTTGTTTTAATATATTTGTATCATAACTTGAATGTGAAATATATAAGAAATTTGAGCCCAAACCCATTTTATAAATAAATACAGTCAATTGATGGTCGCCTTCAATATTTACAATGATGCTTCTTGTTCCTCAAGACTGCTTGTATTCGTTTTGGCCTTCCGGAGAGCAAATATTTTATCATATTTTGACTGATATTGTTTTGGGGTTTTTTGTTCAATGAACACATGTAACTGCTCATATTTGGATGGCTTCTATTTAGCAAACGCCATTTTGATTATCGCCCACAAATTCTCTATTTGGTTAAAATTTTGTGAATTTCTCAGCCAAGGAATGCAGTTATCATCATCATTATCATCACTAACTCTATAATTCAGGATGGGGATTTTTTTCAGTATTTGAATAATAATTTCATCTTAGTTTGGTTATGACTTAGGTTTTTTTATCGAAGTTATTTATAATAATTCTTTTATACTATCAAAAAACAAAATGGTGAAGTTCAGAAATAAATATAAGTATCGAAATTTTGTGAATTTTTTAAAACCCAAAGAATTACAATTGGTGAAGTTCAGAAAAATTATTTTTATATATCTTCTATAACTCTATATTTAGCAACGTAATATTTTGAAAGGGGGGAAATAGTTTAGAGTTCCTTTTTAAATTATTATAATTAGCGAAGTTCATAAAATTTAGAAAAATTTAACTATGGCTGCTTTTTTTTAGATTTTAGATTTTAATCTTAGTAGCGAAGCGCAAGCTCCCCCCCCATAGGGGGGAGTGGTGAAGCCATTGCCTGGTTTCATATTATTATTTTGTAATGTTGACTTTTTAATAAACCTGCAATAATTTGATTATTAGATGAATTGTTCTTATCAGGTAAATTTTAAAAGGAATAAAAAAAAACTAGATATTTAGGCTCAAAAATTTTGGCCTATGACTGTACTTTCTCACTAAATGCGAGAAACTTTATAATATTCTCGCTAATAACTGCAGTGCTAAAATATTTTAAGGCCAGACCGATCTACTGGTAGAATCTTTGCACTAACCTGTCCCACGAATGGAAATTCCCGTCAAGTCGTTCCTCTGCTCGATTTTCCCGCCAAGCCTTGTAATGGTAGAATTTTCACCCCGCTCACTTACAATGCGAGAATTTTACCATCAAACTATTACATGTCTAGAATTTCCACGCCCAACCTTTACGCTGCTAGAATTTTCATTAAACCTCCTTGCACAGCAACCATTTCCCGAACAAACTCTTGCACTACTAGAAATTTTTCTGAAATAGCCTCATACTGAGAGAAATTTTCCACCAAACTGTCGCAATGATTGAATTGTCGTACCAAACTCTCGAAGTCCTAGAATTTTCTTGCCAAACCTTTGCATTGCTAGAATTTTCCCACCAAAACCTTTGCACTGATAGAATTTTCTCGTCAAACCCATGCTCTGCTAGAATTTTCCCGTCCAACCCTTGGACTGCTAGAATGTTCCCTGCCAAACTCTTGCATTACTACAATCTTCCCGACAAACCCTTGCACTGCTATCATTTCTCCCCCATAAACCCCTTCATGGTTAAAGTTTTCCTGCAAACCATTGCACTACCAATCATTTGCACTGATAGAACTTTCCCTCCAGCTCCATCACTAGAATTTTTCCACCAAACCCTTGCATTGCTATAATTTTCCCGCCAAACCTTGCACTGCTAGAACTTTACCGCCAAATCCTTGCATTGCTAGAACTTCCCGACAAACCCTTTCACTGTTATCATTTTCCCGATAAACCTTTACATTGTTAAAATTTTACCGCCACACCTTTTACACTGCCAACCATTTGCACTGATAGAATTTTCCCGCCAACCCAATTGCTAGAATTTTCCTACCAAACCTTTGTACGGTTGGAATTTTCCTGCCAGCCATTTGCACTGATAGAATTTTCCTACGAACCCTTTGCATTGCTAGAGCTTTTTCGCCAAACCATTGCACTGGTAGAACTTTCCTGCAAGAATTTTACCGCCAACCTCTTGCAACGCTAGAATTTTCCTTGCAAACCCTTGCTCTGCTAGAATTTTCCAGCCAAACCCTTACAATGTTAATATTTTCCCGCCAAACCCTTGCATTGCTAGAATTTTCTCACCTCTTACATTGCTAGAATTTTCTCGCTAAACTCTTACAATACTAGAATTTTCCTGCTAAACCCTTGCACTACTATCTTTTTCCTGCAAAACCCTTGCACTGCTATCATTTTCTTACCAACCCCTTGTATTGGTAAAAATTTCCCGCCAAACTTTTGCAGCGATAAATTTCTCGGCAAAACCTTTGAACCAGGAGGCAAAGACCTAATATCTAGAATTCAAAGTTCACTTCTCCCTTTAATGTTTGAAAGGAGGATTTTTTGATCTGTGTCAACTGTTATAAAAGTTTTTCAATTCCTCTTTGGAGAAATCAAAGAGATTTAGAGTTAGTCAGCTTCCTTTGATGGGGAATTTCCAACTCCATTCCAAATGGCGAGAAATGGATGTGTGGTTGAAAATATCTTTGAAGATAGTGATGTTTGGCTAAAGATTGACTCTGTAGAGTGAAAAGAAAATGGCGATATCTACGCTGGTTGCCGCCATAACAAGACCTTAAAATTAACCAGAAAAGCTCCCCATGTACACATCGGTCATTGTGTGCATGGATGTTCCCGGACGGACTACTCTCTCAATTATTGGCAAGTGTCGCTGCGTTGTGTGAGTTAACAATCACAATAATAACCCAAATATGGAGACGGAGAAGAATATACAAGTATAAATACCGATAGAAGAATATGAGGTGTACGTTACCGATTAGGGCCAAAACAACCTTGATCAATTTGCACAATTTACTTGGGTCGCACCAAGTTTGATGGGGTCATCGTTGAAATGGTTTGTACGTACAAATTTAACGAAAAATAAATATGTCAATCAGAGTCATTTTCGAAAGGCATTTTACCGATACAACTTTAGCTTATGACGTCAAACTTTACAAAGTAAAGAGGATCCCTCTTCAAAATGACCAAGTCAACATGATCCCTCCCAAAATCACCAAGTAAAGATGATCCCTCCCCAAAATCACCAAGTAAAGATGATCCCTCCTAAAAATCGCCAAGTAAAGATGATCCCTCCCCAAAGTCAACAACTAAAACTTATTCCTCCCAAAAATCACCAAGTAGAGATCGTCCCTCCCAAAAATCACCAAGTAAAGATGATCCCTCGAAAGTTCAAGGTAAAGATGATCCCTCCCCAAAATCACTAAGTAAAGATGCTCTTTCGCCTTAAATGAAAAACTAAAAATTGTATACCCCCCAAAACGAAATGGGAGGGCTATCTTTACTTGACCAAAAATTTCTAGTAACAATGCTAGCGTTAGTTTTCGGCTTTAACAAGTAATCTCATCTGCTAGCTGCTCTTCCTACATACTCTCCACACATTTTCACGTACCATAACTTCACAATTCTATAACTCTATTTTCAACAAATTCCTAACGAAAATGCTAACGTTAGTTTCCTCAATTCGACTCATTTTAAAGAAAAAGAAATCCCATCCGTGAAAAGTTCATTGTCCAGAAACTTCCTGAAGTTTATAATTAATCATCTTCCTTTATCAAAGTTATCTCACTTATATGCCTCCCACCCTCCCAAAAAAATCCTTATATGTATATCTAACTATGCTGTCTAAATTTGATATGATTTTGTGTAAAAAAAATGATCGTACTATTAGAACCGTATGCGATCTTAAATATAACAATAATAAAACACATGACTTTATTCAGAGGGGAGGGGGGGAGGGAAGGCAATATTCAACAATAATCGCACAAAAATATAATTTTTTAAATATTTCTTAATTTTCGAGAGAAAAAATTGTCTATTTTTGTTTCGCGGATAAAAAGGCAGCGCCTAACCTTAGAGCTACAAGTATTCTCCTCTTTGAGTGACTCGAGCTAGGTCCCTTCCTCCTATTTTAATTTTATCTTCACTTCCATACCCTAGGGACCTCTTAACAAAAATCTGGCAGAAATCTCTCGTTAGTTTTATCAGTAGAGGGTCCTCCCCCCTTCCCCCCTCAAATAAAAATAATGAGGGGAACAATTCAGTCGACGTTTAGGTTCCGGCGGCCCCTATGTATTTACCATGAGGCAACAAAAAGCCCCAAAATGCGAAACATAATTAATTATAAATATATATTCTTAAATACTTCTTAATTTTAGAGAACTACATAAACTACATGAATCGACCTATATGATCAACATGAACTAAAGGGAAAGAATTCAGGCAGTTAACTAGTTAAATAGATAACGCTAATGCGCGCTGACCACACTGTGAGAAAACAATTGATAACGATGAATTGATATCAAGAGCAGCAAATACAGGGTGAGCCCCCAAGAAGGTGTCCCAACTTTTGATAGGCTTCATTTCTTAATGTTTTGTCGAATTAATAATTGAGGCCTATCGAAATTTGAGGCCCGTTTTAGGTAAGAATCAATAGTATGTTAAAAAAGATAATAGTGAATTGATAGGAAATCCCCCCCCAAAAAAAAAAATCAAGGTATATTTTTAAAAGTGCATATCCGTGGCCATAAAAGTCCCGATCAAGTGTTACCAATTTGATAACGTTATTGTGTGTGTGATGTCATTAAATACAAACACAACACATTTGAATATTTCACTAGGAACTTATTGCAACATATTGTAACTAAAATTTATATCTATCGAGTTAACAGCTAGAAACAAACTCATAGTCCCAACGGAGGCCACGGATGAGTTTTACAACTTTTAAAAGAAATTGTAAAGCAGAGAACGACGCCACCTCTAAAACACAATCCTACATATCCAAGTCTGCCATAAAATTGGATAACACGATCATATTTCGTCCTAGGCTTTATTGGGGTTGGTAGCAATTGAAAATAACTTCCTAAAAAATTATAGCAAATTGATATCATTTGATAAAGATTAATAGCAAATATATAGCAAGGGAAACTAAATTCATAAGAATTTATAGCAAAGGGATGCCAATTTAATCGAGTGTAAATGATAGCAAGTAGATAATAATCAATATTTACTTGAAAGCAAACTAATAGCAATTAGATAGTAAGTTGTAGTTTGTTTACAGCTGATATAAATGATAGAAATTGCTAAGAACTAATGCTAAATTGATATTAAATTCAAAGCAATTGAAAATAAGATGAGAATAAGTGATAATAAGTTAATAGTATCTGATACTAATTACTTGTAAATTGAAATAAATTAATAATGATCTATATAATTTTATAGTAATAACATTAAATTTATAATTCGATTTATTGTACTTAAATTAATTAAATATTTTCTATTTAAATTTATAATGTGAATTCTATTAGGCTCCTGCTGTTTATCAGCTATAAAAACCTAATTGAAAAAATGAATTTTTATTATATTTATTTTAATTGAGAACTAACGAGGCCATGTACGATACAACGTTTATGAAAAGACGTTCATAAAGGAAGTGGCGAAATTAAAGGTAATAAATGTGTGTAATTATCCGAGAATATTAACTGCATCTACGGGCTCTTTTTTTTGTTTATTCTATGAAACTAAACAGCTAAACTTATAATTATTAAAATAATTTTAAAATAAACACTTTCCTACAATGAATATAATTTACTATTTATCTTATATTTAATGTATTTAATTACGAAATTGACAATTAATTGCAAGTCAAAATATGGTTTACAACTCCATAGCGTTTAGTCCTTGGCATCAGATGTCAAATAAAAGTTTAAATTGTGTTCCCATACATTAATAGAATTATATTATGAAACTGTTAGATGTTTTGCCATCTACTCAACTTTCATCTATCTACCCTCTTTTATCTGTCAGTCTATTTCAACACATGTAGAGCTTTTGGCGAATGAGCTTTCTGTATGGTGTTGTTGTTCAAACTTTATACCTAACAGCGGCTGTTTTACTGATCGCCATCGCCAAAGGATTCGAGGATATTTTTACAAAAGCAAAATATCCTAGAACTTCACGATTGAGTAGGAAAGAGAAAACTAGAATTCAGTTTATTGACGCAAATCAAAAGGAAATCATGAGCTCCATCTGTGTGATAATGGACAACTTCACGATTGTTGTAAGATGTACCTTGATGAAAACTACATTTTCCAACAAGACAGAACACCTTCTCATACAATCTTAGCGACCCAGAATTACTAGAACAGGGGTAAGGAACTGTTCCTGTGTTGAAGGCTGCATTAATTTAACCGTTGACCGCATTCTTAAAATTTTAATTAGATATCCTGCAAGTGGCACATTATTTTGTATATAATTAACTACTATGACTATAGATCCGCTTAAAAAAGGGGGGGAGGGATGATCAATTCTAAAATTAACTAACATTTTAATGATTCTTGCAGGTACTTTTGGTAGGAAAGCCATAAAATAATTTGATCTAAAAATTTTGAATTCATTCAGAAGGCTGCATTTAATGGCGAGGTCACAAAAAGAGTTCAAATGAGTCGAGATCAGGCTATAGGGTAGATGTAGTAGAATTCCCATCGAAATTCTCGAAAACATGACCGGCTGCTCCTGAAGAATGGGGTAGAACATTGTTGAAGTGAAGCACGACTCTACGGTGGAAACCTTCTCGTCATTTTTCACCAATGCTGCATTAAATCTTTTTAGAACTCCTACGTAGTCTATTTCTAATACATTCCTTTGTCTTTCAAGAAAGTTTACCGATATCATTCCTTTTGAGTGCCATCAAAACGGTGGCCATTACATTCTGTGCTGACCTATGATTTGAATTTAACAGGTCCACAAGATCCACGAGGAAGATACTGTTTGGACTTCTCTTTACTTTCTCGATCGTATTGGTAAATCCTTGTCTTATCGCTAGTTACAATTCGACCAATAAAAACCTCTTCATCATCCTCTATCTTTTCCATAATGACCAGTGAAAGATCAGCTCGTTGGACCATCTGATCTTGGCGCGACGCCTTCGGGACACATCACTCGAAAAACTTGCGGAGGACAAAGATTTTCCTGCAAATTCGACGAAATTGAGCCCTGCGAAGCACTCATTTCCGTAGCTATTTGATCCTTAAAAATCTTCTCTACAATCTCGAAAATGTGGAAAGTATTCGAAGACTGGGGTTTTGGGGCGATGCATCTCCCAAGAACCTTTTGCAAAGGTTTAATTATTTGTGTCGCTTTTAATAGTGTCATTACGGGTTTTTTTTAAGTTTGCTCCACAAAATTGTTACTTTTAGTGCTTAAAAAAAGGACATCATAATAATAGGTGAATTGAATACACCTGTCTGACATCGAAGTAACGTCTCAAAGACACGTTTGGACAGGCTTTATAAATACCCAACTTGTTAGAACGAGAGCAGGCTTCTGCGAATATATATATATATATATATATATATATATATATATATATATATATATGCAAATTTTGTTAAAGACCATAGTATATTTCGTCTTTATTAATTTTCTTTGGAAACTTTCTATTTTTCTTATTATCTTTTTTTAGTTCATCTTGTAGATGGTAAACAACTCCCACGTTCATCTCTTTTTTAAATGAAATGTGTTTTGTAAAACCAAACTTGATTTTAATTGCTAAGCTTTCGATCTATGCGATCATCTTTAGCGTGTCTTTCCTCCTTTATCGGTGACGAATGGTGGAGTCAGAATGAAAAGAAAACGGATTTTAGGGGATATTTATTCCTCCTCGCTTAAATGTTATGTCAAGGGAACGGGCTACTCCTGCGTAAGCGGAATTTTAAAACTTTAAAGTTCAATTCTAGCCCGTAGTCTGGAATCGAACTTTAAAGTTCGATTCTGGATGTTGATGGCTGGCCTTTCTTCGTTAATTAAGATGGCTTCTAAGGTGTTTAGTCTAGCTTTAATTCCCAGCGATCAAAAGAAAGGAAGGAAATAAAGCTAGACTAAACACCTTAGTGGTAAAAAAAACAGATTATACTATACCTCAATCTTAAATGTTGGGGCCGGAAGGGCGCATTACATGCAATTTATGACAAGTGACCACTAACAAGTCATTCAAAAGCGAGGAAAGAATACAGACAGAAAAATAATTACTAAAAATAATAATAAAAAACAAGGAATGCGACAACTCTAAGTGCCAGGCATCTCGAAGGTGGGTGGCATTGAAAAAAAAAGGAAAATAGCAGAAACCAACGAGGGTATCTGTAAGGAAAGGGGTGAATCTAGAGCAAATGGGAATGTGTGGGATATATAAATATAGCCGCAGATCTTCTTGCAAGCATTGGGAGAGCACGCAATAATCCAGATGTCACCCGCAACCACATTACCCGTATTACACCTGGCGGAGGAAGAGCCAATTACCTTATCGTAAGGGTTGAAGGAGAAGGACGACGAAGGACCACAGTAGGATGAGGAGTGTCTCTGGTACGCCTGCAGGTACGAGGCATACCCCTGGTACATCACCCCAGTCATATTGAACCCTCACGGTAAAGGCACCAACCTTCGGGTCCACCGGCGCTTAGGGAATTTCTTCCACAGACGGGTCGCTACTATAAGCGGCCGCGATTTTTGAAGTCATTGGAATGAATATCGTATAAATGGAAAGTCATTGGAGTTGAAATTATAAATTTAAAATCAGTAAAGTGAATATCGTACGAATTTAAAGTCATTTAAGTGAATATCGTACGAATTTAAAGTTACTGGGGTGGATATCGTACGAATTTAAAGTTATTGGAGTGAATATCGTACGAATTTCAAATTATTGGGAGGATATCGTACGAATTTAAAGTTATTGGGTGGATATCGTACGAATTTAAAGTTATTGGAGTGAATATCATACGAATTTTAAGTTATTGGGGTAATATTATATAAATCTAGTCACTGGAGTGAATATCGCAAAGAATTAAAGTCATTTGTGTGAATAGCGTCCAAATTTAAAGTCATTTCAGAGGGGATAAATAGAGCGAACGATATTTTGGAAGGCAAAGCAACACTGCAGCCACGGTAAAATGTAACGATCGTTTATTTACAAATTTCACTACCCATAAAAATGTTGGGGTTGTCGTTGGCTACCAGCAGTTCGGCAGGGTAAATCTCAGTTTGTATCAATAGACGAACTGCCACTCAAGGTTAAAAAGTCACTTAGGTGCATGGGAATATTTTACACTTCATTTTTCCATCGCATACCAAGTTCTGGTTCGAGATATCGCTCTCCAAACATCCACCTCTTCACCTCGACATTCATAGAATAATTCAGGTCTCTTTTTATCACTCCATTTGCAGGGAAGGGCGTTAATAGGTGAAGACACGATTACATCATACTAAAACAACCACTGTTTAAAACGGTTCTTGAATCACTACCTACCAAACGATTATCACTAAAAGAGTTCTTGGTTGTCGGCTGATGAAACCGCTTATTGCCTTCCCAAGAAGTACGCCTTACAAAAGCTAACGTCAATAATACCCAAGCCAGCAAGAGGATTCCAGTCCCTATGGAAACTGAAAATTCACCAATCAATAATAGACAATCCACAAAAAAGGGGCGGAGTCACAAAAGACTCCGCCTTCAAACCACTTTCTTCCTTTTGATTGGTTAAATCTTATTTTTAAATGCTTCCTATTGGTCCACACAGAAATATATATTCTCTTGGATCAAGACTTAGATCGATTATGAGAATATTTGAATTGGCTTATGAGTTCAGATCTTACAAATAATGGTCCATTGAGAACGCCATTTTGTAATCATTTCGGCATATTTGCGAGATAGGCCTATCGCAAATAATGATATTTAGGGATCTTTTATGAGTTTTAGAATCTCGAAGAGCGAGGACTTAATGAGTGAGCTTCTTTTTTTGAGGGGGGGGGGGCTACCTTGGCGACTCGAGTTCTTTGTACTTATTACTGTAAGAATAAAGACTCAGAAGGGGAAAAAAAGAATAAAAAGTTGAGGTCACTTCACACAAGGAAATATCTTCGTATGTTTGTTCGCCCAGCGGGCTTTTCAGAGGGAACGGACGTGCCCTGATGAGCACTATTCACCCGTTGACTATTATTCACTCCATGAGCACTATTCGCCCTCCTGAGTACTATTCACCCTCCAGGGCACTGTTCCCTCAGGAAGTACTATTCACCAGTGAATTACCACAGGATGAAATTACCTTTCCAAAATATTCATGTGAATGAATGAATGAGAGAGACAGGGCACAGTGTAATTTTTTCAAGGAGTCTAAACACCCTCATTTCGTCCCTTAGTTGGGTCTAAACAGGAGAGAAAAAGAAATGAAAAAGAACTAAAAAGAGTATGGATGAAAGCACGAATATTGGGGCAAGGAGGGCACGATTATAACAGCATTAATAAATTTGTGCACAATAAAAAATACCTAAAAGTACAAATTTTACACCTTTGTGGGAGATGGCGTATTTGAAGAAGCTCAACACAAAATGGCTATTTGTCTGAAGGTTTGTCATTGTCAGCAGGAAAGGGCAGAGAACTGTGGACCTGCTGCGGAACTGGGAGAGTTGCTTGAAACCCTGTTTTCCCTAGAGCACCAAGTAGTCCTCCTTCAGCTCCTCGGACTCTTACCAGATATTTACACTTTCCTTAAGCTAATCTAACTCCACTACTACAGACTCTTTAGCTGTTAGGCTAGAGGTAGTTTGAACCTTAACTAAATAAATACTTTCCTATTTTAACCCATCAGCCAACATATCCACTACTGCCCAGCTTTACCCAAAGGGCCAATAATAAAACGCCTCGCCCTTTATTCAATCGGTCAATATATCGACCGCATCCCTCATTCACCAATTCACTCAATACATCCACTAACTCCCTATATTATCCAATCGGTCCAAACATCGAACAAATCCCTCTTTCATCCACTCACCCAACACATCCACCACCTCACTACTTTATTCAATCAGTCAATACATCAAACGCCTCCCTCTTGAATACATTCAACATAGCCATCCAATAACTGGCAACTTAAAATACATCGATCGCCTCCATCTTCCATTACCTTACCAAACATATTCACTACCTCCATCTTTCAAAAAATTACCCAACATATCCACCCAGTGACAAATTTATCCAAAACAACCAATAGATGAAACGCCTCTCTTTTCACCCATTCACCCAACACTTCTAATAACTCCTTACTTTATCCAATCGGCCAAACATAGACTGCCTCCCTCTTTCATTTATTCCTTCAACACATCCACTATATCCCTATTTTATCAGATCAGGAATACATCAACCGCCTTCCTCTTTAATCCATTCAGCCAACACATCCACTACGTTTCTACTTTAACGAAATCAGTCATTTCATCGACTACCTCCCTCTTTCACCCATTCACCGAACGTATCCACCACCTCGCTACTTTATTTAATCGGTCATTACACCGATCGCCTTTCTCTTTCATCCACTCATCCGACATATCCACTACTTCACTACTTTATCCAATCGGCTAATACATTCACCATCTCCCTCTTTCACCCACTCACCGACCACATCCAACACCTAGCTACTTTATCCAAACGATCAATACATCGACCGCCTCCCTCTTCCATTCACTCACACTACATATCCACTACCCCCTACTTATCCAATCAGCCATTACATAGACCAAATCCTCCCCCCTTACCCACTCAGCCAACACACCAACCACCTCGCTATTTAATCCAATCAACCAATACTTGAAACGCCTACTTCTTTCAGGCATTAACCCAATAAATCATCTACCTTCTACTTATTCAATCAATAAATCGACCGGTTCCCTCATTTATCCACTCACATAACACATCCACAAGTTCCATAAGTTATCAATTTTGCAAATGCAATAACCACATCCCTGATTCATCAAAACAAACAACATATCCACTTCCTCCCTACTTTAGTCCAATGTCCTTTAATCAACCCTTCCTTCCCTCTTTCACCCATTCATCGAACACATCCACTACCTATCTAGTTTATCCAATCGGACGATACATCGAACGCTTCCCTTTTTCATCCACTCACCCAACACATCTAATATTTCCTTAATTTATCCAATCGATCAATACATCAACCGCGTCCTTCATTCATCCACTCACCCAACATATCCACTACCTACCTACTTTATCCATTCAGCGAATAAGTCGCTCCCTCACTCTTCCATCCACTCAGCCGATACAGCTTCTACCACCCTACTTTATCCATCGCTAGGTACACTGAATATCATCTATCCTCCACTCACCCAACACATCCACTACCTGCCGACTTTATCCAATTGGCCAATACATCGGGCAAAACCCTTTTTCATACACTCATCAAACAATGTCACTGCCTCATTACTTTATCCAGTTAGCCAATAAATCGACCACCTCCACCTTTCACCCAATCACCTAACACATCCACCGCCCCACTACCTATTAAATCAGCCAATGCATCAGACAGTTCTTCTTTCATGTAATCACTCAACACAACCTCTACCTCTCTCTTTATCTAATCGGCCAATTAATCCACACACCGAACACATTCCTTATCTCCCTACTTAATCAATCGGACTACACATCGACCAGTTCCTTCTTTTATCCATTTATCCTCTACCACGCTACATTATGCAATGTCCAATACATACAACGCCTACTTCTTTTATACACTCACTCAACACATCCATAACTCCTTACCTTTGTCAAATCAGCCAATACACCGATCTGATCCCTCTTTCACCGGCTCACCCAACATACCCACCACCTCACCACTTTATCCAATCAGTCAATACATCAAAAGTTACCCTCTTTTATCTATTCACCCAACACATCCCCTACCTGTGAAGTTTATTAATTCAGCCAATAAATCGATTAACCCCTTCTTCCACCTACTCACCCAACATATCCACCCCTTATTTATCTTAATCAATAAGTCAATACATCAAAAGTTTCTCTGTTTCACCCATTCAACTAACATATCCAACAGCTCGCTACTATATTGATTCGGTAAATCAATAGACAGCCAAAATCTTTTATCCACTCACCTTATATATACACTACATCTTGACTTAATCCAATCGGCATACATCGACTAAATCACTATTACACTCATTCAACGAACACATCCACCACTTCGCTACTTTATCCCATCAGCCAAAACAAGCACACCCCTTAACTCAAACTTGATCCATTCGGCAAATATATTGACCGCTTCCCTCTTTCATCCTCTCACCAACACATCCATTATAGCTCTTATTTATCCAATAGGCAAATACATCAATCGTCTCCATCATTCATCCAGTCACCCAGCACATCCACTATTTCTCTAACTTATCTAATTCGTCAATACAACGAACAACTCCTTATTTCATCCACGCACCCAACACATTAACCGCATCCCTCCTTTATCCATTTGGCTCCTACAATTACTAACTCCCTCTTTCATACAGTCATCCAACACATCCACAACCTCGCACCTTTATCAAATCATCCAATAAATTAACCATCTCCCTATCTCACCCAAACACCCAACACATCCACCACATCGTAACTTTAGCCAGTCAATACATCACTGCATCTCTCTTTCACTCACTCACCCAACATAAACTAAATCGCTACTTTTTTTAATCGGTCAATAAATTAATATCCTTCCTCTTTCATTCACTCAGCTACAAATCCACTACCTCCCTACAAAGCCAATGGCCCAATACATCCACCGCTTCCCTCTTTTTTCCACTCACCCAATACATCTATTAGCTACCTAATTCATCCAGTTTGCCAAAACATCAACTGCCTCCCTCAATGATTCAGTCACGCTAACATCCACTATTTCACTACTTAATCAAATCAGCCAATTAATGAAACACCTCCCTCCATCATGCACTAACCAAACACATCATCTACCCTCTACTTACTCATATCAAATAGGCCGATACATCGAGTACTTCCAGGTTTCATACATTCACCCAACACATCCATTATTTCCTTACTTTATTCTATAGACCATTATATCGATCGCTCCCTCTTTCATCCACATACACGATACATTCTCTACCTAACTATTTTATGCCTCG
The DNA here is from genome assembly GCA_963969495.1 of Ceratothoa steindachneri. NCBI lineage: Eukaryota > Metazoa > Arthropoda > Malacostraca > Isopoda > Cymothoidae > Ceratothoa > Ceratothoa steindachneri. The sequence continues at coordinate 93,726,410 of OZ018320.1, forward strand.
ACCGCCTCCCTCTTTCCGCCACTCACCCAACACATCCACTATGCCCTTACTTGGTCAAATAATCCAGCACGTACATCAACCACATCTCTTTTTTCCCACTCGCATACAATATCCACCAAATCGTTACTTTATTCAATCAGTCAATACAGCAACCGCCTCCCTCTTTCAACTATTTATCTAATACATACAATACCTCCCTACTTTATCAAATCAGCCAATGCATCGGCTAACTCCCTCTTTCACCCACTCACCAAACACATCCACTAGTTCGCTACTTTATCCAATCAATAAATACATCAACTGACTCCATCTTTCACCCATTCAACCAAAACATCCACCAATCACCACTTTATCCAATAGGTAAATACATCTACCGCCAACATCTTTTTTCCACACACCCTACATATCCAGATTTCATCAATCGGACAATACATTAACCACATCCCTCTCTCACTCACTCACCAAACACATCCACCAACTCGCTACTCTATCAAATAAATCAATAGATAAAACGCGTCCCTCTTTCATCAATTAACACAAAACAACCTCTACTTCCCTACTTGATCCAATCAGTCAATACCAAGTTTTGCAAAAGTTCTGTTGCACTTTGTTGTTTTTTTTTATCTTCCAAAAGGTTTATTCGGGTGATTACACCGTGGCCGATTACAGTCACATCTTGGCTACGAAAGTCATGCCGTGGGTGAGTAAAATCACAAAGAAGGCAGATTACGTCTTTTAGCCCGAGGGTGCCCCGGTTCATACTGCCAAGACCGTGCAAGAGTGGTTGGGGTCGAAAGTAAACTTCTGGTCAAAGGATTTTTTGGTGTCTGCAGTCGCCCAACCTTATTCCCCTTGAATAAAGAGTGTAGGCACATCTCAGAGCAAGGCTTGCAAGGTCCGTCACAGCAACGTCAACGAAATGAAATCTTTCGTCATCATCGTCTGTCCCAGCATGAGGAACGTGTGCGCTGCCGCCGAGGGTGGCCAAATGGATTAAGGTTACAATTTAACCACATATTATTAGGAGAAAACAATAATAAACGTGTCTAACTGCATTGAAAATACCATTGTTCCCTTTGTGAGAACGTTATAACTAGCGTAACAGGACTTTTGCAATAGCCGGTATATCAACCGCTTCCCTCTTTCACATACCCAACACATCCACATTATCCCTAATTTATTCAACTCGCCAATATATCGCCGGCTCCCTAATTCATTCCCTCACCCAGCACATCGTATAATACTTTAAGTCAATATATCAATTGCCTACCTCTTTCATCCACTCAACCAAAACATTCACCATCTCCCGAATTGATCCAATCGGCCAATACATCGACTGCTTCCATCTTTCCTCCACACACACCAACACATCCACTAGATCTATAATTTATTCATTTTGCTAATACATCAACTGCCTCCCTCATTAATCCACTCATCAATACACCCCCTACCTCCTTACCTTATTCAATCGGCCAACACATCTATCCCCTTTCTCTTTCATCCACCCACTCGATACATAATTTACAACCCTACTTTATGGTATCAGCCAATACATCCAGAGACTACATCTTTCATCCACTCACCCAACAATTCCACGAACTCTTACTGTAACAAATCAGCCAATACATCGACTACGTCCCTCTTTCACCCACTCCTCCAAAATACACACCACCTCTCTACTTAATCCAATCAGTCAATATATAAAACGCTTCCCTCTTTTAATCACTCACCCAAAACATCCACTACCTCTATAATTTATCCAAACGGCTAATACATAGAACACCTCCCTCTTTCACCCACTCACCCAAAATCTATCCAATCAGTCAATACATCAACGGCCTATCTCTTACACCTACTCACCCAACACATCCGCCACTTCCTGACTTTATCTACTCGGCCAATACTTCGACCGCTTCCTCCTTTTATCTATTCACCCAACATATACACTATCTCCTGACTTTATCCACTCAGCCAATACATCCTCTTTCATTCAATCCTCCAACACATACACTCCTTTCCTACGTAATCCAATCATTACATACATCAAACAGATCCCTCCTTCATCCATTTACTCAACATATCCACCACCTAGCTACTTTTCCCAATCAGTAAATACAGCAACTTACTCCCTCCTTCATCTATTCACTCAACACATACACTACCTCAAAACCTGATCGGCCAATGCATCAACTAACTCCCATTTTCATCCAATCACCCAAAATATCCACCACCTCGATATTTCATCTACTATGTCAATACACCAAACGCCGACATCTTTCATGTATACACCCTACATAACCAGTGTCACCCAACTTTTATCAATCCTACAATACATTAATCACCACCCTCCTTCACTCACTATCCCAATATATCCACCAATTCGTTTCTTTATCCAATCAGTCAATAAATGAAAAGCCTCCTTCTTTCATCCACTAGCCCAAAACATCCTCTACCAGTCTACTTAATCTATTTTGCCATTTAATCGACCGCATCCCTCTTTCATCCACAAAACCAACACAACCACCACCCTCATTCATCTACTTTCCCAACACATCCACTATCACAAGACTATGTGCAAATGGCGAATACAACGAACATCTCCATCTTTCATCCACTCAACTAACAGATTCACGCCTCCCTAATTTCTCTTTTCCCCAATGCACAACACATCCATCACATCGCTACTTGATCACATCAGACAATACATTCACCGCTTTTTCTTTCATTCTTTCATCTAATCAATCAACACTTCTGTTACTTCCCTACTTTATCCCATCGATTAATATATCGACCTCCTCCATTTGTCGCCTACTCACCCAACGCATCCACAACATCGCTACTCTATCCAATCAGCCAATACTTCAAACGGCTCTCTCATTCAACAATTCACCCAACACATCCTCTACTTCCCTACTTATCCAATTTTCAAATACAACGATGCTCCCTTTTTCAATCCATTCACCAAACACATCCAATAGCTAACTAATTTTCCATTTTGCCAAAACATCAACCAACTCCCTCATTTATCCACTACTTCTCTACCTTAAATATTTGGTCAATATATCTATCCACTCCCTCTTCCATCCATTCACCCGATACATCCTCTACCTCCCAACTTTATTCAATAGAGCAATATATCACCCATCTCCTTCTTTCATCCATTCATCCAACACCCATTACTTCCCTACTTTATCAAATTAGCGAGTACATCAACCACTTCCCTCTTTCACCCACTCATCCAACACATACATTACCTCTCAACTCTTTCCAATCATCAAAACTTCAACCGCCTTCTCTTTAATCCATTCCCCGAACACATCTACTAGCTCCCTAACTTTACAAATCAGCCAATACATCCACCACCTTTCTACTTTATCCAATCAGTCAACGCATCGGCCACCTATCTCTTTCATCCAATCACCCAATACATCCACTACCTCCCTACTTTATCTAATTATCCAATACATCGACTACATCTTTCTTTTATCTACTGATCCAACAGATACACTTCCTCCCTACTTAAGTTAATCAACCAATACATCGACCACCTACTTCTTTCATTCTCCTCACCCAACATATCCACTACCTGTCTATTTTATCCAATCTGACAATAAATCGACCACTTCCATCTCTCATCCTCTCACCCAACACATACATTACCTCGCAGCAATATCCAATCACCAACACATCCACCACCTCCCTCACCGGCAAGGAAATGTTCGGTGTAGTATATATAGGTAACCTTACTGAGGAGACAACTGGAGGATTGCGTACCTTTCCTGCCTCAACTATCAGAGCACGTACCCTACAACCCTGATGACTGCATGAAAATCTGTGTTTATATATCTTCCATACATTTTCACTTTCTCTATCTTCTCCACTTTCTTTATAGATCTTCCTAAGGAACTTTCTTTTGAGATGCCCTCGTCAGTTTTCACTCTAAATTAGAAAAATCCACTAGTTCTATCGAATCCACCACCACCCCGTAATATTATTCAGTTAATCAACTCATCCACCACCAGCATATTTTATCCACTCAACTAACACAGCTCCCAATTTTATCTACTCACTTAATAGATCTATCACAGTCCTATTTCACCCACTCCCCCAACACATTCGCCGCCTCTCTATTTTATTCATTCTACTTTCACATCCACCATATATTTTTTTCCGATTCACCCACACATTCACCGCCTTCTAATTCTATTATGTATAACATCACAACTAAACTACCACCTACTTATTTGATCTATTACACCAAAAACATGCATCATTTCACAATTTTATTCTACGCAACAAATATCCACCATCTCTCTCATTTACTCTCATCTAACACATCCATTCCCGCTTATTTTATCCAGATAACCAACATCGTGTCACCCCCCCTCCCCTATCTTATCCTATACAACAACAAATCATACACCTCCCTCCTCTCAGCCCCTCATCTAGCACATAAGCAACATTCCTAATTTATCCATTCACCTATGAATTGCACCACTTTCCTAAGTCAACACATGCACTACAACCTTATTTTACCCGTCCAACAACAACTCTCTCAACAACAAAACACCACTTCCCTATTTTACACAAAACATGTCCCAATTTTATGGTCTCAAACAAAGCCCCCACCAGCACCACCTTAATTTATCCATTCAACCACCATATCCATTGCCTCTCAATATTATCCACTCAAATAACACACCCACGGCCTTCTTATGTTATTTACCCACCCAACAAATCCACCACCTCCATATTTTAGCCACTTAACCATCACCATCACCACCTGTCAATTTAATCTTCTAAAACAACATATCAAAACATCCCTCCTTCACTCACTCACGTAGGCCTCACATGGAAGTGTTAGGTATAGCATAGGCCAACATATTAGAGCTGATATATGTAGGTTTCATACCCTTCTGGCCCTAATTACTGCAGAAAAACCTGTAGTTGTATGTATATCTTTCAAACTTTTCTAACTTCCTTTATTCTGACCACTTTCTTTACAAAGCTCTGCTTACAAGCTTTCTGGGGAAGATGCCCTCGTTGGTTTTCATATGAAATTAAAAAATCACACTCAGCCAGTACATGAACCATCTCCCTAGCTTACCTACTCAACCAACTCATCCACCACCTCCTTATTTTATCCAGTCAACTAATATATTGACAACATCCATACTTTACCCACTAAACGATAACATCCACCAAACCCTATTATACCCTTTTAACAAACCTAATTAACCCAACTTAACTTTAGGAAATCTACAATTATGAGATTTAAGGAATGAGGACATTAATAATCGCCTCCCCCCAAAAAAAAAAAAATTAAATAAAAAATATGCATTTCAAAATGGTGCGAAGCCACACCCTGATGTTAAGGGCGTCAGATTTGTCCGTTTCCGGAAAAATTCTCCTTTCTAAGACACGGGTTGACAGCCTCTATTCCAGATGCAAAACGCCTCCCTAGCCTCTGGGTATTTTCCGAAAATATTCAAGGCCTTACACAAGGATCCAAAACAAACAAACAGCTATAGGCCTTTTGCTCTCTTAGAGCACTTAGGCAAAATACTAGAACGTATGGTAAACACCCGCCTGCGGAGCTTCCTGAAGGAGGAGAACTGGTTCTTCCTCTGTCAGTACGGCTTCAGGAGAGGGCCAGTCCACCGGACCGGTGATCACTATCGTTCACTACTTAATAAAAAATGCACGACAATCACGACAAAAAAACACTTGCTATCAGCGAGGATGTCGAGAAGACCTTCGACAAAGTGTGGCACGAGTGGCTCCGTTAGAAACTCGCTAACAACACGGAGCTGCCTCTTTCCGCCAGAAGGCTCCTATCGCACTACCTTACTGACAGGGAGTGCTACATACAATACAACAACTCAACATCATGCCCATTCATGCCCTGTGCTGTAGTACCCCAGAGCAGCGTGTTGGCCCACACACTCTTCATAATCTACACCAGGGGTCTACAAAATAAGGCCCGCGTGCCAGATCTGGCCCGCGAGGTCAGTTCATCAGGCCCGCGGCTGCACTGTGAAACAAATGAACATTTGAAATAGATTCTCTTGATAAAATGCTGCAATTACAAAGCAAATATTGATAGGATCTTAAAAGCTAAACGCCAGTTTCACAAATCTCACTAACCTTTTTTGCTGCTTAGATTGTGAGACTTGGATATGTGCGCACTGGGTGTGATAATAATATCTTATTGCTAACGACGACTTCTTTGAAAACTTTTTGGTAAATAAATATGTTTGTTGTCTTTATTTTTTGTGTATTTTGTGTATTGGTAAATAAATATGTTGGTTGTCTTTATTTTTTGTGTATTCACTATATTGTATTGAACAAAATTGTTATGCGGCCCGCGCTCGTCATTCTCTCAGTTATCTGGCCCACTGTGGAAAAGGTTTGGCGACACCTGATCTACACGAACGACACTCCACGTCTAGAAGAAAACTGCACACGCACACACACACACACACACACATTATCGTCTCCAGCGTGTGCCCTGACATTCTTGCGCGTCGGGCACAAATAATACTAAATGAGAAGACAGAGTACGAGGACATGCGGCTCATAACCACTAATGATTAGAAGACACTGGTGACACTATACATGTAAAACATACAAATATACGTGACATACCCAACCAACAATACCCAGCCCCTGTAAGACTCACATACAATCCCGCAACAAAAATACTCGGGGCAACATTTAACAAGTACCTTCACTTTCACACACACCAAAACACTTCACAAGCCAAAGCCAAACGAATAAACAACATACTGAAGAGGTTTTACATAAGTCAGACCAGCAGCCTGAACCATTGTACACCTAAATCACAGCATTGCGTGTCGTTTTCCTTGATTCTGTAGAGACACCGACGCGCCGAAGTGTCCCAGACACGACGTTTCGGCGATCTAGGCAAGCTGTCGATATAGCAAGACATCTACCCTTGCTGAGCCTATCTTCCACTCTCGCCAGTCCAACACTACTATTGCACAACATACCGAAATATACTTCGCACCAGTGTTTAGCCACTTACCTATCTCCCTTCTCCTATCCCTTCATAAGTTATTTACGACCGCTCTTCTCTGACTAAATGATCTAATATGCTCCCACAGTGATCGCTCTCTTTTTCTTTCTATACTTGCCTTGCCTTTGTTTTCTTTTCATTCGATTCGATTCTGATTCCACCATTCTTTATCATTAAAGGAGAAAAAGAATACCTACAGACAATTTGAAGATGATCGCATAGATCGAAAGCTCAGCTATTAAAGTTTGTTTTTTACCAAACGCAATTATTTAAAAAAGAGAGATGAACGTAGGAGAAAATGGCCAACATAAGACAATAAGAAAAATAGAAAGTTCTCAAAGAAAATTAATCAAGGCAAAATATACAATAGTCTTTAACAAAATCTGCATTCAAGAAAGACTAATATACAGGGTGACCCCACAAAACGGGCCTGCACACACTTTTTGTGATATATCCTTCATTCATTCACTAATCACCCTTACTTTGCAGAACATGACATAAGCAACGCCTTGAACAAAACTAGATATCAATGGAAGTTCCAGCAAAGAATATACTGCGTCAAACATTATTACAAGACAGGCTCGTTCAAGAATGTGCAGGACACTTTCGTGCATCAGTTCGAATGTGAAAAAGCCCCCTCCAAGAGCAGAATTCAGGACTGGATGGACCACTTCGAGAACTATGGGACAGTGAAGAACCTCAATGCAGCCAGTGACAACCGCCCAAGCCATTCAGAACATCCTTAACCTCCTTTGAACCTCAGATGAAGCTCACTTCCATCTTGAATGAAAGGTAAACTCGAAGACAAATGTCTTCTGGGGGACCTCTAGACCAAATGAGGTAGACAACAGGCCCATGAATTCCCCTAAGTGCATGGTATGGACTTTAATATCAGCCAGAGGCATCATCGACCATTATTCTTCGAGGAATCTGACGCGACAGTGACAGTCAGCAAGGAGCGGTATGTTGAGGTCCTCAAAACGTTCAAGGGGGAGCTACATACCCTGTTCCCGTCGCTTATGGGGAAGTTCTGGTTCCACCTCAAACCTGTCCCGAGATTAGCTGAAAGAGAACTTCGGTGGCCGTGTGATCAGTCTCAAGACTGATTTTGAGTGGGCACCTCACAACTCAGACCTTAGCCCCCAAGATTTCTTTATCTACCCTACCCACAGGGTATGGTAAAATTACCGTCCTTGCAGGTTTCAACTCCGGCCAATTCCAGGATGCCTCTCGACTTCGAGTTTTGCAGTGGGCTAGACCAAAAACCTCCTTTTCCCTAACTCTTCAATTTTGCCCTTACAAGAGAAGGGCATAGTCTACGTTCTTGGGACAAGGGATAGGCAAGGAGGTGGGTAAGGGTGTCATGTTAAACTAACAAACCTGGGGAAAAGTTCTCATCTTTAATTACCTGTCTTAATGGAGAGGATTTTGTGTCGGTGAGGCGTAAGACTGTGGACTGGTGGACCTTCATTACGGCGCTTGGTGAGGGTATGCTTCAAAAACATCAGTCGTGATAGCTGTTCTTTGGCGCCGCTGGATGACATTATCTTCAGACTTTTGAAAGACTACCTCCTCCTTTACTGGGCGGTACTGAGGAAGATATGTAGACTCTTCAAAGTTCGGCGAATGACTGTATGAGAGAAAAGGTTCTAAAGGTGTATGAAGATAGAAATTAATATTATAAATTATAGGAAAGCGTTTAAATTGTAAATGTGTAGAGTAGATGTGTGCATAGTGTCCAGGTGACTGGATCGTCCTTTCTCTTAATTATTCTTTACCTATTTTACCCTTAACTTTCCTCTTACCATGATCTTTTAGTCTCGATCTAATCACTCGATGTTAATCTTTATTCTCCACTTTCACTTTACTTCGCTTGCAGCCTTTTCTTTACTTACTAGTTACGAGGGGCGGTCAATAAGTTTTGCAATTCGGATATAAGGAAACGAGATATGAGGAAAAGGGTTTTATTATTTTCAATATAACTACCCTCGACTTCAATGCACTTGAGCCACTTGTCCCTGAGGCTTCGAATTCCTGACAACCAGAAATCTCGCGAATGCTGTTCAATCCAATCCTGGACGGCGAGCTGGACATCTTCATCGTCCCCAAACCGGCATCCTGGTAGTGCAGCCTTAAGCTGGCGGAATAAAAAGTAGTCGCTAGAGGACAGATCTGGACTGTAGGGAGAATGGATGAGCTCCTCGAATCCGCACTCGCATAGGGCAGCTTACGCAACTCTGGCCTTGTGGACTTTGACGACGTTGAAGTCGATCATGGGGCGTGAGGTTTCTAGAGACCCAACGGGTAGAGACCTTGGTCGTGGCCAAATTGTCGTGGATGATGTTGATAACAATTCCATGTGATATTCCAAGTTCTTGCTCGATTTCTTCGACCTTCACCCGTCGATTTTCGAGGATCATTCTCGGCACACGGACCACATTGTCCTCGTTGGTCAGGTCTGATGGGCGTCCTGGACGGGGGTCATCTTCAAGGGACTCACGACCATGGCAGAACTTCCTATTCCAGCGAGCAATGGTTGTATAGGAAGGGGCAGTGTCGGTGTACACTAAAACCATGCGTTCATGGATCTCTTTTGCATTCTTGCCTTCCTTGGTTAAAAATTTGATCACTGCGCGGTGCTCAACCTTCTCCATTGTTGAAAAATTTGTGACTGACGATCTGCGATCAGCTACTGCTTCTTAAATAGACGAGGCAGGAGTGTGCGTCTGCAGGTCCTGACCTGTCATAACTTGTCCTAACACCCCCACAAACAACACTCCCTCTACCTCTGTTTTGCCCTACTGATTCGCAAAACTTATTGACCGCCCCTCGTATGGGTTCATACAACTGCTGATCTATATTTATGTCTTTCTCCTACTGCTTGGAAATTGAGATATCATCACAATTCGCTCTCTTAGTCTCAGTCTATTCCCCCAGCCATTTCTCAGTTCCTCCTCGTCCTCCCTCAAATTTTCTTCGCCATTGCATGTAACACTATATTGACCAGTTTCATTTTAAATTATCTATGTATTTCTTCCTGCCTTCTCATATACAACCTCTTAGTGCCTGTAATCTATCGGATATCTTGAGTTTGCACACTCTTGAGTTTAGCCATTGCACTCTTCGTAGTACCATGAAACGGAACAGACGGTACAGTAGGGTGGCTATAACTATCGCGAAATAAAGTTTCCTTTTATGTTCAGGCGACAGATCTGAGAACCTCTCAAATTGTGGTAACTTCATCTTAACTGTTATTATCCTTTCCAATTCATGTATTGTGTATCCGGTTTTACCTAATTTAAGGCCCAACACTTGTTTCGTACCCATACTCATATCACTTGCCCTCAGCACTAATGCTTTCCACCTTTCTTCTGTTGACGGGTATCACGACGAACTTATCGCTATTTTTCATAATATTACATTTCCTCTCGTACTTATTTAGGTTCAGGATCTCTTTAGCTGTAATTTTGGCTGCCTTCCTTGCTGTTCTATACGAAGTTGCGATAATTTGGGTCACATCATCCGCGAACTGCACATAGGCTGTTTTACCGCTTAGAGGGAATAGAAGATCATTCGTATACATGGCGTGGAGGACTGGGAGAAAAAGCTACCCTGAGGGATGCCCTCTTTGGTCTTAAAGGTAGGGCCTTCATAACAACCGAATGCCACATAGATCTTCCTATTGCTTATGAAGCTGCATAACAACCTGGTCATTATCTCCCCAAGTTCTATCCCTACCAACTTATGCTTGGCTCTATCCCTACATACCTTGCCAAACGCCTGCTGCACATCACACGCCACGAACTAAGTCCATCATTTTACCCTCACTCTTTGTTTTGGTCAGCTTCTCCGTTATTAGCTTTAGGGCCATCTCTGTACCTTTCTTACTTCTGAGCCCCTAATGTTGGGGGCTGAAGTTACGGTTCGTCTCGAGGTGCTCCACCAGTTTTCTACATACGATTTTTCCAAGATCTTGACGATAAAATTGAGCATTAGATAGGTCTATAAGCGTTTAAGGCTGTATATCACTTGCTCAGTTTCGGCACAAATATCATTTTGGCTACATTTAACCTGTCCGGGAAATAGTCGATGCTCCAGCTTGAGTTGTAAATTTCCAAAAACCCCTCCAGTAGGTTTTCTGGTAGCCTGATTATACTCGCTCTCGTCAGTCTTAATAGCACTGAGGATTTCTGTTTGAAGGCTTAGACTACCATTCTTAGTTCTCAGGTACTTATTTTACCACCGCCTAGGTTACCCTCCTCTACAACGTTAGAGCTCGATATCCGGTCTAGCGGATATGTTTCACCCAGTTGAAGATTCGGTTCCTCCATAATCCTGGCTTCTCGTTCCATTATCTATAACTCAGCAGTTGGACCTATATTTCCCGTCAGTTGGTTAATAGATTCAATCTCTCTCATAGACGTTATTATCTAGGTTGACCACCTTGGAGCCGGGATGGCTCGCACCGGCACTTTAGGTATACAATACTACTCCAATTCCTTTCTCTTTACTTCTATTCTTTCTAGTTCCCGGTCAATATCCTCTACTCTTTTCCCTTCCAGTGCTGATGGATGGTACTACCCCCAGCACGTTCGGAATTTACCCCAATCATCCTTTGCGTATTGTGTCCTGACTGGGCTTGGTTTGGATTGAGTAAAGTGCCAGCAATACCGTTATGGAATTGTGATCCGTCGAGAACACGGGGCCCAGTCGGACATACATGTTCCAGTGGAAATCCATACTCGTTAGGATTATGTCCAGCTTGGTTGCTGCTCTTTCGGTTACGTACGAAGAGAACTCCAGTTTAGCTCGTATCACTGTATCCCTCTGGATCAACAGATCCAAGTTTTTCCCGATATTGTTCTATGAGGTATATCCTGAATGCCAGGAGCGCGCATTCCGGTGGCCAAGGACAATCACCAGAGTGTTCCTTCCGAATACTCTAAATACGTTATGGAGGGGAAATTCATTTCTTCTTAGAGGTTGGTACCCGCTCCATTACTACCATTGGGTCTGTCTGGGTATACAACTTTATTGCTACATAACTTTTATCTAGCTCTTACAACTCTTTATGCTCAATACCTTTCTTAACCGCAATTATTATACCGTCTTAACTCTTATTGAAGTGACTCTTCATGTAGGTATAATAATTATGCAGCTTCAGCACGTACTTTTCTACTCAACTCGTGCTTACTTATCACTCTTACATCAGGGTCCTCCCTGACTATCACATTCCAGAAATGTTTTTTCTTATTATTTAATCCGTTTATATTAACCTCAACTATTTTCAGTGCATTAATTGTAGTGCCAATTTTCTAATTACACTCTAAACCTTTTCGGCTGCCCATTCCTTAATTTTCTAAAATTCTCCGTCCTTAGGAGATGGCATCTGTCCGCTGTGATCTGAAATCTACACAGCAATGGCCCTTTCTCTACGTAACATCTGACGGGTATTCGGTTTGGTGTGGCCACTTTAATTTCCCGTCGACAATGTAGTCTATGATCCTCACTACATCCAGGTCCTTCGGGAACTCGTTCCCAAAAGTGGTTTAGAGGAGTAGATCAACCTCCTCACAAGTTAACGTTACCTCATTTACCCTCTCAAACTCGTTACCTCCTACCTTTGCCTTGGCCATTTTCCTCATTTCTCTTTTTTTCTCTTAATTTTTATTCTTCTCCTCTCTTGGGACATCCTCCTCTTAACTCTCCTCGCTTTTGGATTCCGAAGTGGAGCACTCTGAGTTGGAGTCTTTTTCCGTCGCCTTCTTCTTCGTGCTCCTTTTCTTCTTCTCAGTTATGTCGTTCACTGTCCTCCCCCCCCCCCCTTTTCAGCCACTACCGCTACCTCTTCCTCTTCAATTATTTTTATTTTAAGTATATCTCGTGAAGGAGGATTTTCCGAAGACCAAAGTGTTCTCTTCATTCCAGGTTATCTACATTGGCCATATGAACGTCTTGCTGAAAACTAAAATTCGAGACCGATAATACGAGTTCCAGATGGTAGGCATGGCGCTGGAAAATTGAAGGATAGCCATCTTGCTCAAACTTATTTGAGATTTTATAAAGATCTCCCACTGAATCGCTAATAAAAGAGCTTCAATTATCATGCGTCCCTTTTGGCAAATTAAAGTGAGGAGTCATTCGCTCACTACTTTTCCATACGAAGCCTCTATGTTTGGAACCAAATATTGTCATACTCTGACTCATTGATCCAAAGAACCTTTTTCCACTCATTAATTGCCCACTTCTAATGTTTTTTTAGCCAAAGCTAACCTCTTTGCTCTGTGTGAGGGTATGGAACGTACATACTCGCATGCCGCCAGACAATCGTGGGAACGAAATAAATTGGTCGTTTGAGTTGACCTTCTTCTCCTCTCTCTCTCCCCCCACTCTTCCCCCGACTGGCGACAGGAAGTCTGACGAAAGAAGGCCTATCTCACAGAGAAGCCTAAATTCTATTTGCCTTCTTTATGATACCATGGATATTGTCCAGAAGGCGCTGCGATAAGCGAATTGTCGTGAATGGAATCTCTCTCTCGATTTCCCACAATCCGCGGTATAAATAACATCGCCGTTCATCTCTCTATAGCAGTGTCCCAAACCTACTCGCGTAATCCTCACGTTGAACGAGAGTCGTTGCCGTAACGTATCGACTGTCAACGCGCCGCCGTGATAACTTGGTCGCTGTATCAAAGTGTTCCTGGAAGTAAATCCCGCCCCGCAGAGTCTGTGACTAGAAGAATACGCTCTGTTGCTCAACGTAACTTGAGAAAGAAAAGGAACATCTAAATAGTTCGTGGAAGTTACAATTTGTTAGTGTCACATCCAGTTAGGAGTGAACTAACCGGAACTGCAGTCAGCAGCCCCGAACCCATCGTCTTATCCCCCCTCTCCCCGAGAACTCGTGTTAACGCCACCCGAACCACCCCGTCTGGACCTGAGTAGTCGTCTCTCCAATCCATCACAATTAATGGTAATCTGTAAACCTAGTGTCCCTCAATTCTTAAATGACCTATTTAATTAACAGTGATTGATACTCCCATTGAGTCATTATAAATCTAGACGCTTAACGTCAGTGTTTAATATATAATCCTTAATTTTGCCTGTTTAACTATTGCTAATTATTATATTTATGTAAAGTAAAGTTTATTTTTTGTACGTGTGTTTATTTGTGGCTCCTCCTTTTTGACGTACTCTTGGCAAGACTTTAATTAAGACTCCCTTCGGCTAATTTATTCAACCTGTATTATGCACTCTTAGAATTCAACAATTACAAACCTCCCCCCCAGTAACAAGTGGGACTTTTATAGTGAGAATCCTGGCTACAGCACAACCCGCCTCTAACCAGCTTTTGCACGTTCAGTAGGAATTAAAGCCTACCTATATATATATATATATATATATATATATATATATATATATATATATATATGATCGTAGATTGAGTCATAGGGTCAATACCAAAAGCGGTGTGTCCAGATGAAGGACTAGAATAATTGTTGGACCAGACTATGAGCAATTCTACGACACTCTATTACAATGTCTCAACAGAGGTTTATTTGTTCTCAGTCGAACGAAAAGCCCAGCTTCTCTAAATCTCCTCTTTATTGATGGGCAGGAGACGTTTGCTTTGTCGGTGGTGTTTAATTTTGGAGCTACTTCTTGGGCATTAAAGAGGCTGGTTTGGAGAGATTTCACAGTGATGAACTTACACTGTATCTTTGAGGATTTCTGGGCTCTCATGTCATTTGTCTATCCTGTAGTATACCTGTCTCTTCAGACTTCTTGATAACATTCTCCACTGTACTGTCGGGTAAGTTTTCGGATATTTTTTATATGACATTCTTTCCGGAAAGTTATGATGCTTTTCCATTTCAAAATGAATTTTGAGCTCTCGAGAGACAATAATTACCGATGAAGATGATTTTTAAGCTAATTGAAGCATACAGGCTTTCAAAAAATGTGAGGACAATTACTGAAAAATGGAAAAACAAACGTTGATTAAAATAAATGAAATCTATTCTGCCATGACATATTTAGGATATTAACAATAGAATTATAGATATAAATTTTAAAAATTACTTTTCATAAATTAATAACATCATTTAGGAAAACTTATATTTTAAGCAATGTAAATATTGAAGATAAAAGTCAGAATTTCTCTTTCTCTTTCAAAATCTGTATTCTTTAAAATTATTTATAATGAATCAATTGTCAAAATTTGGATAATAATTTTGTGAATTCAAGTTTTATTGAAAACCTTTTAGAGGTGGTAGTGTTTATGGCTGGTAGTCTATATATATGTAGGGTCGAGGCGCTCTTTAATAACACTTTGCTATTCTCGACTCCAATACGCAGGAAGTCAAAGAATCTCAGTCTTCGCAGAAGAAACTTTTATTTTACATAAATAAACTTCTTGCGTGGTCAATTAATTAAACAATGAACCAAAGTCTTTCCGCCTTTTTAAATGAAGCAATGCTATTAGTATTGAATGGTTGAGGATTGGTTAAATTACTTGAATTGAATATGTAACTCACGAATGAGTTTGCACCGTGAGGTGATTAATTATGGCTGCAAGTCAACAAAGAATCGCGGCGAGCAACTCAGGCAAGATGAATGACCTAAAATGAATTGAACAGCTTTGCAAGGCCAGTTGAGCAAATGAGAACCAACGACATCCGTGAGGCTACGGTGAATTGAATTGAATTAATACATTAAATTGAATTGCATGAGCTGAATGAATAATTCCAATGAATGACAATTTGCACCAAGTCATCTTTAAATAGGGATTTTAATTTTCCAGGGCATGCCCATTTAACTTCTTAGCTAAACCACTTTCTCCCAAACATATGAGAGGTTTTCCAGTGTGGCAATTGGTCAGTGGATATGTGACTGAGTTAGCTTAGAGAATAGTGTATGGGCAGATCTCGGCGTCTATCTGCGCGTGTTCATGTATGGTCGTTTTTGGATGAGATTAGACTTTTTAGTTCGTTTGCTCCGTAAAAACATATCTAATTTCTCTTCTCGTCGCAGCATTGATTAGCGAGGGTTGAAATATCTTTAGCAGTAGGTATCACGTTAGGGATAATTTAAGTGTTTGAACTTAAGGTTAAAGGAAAAATCTTAATTGAACTGATAAAAGTGCAGTCTGGAATAAGGAAAGAGCTGACTAAAACATACATATTAGAAAGATCCCGAGGAAAATAAAACAAGTTAAAACAGAAACATTTAGAGCGACCACTACCTATTTTTGTTCAATCTGAGAATAATTTATCAAAATAGATAAAGACAGTCAGGTAATCAGATGGTTGCAGTCAATGAGCATGAAGCTTTGGTCAGAGAGTTGGGGTAAACAATCTCCTCGGCTGAGATTAAAGTTCCGGTTGTTTGTGTAGGAATGATTCTGCCTATCTCTTTGCTTTGTTTGATGAATATGCACAGATTTAAATTATTTAATTCGATATGATGTTCATTGTTGTCCTGGTGTTGATATAGTGCCGAGTTTTCATCTCCCGTTCGGAGACTGTTTATATAAACCTTCTGTAAAATTATTTGTTTTTTTATATATTTTGTTTTTCGTTTCGTAAAAGAATTCATATTAGCGCAAAGTATAATAATAATGATAATTTTTATACGACACTCTTCAAGGCCATTGGCCTTCAGAGACTGTTCATCTATAGAGTATGGAAAAACTATAAAGAAGAAGTGGGTCTTTAAGAAACTCTTGAAAGCATCAATGTAGGGCGATGACCGCATCGCAAAAGGCAGATCATTGGACATTATCGGAAAAAAACGCAGAGAAAACACGATCGCCTATGCAGCAGAGCCAATACTGAGGAACAAACAGTAGGGGACAGAACCCGAACGTAGGATTATAGAGGGTCAGTTAGGAGGACAGGTAGAAAGGAGCTACTACACCTTTTAAGGTCTTATATGTAAACATAAGGGTGTTAAGGGCAATTCTGTCTGGAATGTGGAGCCATTGCAAATCGCAAAGCACGGTAGTTGCATGAGAGAAACGTCCGCAACGGGGAAGAATCCCAAGGACTGCTGAGTTTTGAACCAATTGGAGAGGTCGAAGATAGGGAGCCTTTAATCAAGCAAGATGTTGTAATAGTCCAGGTGGAATGTGTCAAGGGCATAAATAGTTATCTTAAAGTTGTTGTGGTCAAAGTTGGAACTGATGCAGTAGATGCAGTAGGGATTTGCAGAAAGTAGAGAGGGAATTTACAAGCCTTGGCAACAGAGGTTTTGAGAGATAACTTTCAAAGGTGACGACTTAACTGTATGATAAAATAGAGCATGGGAGGCCCTATGATTAAGATATGCAGGAAATATTTTTGCAATAAACTACCTATGTTTTGTTAAGGTTGAGTTTGAGAAAATTGCTAGAGAGCAAAGAGTAGATTTATAAGAGTTTCAGCGGACGATTCGAGATTCCTTGGCATCTACCCTTAGTTAATTGAAGAGAGCCGACGATAATAATGTTTGTTGGCAGGGTGTGTTAGTCTGCTGGAGGGTTGTGTGCGAGGAGACGAGAAAAACAAAACTAATGAGGAAGTGGACAGAAATAGTTGTGGCTGGGTCAGTTATAGTAACTATAAATTGAACGGAGGAAGCAACAAGATTATGTGTATTTCTACTTGCGTTAAGAGGGGGTGGAAGAAAAAGATTAAGAGAAAGAAAAAGACTCAAACAGAAGGTAAAATTCAAATATGTCAAGAAGTCGCATAAATAAAGAAATATTCAAGGGAATGTTGAGATCTCTCAACATAAGTAAAGTTGCAGTTGGTTTAGAAAGCTCTATGTTCAGAAATTTGCCGAGCTCTTCGAAGAATCTGTCCTGCCGGTGGAATGGCCCGAGGAACGATAAACGATGGCAATTTAAAGAGTGGAGTTTAGAGGCAAGGTTACTCGCAGAGAATTGGAAGGTCTTAGAGATTCTATTTGAATGGAAGAGGAAGGGATGTATGCGCGGCAGTAATTGAAGCACCCCTTCTCCGACGTCGCGTGCGTCTAGTAACGTGGATAAAAGAAAAAAATCTTGGAGTCACAGCAGCAGGCAAAACTGTATTTTGCTCTTCTAACCACGTTTCTGCGAAGCCAAAAATGGGCAGCTTCTAGGCTGATTTGAGGTCACAGATCAAGTTCTCTTTCCACAATGTCAGACCGCAACAATTTAAAGAGCCAGCAGACAGATGGAATGGGCATTTGAGGGATGGGGTGAAGTTCGTAAAAGTGGCAAGAGCTGGGATCTAATGGATATTTGTGTTGTGCTTATGATTGTGTTGAATGAATTTAAATTAATTTTATGTAAGCTCCTTTTAGTGCTACTTTCAATTGCTAAAGTAAGAAAATTTTGCAGGTGGGGGAGGGGGAGAGTTTTTTAAAGTTTTACGAGTATAAAATCGTTTCTTCGCTTGCAAATTTAAGTTTTCAAATTTAAGTTTTCGAATATAATTCATTTCAGCGTCTAGAAATTTGGGGCTGCAGATTCTTAGGACTCGAAGTAAAAAAAAAAATAAAATACCTTTTTTCCTGTAACTTCTGAATGAGGAGAGAACCAGTGAACATAAGCATCAGAGTAATTCCATGTTTAATATCTTGAAAACTAGTTTGTTCTGAGACTTAAAAGGACATGTCTGCCATAGTGGGAGAGGCCAGAGTAGTTTTATTCTTCACAAGTAAATATAAGGATAGATGTTATTTAAATGATTGAGGAGCTTTAGATGACTTAGATCAGGGGGGCGGGACTTTTGGCACACGGGACAAAAGGGGCAAGCCAAAATAATTTTTTGGCACGCCAAACTCAAGCTCACTAATAAACAAAATCCAACTTCATCCCTAAATTCTCGGTTTCAGCTGTATAAAACGCACTTTTATTAAGAACAATACTAAATAAAATGTAACAAAAAAACAAACACGGATAATGGAGTAGCAATAAAAAAGGTCAACAAACCGAAGTCGCGTACTATTAATTATTCTGACTTATGACCTTACAACCTTCAAAACCTTTAATAATTCCTGGACTAACCTTGGGAAGGCCTTTGTAATTATATCACTCGAAAGAGTATGTAAAACAACATAAAGGGTTTCAAATTTCGTTAAAATCGGATGAATAGTTACCGTGTTATTTAAAAAAAACTCATTGAAAAGTAAAATGGTTTCCATCCGCCCGACAGACCTACGAACCGACATAATAACTTATAGAGTCGTTAGCACACGACAAAAAAAAAGAAACTAACTTGCTATTCAAAGCCATCTAATTACACAATTATGATACCGGTATATTGATGCGAGTTACCTATTTAATTAGCTTTCTAAATTTGATAAAAATGAGTTATTGTTAAACTAATGTGAAATGTACTTTCCTTATTCGATGCTATGAAGCGCCATCTGCAACGTGATGTGCATTTGTGTATAATTTTAATAATTTTAGTAACAACGCGCGAAAGCTAGATAATACAAATATAGGGCGAGATATGGTCGTGTTATCCGATTTTATCGCAGACTTTCATATGTAAGATCGTGTTTTAGTCGTGGACTTTGGTCAAGGTTTTTTTTAAGGTAGTAAAACACATCCGTGGCCACCTTGCTGCCATGAATGAGTTTCATGCTGTTATCTCATCGATCTAAATATTTTGCCTACAATAAGTTCCTAGTAAATCATCCCTGTGTTTTGTTTTAATTTGATGACACAATAAGGCAATTAAATTGGTAACGCTTGGTCGGGACTTCGGTGGCCACGGAAGAGAATTCCAGCCTCAATTAGTGAGCATTTCTCGGAAACGGCGACTATACTACCTCTATATCACGACCGTAGCAGACTATATATACTCTTGGATAATACTTCTGAAAATCTGCTTCGATTCTTATTACGGTAGTATTGCTTTCAGTAAATGGTTGTACGACCACAATCGGAAAGATATTAAGGTCACATTGAAAATCTGAGCCTTTTGCGAGGTGGGGGATGGTGGGGGCGGGGTCTCTTCTGTAATGCACAGAAGTGTTTACTTTTAATTTCGAGGTAATCAGTCAATTTTGGAACAAGTACTCAAGGTAAATGCAAACAATGCGCTCTAATGGGGACGAAACACATACTGTACATCCGCCTATATATCCTCCATAACCCTATATTTTAAGAACGAGATTTTTTGAAGGTTTGAATAAGATTTTTTCTTTTAGTTCGGTTGTAACCTGAGTATATTTCAATTTGGTATCAAAGTTATTTCTAATAATTCCTTTATAATAGAAAAAAATGGTGAAGTTCAGAGATAAATATAAGTATCGAATTTTTGTGATTTTTTTAAAACTAAAAGAATTACAAATGGGGAAGTTTAGAAAATTGATTAAAATTTTGGCATGGAATTATTAGAGCAAATTTAGATGGAGAAATAAAAAGAATCATGCTAGGCCGTAGGAGACAGACCGAAGAAGAAGAAGAAGAACTACAGAACTACAGAACTACAGAATCTAGGACCAGCAAGATGAGCAAGGAGTCAAGCCTCCGCCAGACAATATTTATCTCAAATTTCGAGAATAAAATTTCGTGTTTCACGGCCCTGTAAAAATAAACAAAATTCGCGTCTTCCCATTTCTCAGCTTGGTGCGTTTTGATAAACATGTCAACACAGCTGTTTTGGATTCATCCCATAACCTTGGTGCAGCCCGAGAAAAACAAAAACGGTCTGGAGAGATATCTCTAGAGGCACCTTTCTGCGTGTGACCACGTGTGCGCGTGTAAGTGTATATGCGTATGGGTGTGTAAGCGTGTGAAAGAGTCACGAATTCATTTTGCCTATAGCCCTTACAAGAACAGTATATATTATTATTCACACGACAAAATGTTATATATTATTTACATGACAAAATGTTATATTTTTATTTGCATGATAGAATGTTATACACTTTGTGTGTGCCCATTTCAAGACGTCATAGGATTCCCATGACACTCATCTGCGAGGCTTCAACATTCTCCGCCAATACCACATTTCGAATGCCTCCAACTACTTCTCTCCTATCCCTGAGAGTCGTGTTTGAAGGCATTTGTGTGGGAGGTCGCTATAGATCCACGCGGCAGATAGTCTGAATGTGTTCTGTAATCCTATATTATATGTTTCACTTTATATTCTGCATATATATGTATATATAAGACGCTCGATCTGTTCCTGCGGCCACAACGTTCGTTGTTCGCTCATAACTAACGGGCATTCACATGTGCGCGTAAACTGCCGGGCGCGCGTGGTAAAACGTTTACTTATTGTAATTATATTATATGAATTATATGATATTATATGGTATATGATAAGGATGTTATATGATATATTATATTATATGATAGGGAGAGTGCGCAACTCTCTTGAATCTGCTTTCAACCCCCAAATAATACTAATAATATTATCAGCAAGTAAAGATATTTTGGGGCCACAATATAAGAATTTCAAATAATCTGCATCTCTAGGGTATTTATTTGCGAGAGGACTTTTTATCCCGGGCAACGCCGGGTAAATATGCTAATTATAATTCTAATAATTATTAATAATATTTTAACCTATTACTAGTATATGTTGGCCCATTTCTCTTACTTCGGTCATTCGCAAACGCTTGGGAGTCCATTGTTATGGATAAGTATATATAAGTATATGTTTGAAATTTGAATTTATTCAGCTATTTTCTTTGTAGGTTTCAATTTATTCATTAAGGGGTTCATATGTTTGGATTTATTCAACTATTTAGTGTGTAGGCTTGTGTTTATCCACGTTTTATTCGTATATGTGAATTTATTCAGCTATTTTAATGGTATATTTAAACTTATTCCTCTCTTTTGTTCGTAAATGTCGATTTTTTTGCCCTTGTAGATAGGATGTACCATTTTTTTCCGCCCCTCGCATCATGGACGAACTCCCCAACCCGATATTGAAATGTACATAAAGATCAGACTGACAACAAACAATGGTGGACTCCTTCATGAGTGTGGGGGTATGTGGATAGGAGTACCTCAATTGGGAACCCTATTACTTCATGGGTAGGTCTCAGGAACATAGAAGAAAGTATGTATGTAGTGTTGTGAAGGCAGCAAGAGAAATGATAGCGGTGTTGTGATTGGCTATGTGTTTTTTTATATGTGCAGCTACTTACCCCTACGGGATGAATATCAGCGTATCCGCCCACTAGGCAGCATGCTCGAGACGCGGCTGAAAGTTTTGTGTCCTCGCTTGCATAGGCCTTACCCTCGCCCAGACGTCAGCAATCCAACACTGTGTCTACTAGACGGGAGAGGGATTCCCTTTGTTTTCGTTGTTTCTTGTGTTCGTAAGTTTAATTTTCTTTGTTCATTTGCCCTTTGTTCCTTTGTTCCTTTTGTTCGTAAGTTTAATTTCTTTCATTCTTGTACTTGTGACCTTTGATTGGCTGTTTAATTTGTTCTTAAGTTTCTGTTACTTTTTTCAATTTGTTTCTTACGTCCAGAAACTTGAGTTCCTTCGTTACATTTGTTCGTACTTTGAGTTCCATTTTTCCTGTATGTTCTAAGGGCATAGTCCCTTTGTTCGTGGAGAGTGATAAGTGGCCCCAAGACGAGAGCTTTCAGGGATTTGCTGTCTTTACCCCCGCCCCCCACACCTCACTTATGTTTCACGGTGAGTTAATGAGTAAGTTGGTGAGTGAGCGAGTGAGTTAGTTATTGAGTAAACGAGTGAGTTAGTGAGTAAGCGAGTGAGTACTTATTGAGTGACCGAGAAAATTAGTAGGTAAGTTAGTGAGTGAGCGAGGGAGTCAGTTAGTTAGTAAATGAACAAGTGAGTGAGTAATTTGTGAGTTGGTGAACGATTGAGTTAAGTAGTGAGTAGGTTACTTATTGAATGAACAAGTGAGAACATAATTCGTGAGCTGGGTAGTAACATAGTTATTGAATGAGAAAGCGAGCGAGTGATTCGTGAGTTGGGGATTGAGTAAGTTATGTATTGAGTAAATTAGTTATTGAATGAGCATGCGAGTGAATGAACTAGATAGTGATTGAGTGAACAAGTGAGTTAGCGAGTAAGTTAGCCAGTTGGAGAGTGATTGGCTAGTACCGAATATAAAGCGTGGCCGAGCAAAATCTTTATTAAATTTAATCTTAAATAACTCAGTCGAATATGATTAAATATAAATTAAAATTCCTATACAACCATTTATATGAATTCCTTCTTATCTTTGAAAGTTTCAACAATAAAACTATAATGGTATTGATACAATTAAAAAATAAAATAGTCACTCAAAAATTTGTTTGCCAAATCAAGAAAACTTGCGATATTTGTGCGTAGTAAATACGAAGTTTGCATAACTTGATTTTTTTTCTCTCCCTCTCTCTCTTTTTCAGTCATTATTCAAACTTTAAATTTATACGTTGTGTTATTATATCCTCTATCACAATGGCGTTAGGTTTAAATGATAAAATTATAGTAGAAGCATCTTTTAAAGAAAAATGTTGGAATAGAAATAGATTTTTTCGTGAATTTCCAAATAGAAATTGGACTCGTAGAAATGTTTATAACTTAATTAAAGCGATCTACTCGTTCGGTACCTCGAAAGAAAAGTAGTTCCTGCCATAATACAACTGCTATGACAGATAATAAAGTAATTGAAGTAGAATAACTTGTTTTATCTCAGGAGGAAAAACCAAGAATGCATCTATCCCAAAAGAAGATCTCCGGCGAATTAGGTATTTCCCGTTCTTCTTTGCAATGGATTATAAACAACAACGTAGGAAGACACGTTGTAAGTTGCTCTACGATCACTATTCATCTCAAGGTACAAGAATTTTTGTGTTTATCGACGAAAAAAACTCACTTTGAAAGTGCCAACAAATAGTCAAATTAACAGAGATAATGGCTCAAAGAAAAAGGACATCCATCCATCGGATCCTTTATAAATCTTCAAGATTTAGCCAAAAAACAATGGTTTCAGCGGGAGTGTCATCGAATTGTAAAATGAGGATCCATTTTATCGATACACAAAAATCCAAAATTAATCCAGAAAATTACATGGAACCACTTTCTGTCGGCCTGCTTCCTGATTGCCATCAGCTCTATCCTATAGGAGACTTCATTTTCTAGCAAAGTGGTGCGCCTTTTCATACTTAGCAAAACAACATAAATTTTTTTAGAATAAAATTGGCCTTATTTTATCAGAAGGAATGAATGGACTTCTCAATCAGCTGACTGTAACACTATAGACAAATGAAATTTACTTCAATAAAAAGTTTACAGCAATAGAAAAAATAAATTTAGTGAATTTAGTGAACTTTAGGAAAAAATTTGTTTTGCATACCATAACCTACGCTATATTATATCATAAAATGTATTCCTTCCTTTCAAAAGGGATTAAGGGTTATATTTGAGCAGGAAGGTGAACATATTGATCATTTATCTCAATAAAGGTATATTGATTTTGATCTTTGTAGACATTATTATCCTTTGTCGAGAGCCATCGCCAATCAAATTTTTGAGTTACAATTTTATTTTTTAAATTATAGCGATACTATTAAAGTTATATTGCTAAAATTTACAGAGGTAATAAAGACTGCAAATAAGTTGTCATATACCAATTTTCATTTATATCCAATTTGACTTATTTATTGAAATTTGAATTTATGAATTTTTGGCTGGGCCACTTAAATTTTGCTCGTAGAAAGAGATATTATGGCAGAGAGGATTATTTGAGAAAGGAGAAGAATAGATATGAAAAACAATAGAATTTTCAGTCAGTCCTGAATAACAAGAAAGGCATTGATAGATGAAGAAAAAGAAAATAAATAATAAAATAAACATTTGAAATATAAGGCGAAAAAACACTAAAAAAAAAACATTACCAGCCTAAGTACATGGTCAAGGAGGGGAAGGAGGGGCTAAGAAAACACCCATGAACTTATTCATGGTACATAAACGCATAAGTACAAATCGAATCCTCCCTCTCCCCTTCGCGAGTATCCATTTCGGTACCTCAATAGGCCATGTAGAGAGAGAGAAAGAGGAGTAAAGGCATATCGGAAAGAAAAGGGGAAGAGCCGGGCCTCTTTAATGGATCAATACTCGCGGGCACCCCTCATCGGGGGCCTACTTCTTCGAGTGCGAGAATGGGAATGAATTCCATTCGGCCGCCGCCATCTCTCGATCGATCGAGGAGACAAATGGATTGTAATCCGCAGCCCGAAAAGATAAAACAGACATACACACTCTCTATCTCATATATATATATATATATATATATATATATATATATATATATATATATATATATATATATATATATATATATATATATATATATAATTTTGTTGTGTTAAATTCCTTTGTAAAACGCATCCTCTGTCTCACTTCTTCACTTTTTCGCACCACTACACATTCTCCGCTGCCATTTTCCTCATCAAAATAGAATATTACACGCTTTGCTAAACATAACAGATGGTTTCTATTATATATATATATATATATATATATATATATATATATATATATATATATATATATATATATATACAGTAGTGTGCAAATTAGTTCGGACAGTGGTGAAATAATACAATTATTTGATAATTGTTGTTTATATTTGAAAAGAATACGTCAATGATAAGATAAATGGCACATTTAATATGAAATATGATCGCCCTCTACTTTTAGAACCTGCTTCACTCGCTCCGGCATAGATTCAACCAAATTTGAACAAATTTTTGCCAGTTCTTCGTTCTGGTACCAGGCATTGATAATAGCACAAACCATCTTCTGCGTCGTCGAACAGTCGGTTTTCTCGATACTAAGTTTAATTATAACCCATAGATTCTCGATGGGGTTTAGGTCAGGAGAATTACCAGGCCAATCTATAACGTTAAGTCCACTTTCTTTAAGAATGTGCGCATTATTTGGGAAGTATGTCATGGAGCCAGATCCTGCTGGAAAATGCTGCCTCCATCAGGAAAGTCTTTCTGCATCGCGGGAAGCAAGTGAGTCTGCTGGAGTGCCTTGTATTTAACGCTGTTCATCATTCCCTCAATAGTAACAAGCCGCCCTAGGCCTTTAGCGATAAAACAACCCCAAAACATCTTCTTAGGTGGGTATTTTGGCGTCTGTTAAATGTGTCCTGGTTAAAGTAATTCATCTTTGCTTCGTCTTACTACCACTGACCTATTCTCATGTACATACTTCAAAATGCGATTCGTCTGAAAACATAACTTTCTTCCAGTCAGCTGCCTTCCATCCAGCATATTTGCGTGCCCAGCGAAGACGTTTTGTCTTCATAGCAGAAGTCAATAACTGTATACGTACCGGTTTTCTAGCAAATCTACCAACTTCAATGAGCCTTCGCCGGACGGTTGGAGAAGAAACATTTACACCTGCTAAAGACAAATCTCTCTGGAGGTCTTTACTAGTTTTCTTGGGCTCTTTCATACTATTTCTGATGAGAGCCTTGACATCGTGAAGTGTTGTCTTCGTTTTCTTCCACATTTTACTTGTCACATTATTGAATGTTCACCAGTGTCTTCAGCTCTTTTCACAATGTCGCAAACAGTTGACTTTGCTACCTTCATTACACGCTTCCTGGGTGTGATATCCAT
Source organism: Ceratothoa steindachneri (assembly GCA_963969495.1). NCBI lineage: Eukaryota > Metazoa > Arthropoda > Malacostraca > Isopoda > Cymothoidae > Ceratothoa > Ceratothoa steindachneri. The sequence goes on from OZ018320.1 coordinate 93,753,037, forward strand.
AATAAATTTATAGTCTACTAATGATTGGAAGGTGAATATTCCGGCAGAACCAAGTACACCACGGAGCACGCTACCAGCAATAATCATCCATGACAAGCTCTGATGTAGCACTGTCGAGCTTAGTGTAGCTAGGGCACAACAAAACAGCTGCCAGATGTTACCAGTAGACTATTCTGCACGGAAAACTAAAAAAACTTCATTAGTGTTGCCAAAAATTAGGACATACTCGTATTATGAAATAGTCCCAAAATTTGCACACTACTCTCTTTCTCTCTCTAACTCTCTCTCTCTCTCTCTCTCTCTCTCTCTCTCTATATATATATATATATATATATATATATATATATAAGCTCACTGCACAAAAATTTAGTCACGCAGTGTGTTTAAAATAATTTAAACTACAGGGGCTTGTAATTAGCATCGAACAAGGAGAATCGGGAGGATCCTACCTGGGAAATATCTAACAGAATTCATATAATTCGCAAAGGTGATACGGTGCAGTGCCTGTCTCGTCAGTTGTGTAAAATAGGGCACAGATCAAATGTTGCAGAGTGACGAAAACAGTGATTGCATGTGCGCGCGCCAAAGTCCATTCTGTTAAGGATGTAGCGGAGTTTGCAGGTGTATCTACGCGTACGGTCACACGGGGCTACCAGCCATAGCAAAGATCCCCCAGTCTACACGAATTTTTCGCCAGAATTGTGGCGAAAGACGATACTGACGGAACAGATCCACCAATGATTTGTGACTTTTGGCTAAAGATCGCACCCATTACTAAAAGAACAGTGCAGGAAACTGCATAGCATGAACATATGAAGCACAGTGTCACGTAAAAGACTTTACTCATTTCTGCCCACAAAGTTACTCAGTTACAGTGGGCGAGAAGACAAAAACAGTGAACCGTGGGGGATTGGAAGCGCGTTATCTGTTCAGACAAATCATCTTTCTGCCTCTATGTAAATGATGCCCGACGTCGTGTTTATCAGAGTCCTCATGAGGCCTTCAAGAGAGACTGTGTGCAGGTTGTGATTCAACCTGGAGGAAGCTCTTTGATGTAGTGGGGGTGTTTTAATTAAGCGGAAATGAGTCTTTTGATTGCGGGAAAAACAATTTGGACCACTAGGCCTATATCGAGCTGCTAGACGAGCAGGTTTTGCCGTTTGCATTTCATCTTAAGGTAGAGCCTAGCATTGAAATCTTCAAATCCTTGTCGTCCAGGATGACAACTCCCGTAATCACCGGGCTATAACCAGGGCCGGTTTAACCTAGTAACATATGTAGCACGTGCTATGGGCCCCGTGATCCAGGGGGCCCCGCGGTGATGTAAAGAATTAGTAATAATTAGGTTTTTGCCCTTAGGCACAGAAGGCCGAGACAAAATAATTATTCACCTTCCTGATTTTTATATTATTATTATTATTATATATGATATTACTATATATAATAAAAATATAGAAAGCTTCACTAGAGCATACTGAATAGTATAATAAGTGTGGCATTATTTAATAGTAGTACACGGTGTTGTTCTTTAAAAAGGAATAAAAAGTGTACAAAATAAAACCGTCTTTTTAGTCGCGAGTGAGTCTAGTCGCGGGCACCTCTATATCTCACTATGACGGTCGGTCGGTTCCCGTTTTGTTTTTGTTTTGTTTTTTGTAATAACATTGTAAGTATTAGGCTGATTCTAACGAAATTTGCAACCCGTATGGTTTTTTTTTACATTGTCTTTGGAATTATATAATTGCCAAAGTCCTCCCGAGGTTAGCCCGGGAATCATTTTGTTTTTGCAATAACATTATAACTATTCTAACAAAATTTGAAACACTTATGTTGTTTTACATTCTCTTTCGAATTATAGAATGACCAAGGTCCTCCCAAGGTTAATCCGGGAATTATTGAAAGTTTTGAAGGTCGTAAGATCATAAATCAGAATAAGTGAGAGCACGCGACTTTTTGGTCAGCAAACCTTGTTTCAGTTGAGTCCTCCCAGCCATACTAGCAGTGCCTTTAAATTTCCCAGATACCTTTTTCCCTCTTTGCAAAGGAAAAGGAGGGGTAGGGGTGAGCTGCTATATATATATATATATATATATATATATATATATATATATATATATATATATATATATATATATATATATATATATATATATATATATATATATATATATATATATATATATATATATATATATATATATATATATATATATATATATATATATATATATATATATATATATATATATATATACGTACACATACGGGTGGAGGCCCCGCTGTTCCTTGTGCTACTGGCCCCGCAGCTCCTTAAACCTACCCTGGCTATAACTGTAACTGACTAGCAGGATGAGCATTTTTATTCTCTCCATAAAATCCACATTTCTTATATAAGGTAGAGAATCATTTGTAGAATTATGTGATACTTCTTGGGTAAATAATATTCAGACTTTAAAAGGATTTGATTAAAGTGTGGTTTTGATGATGCACGGAAAATTTTAAGGGAAATTAATTATATATCTTTCTTTCAAGAGACAATGTAAAGACTATGTAAAGGACGCTCTTATGTAGGATACGTTTTAATTAAAACAACGAGACTAGCTTCGGAAGTATCCAGCTCTTATCATCAGTCTTTAAATTATACTATCGAAATTATATCGTTATGTTAACAAAAAGACCCCCCCTAAAACGTAAAAGAGCCTCAAGCGTTTATTGACTAAGGTTGGAGGATTAAACTAGAAGAGTTTCAGTCTTTTAATGACTAAGCTTTCGGGCGAAGAGTAGATTAGCCTGAATCTGTAATTTAGTAAGCTTTTGAGCTTGAACTAGAAGAGTTTCAATCAATTTGTTTTATTGAATAAGCTTTGGGCTTTAAAGTAGAACAGCTTCAGTCTTTATTGATTAATAATCTTTGTTTAAAATAGAAAAAATTCAGTTTTTATTATCAAGTTTACTTTTTAAGCTAGAACAGCTTTAATCATTTATTAATTAAGCGTTCTTGTTTAAACTCAACATCTTCAATATATGCTTGACTAAACTTTCGCGTGTAAACTCTAACAACTTCAATCATTTATTGAGTAAGCTTTCGAGTTTAAACAAGCACAACTTCAGCGTTTTATTGAATAAACTTTTAGATTTAGACTATTAACAGTTTATATCTGTTTTTGACTAAGCTTTCGGGTATAAGCTAGAACAGCTTCAATCTTTTATTGACTAAGCGTTCGGGTTGAAACGAGCAAAACTTCAAAATTTTATTACTAAGCTTTTAGGTTAAAAATATAACAGCTTCAATCATTTACTGACTAAGATTATTGGTTTAAATAGAACAGCTTCAATCTTTATTTGACAAGAATTTCGTTTTTAAACTAGAAGAACTTCAAACCTTTATTTGCTATGAATGATTCGGGTTTAAACTAGAAGAGTTCCAATCTTATAGTGACTAAGCTTTGGTGTTTGAACTAGAAGAGCTTCAATCTTTTATTGAGTAAGTATTCAGATTTAAACTAGAACAGTTTCAATTTGTTATCGGCTTAGCTTTCGGGTTTAAAATAGAACATCTTCAATCTTTTCTTGACTAAACTTTGGGTTTAAAGTATAACAACTTCATTCTTTTATTGCTAAGCTTTCCGATTTAAACTATAGAAGCTTCATCTTTTATTGACTAAGATTATTTGTTTCAAGTAAAAGAACTTCAAACTTTATTGACTAAGCTTTCGTGTTAAAATAGAAACGCGGCAATCTGTAATTGCTAAGCCTTATGGTTGTAAACATTTTCAAACGTTCTTGACTTAGATTTCCGGTTCAAATTAGATCTACTTCAACATTAAATTGACTAAGCTTTCGGGTTTAAAGTAGAACAGCTTCAAACTTTTATTGACTAAGCTTTCTTGTTTAAGCAGAAGAGCTTGAATCTTTTTTCAATTAAGCTTTCGGGTTTAGGTTAGAACAGATTCAATCATTTAATGATTAAGTTTTCCTGGTGAAACTAGGACCGCTTCAATTTTTTATTGACAAGGTTTTCGGGTTTAAACTAAAACTGCTTCGAACTTTTATTCACTATTTGTTCTGGTTTAAACTAGAATAACTTCAAGCTTTTTATGACTAAGATTTTGAATTTAAACTAGAACAGTTTAATTTTTTTTATTGATTAAGTTTTCAGGTTTAAATTAAAACAACCGGGCTCTATTATTGACTAAGTTTTCTGCTTTAAAGTAGACCACCTTCATTCTTTTACGAGTTAGCTTTTGGGTTTAAACTATAACAGCTTTACTCTGTAGGTGAAGTTGACTAAGGCTTATGGTTGGAAATATATAGGCTTCAAACTTTTATTAATTAAGCTATCGTGTATAATGTAGAACATCTTAAATCTTTTATTGACTAAGCTTTCGGTTTCAAAGTAAAACAGCTTCAATCTTATATTGACTAAGGTTTCGAGTTTAAATAGAACAGCCTCATTCTTTTATGGACCTTGCTTTCGTGTTTAAGCTATTACAGCTTCAATCTTTTATTGACCATGCTTTCGTGTTTAAGCTAGAACTGGTTTCAACTTTTATTTACTAAGCTTTCGGGGTTAAACTTAAACAGCTTTAGACTTTAATTAACTAAGCTATCCGGTTTAAAGTAGATTAGCTTCAATCTGTAATTGACTAAGCTTTTTTTTTAGGTAGAACAATTTAAATAAATTTTTCATTGAATAAGCTTTCGGGTTTAAAGTAGAACAGCCTTCGAATTTATTGTCTATTCATTCGTTATTAAACTAGAAAAGCTGCAAACCTTTTTTGAATAAGTTTTCATATTCAAACTAGAACAGCAAACATCTTTTCTTGAATAGGCCTTCGAGTATAAACTAGAAAAGCTTCAACTTTTAATGACTAAGCTTTATTGATTAAGCATTCGCGTTGAAACAACAATAGATTTATTCTTAAATTGACTAAGCTTTCGGGCTTAATGTAGAAAATCTTAAATTTTTATTGAATATGCTACAATCTTCTTCTTTTTTACTAAGCCTTCGGGTTTAAAATAGAAGAGGTTCAAACCTCTTTTTTAAGCTTTGGGGTTTAAAGTAGAACAGCCTCAATATGTATTTAACTAACCTTTTGGTTTGTCCTATATCAGTTGTAATATTTTATCGATTAAGTTTGGGGTTGATAGTAGAACAGCTTCAAACTTTCATTGACTAAGCTTTCAGGTTTAAATTCAAATAGCTTTATTCTTTTATTGACTAGAACTTCGGGTTAAATTCAGAACAGCTTCACTACCTCATTGAATAATCTTTCGGCTTTTAACTAGAAGAGCTTCATTCTTTTATTGACTCAGCTTTCGGGTTTAAAATAGAACAGCTTCAATCTGTTATTGACTAAGCTTTAGGGTTCAAAATATAATATAGTAAATCTTTTATTGACTACTCCTTCGTGTTTAAACTAGCACTGTTTCAATCTTTTATTGAATAATATGTCGGGTTTAAACTCGAACAGCTTCAAACTTTTATTGAATATGCTTTTGGGTTTAAACTAGGAAACTTCAGTTTTATATTAAATAAGCTTTCTGTTTAAATTAGGAGAGCTTCACTCTTTTACTGACTAAGATTTCGAATTTTAACTAGAACAGCTTCAGCTTTTTTATTGAATAATCTTTCAAATTAAACTAGAACAACCTCAATCTTGTATTCACTAAACTTTAGGGTTTAAACTAGAACAACTTTAATTTTTATTGACTAAGCTTTTGACTTTATAATAGAAAAGCTTCTATTTTGATTAACAAAAGGTTGTGGATTCAAGGTATATCAACTTCAATCTTTTATTGACTAAGCTTTCGGGTTTAAGTTAGAACAGCTTCATTTATTGGTTAATTATTTTTTTCGGTTTAAACTAGAAAAGCTTCAATCTTTTAGAGACAAGTCTTTCGGGTTCAATCTAGAGCTGCTTTATACTTTTATTGACTAAGACTTCGGGTTTAAACTACAACAAATTCAGTCTTTTATTGAATAGGCTTTTGGAGTTAAGGTAGATTAGCGTCAATCTGTAAATGAGTAAGCCATTCAGTATGAACTAGAACTGTTTCTCTCAATTATTTATTGAATAATCTTTCGGGCTTAAAGTAGAAGAACTTCAATCTTTATTGAGTAAGATTTCGGGTTTAAAAAGTTTCAATCTTCAATTGACTAAGCTTTCCTGTTTAATGTAGAACAGCTTCAGACTCTTTTTTTTTTACTAAGGTGTGGTTGTAAAGTCAACAAGTATATTTTTTAACTAAATTTCCGAGTTTAAACTAGAAGAGTTTCAATCTATTATTGATTAAGCTTTCGCGTTTAGAGTAGAACAGCTTCAATCTTTTATTAACTAGCTTTCGGGTTTAAACAGAAGAGATTCAATTTTTATCGACTAAGCTAGAACATCTTGCATATTTTATTGACAAAGTTTTCCGGTTTAAACTAGAACAGCTTCAATCTTTTATTGAAAAGGTTTTCGGGTTTAATTTAAAACAGATTCAGACTTTTATTTAATATGCTTTCTGGTTTAAACTAGAAGAAATACAATCTTTATTCACTAAGGCTACAAATTTATACTAGAACAGCTTCATTTTTTATTGACTAAGTTTTCTTGTTTATCTAGACAGCTTCAATTTTTTATTGAATATGTTTTCAGGTTTAAAGTACATCAGCTTCAATCTTATATTGACAAAGCTTTCTGGTTTAAACTAGAACAACTTCAATCTTTATTAACTAAGTTTCTGTTTTAAACTAGAACAGTTTCAATCTTTTACTGATTAAGCTTTCATGTTTAAACTAGAACAGCTTCAATCTGTAGTTCACTAAGCTTTACGGTTTGAAATATATCGGTTTCAATCTTTTATTGAGTAAGCTTTCGAGTTTAAAGTAGACCATCTTCAATCTTTTATTGACTAATATTTCGTGTTTAAAGTACAACAGCTTCACTCTTTTATTGACTAACCTTTCGCGTTTAAACTAGAACAGCTTCACTTTTTTATTGAATAAGCTTTCAGGTCTAAATTAGAGGATTTCGGGTTTAAAGCAGAATAGCTTCACTATTTATATTGATTAAGCTTTGGGGTTTAAACTAGACTAGCTTTATTTTTTCATTGACTACTCTTTTGTGTTTCAAGTAGAATACCTTCAATCTTTTTTTGACTAAGCTTGTCTGGGTTAATCTAGACACCTTCAATCGTTTTTTGTCTAAGCTTTCGAGATAAGTTAGAACTGCTTGAAGCTTTTATTGGCTAAGCTTTCGGGTTTAAACAAGAACATCTTCAAAGTTTTATTGACTAACCTTTCCCATTTAAGGTAGAATGCCTTTAATCTTTGATTGACAAAGCTTTCAGGTTTAAATGAGAAGAGCCTCAATCTTTTATTGACTAATCTTTCAGTTTTAAACACGAACCGCTTCAATCTTTTATCGACTAATCTTTATAGTTTTAAACTAGAACAGCTTTATTATTGTATTGACTAGGCGTTCGGGTTTAAACCTAAGATTTTCACCCTTTTATTGTCAAACATTCATGTTTAAACTAGAAAAGCTTCAATCTTCTTTTTTTTCAGTAAGCTTTGTGGTTTCAATTAGAATAGCTTTAATCTGTAATTTACTAAACTTTTTAATTTGATTTATATCCGTTTCAATCTTTTATTGAATAAGCCTTTGGCTTTATAGTAGAAAAACTTCAATCTTAATAGACTAAGCTTTCGGGTTCATAGCATCACATCTTCAATCTTTCATCGACTAAGCTTTCAGATTTACAGGACAGAAGTTTCAATCTTTTATTGACTTAGCTTTTGGGTTTAAACCAGAATTGCTTCACTACTTTATTGACTAATTTTGAGGGTTTAAACTAGAACAGTTTCAATATTTTATTAACTAAGCTTCTATTTACGAAGCTTTCGTGATTAAAGTAGAAAAACTTCAATCTTTTTTATTGACTAACCTTTCCGATTTAGAGTAGAATACTTTTAATCTTTTATTGACTAAAATTTAGGGTTTAAACAAGAAGAGATTCTATTCTTCGTTTTTTTTTTTACAAAATTTGGGTTTTAAAGTAGAACAGCTTTAATAATTTTTTGACTAAGCTTTGCAACTTAAACTAAAAGAGCTTTAATCTGTATTTAACTAAGTTTTTTGGTTTGAACTATATTGGTTTCAATCATTTATCGAGTAAGCTTTTGGGTTTATAATTATCACCAACTCTATAATTTAAGAAGGGGATTTTTTTGAGTATTCGAATAATAATTTCATCTTGATTTGGTTATGACATGTTTTTTTATCAAAGTTATTTCTAATAATTCTTTTATAATATCAAAAAACAAAATGGTGAAGTTCAGAAATAAATATAGGTATTGAAATTTTGTGAATTTTTTAAAACCCAAAGAATTACAAATGGTGAAGTTCAGAAAATTTATAAAAATTTAACCATGGTTGCTTTTTGTAGATTTTAAATTTTAATCTTAGTAGCGAAACGCAAGTTCCCCTCGTGAGGGGGGGGGGAGGAGTGGCGAAGCCATTGCCTGGTAGAACAATATCAATCTTTTATAGACTAAGTTTCTGGTTTATCGTAGAACAGCCTTAATGTTTCATTAATAAGCTTTCAGTTTTAAATTAGAGGAGTTTCAATCTTTTATTGACTAGACTTTTGGTTTTAAACCAGTATAACTTCACTATTTTATTGATTATGTTTCGGGTTAAAAACTTTGGTTTTAAAGTGAAGCGTGCATATATAAGTTAATATCATGTGTATATACCTCAATAGAATGTGTATAAAACTTCCTAAAATGTGTATAGAACTTCATAACATGTGTATAGAACTTCATAACATGTGTATAAACTTTTTTTAGGTTTGTAGGAAACTAATGTAGAAATTGGCTTTCCATGCCCTAATCTTTGTAAAGATTCGTCGATTAATCTCTGTAAACTCCGCAATAGGTATAAGTAGAAACCTGAGCAAGTTTGCTGATGACAGTAGGTTGGGTAGGATTATAAGTTCTGATTCGGATGCTAAGGTATTACAAGATGAATTGACCATACTATCCCAATGAGCAGATAAATTGTAAATTGAATTTAATATAGGCAAGTGTAGTGTACTCAGTATAGGTAGGTGTAATCCAATAAATAATTCTAAATTAAATGAGAGAGTTTTAGGAAGGTCAGTATGCGAAAGAGACTTAGGTCTCCTGGTAAGTTCTGACCTCCGGCCTAGAAAGTAGTGCATAAGTGCTAGGAATAGAGCTAATAGGGTATTGGGATTTATTGGGAGGAGTGTAAATAATAGGAGTGCTGATTTCATTTAGAAACTGTATCTGGCATTAGTTAGGCCTCATCTTGACTATGCGGTGCAATTTTGGTCACCCTATTATATAGGAGAGCCCGAGGGGACTTGATTGAGGTCTTCAAGTGGGTAAAAGGTTATACTAGGGAAGACAGAAGTAAGGTTCTTATTTTTAGTAAACATGATACGTAGAAATGAGTTTAAGCTGGAAAAGTTTATGTTTAGGAAAGAGATTGGTAGATATTGGTTTACAAATCGATAGGTAGATAAATGGAATAGACTCACTAGTCATGCTTCCTACGGAGTTTTAAGAATAGACTGGATAGATTTATGGATGAGGATGCTAGGTTGGAAAGAACTGGGTGATGGGAAGAGGAGCTGCATCGTATAGGCTATTGACTAGATTTTAGAGACTACTTTTCTTATAGTTAACCATCAGAGGGAGGAGGGTATGGAAGATATTAGGGTATGGGAGCATTCTTTAACCGGGATCTTCAATCTTTGCTGTTTGCTGTATGAGGAGTGCACACTCATGCTGGACCGATAGTCATTTGCGATTGATCAGACAATGCCTTTTCTTCTTCATAAGGATGTTTAAACGCTCTTCCTCCTGATAATAAATGTTTGGTGTAATCGCTTGACTAAGTTGGTATTATTTAAAGTGGATCACACTCACACAATCCCACCAAAATTTCCTTGGATAGAAGTCCATTCTTAGTTAGGTTTTAATCATTTTGTCTCGGTGGTTTAGCTGAAGATAAACAACGCCCCAAATACTTTGAGTCACTTATCTTCAGGGCAGAAATCGTCGCTCTTCTTCAAGAGGAAAAATTCGGACTCGCTAACCTTAAGGTGAGGCAAGATGAAAAAAAAGGGTCTCGATCACAGCGTAGATATAGAGAGTCGGTTTTGTGTTTAGAATTAAGTTTGCATGAGAAAACCTTGCGGTAAATACCTCATCGAGCTTCGTACTGTGTATTAAAAACACTCTGCTGCCCTGTATATCAAATGATCCACTTCCCTCCATCATTTGATTAAAGAACAAGAAATCTAACCTTAGGTTAGGTTGTCTATTATTTTTACCTCTCTTCCTTGGGGCCGTTTAATCTTCTTCAGGTAAGAATTGTTAGGGTCGCCGTTCTTCAGTAGTGAATTGGGGCAATTATCTACAGGTGAGCCCCCCTCTCCTATGCCACTGGACTGAATTAAGTACTTGTTAAGTTGACCTCTTTACCCTATTTTGTCTGACCTATTAATTAGGGTACATCTCATTTAAATGTATGGAGTGATAACCGACAAGGGCAATACGCTTGTCGATGGTTTGCTACGAGAGGTTCGTTGAGAAAGTGGTGAAGTTAGGCGAAATGAAAATACGTGGGAGGTTCATAGCCTGAACAGTCTAAAGGCGAAACTAGTTGCAGTGCTCCAGACAGAGTGAGGTTCCACCCCTCTCCATAACCTGTTTCATCTCCACAATTAAGATAATTCCCTTAGAAGGCGTTAAGGTCGTGAGATCCCGCAATTCTTAAGATGTCAGCTGCCTACGGGTTACCTGGACTACATCTTTTACCCCTCCCCCCACCTGCTTCATCACTAGATGCTCATGGTTGTTGGTTATGGAGTGGTTGGAGGTCACGGTGGGTATCATGTTTCAGGATTTGATGTTCTTAAAAATCCTTCTATAGAACATTACCAGTGGTCTTTGCCTTAAGCCCAGCCTTAAACCCAGCCTAAAGCCAGTATTAAACCCAGTTTTAAACCAATTTTAAGTCCAGACCTAAGCTCAACCTAACACCCAGCCTTAGGCTCAGCCTTAAGCCCACCCTTAAACCCAGTAATAAGCCCAATTATTAAGCCCAGGCATGAACCCAGCCCTAAGCCAATTCCTAAGCCCAGTTCCAACCCTAGCCTTGAACACAGCCTTAAGTGCAGCCTTAAACCCAGTCTTAAGCCCAGCCTTAAACTCATCCTTAAACCCAGCTTCAAACTTAGCCTTGAATCCTTGCAATAAATTCTGCTTGACTTTGATCCAAAATGCTCCAGCCGTGTACAAAAAAAGGGGTATTCCTCGTTTTTGTCGCCACTAACCCGCGTTTACGAGAGTTAAATAGATTAACACTTTCTTTGACTCTAGGAAAGGTCAATCCAAGTTTTAAAAATCCGACAGGTCAGTAAAGGAAAGGTTGAAAAAAACTCATACTAGTGAGCAAGATCGGGAATGCATGAACACAAGAAGCAAAAAGAAGGAAAAAGTCCATCAGGTTTATCCTTGCTCTTTCTTCCCTGGCATGTCTATTCCTATTATCAAGAAGATATATCTACATCTATACACAATGAATACAATTTTGCATCACCCGACCTATATAAGCCAAATATATCTAAACCATCTCAGTATTACCAAAATACACTGGAATATACGCTACCGAGCACGTAAATGAGATTTCGATGGTCTATAGAGAAGTGCATTTAATATATTTATGAAGATTTCTTATAATACAATTTGATATTCAAAAAATTATACTAAATAAACTAAAGTAATAAAATATTGACACAGGCAAAATAAGAGAACATACGTTCACTATAATTGCTTAGCAAGCAAATACACTAGAAACAAAGTTAGATTTGACAACGATGAAACTTCAAACACTTAATATTAGACGTTGAAGCATTTGTTTTCTATTACTTTGGAGCAAGGCCGACGACAGAAACTCGCCAGTTTCTTGCAAAATTTTGGTTTAATTTTCTTTCCATTCTACCTCATTTTTTGTCCATAAATCCGTCACAGTTGAAGACTGCTGGTCTGGAATTTTGTCTCCACTGATCTTACAGAGTTTCTCAATTGGGTTCAGGTCCGGGTTCTAAGCAGGCCACTTCATTACTTCGAAATCTTCTTGGTCGAAATAGTATTTTACCCGCTGTTCTGTATGGCATGGCGCGTTGGCCCCTGCATAAATACTGCTGGCTGGTTCAGAGATGATTGGAGTGAAGATATAATATGTTGTTGTACGAGGTTAAGATACACATTTGCATCTACTGTTCCAATTATTCGCACTAGCGCACCAACTCCTTCAAACGAAAACATCCTCTATACCATGACCAGTGCCGGTTTAACCTAGTAGTATATGTAGCGCGTGCTACGGGTCCCGTGCTTCAGGGGGCCCCGCGGGGATGTAAAAAATTAGTAATAATTAAGTTTTTGCCCTTAGGCACAGAAGGCCGAGACAAAATAATTATTCATTTTCCTGATTTTTTGATATTATTATTATTATATATGATATTAAATAGAATTAAGAACGAGGTAAGAGACAGTATGGGTCAAACAAGATTGAACCATCTCTAATGAATATTGAGCATGACTTACTGAGGGAAATTAACACGTCAAGGATAATTGAGGAGTTTTCTGTTGCCAAATCTCATAAGTGCTTCATGTGAGCCACGTAAATAGTTTGTGTGCACTCAGTTCAGCAAAAGGTTCCAAGATTCTCCAAGGCTGCACAAATAGTCTACTGGCTAAGCTACTGATATGCACGGTGTTGTTCTTTAAAGAGGAATAAAAAGTGTGCAAAATAAATCCCTCTTTTTTCAGTTGAGTCCTTCCAGCCATACTAACAGTTCTTTTAAATTCCTCAGGTAATTTTTTTCGTCTCTGCAAAGGAAAATAGGGGTGGGGTGAGATACAATATATATATATATATATATATACGTACATATACGGGTGGGGGCCACGCTATTCCTTGTGCTATGGGCCCCGCAGTTCCTTAAACCAGCCCTGACCATGACGCTGCTTGTTCCATGCTTGGCAGACGTTTTAACTCATTTAGGGTTGAGTCTGTCACTTGCAGCACTCTAACAAAGCATCTGATATCAGATTAAACTAAAGTAAATGTACTTTCGTTGCTGAAATGAATTCTCTCACATCTTCATCACTCCAAACAACATGAGCTTCAGCATATTCGAGTTTTGCCTCCTGGTTCTTTTTACTAATGATTGGTTTGGTTAGTGGAGAACGAGCTTTCAAACCAGATGCAATGAGGTGACGGAACACTGTGAAATGGCTCTTTTTTCCACTAATGGTCTTAATTTTTCGAGAAATTCCTACTGCAGCATCGAATGGATCTTTCCTATAGAACATAGTTTCCCGTTTTCCCCCGTACAGGCTTTTCCTCGCCGCGTTTTCGATTGAAGAATGGGGAAGTTCCGGAGCATATAGAATCAGAAGCACCTAATAGCTCTGTCTTCTCGGATGGTGATTATGTGGGGTAGACCGACTTTTGCAGGAGATTTCTAGGTTTTATTTTCATTGTATAACTTCAGAACGCGTAAAATCACACTCTTAGACATTCATACCTCTCTTGAAATCAGAAAGAGTCCTCCCCGAATTATTCAAGCGAACAATTCTCTGACGGATCTCAGGAGTCACTTTCAGGTGAATTACGACAATACTGCTGATTGTTCAGTTCTTCCCTAGTAAGCGAAATTTTGGAAGATAATTTCGAGAAACTTCTAGAATTTTTCTGACAAAATCGTCCACTAATTTTGCACGTGTCAATATTTTTATTTTGTAAGTTTATTTAGCATAATTTCTTGAATATACGAAAGTATCATATGAAATCTTCATACCATATATTAAATACATACCTTTATGTACCATGGAAACTTAATTTACCTATTCATCATATTTTTGAAAATATCTTAATAAAGGAAAATCGTTCTCTTATTTGCTCGGTAGTGTAAATATAATTTTCGGTCAAATTAATCGAAACGATCATAATATCACCCAATGACCTTGTCCAATCAACTTCTGAAACAAGCCAATAGAGTAGTATTAAACCTCACGGATGGAAGGTCATTAGATCCATTTCTATTAAATTCCTAAAAAAAATATTTTCCTCGTAACACTGTTGTACAAACTCCATTATCTTAAGCTAGTACCTACGAGAAATACAACTCCTTTCTCTTAAAAAGAAAATATCAGATCTGATATTATCTAACCCTGAAGATATTTTAAGTGCCCGAATCAACCTCATCACCCTCTAAGTGTCCCTTTCTTAACTTAAAATTATATCCAAATCGTGGGACAAGAATTCATACCTAAGTTTATATATCTCAGGAATGAGGTTTGTAGCTTTGGCATCTATCCCCTCTAACATATCTACATTCTAGCAATAATGAGGAGCCTAGACTGTATACACTATTTGAGGGTGTGGCTAAACATAAGAATTAAACAATGTGGTAATGACCTCGTAAATTTAATAACTTACATTTCAACCCTTATCTAACTTACATGATGGGTCCTGGAAGACGTGTTCAGATTCACCAAAGTACACATTCGTTTAGTACTAGAACGCAAAGGCGAAAATTTTATCCCCTTTGGAAATAATCGGCACATCCACGTGTGATGGGTCGCCATGATCGATCACTGGACGTCATCGAAAAGCGAGAGCCCTAGCGCGCTTCCCCATGGAACTCAGCCAAAGCAATTATTTTAAATTTAACTGGAATTTACTCAAAGGTTGTTTGTCGTGTTGGTGATTAGTGTACGGGGTGAAAACCAGCTCTGGTTGTTTTGTTTTTATATTTATGTTAGTAATTATTTGCATCCGCTTAGTGGCATTCAAATAACACGTTAATGGAAGCAGGACATACAGTTTGAAGTGGGTTTCGAACCTCGGGTCGTTAGATGACAGTCCCCGCAAAGGGGACACGAAGTAGAACTATCATCCGATGACAAACTATACTCAATGTGGCTTAGCTTCTTTCATGATGGAAGTTAGGGTATCTACTCAACCAGGGTTATACTTGGTTTGTTAGAGAGGAAGAAAGTGCGCAACTCTCCGTAACCTCTACCCCCACCCACCTCACCTTACCACCATCACCACCAACACCACCAACACCACCAACACCACACACACATACACATTAGAGCTGTATGTAGACATCACAACTCTCTTCATTTATCCTGACATGTAACATTCCTCCTTATTAACAGCATTCTCACATATGGTCGGCATGCATCAACACCACTAAAAGATACCCCACATACTATGCCCTATCAAGCATAAACCTACCACTCATCATTTCGTACACGATAAATTGGCTCTTCATAGCGATGTGTCACTAAATGCTGCAGCATCTCGTCCAATAAGCGTTCGCCCCCATGCAGAAGACCCCAACCTCGCCCTTAGACCCCCCCTTCCCATATGCACCTCGCATACACAACATAATATCAGGTGCCCCCAAAAGGCCAAGAGTTTTATAGAACTACGGAGCTGAATCCTAAGATGAGTATATCTGATGTGTGGTAGCAACAAGAGGGTAGAGTTGGTCCCTTGTCCTAACCATTAATTCATTCATGAAACACTTGTGAAGATGATTTAATCCAAAGCTTCAGTTTATTACCATCAATGCGATCTGAGTCCACTGCAGGCACTGCAGTTTCAAATTACTCTTTCCAGTTGGAAAAACAACAATTAGCCTTGTTTTGGGTACTGTGAACGCTAGCCTCATCTCCACCAGATGGGGTATGTACACTGTTGGCATCTCGTGTTGCTCTGTTCCGAGTTGGAACTCGTAGAAGAGACCCTCTAACAATTGATTTTCTTGGAGCCATTTTGTCTTGACTCGTTGTTGACATACACATCTTGTGAGAATTGTCTGGAAGGAACAATTAACGAACAATTGCTACAATTATTCAAATCACACTTTATCCTTAATTTCATTCAGTGACAATTCAATATATTCTTATATCATGAGAGATGGAGTGGTTAGGGTATATTTAGTTATAAATAATCTAGATAGGACATTTCCCAATAAATTGAATTAAATTTAGTGATATTTTTTACGGTATTGTGGAATTTCAAGCATAAGTGCAAAATGTATCTATTATTTTTTTTAATAGGTTAATTAACTTTTTATATTTATTTAATTTTAACTCATTGATATCACAAAAATATCAGCATTAACATTTATCTATTTTTTATTTTTAGCACTACATATAATTATTTTTCCGACCTGCATTATAAAAAATATTATTACTTAGCAACATAGCACAGCAAAGCCAAGCGGCAGCAATCCAAAATCTGTTCGAGGATTTATATTACATATAAATAATTAGATCAAAGTTAACTTACTTTTATCCAAAACGTTTGGAAAAATGTGACATAACTAATTTGGGAAACTGAACATGGGAGAAAATGATTACGTACTGTCGCCGTTTGCACGATTTTATGTCTATACGAATAATAATTATAAAAAAGAAAAACAAAAAAACGCCCATAGTTTGGGGGCACCTGATATATTATATATATATATATATATATATATATATATATATATATATATATATATATATATATATATATATATATATATTATATACATATATATATATATATATATATATATATATATATATATATATATAGGGAGAGAGAGAGAGAGAGGGAGAGATGTGTGTAAACAAATGACGCAGGAAAAATGAAAAGCTATTTTATTTCCGAGTACTTTCGAACTTTATTCAGTTCATTATCACTATTTTCCTTTATGATGAACTGAATAAAGTTCAGATGTACTCGGAAATAACTTTTCTTTTTCCCTGTGGGATTGCTCAACTCACGTGTTCCTTTGGTTTCCCATATGTATATATATATATATATATATATATATATATATATATATATATATATATATATATATATATATATATATATATATATATATATATATATATATATATATATATATATATATATATATATATATATATATATATATATATATATATATATATATATATATATATATATATATATATATATATATATATATATATATATATATATATATATATATATTTATGTATATATATATATATAATTAGGTCAGAGGCGATGTTGTATACATGCATTCAAAGGCACTGTAAGTGATTTGAACCATGGGAAACCATCACTGAAATAACCATTTATCATCTTATCACAAAACGCCGCATGTCATTGGAGGGACTTTCTCACTTGTTTGTTTCATTTCCTACGTCGACACATTCTCTGTGTTTTAACCTTCATTTTTTGGCTTCTTAATATTTTTGATATATTATTTGATAATGAACTGAATAAAGTTCGGAAGTACACGATAATGGTAATTCATTTTTGTCGTGGGATTTGTTTGAATTATTGCTCCACTCATGCGCTAATTTGGGTTTCATATATATAAATATATATATATATATATATATATATATATATATATATATATATATATATATATATATGGATAGTGTTTATGCAGTAGATTTTCTTCATAACATTTTTATTAAATACGACTGCAAGTTTAATGTTAATTATTTCTTTTTCGAGTCTCTCGATTTTGGTCTTAAGATAATCCGTGGATAAGTTCGCCGAAAATTCATTGGAATAGTAGTAACGAACGAGGGCAGGAAACTACTTTATTTAGCAAAACAAAAAAATTATATATTGGCCTGACGCGTTTCGATACACACCTGTATCGTGGTCAAAGGTTCATATTAGTAAGTTAAGGATTTGAACACGGGCCTTTATATAGATCGTTATTTAGAGGGTAACAAATATACGAATATACTTATAAGGAATGGAAATTCCTAAACACAAAAGGTATATTGAAATATAGTTTTTTGACTCTGCTTAAATACAAAAGGTACATTGAAATTATTTTATTTAAGACAGCTTAAAATGGTTACTGTAATGGGCACAGGAGAATTAAGAGGCACAGGTATTATCATTATTCTTATTATTATTATCGAACTACAATCATAAATTAAAAAGCAATGGGAAAAGTAAAATAAAGCGCCCTAAATCCCAGCCCCGTAAAGGAAAGCAACCAGAGTCCTACCTTTGAATCCACACAGCGGACCCATCTGATATATGAAAACATGTGTCATGTTGAAGACTGGGAGCTCTATACCTCTAGTCATATATTGGAATGACCAAAGTTAGGGTCTCAAGAAAGATTCTGGAACGCTTTCGAGTTCAGATCGACATGGGGACAAGGAGCTTGTATCATTATAATTCACTATCAAGCTAATAATAATAATAATCCCTGCCAAATAATACTTTGCCAAAGCATTTGACAAAGTATGGGCGCCAGGACTGAAGTTGAAAATTATCTGACCTCGGACTGAATTCAAACCTCACGCGAATCCTCTGCAGTTATCTTACAAAAAAGGAAAGCAAGAATTTCTATAAATTGTTTCACCGGCGAAGCCTTCATCTTAATTGCAGGGGTCCCTCAGGGAGGGTGTCTCAGCCCCACACACTACACCATGTATACAAGAGACCTCCCCCAAACCACGATTGACTGCGCAATGTATATCCAATTGGCAGATGATATCTATCAAATCATTACGAGCGAACGACAGAACCGGAGAGATATCGCGCGAAATCCAAAATATCAACGATTTCAAAAAATCTAATAAAATTAAACTAAAGACGGACAAGTTCCGCACGATTCCAGGGAACAGATCTAAAGTCCACCGAGTCACCGCGAACAACATCATATATCCTTACAATGCCGAAGGAAAAGTCCTCTGCTTGAAGGTCACAAGAAAAGGATACAGCTCACACGTAAATGAAAACATCAACTCTGCAAAGACCGTCCTATCATCCCTGTACATGTTCTATAACCTGTCAGCAAATGATAAAAGAAAATTCAACTTCGTACAAGTACACCCAATTATGACCTTTCCGATTATTCCACTACACATCTTGGCAAAGACAAAGATCATGCAAATGCAAAGGGTCCAAAACAAAGCGACCCGCTTCATTACGCGATCCAGAAGGATAGAAGGAACGCCATCGAGAGTTCCGCAACAAAGATCAAATCTAAAACCTATAAAAAACTTTCTGGACGAACGCGCCAAAAAGATATGACAAAAAATACGAGAAAACTTTCCGGACGAACTACTTACGGGAAAACAGAGAATACCGAATATTGAACTTTAAGCCGCGATTCAAAAGCAGTAGAGAGAAGGTTCAAAACGAAATAGAACCACTTTAAAGCTTAGACTCAAACAAGAAAAAGCTTGCAAAACAATACCCCAAAAAATCAATTTAAAAAATGTATGAAAGACAAATAAGTACAAATAAAAGCTATCGAAGAAGGAAATAAAAAGACATAAGAGCACGTGAGTTCCCCAATCACCAGAACTATAAGTGAATATAAAAAATTACAAAGCTCACAAGAGGACATTATGAAAACAAATGCTCGAATGCTAAACTAAAAAAAACCTAATACAAAAAAAAAGAAAAATAAGTTAAAAAAAACTCTCGAAAACAAAGGCTCCTTTGCTGTAAATAAAAATAATATAACCAAAAAGCAAAATACAATGTAAAGCGAAAGCGTTACCCAGGCAACCTGGCACATATCACAATCACCCTCATTAAAAATTATTTATCAAGATCAAAACCTCTCCTCATTCATATCATCAACACCACTCAAGACTGACTCACTCACTTACATAATCTTTTCTATCTTTTCTATCTCTCTCCCACACTTTCACCTCTTCTTTTATCCCTCTCCCTTAACTTACTAATATCAACCTTTAAAGATGAGGTGTGTATGGAAACGCGCCAAGCCAATAAATGAATATTTTGTTTTGCTAAATAAACTAGTTTCCTGCCCTCGTTCGTTAGTACTATTCTAATGAATTTCGGCGAACTTATCCACGGATTATCTTAAGACCAAAATCGAAATATAAGATAACTCGAGAGACTCCAAAAAGAAATAACACTAGACTTGCAATCGTATTATACAGGGTGAGCCGCAAGTTTCCATACATTGGATTTATTTTTTTTATGCTTCAGATACCCTAGAATATGCATTTGACGAAAGAGGAACGAATTGAAATCATACTGATGGCTGTGTCGGGAAGCAGTTGCATGGTTACAATGAACTTTGACAGAAAACAAGGAACGAACATCACACACGACACTGTGGCAAAACTTATTAACAAGTTTCAGAAAACTGGAAATGTTGCAAATCAACCGCGAAGTGGTCCAAGACGTACAGCCACCGATGAAGACACAACAGCTACGATACTTACAGCGCTTACACAGAGTCGCAGAAAGAGTACACGACGGTTGTCTGCAGAAAGCTGTGTCAGCAAATCGAGTATCGTGTGAATAAGCATTAACCAAAGTGAACGAGGATGCAAACTTTTCAACTAAGATCTTGATTTCTATCTTCGGGGCCACTTGAAGGCCATGGTGTATCATGTAAAGACGTGAGACACAAATCATCTAAAGGAATATATCACCAACGCCATTACAAGCATAGCTTCAACTGTGCTAATGCGTGTTCGTCAACAGTGGGAAACACGTATTAAAATGTGTTTTCAAAACAATGGCAACCATGTAGAGCATATTATATAAATAAAAATGGTTGTCCATAATAAAAAAAAAAAAATTTCTATGTATGGAAACTTACAGCCCACCCTGTATATATATATATATATATATATATATATATATATATATATATATATATATATATATATATATATATATATATCTTAAAATTTTATTCTTAAAATAATGTCTTAAATCCATCTAACCAATTTCAATCTTTCAACCTATTCTAAATCCTTTTATCTTTCCATAAGACAGAGAAATATCCATCACATTTAAATCTATTTTTATCTTCCTCATAAACATAAAAAATATAGGTAAAAAATCACTTAATGATGCCACGAGCATCACTGAAATAAGTACCCTTCTAAATACACACCACACGGGTCACTACCTCATTTATATACACAAGAATATATACATTGTTGCTAAGAAATACTAGCAGTGTCTGTCTTCTCCTGAATGTATTGGTGTTCGCCTTTATCAGAAGTCGTGACCCACATTATCGGTACGAACTTGTCATCCGGTTCTTCCTCCGAAGCTCTTTATTTCTGCTCATAGAACCTCTATAATTCTAGGTAGGATTTTTTGGGCTCCCTTGATCACAGATTGGAAATGAAATATGCTGAAATTCTATACGTAATTAGAAATTTATTAAAACCATAGAAAATATATTTTGTTTGCTGATATCCAGGGATTGATTTCAAGTCTCCTGAAATCTTGTGTGAGAAGCGAAGTCTGAAATCTTGGGCAGAAATTTGAGTTTCTTTAAATTCTAGATTTTTTTTCATGTAGTAAAGTCCTAGACTGAATTTTCAATCTCTTAGATTTTCTGCCTCCTAGAATCCTAGAATTAAATTTCATGGAAAATCCTAGGCAGGATTTTTATTCCCTTTGAATCCTAGGTTGGTTTTTACTATCCTGCAATAGTAGATATGATTTTCAAAGTCCTAACAATCATAGACAAGATTTTCACTGTACTAAAAATCCTAGGTCAAAATTTTGAATGTTCTAAAAACTTGAATTTCAATGTCATCAAAATCCTCGACACGATTTTTAATATCATCAAATCTTTAACAAGATTTTTAATTCTATAAAAATCCTAACCCGGAACTTCAGTCTTAGAAATCTTAGACGAGATATTAATATCCTAAAAATGCGAGAGAGGATTGTCAATGTATTAAAAAATCCTAGACAGGATTTTCGATTTCATTACAATCCTAGACATGATTTTCAATGGCCTAAAAATCCTGAGTGATTTTCAACGGCCTAAAAGCAGTAAACAGGATTTTCAATATCATATAAATCCTAGATCGGATTTTAATGTCATAAATCCTATACAAGATTTACAATGTCCTAAAAATCATGGACAGGATTTTCACTGTCCTAAAAATACCTGGCATGACTATAAAATTCTAGACAGAATTTTCAATGTAAACAAATCCTAGGCAGGATTTTCAATGTCCTAAAAATCCTAGGAGGGATTTTCAATGTGCTAAAAATTCTAGACATGATTTTCAATGTCAAAAAAAACTTAAACACGACCTTCAATACCCTAAAAATACTAGACAGGATTTTCAATATCCTAAAAATCCTTGGCAGTATTTTAAATGTCCTAAAAATACTTGACAAGATTTTCAATGTCCTAAAAATTCTAGACAGAATTTTCAATGCCAACACATCCTAGGCAGGATTTTCAATATCATATAAATCTTTGACAGTATTTTCAATGTCCTAAAAATCCTAGACAGGATTTTCAATGTCCTCAAAATCCTAGACAGGATTTTCAATCTCCAAAAAAATCTGAACACGACTTTTAATACCCTAAATAACCTAGACAGGATTTTGAATATCCTAGAAATCCTGGATATTATTTTCAATGTCTTAAAAATCCTAGAGAGGATTTTCAATGTCAATAAAATTCTAGACAAGATTTTAATTGTCCTAAAAACCATGAACACGATTTTCAATGCCCTAAAAATCCTAGATAGGATTTTCAATGTCATCAAATTCTAGACAATATTTACAATGTCCTAAGAATCATAGACAGTTCTTTCAATATTCTAGAAATAAAAAGTACTCGACAGGAATTTCAATGTCCTAAAAATTATAGACAGGATTTTGAATGTCAGTAAATCTTAGGCAGGATTTCCAATGTCCTAAATATCCTTGGCGGGATTTTCAATGTCCTAAAATTTCTAAGCGGGATTTTCAATATCCTAGAAATCCTAGACAGTATTTTCAATGTCCTAAAAATCTTAGGCAGGATTATTAATGACCAAAAATCCCTTAACACGACTTTCAATTCCTTAACAATCCTAGACGGGATTTTAAATTCCCTACAAATCTGAGCCATGATTTTCAATATCCTAAAAGTCGTCGATAAAATATTCTTTGTCCTAAAAATTCTAGATAGGATTTTCAATGTCAGCAAATCTTAGAACGGATTTTCAATTTCCTAAAAACCTAGATAGGATTTTAAAACTCATAAAATCCTAGACAGGCTTTCATCAAATTGAAAATAGCATAAAACCCTGGACAGGTTTTCCATATCTTGAAAATCATGAACTGGATTTTCAATTTCCTAAAAGTACGAAGAGCGTTGCGAAAGTAATGCTCCTAATTTTTTATTCCGCCCCAATGGGTCCGAGGGGGATTGCTTATAGCAATGTTATTATGACTGAACCTTTGCGCTAATAACCTGAAATTTTTATTTCTCTGTTCCAGATATTGACACAAATTTATTGATAAATGATAACTTTTTTCATTAAAATTACTGAAAGATAAAATAACTTTTTCATATTAAATTACTGAAACATGGAATAACTTTTTCCCTAAAAAATTAATTAAACATGGACTAACTCTTTTTCAAACAAAATTACCAAATTATTGAATATTTTTTTTCATATAAATATACTCAAACATGTTAATTTTTTTTCATTTATCAGCACAAAGCTACTAACTTACTTTGCTCTCATTGAGGCCTAAAAGGTTCATTTATATTTTCAACAGCACGAAATAATTTAGCATCATCTGAAAACTTAGATATTTTACCAAAGATACTCATCTCTAGATATTCATATACACCACGAACAACGATGGCCCCACACCCAGATCCCTGTGCAAGTTCACTAAGTACTTCCTACCAATTTGTTTTAGTGTCGTTTAAAACAACACTGCTCTTACACAATCATCCTTTTATCCACTTTAAAGCTAACTCGGAAACCTTAAAAGTTTGTAATTTATAAAAAAAGTATATTTTTATATAATTAATAGGAAGCCTTATTAAATTATAAATACACCTTTGGTCAAAAATATAACGCTCCTATGGAATCATTCATGTAATGTAATTAGATATTTGTGGTAAATGAATTGAGTAGATATATTGTTATTTTTAATTATTTTAATACTTAGTTGGACGCCATTTTATTATAATTACAGCCATGGTTTTTCGTGACATGGATTTCACCAAATTTTTGACGCTATTTTTCCCCACTCAGCTTGTAATTTTTCATACAGTTCTGTTTTATTGGATCTTAAGGTATTTCTTATTGCTTTTCCAAGCACTCACTTCCAGTGTTCATTGGATTTAAGTCTTGGATTTAAGTCTAGGAGTGATCCCCATTTCTCCAAATTAACTTTTATTGTGGTTGGATGTGTGGCAGGTGGCCGTGTCTTTCTTAAATATAACTTCATTTCCTGGTGTTATGGGATACAATTTTGGGATAGGTGGCTCGAAAACTTGTGAAAACATAATGTTATCAGTTGCATAAAAACATCTCCCCTGGCCCTTATGGAGATATGGAGCTCCATACTATGATAGAACCATCTCCATGTTTCATGGTTGATATAATTTAAGCAGGGTGAAATGCCTCTCCAGCTCAGTTCCCATAGGTAGTCCCAGAAGGGTTGAAAGTCTGCAAAATGTTAGAAAAAGTTACATTTTTACATAAATTACATGTAAAACACAATAAAATAGTCTTTCTTACATACGTGATATTACTTTCATCTGACCAGATAATTTGAGGCCATTGCTCATGTTACAATACTTGTGAATTTTTGTCCACTGAAGACTTTTTTAGGCCGTTGACCTCCTTTAGTCCTTGCTTGATCTTTAAGTCTCCTTATAACTGTTCAGGGTAATAATTTTTACCTTGAAGCTTCGTGGAGCTATCCAGTAAATTCATATATTTTTATTTGATTTTTTTTTAGGTAATGCAAGATGTTTTCTGCCACTTCTCTTCTTTGATAGCAAGCTATTGGTCTTTTCCTATCTTT
This sequence comes from Ceratothoa steindachneri, assembly GCA_963969495.1. Lineage (NCBI taxonomy): Eukaryota > Metazoa > Arthropoda > Malacostraca > Isopoda > Cymothoidae > Ceratothoa > Ceratothoa steindachneri. The sequence continues at coordinate 93,777,960 of OZ018320.1, forward strand.
CAATAGTGGTTTGGACAGCACATTTTTAACAGTTTATTTTTTTAGCAATTTCTACTTCGGATCACTTTTGGCTACGCAGAAGTTGAATTTATGTTCTATAAGTTCTTTAGCTTTAGTCATATTACTTATTTAAACGATATTGAATAAACAATAATTATAAATTTAAGCTGAAACGGGAAATATTGGTTAAATTTTGATTTTATAAAACGTACCATTTTATTACTTACATATCATTCAATAAAATAATAAGTAATTCAAACATATTAACAAAATATTTAAACATATTAGCTAAACACATATTATCATCATACATATTTATAAATAATATAAATTCTAAAAAGTTTTATTAAATACGTTAAATAATATGAACATATGATGGGTGCGTATAGTCTTCATCTTTTCCTGATCAAAAGGATCTGTGATATATTTTCAAAGAACTCTAAAACATTTGTTAAATATGACTTTCCTGACCTAAAACCATAATCTGTATCAGCAAACAAATTATTTCTGTGAAGATGACTGTTTGTTACATTTTACTATCTTCTCCAGTAATTTACAAACTAGACATCTTAGACATACTCGTAACTCAATAGTTACGAGTACTTTTATCTTTTTAAAAACAGGCACATCATTATTCATTTTTTCCAATTATTTTGTAATTTAGAAGTCATGATTGGGTAAGGAAAATTATCTTAAGTCGTTTTGAAATCTAACACGAAATTTGTCAGGAATTGTCACAACCGTACGCAGTTTGAGGAACAAGATTGATGAATTGATACAGCGATCACAACATAATTCGATTCAATCTAAATCTTACTAAAACTGTTCAAGGCAGCCCTCGCCTCATTCCGAACTTTACTTTTTCACTCTCGATGGTATAAAATATCGAAAACCAGCAAGAATGTCAAGAATTAGAACCGATACCATATTATCGTCCCTTTGTCAAACACAAAATAATAACAGGCAAATTATATTCAACAACAAATTAATTTATAACCTATCATCTATTGATAATTGGTCTTATCATCAGTTAGGGCAGAGGTCAGTTCATTATACCAGATTAAATGTCAAATTTACAACCAAGAGTTTGTTTGATAATAATCCCCCTCCCTTTGGATCATCATTTTTAACGATGCGATTCTCGCTGCGGTCCGAAAATTGATCACCGTAGTGATCCAAGTTTCATTTTAGGCTTACTTGCTCACGACTCTGAGGGTTAATTAAATTAGAAATGCCGTATTCTGTTCATCTACTCTGGAAATGTTTGCGATTTGATGAAGTCATTTTCTTTTAGCCAATCAAAACTTACTTTCAGCTTTTTTTAAAATAAGATTGGCAGAACTCAAATCTAAGTAGAGCGTGAGAGCGTGATATAATTATTTATTCCCGTGTACTTATTAAGGTGGAGTATTATTTACAATTCATTTTTTTTATTTTACGTGCAGTAAATAAAATGTTCCATAGACCGTCTACAATGACAAAGTGACACAAGCTTCCGTCATATTGACACCGTGTCATGAAGAAAGTGATGGAGCGTCTTCAAGTAGTTAATATTCTTCATACGACTGTGATTTCAGTGAAAACCTGGCTTATGTAGCCTTAAACATTGCAATATATTTCAATATATTGCACAAAAGAGGTGATCATTCAAGGTCGTATTAGAAGATATTTAAAAGAAAAGAGAACCATCCAAGAACCTTGTATTCTATTGCTATTTTATATATAAACGATGCGTAACTTTACAATTTAAAATCTCGTTGACAATGTCAATAATAGAAAAATCATCGAAATAATGAATGAGGGTAAGACTGAGGATATAAACTGATGGAGGACTGATCCGGGTTAGGGACTGAAGCTTCTGACTTTTGTTCTATTGCTAACCATTTCATACATAAAATTTAGTGAATTTAAGGGTTTCAAGTAAAATAAATGACCAGTAAACGATGCGTAAGTTTACAATTTAAAATATTGTTTTGCACTATGTAGCGTAATAATAGGCTCATGTGGAAGGGGTTGATAAGAAAAAGATTCAGCCCTGAATATGGTAACCAAGAATGCATATTATGTCTCGGCTTGTTTTCATCTAGAGGAAAGAGATTAATTAATGGGGATGAAGCTGAAAGAAAAAGATTCTAAGGAATAACTTTTGAAATATTGAACAACGAAAAATCTGTTATCTTATTAAAATAAGGGAAAGTCATTTAGTATGTATCTTTCGATACAGAGTGGAAGACCTGCATTTCGCATCTTTAGTCGCGTGAACGCGACTCTATAAGTTAGTATGTCTGTCGGTCGGATGGTAACCATTTTACTTTCCAATGAGTTTTTGAAAGTTTTCAAGGTCATAATTCAGAATAATTGAGGGCACGCGACTTAGGTCTGTTGACCTTGTTGTGCATTCCCCCTTTTCTGTGCAATCCATTTTTGGTATCCTTCAGTTAAAAGCAGAAAGCTCCAAAACTAAATGGTTTAAACACGATTAAATTTAGAGGTAGGCAAAGAATGCAATTATTTATTAAATCAAATAAAAAGATTCAAAAGATCTCAATTTTTGGAAGAGATTAAAATCTAAAGTTGGGTATAACTTTTTTGTCAGACATACTGTAGTGTCAGTTGGGCTTATTTTATAGTGCGCAGTCTACAGTTCTGTTTACTCTATAGTATGTGATCTATCAAAGATCAACTCACATTTTACTAGTTAAAACGCTAAACAAAATTTTTTACTACTTTTTCAACTTACAATCCAATAAAATAAGATCATTTTTGCCACTCAAAATAAAAAAATAAAACAAAAGAAAAAGGAAAAACTGAAGTATCTTTAAAACTATAAATTTCTACTAAGTCTTAGTCTCACTGGAAATACGATGTGGTAAAGTTGTGATATTTGTATCTTAAACTTTTAAATAATTTGCAGCTCCCATTTATGAAGGCTTTCCATCGCAACCTTATTTATTCTGGAGAAACAAATCTCGGTGAGTTTTGTGCGCGAACATAATTTATTAGATCCAGTGCAAGATGTAGAACCATGGAGTAAATGCGGGTCATAATTTATTGGACCCAGTGCAAGATGCAGAACCATGTAGTACATTCGGGTCATAATTTATTGGACCCAGTGCAAGATGCAGAACCATGTAGTAAATGAGGGTCATAATTTATTGGACCCAGTGCAAGATACAGAACCATGTAGTAAATGAGGGTCTTAATTTATTGGACCCAGTGCAAGATGTAGAACCATGGAGTAAATGCGGGTCATAATTTATTGGACCCAGTGCAAGATGCAGAACCATGTAGTACATTCGGGCAATAATTTATTGGAACCAGTGCAAGATGCAGAACCATGTAGTAAATGAGGGTCATAATTTATTAGGCCCAGTGCAAGATACAGAACTATGTAGTAAATGAGGGTCTTAATTTATTGGACCCAGTGCAAGATGTAGAACCATGGAGTAAATGCGGGTCATAATTTATTGGACCCAGTGCAAGATGCAGAACCATGTAGTACATTCGGGTCATAATTTATTGGACCCAGTGCAAGATGCAGAACCATGTAGTAAATGAGGGTCATAATTTATTGGACCCAGTGCAAGATACAGAACCATGTAGTAAATGAGGGTCTTAATTTATTGGACCCAGTGCAAGATGTAGAACCATGGAGTAAATGCGGGTCATAATTTATTGGACCCAGTGCAAGATGCAGAACCATGTAGTACATTCGGGTCATAATTTATTGGACCCAGTGCAAGATGCAGAACCATGTAGTAAATGAGGGTCATAATTTATTGGACCCAGTGCAAGATGCAGAACCATGTAGTAAATGCGGGTCATAATTTATTGGACCCAGTGCAAGATGCAGAACCATGTAGTACATTCGGGTGATAATTTATTGGACCCAGTGCAAGATGCAGAACCATGTAGTAAATGAGGGTCATAATTTATTGGACCCAGTGCAAGATGCAAAACCATGTAGTAAATGCGGGTCATAATTTATTGGACCCAGTGCAAGATGCAGAACCATGTAGTACATTAAGGTCATAATTTATTGGACCCAGTGCAAGATGCAGAACCATGTAGTAAATGAGGGTCTTAATTTATTGGACCCAGTGCAAGATGCAGAACCATGTAGTAAATGCGGGTCATAATTTATTGGACCCAGTGCAAGATGCAGAACCATGTAGTACATTCGGGTGATAATTCATTGGACCAAGTGCAAGATGCAGAACCATGTAGTAAATGAGGGTCATAATTTATTAAACCCAGTGCAAGATGCAGAACCATGTAGTAAATAAGGGTCATAATTTATTGGACCCAGTGCAAGATGCAGAACCATGTAGTAAATGAGTGTCATAATTTATTGGACCCAGTGCAAGATGCAGAACCATGTAGTAAATGAGGGTCATAATTTATTGGACCCAGTGCAAGATGCAGAACCATGTAGTAAATGCGGGTCATAATTTATTGGACCCAGTGCAAGATGCAGAACCATGTAGTAAATGCAGGTCATAATTTATTGGACCCAGTGCAAGATGCAGAACCATGTAGTAAATGAGGGTCATAATTTATTGGACCCAGTGCAAGATGCAGAACCATGTAGTAAATGAGGGTCAAACATTTATTGGACCCAGTGCAAGATGCAGAACCATGTAGTAAATTTGGGTCATAATTTATTGGACCCAGTGCAAGATACAGAACCATGTAGTAAATGAGGGTCTTAATTTATTGGACCCAGTGCAAGATGCAGAACCATGTAGTAAATGCGGGTCATAATTTATTGGACCCAGTGCAAGATGGAGAACCATGTAGTAAATGCAGGTCATATTTGATTGGACCCAGTGCAAGATGCATAACCATGTAGTAAATGCGGGTCATAATTTATTGGACCCAGTGCAAGATACAGAACCATGTAGTAAATGAGGATCATAATTTATTGGACCCAGTGCAAGATGCAGAACCATGTAGTAAATGCGGGTCATAATTTATTGGACCCAGTGCGAGATACAGAACCATGTAGTAAATGAGGATCATAATTTATTGGACCCAGTGCAAGATGCAGAACCATGTAGTAAATGCGGGTCATAATTTATTGAACTCAGTGCAAGATGCAGAACCATGTAGTAAATGCGGGTCATATTTTATTGGACCCAGTGCAAGATGCAAAACCATGTAGTAAATGAGGGTCAAACATTTATTGGACCCAGTGCAAGATACAAAACCATGTAGTAAATTTAGGTCATAAATAATTGGACCCAGTGCAAGATGCAGAAGCATGTAGTAAATGAGGGTCATAATTTATTGGACCCAGTGAAAGATGCAGAATCATGTAGTAAATGAGGGTCATAATTTATTGGACCTAGTACAAGATGCAGAACGATGTAGTAAATGAGGGTCATAATTTATTGGACCCAGTGCAAGATACAGAACCATGTAGTAAATTTGTTTCTATAATTTATTGGACCCAGTGCAAGATGCAGAACCATGTAGTAAATGCAGGTCATATTTGATTGGACCCAGTGCAAGGTGCATAACCATGTAGTAAATGCGGGTCATAATTTATTGGACCCAGTGCAAGATGCAGAACCATGTAGGAAATGCGATCATAATTTATTGGACCCAGTGCAAGATGCAGAACCATGTAGTAAATGAGGGTCATAATTTTTTGGAACCAATGCAAGAGGCAGAACCATGTAGTAAATGCGGGTCATAATTATTGGACCCACTGCAAGATGAAGAACCATGTAGTTAATGCAGGTCATAATTTATTGGACCCAATGCAAAATGAAGAACCATGTAGTGGATGCGAGTCGTAATTTATTGGGCCCAGTGCAAGATGCAAAACTATGTAGGAAATGCGGGTCATAATTTATTGGATCCAGTGCAAGATGCAGAACCATGTAGTAAATGCGGGTTATAATTTATTGGACCCAATGCAAGATGAAGAACCATTTAGTAAATGTGAGTCATAATTTATTGGACCCAGTGCAAGATGCAGAACCATGTAGGAAATGCGGGTCATAATTTAGTGTACTTAGTGCAATATGCACAACCATGTAGTAAATGAGGGTAATAATTTATTAGACCCAGAACAAGATGCAGAACCATGTAGTAAATGAGATCATAATTCATTGGACCCAGTGCAAGATGCAGAACCATGTAGTAAATGCGGGTCATAATTTATTGGACCCAGTGCAAGATGCAGAACCAAGTAGTAAATGCAGGTCATATTTGATTGGACCCAGTGCAAGATACAGAACCATGTAGTAAATGAGGGTCATAATTTATTGGACCCAATGCAAGATGCAAAACCATGTAGTAAATGCGGGTCATAATATATTGGGCTCAGTGCAAGATGCAGAACCATGTAGTAAATGCGGGTCATATTTGTATTGGACCCAGTGCAAGATGCAGAACCATGTAGTAAATGAGGGTCAAACATTTATTGGACCCAGTGCAAGATACAGAACCATGTAGTAAATTTGGGTCATAATTTATTGGACCCAGTGCAAGATGCAGAACCATGTAGTAAATGAGGGTCATAATTTATTGGACCCAGTGAAAGATGCAGAATCATGTAGTAAATGAGGGTCATAATTTATTGGACCTAGTACAAGATGCAGAACGATGTAGTAAATGAGGGTCATAATTTATTGGACCCAGTGCAAGATACAGAACCATGTAGTAAATTTGGGTCATAATTTATTGGACCCAGTGCAAGATGCAGAACCATGGAGTAAATAAGGGTCATAATTTTTTGGACCCAATGCAAGATGCAAAACCATGTAGTAAATGAGGGTCATGAATTATTGGACCCAGTGCAAGATGCAGAATCATGTAGTAAGTGAAAGTCATAATTTATTGGACCCAGTGCAAGATGCAGAACCATGTAGTAAATGCGGGTCATAATTTATTGGACCCAGTGCAAGATGCAGAACCAATTAGGAAATGCGATCATAATTTATTGGACCCAGTGCAAGATGCAGAACCATGTAGTAAATGAGGGTCATAATTTTTTGGAACCAATGCAAGAGGCAGAACCATGTAGTAAATGCGGGTCATAATTATTGGACCCACTGCAAGATGAAGAACCATGTAGTTAATGCAGGTCATAAATTATTGGACCCAATGCAAAATGAAGAACCATGTAGTAAATTTGGGTCATAATTTATTGGACCCAGTGCAAGATGCAGAACCATGTAGTAAATAAGGGTCATAATTTATTGGACCCAGTGCAAGATGCAAAACCATGTAGTAAATGAGAGTCATAAATTATTGGACCCAGTGCAAGATGCAGAATCATGTAGTAAGTGAAAGTCATAATTTATTGGACCCAGTGCAAGATGCAGAACCATGTAGTAAATAAGGGTCATAATTTCTTGGAACCAATGCAAGAGACAGAACCATGTAGTCAATGCGGGTCATAATTATTGGACCCACTGCAAGATGAAGAACCATGTAGTTAATGCAGGTCATAATTTATTGGACCCAATGCAAAATGAAGAACCATGTAGTAAATTTGGGTCTTAATTTATTGGACCCAGTGCAAGATGCAGAACCATGTAGTAAATAAGGGTCATAATTTATTGGACCCAGTGCAAGATGTAGAACCATGTAGTAAATGCGGGTCATAATTTATTGGACCCAGTGCAAGATGCAGAACCATGTAGTACATTCGGGTCATAATTTATTGGACCCAGTGCAAGATGCAGAACCATGTAGTAAATGAGGGTCATAATTTATTGGACCTAGTGCAAGATGCAGAAACATGTAGTAAATAAGGGTCATAATTTATTGGACCCAGTGCAAGATGCAGAACCATGTAGTACATTCGGGTGATTATTTATTGGACCCAGTGCAAGATGCAGAACCATGTAGTAAATGAGGGTCTTAATTTATTGAACCCAGTGCAAGATGCAGAACCATGTAGTAAATGCGGGTCATAATTTATTGGACCCAGTGCAAGATGCAGAACCATGTAGTAAATGCAGGTCATATTTGATTGGACCCAGTGCAAGATGCATAACCATGTAGTAAATGAGGGTCATAATTTATTGGACCCAGTGCAAGATACAGAACCATGTAGTAAATGAGGGTCATAATTTATTGGACCCAGTGCAAGATGCAGATCCATGTAGTAAATGCAGGTCATAATTTATTAGGCTCAGTGCAAGATGCAGAACCATGTAGTAAATGCGGGTCATATTTTATTGGACCCAGTGCAAGATGCAGAACCATGTAGTAAATGAGGGTCAAACATTTATTGGACCCAGTGCAAGATACAGAACCATGTAGTAAATTTGGGTCATATTTTATTCGACTTAGTGCAAGATGCAGAACCATGTAGTAAATGAGGGTCATAATTTATTGGACCCAGTGAAAGATGCAGAATCATGTAGTAAATAAAGGTCGTAATTTTTTAGACCTAGTACAAGATGCAGAACGATGTAGTAAATGAGGGTCATAATTTATTGGACCCAGTGCAAGATACAGAACCATGTAGTAAATTTACGTCATAATTTATTGGACCCAGTTCAAGATGCAGAACCATGTAGTAAATAAGGGTCATAGTTTATTGGACCCAGTGCAAGATGCAAAACCATTTAGTAAATGAGGGTCATAAATTATTGGACCCAGTGCGAGATGCAGAATCATGTAGTAAGTGAAAGTCATAATTTATTGGACCCAGTGCAAGATGCAGAACAATGTAGTAAATGCGGGTCATAATTTATTCGACCCAGTGCAAGATGCAGAACCATGTAGGAAATGCGATCATAATTTATTGGACCCAGTGCAAGATGCAGAACCATGTAGTAAATGAGGGTCATAATTTTTTGGAACCAATGCAAGAGGCAGAACCATGTAGTAAATGCGGGTCATAATTATTGGGCCCACTGCAAGATGAAGAACCATGTAGTTAATGCAGTTCATAATTTATTGGACCCAACGCAAAATGAAAAACCATGTAGTGGATGCGAGTCGTAATTTATTGGGCCCAATGCAAGATGCAAAACTATGTAGGAAATGCGGGTGATAATTTATTGGATCCAGTGCAAGATGCAGAACCATGTAGTAAATGCGGGTCATAATTTATTGGACCCAATGCAAGATGAAGAACCATTCAGTAAATGTGAGTCATAATTTATTGGACCCAGTGCAAGATGCAGAACAATGTAGGAAATGCGGGTCATAATTTATTGGACTCAGTGCAAGATGCACAACCATGTAGTAAATGACGGTCATAATTTATTGGACCCAGTACCAGATGCAGAACCATGTAGTAAATGAGATCATAATTCATTGGACCCAGTACAAGAAGCAGAACCATGTAGTAAATGCGCGTCATAATTTATTTGACCCAGTACAAGATGCAGAACCATGTAGGAAATGTGGATCATAATTTATTGGACCCAGTGCAAGATGCAGAGCCATGTATTAAATGAGGGTCATAATTTACTGGACCCAGTGCAAGATGCAGAACCATGTAGTAAATTCGGGTCATAATTTATTGGGCTCAGTGCAAGATGCAGAACCATGTAGTAAATGCAGGTCATATTTTATTGGACCCAGTGCAAGATGCAGAACAATGTAGTAAATGAGGATCAAACATTTATTGGACCCAGTGCAAGATACAGAACCATGTAGTAAATGAGGGTCATAATTTATTGGACCCAGTGCAAGATGCAGAACCATGTAGTAAATGAGGGTCATAATTTATTGGAACCAATGCAAGATGCAGAACCATGTAGTAAATGCGGGTTATAATTATTGGACCCACTGCAAGATGAAGAACCATGTAGTTAATGCAGGTCATAATTTATTGGACCCAATGCAAGATACAGAGCCATACAGTAAATTTGGGTCATAATTTATTGGACCCAGTGCAAGATGCAGAACCATGTAGTAAATAAGAGTCATAATTTATTGGACCCAGTGCAAGATGCAGAATCATGTAGTAAATGAGGGTCATAATTTATTGGACCTAGTACAAGATGCAGAACCATGTAGTAAATGAGGGTCATAATTTATTCGACCCAGTGCAAGATACAGAACCATGTAGTAAATTTGGGTCATAATTTATTGGACCCAGTGCAAGATGCAGAACCATGTAGTAAATGAGGGTCATAATTTATTAGACCCAGTGCAAGATGCAAAACCATGAATTAAATGAGGGTCATAATTTATTGGACCCAGTGCAAGATGCAGAATCATGTAGTAAGTGAAAGTCATAATTTATTGGACCCAGTGCAAGATGCAGAACCATGCAGTAAATAAGGGTCATAATTTATTGGACCCAGTGCAAGATGCAGAACCATGTAGGAAATGCGATCATAATTTATTGGACCCAGTGCAAGATGCAGAACCATGTAGTAAATGAGGGTCATAATTTATTGGAACCAATGCAAGAGGAAGAACCATGTAGTAAATGCGGGTCATAATTATTGGACCCACTGCAAGATGAAGAACCATGTAGTTAATGCAGGTCATAATTTATTGGACCCAATGCAAAATGAAGAACCATGTAGTGGATGCGAGTCGTAATTTATTGGGCCCAGTGCAAGATGCAGAACTATGTAGGAAATGCGGGTCAGAATTTATTGGACCCAGTGCAAGATGAAGAACCATGTAGTGAATGCGAGTCATAATTTATTTGACCCAGTACAAGATGCAGAACCATGTAGGAAATGTGGGTCATAATTTATTGGACCCAGTGCAAGATGCAGAGCCATGTAGTAAATGCGGGTCATAATTTATTGGACCAGGTTCAAGATGCAGAACCATGTAGTAAATGCGGGTCATAATTTATTGGACCCAGTGCAAGATGCAAAACCATATAGTAAATGCTGGTCATATTTTATTCGACTTAGTGCAAGATGCAGAACCATGTAGTAAATGCTGGTCATATTTTATTGGACCCAGTGCAAGATGCAGAACCATGTAGTAAATGAGGGTCATAATTTATTGGACCCAGTGCGCGATGCAGAACCATGTAGTATATTCTGGTCATAATTCATTGGGCTCAGTGCAAGATGCAGAACCATGTAGGAAATGCGGGTCATAATTTATTGGACCCAGTTCAAGATGCAGAACCATGTAGTAAATGCGGGTCATATTTTATTGGACCCAGTTCAAGATGCAGAACCATGTAGTAAATGAGGGTCATAATTTATTGGACCCAGTGCAAGATGCAGAATCATGTAGTAAATGAGGGTCATATTTTATTGGACCCAGTTCAAGATGCAGAACCATGTAGTAAATTCGGGTCATAATTTATTCAGCCCAGTGTAAGATCCAGAACCATATTATGTTACAGAAGAAAAAAGCGGTATTGTAAAGGCGAGTTTAGGCCAGCGCTTCGTCGACTCAAATGTAATGGGTTTTTTTTTCCATAACCACATGAAGAGAAGACTATCTCTACGCTTAATCCTAAAGTTGGGATTCTCGTTTGTTCATAGAAATTCGTATGAAAACAGCACAAACATTTATAGGAAAGTCATTTAATGCAGCTGATTACCCTCCATCTCCTGAAGATATCGATGCTGATGTGACAAACAAAAAACCCACTTAATTATCCTATATGAAAAAAACAACAAGAAAAAAAGAAGAGCGATTCCAAGCGCTTTCGTCTTTATTTGAAGAGACCTTTTCAGGAAATGTTAAGGTTAGAGCGTAGTCAAAGATGTGTGTAGGATCTATGATGATTGAACTCACAAAGTGGCACGTGAGTCACAAATATATAAAAAAGAGAAATTCCGAACGCTTTCGTCTTTATTTGCTAAGAACCTTTTCTATTTATTGTTTATGTGCAAACTTATTCTAAATAAATTTGTATTGTAAACTGCCTATTTATTGTCAAAAACACCATACTATAGTGTTAATATACAATGTAGACAACGTCCAAATTTGTAGAACGCATACTATAGTAGTACCGAATAAAATTTGCATGTTAACACTTGTTTTATATAATTCACCAATAATAAATTAAAAGGAGAGTTGTTATTATGGGAACAAAAGGATTGGACAGTTTAGAAAAAGGGGACGTAGTATTTCGTTACAATGGACGGTACTATTTGTTCTAAACAGTAATTAACTAAGGACCGGACTGGCCACTGCGCTATGTTTTGAATGTCGCCTGTGCATAACGGCCCCATTGAATTCAAACGCGCCACTGGCCGCAGCGAACGCCAGTTTGAGTTCGTCAGTGAGTGCAGCCACAAGTCTCGCGTGCCTGTCTCCGTAAGCTACGGTAAGTTTACATTATTTTTGTATGTTTGTACCCAAAACTGCATCCATTTTGTTCTAATGTTAAAGAAGTTTTAAGAGGTATGTGACTTGTGTTTTTCTGCCAAAATTGTTTTGAAGCTTTTAAGGGCAAGACTTTTGTTTTTGACTCCCTACCACAACAATGTGTGTGTGGGTGGGGGGGCGGGTCAGGGAACTACTATTGTTGCCTGCTAATAGTAGTAGTAGTAGTTAGTAAATAGTCATAGTAGTATTAATATCGATAATATCACCATTTTACGCTATTGTAGTAAGAATTGATAAGTAGCAGAATATTTTATATATTTTAGCACTCTTCAATAATAATAATATTAATAATAATTTCATTATTGTTATTATTATTATTATTATTATTATTATTATTATTATTATTATAATTATTTTCAGTATTATTATCATTATTGTTGCTATGACTTATGATAATGATTACGATATATTTTTTTGTTATTTTACTACCCTTATGTTCACGCAGATATGGTCAACTCAGCATGGTTAAGTGTGCTGCCGTCAATTGCTGCTGGGCAAGATCCAGTCCGACAAACTTGAGGGTCATTTTGGTCACCTGCGAAAGTTGGCTGGAGGAAATCATTGGCCTAGTGTCCGTCAGTTCATGGAAAGGGGGGATGGCAGTGGTAAGAGCACGAAGCCTGGTTTGGTGTCTGGTTACTGCTTGAGAGCAGTGGCCTGCGATATGGAGGAAGCGAGGCAGCAGCAACACCTTGACGATATCAGAGTCACCCAGGAGCTGGTGGATGCAGCTATTCATGCCGAGCATGATGACTTTGGTGAAGAGACGGAACAGCCAATTTCCCACCTGGCTGGTTACCTGGCACACAAGATCCTGCGTACTCACAGGTGCTGGTCTTGTCAAGACATCCTCATAGACAGTAAGGTCTCAGACAAACTTACCCGTGTCACCGAGCAAGTGGATAAGGACATGGAGGTATACAAACAGGGCAAACTCAAATTATTCACAGACTTGCTGTCGCGCGGTAGGCTAGTATGCCCCTGTCACAAGAATGTCTGTCTCACCAGGTATGTATGCCACATATACAGGTGGCCCACGAAGGAGGAAAGAACACGGTACTCCCTATGTGGTTGTAACAACCCTAAGGAGGCCTTCCAGAAGGTCGTTGTTGCACTTAAGGAAGAAGATGACCAGCTGGCTACATTGAGCTGTGCCAGCGGTCTCAGCTTCTTGAAAATATTGTACTCCCAAATGGCCACCATTCTGTTCAATGTCTTCCCATCTAACTACAGCAAAGAAAGCAACAGTGAAATGCATTCTAAACGCAAAATTGATTAAGATACAGCTCGCAACAAGGGCCCTGATAAAAAACTAAAACTAAATGGCTTCAAGAAATAGATACGTTTTGTGGAATGTTAACATTGTTTGGGGAAAATTTCAGTATTAATTTTGTGTTCATTTGGGCAATGCAAAATTACAGAAGTGCTACGAATATTCAATACTCGGGTACGTAAAGATGAGAGTGAATTTGTTTCTCGTGACCAGAACTTTGACAGAATAATTTGTATTGATCATTGTACTGATATTTAGTATTCATTCATGATTCGAAAATTTATGGAAACCTAATGAGAAGTTAAAACTTAATAGTATATTTGTTTTTGTTTTTTTCATTCCGCAGCAATGTAGCAGGGATTGATAAATTAGATACAGTTAACTTCTTTTCTTATTTCACCAATTACCACTAATAAATTTCGTCTATACATTGTCATGGCTGAATATCTATATATGAAAACTGCAAAACCTGCAGCAAAAAGGTTATTATTACCCCTGGTTTTCGAGTAACGTCAAATAATGTTGAAAATGGTCTTGGGCTCTGTATGCAATTGGCCAATATTCTGAGCTCATTCCAGGCCTTAAGAGGTCAGTGGCTACAAGTAATCTGTCGTTTCTTTTCTCTTTCATGTTGGTTAAAAGCGCACTTGTTTCTCTCATCACGCGTCATTTAACAAGTAGTTTTCATTACAGAATTAGTATACTGTACTTCATCAGAAAATGTGTCATTATGAACGTTATCAATCATTTACAGTGGGATTGTTAGTCAGATTAATGCCATTATTAATTTTATTTAAAACTATTGAATAACTGGATCGTTCCTTGATCACAACCCCCAAAGTTTACATTCCTAGATCACGAACACACCCTAAAATATCTTTCCTAAATCACAACACCACAAAAATATCTTTCCTAGATTACGACCATCATGAAATATCTTTCCTAGATCACCAACAACAACCACTCTATCCATAGATTACAAAAGAAAAAAGATAAAAAAAGGAAAAAGTATATTTAATAAAAGAATAAGGTTAAATTTATTCATAGGCAACACGAAGCAAGTATAAACAAGTAAAGATTATAAACACGAAACATTACTACTACTATTTTAGTCAAAGTGGTATAAAAGGGAAATATGACACAAACCCGTTTAAACCGAATCAATCATACCACATAAATTGATATAAGTAGGCCTCTACATCCACACATGCCTTTTAAATAGGCTTTGTGTTTATTCCAGTAAGATTCTATTGCTTGCGGATGCTCCAGAGTTTCGTGATCAACAAAATATATTGAATGATTGACAATTTTAGAGTAAATGCATCGAGTCTTAGAATAGTTATACAATTTTAAGTTATCGTACTTCAGTTAAATTTTTTACTGTAAAAATTAAAATTTTAAGTTTGCATACTTGAGTTAACAAATTCTATACTGTAAAAATTTAAATAGCGAAAATTGAATAATAAGACCCACGAGAAAAATCTTTGGTAGATCACTACTCGCAATTAGTGGTGGAAAAAAACACTTTTTTTCAAATCATGTTTTGTTTTGTTTTTTCAAAAATTCAAAATATTTTCCCCAAAAGCTTTTATTTTTTTCATAAAACATCGAGTATTATGCAATTTTGATCAACAATTTAACATTAAGGAACTAAAGTTTGCATTATAAAAGAATATAAACACAAGAAATTAATATTTTTTTGCTATTGGGGTCAAAATAAGAAAATATTGATTTTTTTACCCATTTTTTTTTCTTTTGTATGTTTACGTATATTTATGTATACCATATAGGTACTTAACTTGATAGGTTTCATTTAACTGAGGGTATAACTTTATTGGGTACACTATTAGCTTGGGTAGGTCCTCGTCAAAACATGTCTGTCTTTAAGCAAAAAAACTATTTTAATCTAACCAAACCTAAACTAGTCTAACCTAACCTATTCTTGATGATTTTAAAGTTAAATCATTAATTATAAAATTATTTTATTAAAATTCCTTTCTTTATTTTTGAAGGACCCATCCAAACTAAAAGAGTGGCAATTAAGGTAATAATTAATGGTTTAACTTTAAAATTATCAAGGATAGATTAGATTAGGTTTAATTAGATCAAATAGTTTTTTGCCTTAAAAACAGATAAGTTTTGACAAGGACCTACCCAAGCTAATAGTGTACCGTTTATTGCTGCATTTAATCTTTAATAATCTTCCTATCAGATATAGGTATTAATTTTATTCAAGTGGGGTTAAAGTTCAAGGCTCAGGCTGCAAAAAATCTAAAATAAATAAGCTATTTAAGGACTCGATGAACAGTAAATTTAAAGGTCCAAAGGCAAAGTGTAATTTTTGTTTTAAAGAAGTACCAAAAAATGGCACATGAATGATAAACGATATCAAGGAATGCAAAAAGTGCCATGAATCAGTGAAGATAAAATATTTACCAGGTGGAAAAATGTCTGATACTGGTGACTATGTTGAATTTATTAGTGTGGAAGATAACGCAGGTGCTTCACTTGATTCACATTCTAATGTATCATTTGAAACTGATACCTTTGAAGAACATAATAGAATCCCACGAAGGATTGCCTCATTTTTCTAGAGCCAAGTTGTTCCTCAACCTCTTGTGCAAAGGCATCAAGAAATCTGCTCTCAAAAAAATTGGCACCTCAATAAAAAAAATCAGTACTTCCATAGTTCAAATGAATGATAATGATAATATAAGTATCTGAAATTTAGGTAACCATATAATTAAAAGTAATATTTAATTTTCACAACTTTTTGAAATAACCTGAATATATTTAATGAAAAAAAAATCAATTAAATGCAGAATTAAAATGATTTTAGTAGGGAAAACCCTACTGAACTTGAAAATGCAAATATCCTATTTTCCCTATTCAATAGATTATATACCTCCCTATTTAGTTTTTTTAGTTGATAAATATTTAAATTCAATTACAGGAAAAGTGTGAAAAACAATTTGCAAAATCAGTATATGTTAGTGGATGTTCACTCAGGATGACTGAGCACCCAGAGTGAGTAAAACTCTTCAAAATGTTAAGACCAAAGTTCAAACTTCCAAGCCGTAACAAAAGTTCTAACAAGCTATTAGATAACCTATATAATGAATATGCATCTGATATAAGAGAGATCATCAGTTCCCAATCAAGTGTTGGCTTGATTTGCGATAGATGGAGCAATGTAAGGTATGTATTTAAAAGAAACATTTCTCCACTTAATTTTGGTATGCTTTTTTAAATAGATTCTGATATATTATGACAAATATTTTTAATTGTGGCTCTATTTTTTAACAGAAATGAAGGGATAATCCATTTCATTGTTACAACTCCAGAGCCCATATTTTGGAAAGGAATTGAAACTGGTAAGTACTTGCACTTAAAAATATACAAAATTTAAAAGTTTTATTACTTTTCGCAAATTAACTCTTTTATATCTAAGAATGAGAACATTCTTTCCATTGTGTGATAGGTTGCCTACTGCCTAGGCATAACATAAACATGATCATTCTTTTGGAGTTTGGACATATGTTATTTGATATAATGAAAACATTTTTCTTCTCCAATTAATTAATCTCTATCTGTTCAGATTTTTTTTTCAAAAGGAAATCATTTTTTTTAAATAATTAGGATTTGTGAAATTGTGACTATAAGTATTCCAAAGTGAACTTTAGCTTGATTGAAAATCTAAAATATTTATCGTATTTTCTATACAGGATCAGAACGACATACAGGAGAATACATAAGCCAGTTAATTTTCGAGGTGATAGAGGATATAGGTACAACCACAGTAGCAGTTTTAGTAACACATAATGCTTCAAACATGAGATCTGCATGGGAAAAAGTTAAAATTCGGTACCCTAACATTCATCCATATGCGTGCTTAGCTCATACTTTGCACTTACTATTTTCTGATGTCAAAGAAAATTAGACAATTGCTAAAACCCTCAAGACAGCAATAACAAGAGTAAACACAATTAAACAGTCTCAAAGGCTATGTGCGTATCTCAAAGAAGAAAATAATAATAAAGTTTCCCTAAAACTGCCAGTTAAAACCAGGTAAGCTAAAGCATACAGATATTGTCAATGTTATAGTTGATAAATCTTATTTAGCTTTTAACTGAAATAAGTGATAATAAAGACAAATATATTTTATTAGTAGTTATTTTCAAACTTTAAAAGTGTTGTTGGAAGAGCAAAATATTTTTAATTTAATATGGTCAAGAATGATCATGATTCATGATTATGCATTATAATTTAAACCCCTCAAATATTTTAATTTATATTTATCTTCAGATGGGCTTCAGATGTTACTTGCTTAGAAAGCATAAGTCAGAATAAAGCAGCTCTCAAAAGACTCTCAATTGCTGAGAAGGCAGATGACTTGATTAATACCAATAATCTGAGGTCCCTAATTCAATCCAACTCTTTTGGGGATACAGTAGAAATGCTTTTCAAGTTACTGTACCCAATAAAGGATCCAATATTGTTCTTCGAAGGAGATGTAGTTGAACTATCTATAGGACCAAAAATCTTTTTCGATCTCAAAGAAACTATCGAAAAAATTTCTCTTAAAACGGCTGTTTCAAAACAAATTGAAAAAGAATTGATCCCAGCTATTGATAAGAGAAGAAATATTGTTCTGAAGTCAGTTCATTTTGCAGCTAACTTACTCGACCCACGCTACGAAGGTTGTCACATCACTGAAAGTGAAAAAGTGAGTACCTATATACTAAATTTAATCCTTTCCTATAATTTGATTGTTATCAAAGGTTTTTTTTATTCATTAATATGCAATCATTTTTTATGAAAGAATAAGGTTTTCTGATTTTTAAATACTAAAACCACCCTACAAAAATATCAGTTTTTTCTGAACATTTCCACTTAAAAAACTAATAGACAAAATGAAATTAATTGATGTAATTTTAAGTCTTTGGACATATAGGCTATTTTTTTTTAAATAGTGTTAAAAACTTCTAAGCCCACAATTTTCCCTTTAGAGCATAATTATATATATAATTCTACAGGTGGATGCAACAAAAATGATTTTTAAGCAAGCTGAGAGAGACCCAACCATCGAAGAAGCTTCAATTTTATGTAATCTAGCTGAATATAGGTTTAAAGAGGCTATCTTTTCAAAACCATTTCTATAGAAGCCTTTGGACAAAATGAAACCTCATACTTGGTGGAGAGCAATGGCTCCTGCTTCAAATCTCTCATCTCTAGCAGCAAAATTAGTTGCACTACCACCAACAAGTGCAGCAGTAGAAAGAGGTTTCAGAAAAGAAGTCTGGATTCATTCCACACGACGCAATCGTCTAACAAATGTTAGAGCTAAAAGATTAAGTGTTTATTTCACATAACTAAAAATTTTTGAACAACAGTAGTGGAGGATCCTCTAAGCAAGCCGATCTTGAGGAAAGAGAAAATGAAGAGATAATGTCAGAATCTCTCCAACCACAACCATTCTTTAGTGGATTCAGTAGTAATCAAAATGAGGATCAAATGGATTTAAATTTAAGTTCCATTCTAACAGCAGATGATGATGAAATGGTTGAATTATCCTCTAATGATTCATCAGATTCATAGAGCCTACATGACAGTAGCGATGAGAATATCTCCGAGTTATATGGTAGCTCAAGTTAGAGAATCAGTACCAAGTCTTAACTTCATGTCACTTAACAGATTTAGATTAACTTTATGTACTTATATTAATTTTGTTTGCCAGAGTAAAATATTTCTAGTCACAGTCCACAGATATTATTTATGATTATGCATTTAATTTAGTTCTAGTAGTTAAACTTAATCTTGTTATAACTTATATATATATATATATATAGTTATGGTTTATAATTATATTATGTGCTCACAGAGATCTTTCAAATGAGTTTCTGTCAATTTTATAATGTAGACCATTGACTTTAGTCAAAGGAAACTTGTGATACTCTATTTTTTTATTCTTTAATATAAGTAATAAGTAAATACATAGTTTTTTCAAATATATAAACATATATTTTTAAAAAAAATTATTATATATGCTTGCAAATATCTTTCAAAATAGATAGGTTCAAACAATGAGTGTAGACTGTAGTGAAAGGAAAGGTATAACAGCTTATTTTTATGTTATATGATTATGATATGTTTATATTTGTTTTAATGTTTAAATGGATAGTTATCTTTCACAATGTGTCCTAAAAGGTCCTCAAAAATAATTAGTTTAGAAACTAAATTATATTGCATACTATTAAGAGTCAACGGACAAGTGTTATATTACCTTTATTATATTACCTACAAAATATGTTTAGTTTAATCACATGCTTATTGGAGGATTTCTTACTTGTTAGTAAACTGCAATTAATTCATTTATATAGATAAAGGGTGTTATCTTATTGTAAATCTACTCTTCCTTTAAGTCTAGTCAAAGGAATAATAAGAATTATAATAACAGTTTACTAATTGTTTAAATAATATATATACATTGAATTTAATTAATGAGTTTATTTATCATCCTAAAGAGCTCTAATTAATTAAACAGTATATCCAAATTTGGGATAAGTAGTTTCTAGTTGTATTACATTTTATTACATATTCGAAATCCTTAACTTTGAAATTAGAGGGAGCCAGATTATTTTTGAATCATAGATCAACATTTTTTTGTAATGAGTCAGTACTAACTATTAACTAGTGTAAAGACAAAAGGAGTCTACTGGCATTTGAATATTCCTTTATACAAGATTTCATTAAAGTTGGCCATTGGGGAAATTTTTTCCTAAGGAATTGGTGAGTTGGCAGTTTGTTTATGCTAATCTTTATATAGATATCGTCTAAAATGCTTTTTACAACTCTGATAGAGCTAAAATTACTTATAAATATGAAAATATGCTTAATGTTTTTCATTTACTTCAAAATAGTACATAGAAATATGTTATTTTGATAATATTTTGAAAAAAAACACCCCGCTTTTTTTCATGTTTTTTTCAAGCCATGTTTTTTTTCAGAAAAAAACCCGGTTTTTTAAAAAGAAAACATCGGTTCAACTCTACCCGCAACACCCCCCTAAGGCTCGTGATCTAGGAAAGATCCGAATAATTTAATAAAAATATGGTTTAGTTTATGTTAAGCAGATATGTGTCTCGAAACCATGTAAGTATATATTTTCTAAACTTATAACAGGCGAACCCACTGAGAGATTAAGATGATTTATATTTCTTTTTATAGCTTATAACCTAAGGAGATACACCAGCGGAATCGTTAATAGCCTTGCCTAGCCTAGGCAAACATGGAAAATGGAAATGTGTGCTTATCACTTGAGCATCAGAAATGGATGTCCAAAGACATCAACAAATGTTAACACTTCTGACGAAGTGGAATAGGTATTCAGAGGATCACCAAGAAAATCTGAGTTTTCGTGAAACAGGGAATAATAAGGCAAATGTCCACAAAATCTAGAAGAATGCTAAATGGAAATCTTACAGTTCGAGATTATTATATGCTTTTAATGAGGATGTTCAGAATTGCTGAATTGTATTGCGAATGGTTTCGAGTCAAAAACATACATTTGTGGATCGTCATGTAGATTTACTGGCTATAACTATCTAGTGGATTGTTTTTTTTTCTTCCAAAGATTTGGTTGGTCCATTTTTTTTCCAAGGTACAATTACCGAGTTTAGTTATTTCCACATGGATCGGGGTAAAGGTTTCCTGCACTCTAACATTGATGAAACATTTCCTGGTCACTGGATCGGACGACGAGGTAGCATCGAGTATCCATCATGTTCGCAGATTTGATCCGATTTGAGTCAGATAAATATTTTATCTATTAAAGGAAATAAAAATCACCTGACTCTGTTAGTGAGTCCGCCTGTTATATATCCTTGGTTAAACACTGATTTAATATTTTATAAGATTAATAATGACACTAATTTGGCCCCCGCTTCCCACCACCAACGCAGTACATGATCTCTACCATTGCTGTAAATACTTAATAACTGATATTTTTAATGCCGCACAGTATAGTAATTCTCTGTTGAATTATAAAAAGAAAATGGCTGTGAATGAGCAGATGAGACAAGAAAAAGATTTTTTTTAAAGGCAAGAAAAGGGGACATTGGAAGATTAAAAAAAACAAAACAAGGAAAGCAAAGGACTGCACAATGAAGACATTCCCTACTAAGAAGACAGAAATAACCCCATGAAAAAACATTGAAATCATATATATATATATATATATATATATATATATATATATATATATATATATATATATATATATATATATATACCAGGCAATGGCTTCGCCACTTCCTTGCGCTTCGCTAATAAAATTAAAATTTAAAATCTAAAAAAAGCAGCCATAGTTAAATTTATATAAATTTTCTGAACTTCACCATTTTTAATTCTTTGGGTTTTAAAAAATTCACAAAATTTCGATACTTATATTTATTTCTGAACTTCACCATTTTTTTGATATTATAAATGAATTATTAGAAATAAATTTGATAAAAAAACAAAAGTCATAACCAAGCGAAGATGAAATTATTATTCAAATACTTAAAAAATTCCCGTTCTTAAATTATAGTTAGTGATGATATATATATATATATATATATATATATATATATATATATATATATATATATATATATATATATATATAAAATGAAAGAGGAGATCTTGGATTTTTATTAATTAAATATAATATCCTTCAAATGTTCTTCATTATTGTTAAAACAAAGGCGGATTCTTTGCACCATATTTTCCATGACATTTTCCAAAACATCAGGAGTGATTTTGTCGATTTCTTCAATGATGTTTTGTTTCAATTCTTGAAGATTATTAGGTTTATTTACGTATACCTTTTCTTTAAGGTATCCCCAAAGGAAAAAATCTAGGGGTAAAATCAGGTGATCGTGGTGGCCAAGAAACGTCACCTAAACGTGAAATTAACCGACCAGGAAAGGCTGCTCTTAGTGTTGTCATGGTTTCTCTCGCCGTGTGTGTGCCCCATCTTGTTGAAACCACATATCGTCCATATCCAAATCTTCCAGTTCTGGCAATAAATAATCTTGTATCATTTCTCTGTAAGTGTCCCCTGTTACTGTCACTGTTTTTCCCGTTAGCATCCTCGAAGAAGTAGGGACCAATGATTCTCGAACTAGTTATGCCTAACTAGACCGTAACTTTCTATGCATGAAGAGGCTGCTCGTGAATTATCATGGGGTTTTCAGCACACCAGAATCTCCAATTTTGTTTATTAACGTATCCAGTAATGTGAAAATGGGCTTCATCCGACATGATTAGGTGCGAGGTAAAAGTCGGATAATTTGTTAGTCCCAAAAATGCGCGTGCAAAGTTTATTCTTTTTTGATGGTCTGCAATATTTAATTGTTGGGTTATTTAAATTTTGTATGAATGAAGTGTCAATTCTTTTGTTAGGATGTGTTGCAATGATGTTCGAGAAATTCCTAGTTGATTGGAACGTATCCTAGTTGACGTTTGTGGCTGTTGTTGAACACTGGTTAACACACGCTGAATGACACCTGCATTTCGCACAGATCTCGGTCTACCAGAGCGTTCGTTATCACCTGTAGACCCGGATTCTCTAAACCTTGATACCATTGCAAGAATGCAATGCCTCGTGGGACTGTTTTGTTGATTAAATGCTGTTCTAAAGTACCTGTGCACAGTAACAATTGATCCATTATGTTTTAAATAAGTAGTCACAATTCTTGCCCGCTGTTCTTTGCTGTATCTTGCCATTCTGAGTTAATAATTAGTCGGGTATTATTGTGTATTATATTCTTTATATACGTATTATAGATAAAAAATAAAAATGTGAAGTAACTGTTGTACCACAATAAAACCCCAAGATCTCCTCTTCCATTTTCTATATCACCCACTTTTATAACTTAATTAGTTTTTGCGTTATTAATTTTTAAAAAATGTGAAGTAACTTTTGGGCCTCCCCCCGTTATATATATATCATCACTAACTCTATCCTTTAAGAAGGGGAATCACGTAAATAAAGCAATTCGTTTTTCTCTCACAAATTTCAGTTCGCTACGACCCAAAAGTATATCTTGCCTGTGTTCGGGGTTCGCGAAACCTAATTTAACCTGGTTTACGAAACACGAGTCGATTTAAAATAACGCAGCTGCCGCAATCATTCCAAATGGCGACTCCATGCAGAAGAAATATATATGTATTATACACTTTTTAAGAATAAAATTAAGCCCTTTACAAGTAATAATTAAACAATAATGGCATAATTCTAGTTACATGCAATGTTCTGCGGCATTAAATTATAATTAAAACTATAATTACACCACAAGTGTATACAGTTTTTCGGATTTTGTAGATGGGAAAAATGCCATCAAATAAAAATATTGTCACTATGTAATGGTCATTTATGCTTTAAAATTGGTCTTAAATTTCGCAAAATAATCTCGCCTTAAAATCCTTAACTGATTTGAGGATTTTTAAACGCTTTATATTTAATCGCCTAAACTCTGTAAGTTTTTTATTTTACTAAGGAAGATCTTTTCTGGCGTGTGGATATAAATTCGTATTTAATGTGATAAAGAATTTGAATTTATAAAGATACTGAAGTAAATTTTAATGGTTAATTATTATTAGCATTGATCCTCCTGAATTATTGGATGACTAGGCAATGCTTTTCTTATTTGAACCCAACAAGAAGCCAAATTAGGACTTATTTATCTTTCAAGTTTCTTCTTTTTAATTACGAAAGGACAATTTTATACTCATTGGGTATTTTTAATCAACGATTAAGAGATATAAAGAGACAGGAGAGTGGAAAAGATAAAAGAAAGAATAGGAATAGTAAAAATAAAGGCAAAACATTTAAGAGCAAGACTCGCCATCCATAAATATGAGATGTAGGACTTATTATACCTTTAGTAACACGTTTGTACATATAAGACAGGTGCTCGTAGTATGAATTTAAACACCCTCGTAGGGCCTACGATGCATTTAGGCCATAGTTAAAGTGCTCGGGGATAAGAACTGTCTGTGCCCATATATTTTTAAAGATTTTCCTACGTATTAATCATCATCATCATCATCACTAACTCTATAATTTAAAACGGGATTTTGGGGAGTATTTGAATAATAATAATTTCATCTTAGTTTGGTTATGACTTATGTATATTTAAAATTTTTATCAAGGTAATTTCTAGGAATTTCTTTAGAGTTTGAAAAAACAAAATAGTTTAGTTCAGAAAAAATAAATAAGATTATCCAATGATTTATAATGTTCTAAAAGAGAATGAATTACAATTGGTGAAGTTCAGAAAATTTATTCAAATTTAAGTAAGGCTGCTTTTTTATTTTATCTATAAATATATTTTAGCAACGTGATTTTTTGAAAGAGGGGAAATAATTTAGAGTTCCTTTTTAAAATTATTATAATTGGTGAAGTTCAGAAAATTTATAAAAATTTAACCATGGTTTCTTTTTTTCTAGATTTTAAATTTTAATCTTAGTAGCGAAGCGCAAGCTCCCCCCATGGGAAGAGTGGCAAAGCCATTGCCTGGTAAATTCATAATAAACTCTTTCTACCTTTAAGGCAAAGAAAACGCTCTACGAGAGGATACTTATATAATTTAAATATAATTGTATCCCTTCATAATTTAATTCATTTTTCTATAAAAACTGTATTTATTTTCGTAATACCCCTGCAATAAAATTATTAACCAAGTAACACCTTCTTAAATTAACAACCGAAATATTTTTCTAGACCAAAATTTAAATTGGTTAGATCATTATAATATTTTTTTCGGAAATAGCCGTTTGTCCAAAATAATATTAACTAGAGAGATTAGTACCTATACGATTTGCCCTATTTATTTATTACAGACCTCCCCAAAATAGGTAGTTTATTTTTATTAATAGAAAGAAATTTTAAGGGCATTGATCATAATTTTAGTACAGAGATAAATAGAAAACATTTTGTCTTTTTATTTACAGAGATAAAAAAAACATTAATGGCTTATTTTCATTTATTATTTTTAACTATCACACAAATCTTATTTTTTTAATATTTTTTCTGTTGTTATCTTTATCCTTAATGAATTTGCTTTTCATTCTGGAAGGGTCGATTGTTATTTGACTAAGGGTGACCCAACATTTCGAATAGATAAATTTTACTAAAGTTGCCCTTTCATACTTGAACAAGGTGTTTAATTTCGCATTCTTTATTATTATCATTATTATTATCATTATTATTATTATTATTACACAAGATGAGACAGGTAGAACGGGAAGAGTGCAAGCACTATAGATTGCAATTAGCAATCCCCGCAAACCTGCAACGTTGAAGAGGGAACGATGGTAAGAAAAAAAGGAAGTAGGATAGAAGAACAAACTGGAAAAAAGATAGGTAATTAAATTAAATAAACAAATTGAAAAACAGTATATAGCAACATTCAAATAAAACAAGTTATATTTTATATTGAATATTCAAAATATATAAAAAAAAAAATCGAGTGCCTCAGGATGGATGGATTACAGCATCTCGAATACCCTGCAACATCAGAAGCCTAAGTAGATCCCCTTAAAACTCAAAAGATATCCTTGAAAACTGAAATTTTTGCCTCATCCCTTAAAATTATCTCCTCAAAAAATTTCTAAGAAATTTGACTTGAAAATTTCTCTTCAAAAACCCTTAGAAAAAATGTAAAAAAATACTTGGAAAATAATCGGCGGAAAAACAATTCCCACAAATCCGTGCTAATATTACCCAGGAAAATCCTCGAAAAAGTATCCGTTAAAAAATCTGCTTAAAAACATCAAATCCGTTATAATTATCCTAAAATAGCTGGGAAATTTTCCTCTAAAAATTCTTGAAAAAATTATTCTCGAAAAGCATTAAAAAAATAACAACCAAAATCCCTGAGAAAATTACCCTCGAAAATCGTTATAAAAAAAAATACCAGCGAAAATCTTAGAAAAAAAAACATTGGAAAAAAATATCCCTGAAAATACTTGAAAGAAACTTCTAATTGAAAATCCGTGGAAAAAAATTATCTTCGAAAATCCTTGAAAAAAAAACGATAATTGTTGGAAAATCCATGAAAATAACCCTTTTTGAAATTCCTCTATAAAAATTCATCACTGAAAATCCTCGAGAAATCATATAGGAAAATCACTGAAAAATATTATCTTCGAAAATCCATGGAAATACTCTCGACGAAAATCCTCAAAAACAGCAGATTAAAACGGCTTTTAGTCATCCTTTGCATAGTTACAGGGATCCAGCAAGGACTACTTTATCACTGCTTTATTGGGGCATTTCGTAGCAGGGAACTAGAATATCAAACCTGATAACACAAACACCGCGAAAGACAGGAATCATTAATATTTAATTCTAATAAATATGAGTGGGACAAATCTAAACCTTCCCACATTCGCAATTTACGGAAGTCTCTTCAGCAAAGTCCGCAAAAATTCGATTTTAGGGTTACCTAAAGGTGTATGCCTTAAATTAAAATCCACCACCTTCATTCGAAATCAGATAAACTTCAAGATATAAAACTTGTAACTTTTACCAACTCAAACGCGGAGTAGCATAGTCTGAGGCAACGCTACTCAGTTTTCTGTTGCATCAAATAGCAATTTCCCTGTTTTTCTTTAATGAAAAAATAACTAAAGTTTGGGATTTTCTGTAAATGTGTTGAATCATATGATGTTTGACTGTTTTTGCATGAGTGAGGGCGGCTTTACAATTAAATTTACAATACTTGGTGAGTGGAAGAGTGAAAGAAAATACACCGTGACTTGGCTCAATCACGACCACTCGAGCCAATTCTCGTAAACTATTATATTATACCGTTCGCTCAGCACAGCGTATGAGAAAGGACTGACGGAGGTTAAGGCCATCGTATAGTAAGTGAAAACCAGGAATTTTTCAATGTTATATGATAAAATTACCAGAATGCCACCTCACCATGCGATTAACAATATTGGAATACCAGCCTCAGTCCGGGGTAACGCGTGCTTCTCTTAGGTTTTCGTTCGGGACTCAGAACGAACGAATAGGCGATCGATGTCCTTTCAAATAATGATAGAAAATGACTTAAATAATGCGTAGCGGAACCATCAATTTGTATGTTTAAATAAGCATGAATAAATCTCAAAGTTTTTCATATAGAGTGTGTATCATCAGTCAGGTCCTTTGGTGATTATTTACAGTAGACGCCGAACGCAAAGCCTAGGTAGAACTATTAGGAGAAATGTGTTTCATTTTGAAAACTGTCCGCTGATTATTTGTCCATGGCTTGGAAGAGATGTTATTGGTGAGTTCCAGGAAAAGCAGACATGTTTGCTAGAATAAGTCACATAGTTGAAGTATTAAAGCTTCGTGCCTTGTTTTATTGGAGTCAGAAACTCTGCGAAGGCGAGTTTCTCGTGCCAAAGCCGCGTGCCGTCTCTTCCCGCAAGACATCGAGCCAGCTTCTGATCTCCCCCCGCACCGCACGAATATATCCCCCACTTCCCCCTCCTCCCTCTCTTCCAGTTCAACCACTCAGAAGAGCCCGCAGAGATCAAAAGTAAAGCCCCGAAGCGTGAAGGACGGAAAGAGAGCTTCACCAGGTTCTTTTATTAGATTGAATAAATATTATTCTACGCCATATCAAAATGGGGAAATTATTTTCAAGGACCGCCTTTATAAAGGGGAATCTTTATACTTTCATCCAAGTCGCTTCTGGCGAAAGGATGCTCACGATATTAACCTGGCAAAGAATTGCACTTAATCTTTCTCTAACCCTCAATAATTACGAAATTCCAGAGGCAATTCGCGGCATTTTTCACTAGCGAACTGAAAGCCGAGGGAACCAACTGAATGACAAAAGAGAAGCTCCCTCGATCCAATAAAGAGAAGAGGTGGAACAAAAGAGTCATGCGTTGAATACCTTTCGGTGAATTTTATGTAATTTCGTGATTTTTCTCACCAAGATGGCGATCGCTTTAGCGAGAAACGACCCATGTTGGTGGCAAAGGCCCCAAATTCACTCTTTCATGGTTCTAACGAAAGGGAGGGGGGCTGTTTTATCATCAAAATTTGCTTCTGATATTTCGACATCGCGATGTCAAAATATCAGAAGCAAATTGCATCGGTACAAGCTTTGATTATTAATGTGTTTGGGAATTATGGGTAGGTTTTATAAAAAAAAAAAATTAAATATGAGCTTTAATCAACAGAAACAATTACCCTTACCAGTTATCATCCTTTAACTAGGTGTGGATGCCTGACCACAAACAATCAGCTTTTTTCAATCAAACGGTTGCTACAACAGAAACCGGGAGAATCCGAACTTCTCCTGCTACCACTACCCAAAATTATGCACCCTTCCGTCCCCACTGCCTGCAGGAGGACCTATGGCTATATATCTTCCCATATTTTCACTTTGTCTACTTTCACTATTCTACATATCTTCCCTTACTTTCTGCGTGTTATAGCCTCGTTGCTATAGCGCTCTTTAAGTTTATAGAAAAATACCTTACCAACTTAGGTCAATTATCGAGTCTTGCGCACGGGCGACCATTGCTATGGAGACTTAATCTCGCTTTCTGCCATCACTCATAATTTTTGTTTTTATTATTAACAGCGACCATCACTCAGAAGAAGCTTTAAAACATCTCAAAACTTACAAATTACATATTATAGAACTTTGTAATACTTTAGATTACTATTAGAAAAGTTTACAGTACTCTAGGACTGTTTATCAGGTCAAATTCAAGACAATTTCAAGACCTTTTTTTGTGTGTGTGTCCGATGGATGTCTTTGCCCTTCTGTTGTTTTCCGTATGTTTTAAAATTGTGGATTTCCGATCGACCAGTTTCGTTTATAATAGTCTCCAAGGGGAAGGGGGACGGGGGTAGCGTAGTTAAACCTCAATTCTACAAATGAAAATGGAGGAATAGCACGCCCTCCCCGGCCGACTGTATACCTCGCAAATGGGTGGAAGGTGTAGTATGGGTCAGTATGCTGCAAGTTAATTAGGGCTACGTACCCTTACGGCCCAAATGTTGGTAAAGGATCTGGGGTTATGAAGAGAAATGCGAGAAGTAAATTTAGAGGATGGAATACCTTTTGAATGATCAAAGAACATCATTAATACTTTGTAGACTTCCATTTGGAGGTTTATAGAGCTGCAACTCGCCTAGATATTGATTAATCATCATCATCACTTCATCATCATACTAACTCTATAATTTAAGAAGGGGATTTTTTGAGTATTTGAATAATAATTTCATCTTGGTTTGGTTATGACTTATGTTTTTTTATCAAAGTTATTTCTAATAATTCTTTTCTACTATCAAAAAAAAAAATGGTGAAGTTCAGAAATAAATATAAGTATCGAAATATTGTGAATTTTTTAAAACCCAAAGAATTACAAATGCTAAAGGTAAGAAAATTTATTTTTATATATCTTCTTCTATAACTATATTTTAGCAACGTGACTTTTGAAAGGGGGAAAATAGTTTTGAGTTCCTTTTTAAAATTAATTATAATTTACGAAGTTCAGAAAATTTAAAAAAATTTAACCATGGCTGTTTTTTTTTAGATTTTAAATTTTAATCTTACTAGCAAAGCGCAAGCTCCTCCCGTAGGGGAAAGGGGCGAAGCCATTGCCTGGTAAGTTCTAAAATTACAGTTGTGGTATTTCTGACCTATTTTGCCCTATCATATTCAACAATTCTGACCGTGTTCCTGGTTTGGGGGACTTTAGCCGCAATGTCCTAGTAGTATTCCCCTTACATATTGCATTGAGTTCATTTCAAGGGACCAACTAGGCCAAAAAAAGTAATTTGATGCCGCTTTGGATCTCCCATTCTTTTGTCTTTTTTCCCGTATGAGAGAGAACCCATCTTCCATGAATTGATATTGCCAACACTCAATCAACTCTAACTTTCCATCATTTTAAATTGTTCACTACACCATAACAGAGAAGCTACCATGTTTCATCGCTGGTTGGGACCTGTTTATTACAAACTCCTGAGGGGATAATCTATAAACCCATATCCGCCAAATCTAATAATTGACCAAAATTTGCTTCGTCCGAAAGAGATTACGCTGTACAAAATGTGCAAAGTCTTGCCTCTCATTTCTTCAGCCCAATCATTCCTCTTCTTAATACTGGCCATAGTTAAAAGAGGCTTCGTCCTGGCTCTACCTCCATAATATCCAAGAAAGTGAAGGTAAATTATTGCTCCTCTTGGGCTGATTTGAAATCTTTCTGCCACTTCAGAAGCATTTAACGGGGCGGGGGGTGATATCAATGATTTTCGAACAGGAGGAAACCATGATTCAAAAGGCCCTGGATGAGCAGGTAATTACTCCTGTGATGTTTTACCCCATTTTCTTTAAATTGAACTATAATTCGGTTGACGGGGGGGAAAAAAAAGGAGTATTCCATGATTTCTATCAATTATTTGATGGGACAACCCACCGTCAGATTGATCAAGCAATCAATTTGTCTT
This sequence comes from Ceratothoa steindachneri, assembly GCA_963969495.1. Classification (NCBI taxonomy): domain Eukaryota; kingdom Metazoa; phylum Arthropoda; class Malacostraca; order Isopoda; family Cymothoidae; genus Ceratothoa; species Ceratothoa steindachneri. Next base: position 93,809,045 of record OZ018320.1, read on the forward strand.
TGAAAATCTAAAATTTCCTTGTAATTTTTCTTTTTAGGCATATTTAATAATTACAATATTAAACTTTGAACAGAAAGGTGGGATATTATTCTTGATGAGGCACCTTCGCCCTTAATTATAAAAATGTTATAGATTTATAAGGTATCAATTCTCTGAACGTAGATTTTTGGGGGTTGAAAAGGCGAATAAACATGAAAACGACTTCTAGAATTTTTAAATTATAATTTTGGCATAAAAAATTAGACCAACCGGCACGTAAACAGAATATCATAGACTTAATTTTGACAAACGAAGAATAATTAGAAAATCTTCACCTTGGCGAAACACTTGGAGGCAACGATCAAATATAATTCGGTTCAATTTGAAATATTCCTTAAAATGTTCATGAGAGCTCTCGTCTCAGTCCGAACTTTAAATCTTTTAAGTTTGATCTTTTTCTCACCCGCTTAAAACTTTTAAATTTGTCTGAAATTTAAAAAAAAAAATGAAATGTATAAATAGTGTCATGGATAAATATTGAGATTAAAAAATGTATAATGGAACATAACCGATTTTATAGAATAAAAAAAAATTAAAAAATAGAACTAGTGTCGAGAATTAAATCCTATATTATCGTCGCCTGGTGAAACGCAAAATAAGAACAAAAAGAATTAACGTCGCAAAAATACGAGACCAAGCGATTTTAAAGATATAAAATTAATTGTAAGCCAAATAGATAGCGCATCAAGCTATTTAACTTTGCCCAAGTTCTCCTTAGAAAAGCTCCACATCGAGTGGTGAAATATATTAAATTGACATTTTGCATCTTTTTACCATAAAAGATAAAAATAAATTAGCTACACTATCAGACGTAATATTTTTTATGAAGAAACTACACATTCATCTATTGACATAACCTAAAATGAAATTACTTTTTATATTAAGAAAATACAAAATTGCAATGGCCACCGGTCCAAATAAAAGCTATTCATTTCGCCTTAAAGAATTAAAAGGCAACTTTAAAAAATCATTTAGCGAGAGAATAGTTTCTAATGAACTCAAAGAGGCAAATATAGCAGTAATTTAAAAAAAATGGATAAAGACTGATCCTGGAATTTTTTTACCCATCTTCCTTACTTCAGTCTATGATAAACTCTTGGACTTCATTTTTAGAGAGGGGATCGTCATAAACAACTTGGTATATAAATGACTCACAAGAAGGGTATCGACGTACTCGTAGATGCTTATGCTTGAGTTTTATTCACGAAATGGTAACATTTTACCAAAATAAAGACGTTGATGTAGTTTATCTCGATTTTAAAAAAGCTTGTTTGGGAGGGGAGGGGGGTTAATATCTATAAACGACCCTCCCATGAGTTTATTATGTAAATATTCCTAATTTTCTGATGAGACGAAACTAGACAGTAGGCTAAACTTGAGTAGAGTAGTCAAATAGTCCGAAAAATGGCTGTGGCTATCTCATAAGAGATTGCTATGTGGGTTCCTACAATTTATATGCACTCAGCACGGAAAAGGATTTAAATGTCTTAATCTCGAGTGATCTAAAATTTCTGAAGCCATGCACTTTAGCGATGGGTGATCATGGGAAGTGGAAGAACTGCGCAAATCTTGGCAGGTCGGGCCATTGTAGGTGGCATCGGTAACTAGCTCTTGGTCACCTATAAGATCCGAGCTTAAGCGCATTTTGCTTTCATATGCGCTTGTAAGATCGCATTCGGAGTATGCGGTGCAATTCTGGTGTCTATATGTGCGAACGGATATTATAATATTGAGCACGTTCAGCGTCGAGCAACGAAATTGATTCATAAAATTAGAAAAGATCGTAAGAAGAAAGATTGAGGCAACTTATCGTGATTGTACGAGGAGCGTCTTCCGAGGGATTGATGAAGTATTTAGCTGTAACATTGTCATTTTTACCGGACAATTATTATTGCGACATTGCAAAAATAATAGAATACAGTATTATTGGGATGATACCGTAAATGTTTGGACCAGGCGTAGATCCGGGAAGGGGGCTGAGAGGGCTGAAGTCCCTCCCCCCTCACTCCTCCCTAAAATTTGTTCTTCCAGCCCATAGTAAAAAGAGAAGCGTCTTCATTAAGCATCCCCCAATGAAAATGTTAGAGGGACACACTACCGTCTCGAACGCGGAGGCCGAGCGTTCATTTTCAGGCCTGAAGCGACTTATAACGTACTTAAAGAATAGTATGGGTCAAGAACGTCTCAACGGTGTTCACAGCAAAATTGATGTTAGAATAGACAGCGTAATCAATGTATTTGCCCAAAGGAACTGGAGGTTGGTGTTCGTGTTTAATTCCGCGAGCAATGAACGCTGCGTTATTAATGTGTGCTGTTATTAACCCTTTCAGACCCGTTATGCTTATATATTTTTAAGCCATACGTGTATTCTGATATTCAGAAAGAGTTATGTAATAATAGAGAATATATATAAAACAGTTCGAAACCGTCGCGATCGAATGTACCTGATATGATACATGTCTAAAGAAAAACAGGTAAATCTCAAAAATAATTATTATATTCATTATTATATCTTAGTTGACGTCCAAAAACTACAATAAACGACAATTCATCCTTTTGTGATGTGTGGGAAAAAAATCGGATTTGAGAGTGTCAGTGTTCACTCCTGTGTGAGGTAATGTTATTTATTATCAATGTTGTGTAAGATAATCATTATTAATCATCAATGCCCTTTTCTCAGACTATTCAGAAAGAGGAATTCAGGTTAGCAACCCCCCCGCCCCAATTTTCATCATGGATCCGCCACTGGCTTGTATATACAAGAGTTAAAATTCCTCGCCTCGAGTAATGCCGAACAATTCACATTTGATCGAATATCAAATTACTTAATAAAGGAATATGGATCAATAGACATATTGTTCCCCTGTTGATTACAATGAAATTAAAATTCAGGGACTTTGATTCAACGATCACTGCCATCAAAACAAAATAAAATATAGATTATTAGTGTAATTCGAAACAAAAATTACAAAAAAAAACTATTAGCAGAAGTAAATTAAATATATAAAGTGACTCAGTGTCATTAAACTAAAGTAATATCAAAATTGTGATTCTGTCCGTGTCAACAGACGTTCTTGTGTGACATTCAGACTACGATGCACTGCAAATGACATTTTAATGAAACAAGTTCGCATCATGTCAAACCTCTTATGTCACATTATTATTATTACTTTTATCATGACAGTTGATAGCGTTTTTTTAATGCTTAGTCAAAGTGAAAGAGCGTAAATTGCTTGACAGTGTAATGTGAAGTTAAGCTATTATAAGGATATAATTTAATGAAGGAGTATCTTAATCATTTACCCATTTTAATCATAAAATTGCTCCTTGGTTGATAAATCAGACAAATCTCCGCCGGTAGTTACGCAAACTGGTCATTTAGGCGTTTAACCATTTGTTATTGTAATAAAGCAATGATGCGAATATAGAAATTCTTTGCTTCAACTTAATCCAAATATGCATTAAAAAATAAATTACAGCTTTTTGTTTTTATCTTATCTACTTTTCTACATTTTTATAATTTTTCCATCCTTTGTTTACAGCTTTAACATTTATTGCTCCCTTGCTCATGCGAAACGTTGCGCCTCACCCGTTGATGTAGCAACCTCATTATTGGATGTATAATCTTACTTTGTGATGGTAGGTCAGGTTAATGGTAGCGCCAGACACTTGTAAGACATCCTCACAAAAAATCCGTAAATGCAACCTCTTTGAAAGGTTCAGTTACACTGCACAATTTCTCGCAGATTACCATCTTACGTTAAATACACTGATGGTTCGGTAGGGATTGAATGCAAACAGGATTGGGCCGAAACTGACAACTCTAAAAGTTATAAACGGATTTTTTAAGACAACTCTAAGAGTTATTATAAAGATTTTAATATAATTTTAATGGTTCCGTAGAGATTGAATGCAAACAGGATTGGGCCGAAACTGACAACTCTAAAAGTTATTATAGGATTTTGTAAGACATCCTCACAAAAAATCTGTAAATGCAACCTCTTCGAAAGGTTTAGAAGAAACGGAAATGAGAATAATCTTTCCTATGGGTATCTTTTGCTTAAATCATGAATATAACATCCGTCTCTTTCTGCGACCCTCCAATTTCTCCCAGATTACCATCTTACGTTAAATGCACTGATGGTTCCTTAGGGATTGAATGCAAACAGGATTGGGCCGATGACAACTCTAAAAGTTATTATAGGATTTTGATATAATTTTAATGGAATGTTCCTAAGGTATTTTTCAACTTAACCTATCAAATTTATGAAAGTCTACTCAATATTTCTTTAGTTATATGGGTCCAGATCCATGGTAACTATTAAGTAACTCTTGATAATTTTGTAGCTTACTATAAATACTTCATTTTTTTACTTTTTTATTTAATATTTGTTGCTGTTACTATTTATATTATTTTTCACATAGTGTTTTATTTTCTTTGCACGAGATAGAGCTAAAATGCCTAGATAATACAAAAAAACACACACAGTTTTTGTTGTATATGTGGATAAATACATTAAGCCAATACAAAAGATAGTTGACTAAACATGTGAAGAAACTTTATGAGCTGTACTTTGGATGTAAAGTGGTTAACCAGGACAAACGCTGGGCACCTCATATATGGTGTGTCAGGTGTACAAGTTTTCTTTCTTTGGTGAAAGGCAAAGGGCCTGGCCTCATGTTTGGTGTACCAAGGGTCTGGAGGGAGCCAAAGGACAATTCAACGGATTGCTACTTCTGCTTAACAGATATTAAAGGTGGGTATTCAATGCGTTTTCTTTCCTGGTCTTTAATACTTTTTCAAGAGATGTATCAATTAAAGAAATTCAAAATTCATACTATGTTGTACTTCCACTATTTCTGCAAGTGAATTCATACTATGTTGTACTTCCACTATTTCTGCCAGTGATCACAGCCAGTAATATCCATTTTTAGTCTGATTTTTATTTTATTTTCCTGCATATCACAACGTAAAAGGCAAAATATCTATCATGTATCCAGATAGATCTTCAGTCTTCTATTCGCCCATTTCGACAATCAAGTATTATTCCTCTATCACAGCCGCTCTCTGAACTACCAAGCGATGGCACGAGCAACTTAGGCAATTCAGAATCTCAAGATAGACCTTATGTGGCACAGCTTGAATCTGACAAGAAACCACAACTCATCACCCAACCTGAACTCAATGATCTAGTTCGTGACCTAACACTTACGAAGCAACATACTGAACTCCTGGCCTCACGTCTGCAACAATGGAACCTGTTGGATAAACATGATCGAATAATAGTATTTAGGAAGCGTTCTGCAGAGCTACAGCAATTCTTCACTTTTGAAATCAACTTGACTTATTGTAATGATATCTGTGGGGGAATTCCACGTGGAATTTCTTTTCCAGGACGAAAGTGAAGTCCATGCGCTGGAGAAGATTCCAGAATTTGGGTAGGCTTAAATTGGGAAGCCTCGCCCCTCCCCATCCACAAGTGGTAGCCTTGAACCGCGTCCACCAAGGACCACCTTTACGCGGGTTAGAATCGCCTCGGCGTGAAGATTCGAGGCCATTCGAGAGTAGCGCTGTTTCCCCCCCACCCCCGCGGGATGAGCCTTGGATATATATAGGGCTCGTCTTCCATGTCGGAGACACAGAGTTGAGGAGTCTCACCCGGACCCAGGAAGATTCCCCTAGTTCCAAGTCAGGTGCTAACAACAAAGCAAAGTGACGGCTGAACTTTTTGTGTGTTGGAATTAGCCCCAGCCAGTGAGGTAATTCCATTTGACGATCGCTACCGAGCGATTTTTCTGACTCCACTCATCAACTCCTGTCGAAGCCCTCCTCGTTTGCCCCTCGTTTTCGGGTGGCCGAAATATTCTCCCCTGGACGGGATGTTACCGCCCCATCCGCTTTTGGAGAACCGTCATCGCGTTAACTTCCCGCTCAGAAGCTCCTAGCGCCCTCGCCTCACGTTTATTGCCTGCAGAAGACATCCATGAAGCCTTACCCTGACGTCTCACCCGGAATCCTCCGTAAGCCAACCCCTCTCCCCCTTCAGCAACCCATTTAAGTAAATTCTCCCCCTTTGAATAGTCTCTTTCTGTAACGCATTAATTTCTAACTTCTGAGTTTGACGCATAACTCTGCAATTTCCCCCCTCATTTACCAATTTAATTTTGCCCATTTATTCTCTTATTTTATGTAAATAAAATTATATTTTTGTACATGCCTCTTTAAATAACCTTGAGCTTTGCCATTGCCCAAATTTTACCTGACCTCGTTGCACTCTTTCTCGCTGTTCCGCGCGTCGAAATTCATGGCGTTTCGTCCCTTGTCGGATCGCCTTTAAGTTATTGGTCCCTCCCCCATAAATATAATATATTGATATAATGTAATGTCATATCACGACAATATAAGAGGCCTATTCAAGGCCTTTGAACTGACCTATGAATAAATGAGTGCAACTTATTCATAGATGCATCCCTTTACAGCATAAAAGCGGTTCTATTGCACATTGGTAACATCATTTCTTCAGTTCTAGTTGCTCACTCAGTCATTTTAAGAGAACCTAGCTTTTATTCTAGACCGCATAGGTTACAAAAAGAATGAGTAGCTAATTTGTGCGGACTTGAAAGTAGTAGCCCTACTTAATGGGCTACAAACTGGATACACCAAGTTTATGTGCTTCCCATTCAAGTGGAACAGTAGGCCCAGATCAGAACATTATGTACGTTCAGAATGGTCACATCAGGAAACTATGACGCCTGGACTCCATAATGTAATTCATGAGCCACTAGTTAAGAAGGAGAAAATCATTTTGCCACCACTGCATATAAAACTAGGCCTAATGAAGCAATTTACCAAAGCACCGCAACATAACAAGCTGTTTCCAGTACCTCAAAGCGATCTTCCCTAAAATAAGTGATGCCAAGATTAAAGAAGGAATATTCGTTGGCCGTCAGATTCGTCAACTTATAGCTGATGAGGACTTCAAGGAGACAATGGATGAAACTAAGCTAGCGACCTGGCATGCATTCAAAGTGTATGCAAAGGACTTCTGGGAAAGCACCAAGGGGCCCAGCGAGAGCGTATTGTGGAGAGCCTAATCAATTGCTACCGATATCTCGGATGTAGTATGTCACTGAATATACACTTTCTTCATTCTCATCTGTCCTTCTTCCCAGATAATGCAGGAGATGTGAGTGATGAACATGGAGAGAGGTTCCATTAAATTAGAATTTCAATGGAAAACAGATATAAGGAAAAATGGAGCCATGCTATGTTGGCTGAGTTCTGCTGAAACCTGAAGTGTGACACACATGAGAGGTCTTACAAACGAAGAAGTAAATACTAAAATGTAGGTTAATACATTATATAATGGTAAAAAAACATGCTGATTCATTATATATTGATGAATTAATTACAATGGACACATTTAATCTGACGTTGGGAGTGAATTACAGTTATGGTATCGTCGAAATCGGTATCAATTGCTTAATTATTAAATCGGCAATTTACAAGAAAATGTTACGTGATGGCAAGTTTTTGTTATAAAATTCGAATTTACCACACTCAACTTCATAATAAAATGCACATGAGATTTATGTTTTTTTCTCAACACTGAAATTTGTTGTACAGTTTTATTTATTATAAAACAAATAGGAATGAGGTTGTGGCACAAAGTGTTCTTATGTGGCCGTTTGTCAAGCCGGCTCCACCAAGTGTGAAACGGCCCAGAAATCAAAAGGATATGCCTATATGTTTTAAGCATGCAGCTCTCAACCGGACGCTTCGTCTGCCTTCACAGCCGAGCTGGTTGGAATTCACAGTTCGCTACGGGGCATTACGCATTGTGCCCGGTTAGGTAATCAGATAGTAATTTAGAGCTACTCATAGATCGTCCTTATTCATCTCCGCATCCGCTATTCCACAGTATCCGTGACACAACGACTGCCGTGAGCCTAGATTTCGAGATTGTCTTCCGCTTAGTTCCAGGACATGTAGTAATTGCAGGAAATGAGCACGCTATTTATGGCGCAAAAAAGTTTGCAAGGACTTGGCGACTAGACCAGCGTTTTGCGAGCCCCCGCTCCTACTATCTGGCAGAAATCAGAACATTTCTTCGGGATGCATGGCAAAGAAGATGGGAGACGGCCGACGGAAACCTAAATTTGTATGATATTGCCAGTTAAATTTCCCTGTGGGCCTACTCACAATACCTCCACGGGTTAAGTTTTTTTTATTTTACCCGCAAATCGAACACTCTCGAAAGGAAGGGCACCTTCTGATAGAGTGTCCCCCTGCATTGCTTGGTTCCCCAGGCTGTCTAGGACATTCTTGTGAGACACATTATGGTTGTATGCTCTAGTCTTGTGGAGCTTCGAGACTGGTAACTTTCACAACACCACGAAAAGTGTAGTCGATACTACATGTCTCGAATTCTATTGAGGGAGTCCACCAAACTGCACTGAGATGCGATTGAATTTTTGAAGGTATGCAGACTTCGTCTATAAAATTGTATTATTTAAATTGTTGGCACTACGTTCTGACCCCTGAGAGAGCAAGTCTCTCTTCGTGACTTGAAAGTGCCTTGTAGCTATTTATTTGTTGTTGTTGGATGTGGTTGCCTTATTTTATTGCTTTTGTTTGCTACTGGTGGTGACTTTTCTGTTTTTCTATTTTTGTCGATTTTGCCCAAACTGGCATAAAGATAGGACTTTCTATAGTTTGGGCAGTTGTGCTCTCGCTCGTGGTAGCCAGAGGATAAAGTAAATTAATAAATAAATTATTTTCTTTTCCTTTTCACTCTAGCTATTACGATGAGTTGTGAGGGTCTTATGCTCGCCGGGCGTGTAGCTAATCAGGCCTTAACGGGTTTTGATGAGGTGCTCTTTCTGCCTGGGTCTTTGCAATATCTTGGCGTCACAAATTATCTCTCATGAAGTGAATCCCGTTTTCCAAGGTGGAGTGATGCTGTCAGATTTTTAAAGTAGGTGTGGGCCCTCGGTTTATTAAATATCCTAATAGATATGAGAAGACTCAAAAATAAAACTTAGATGTTCTAAAACAGTAAAATGGCAAACGGAATGCAGTACCAAGGGAGACTCGGCTTTATTGCCAATGTCAAAAGTTGGATGTAGTTCCCTTCCCTCAAAAGGTTCAAGGTAGGAGAAGGACAAGCCTCGCGTGTCAAGCCGGCTCATCTCTTCAAGTCATCGAAGGTAATAGCAGCATCTGCACATTCCCCTACTAATAGCTATCAAACTTTTGTCTCCGAGCAGCCTATTGCTCTCGCAGTGAGGTTCTTCTCTGCGAATAAGGCTTCTGCGATCTCTTCTAAGTAGATATTGAGGGCATCTTCCTGCAAAGAAATTTACATTGACTTCAGGCTATTTAGTAGGAACTAAGGAGACTTGTTTCCTCCCGTTCCACCTGGGACTCTGTCATCAGAAGACCACGTCGAGTGAGTTTCCCATGACCATCCTAATGAGTTATAAGCGTTTTTTGACCCCGATATCTTGAGATTGGGGTTAGGTAGGTCGATGCGCAATTTATACTCAATGTTGTGTATACATCTTTCTTTGGATCTCCATACTTTCCTTCAAGCCTTCTACTCTCGCTTCTTGGGAAAGTCCTGCCATTGGTCCAGAAGATATAATGTACACCATAATTCAATGTCTAGGTGAGCGAGGCTAATCCTTTCTAGTAAATTGGTTTAAAAGGATCTGATCGGATAGTATCTCCCCAAATTCCTGTCAATTTGTTGCCGCGCTTACTTTTAGCAAGATAGGATGGGTCATTTCACTGTGGCTAGTTTCCACCCAATTTCTCTAGCCTATTCAGTTGGTGGAAAAAAATGGCAAATATTAGATTAGCCTACTGGAAAGTGGAAGACCCCCCAATTCTTCAATTCTTCACGGTTTGTGGCTTCAATAAATAGTAGTGGTCCCAGGACAGAACCTTGAGGCACCCCGCTAGTAAAAGGCATCCACTCAGAAGACTGTATATTCACCACCACCCGTTGCCGTCTGCCACTTAGCCAGTTCTCGATCCAGCCGGCTAACTTTCCGTCTATGCCAAGCGCTCGCACTTTTCGGAGAAGGCGGCGGTGTGGTACCTTATCAAAGGCTTTCTGAAAGTCTAGGTAGACCACATCCACCGCCTTGTCCCGATCGTGCTCACTGAAAACGAAATGGAAGAATTCCACAAGGTTCGTCAGGCATGACCGTTGCCTTCGGAAGCCGTGCTGGGAACTCCTCAGTAGCAGGGTTGACTCTAAATACGAAGTCCCTTGGTCCACCATCATGCTTTCCATGAGTTTACCGACTATCGAAGTCAGACTGATAGCTCGGTAGTTCGACGGTTGGTTACGGTCTCCTTTCTTGAAGATAGGAGTCACCTCCGCCTCACGCCAGTCTCTAGGAACGCATTTGGTCCGGATTGACATGTTAAAGATAGCGCACAGATGTCGTGATACTTCATCGCACACTTTCTTCAACACTTTAGGTAGAAACCCGTCCGGTCCAGGGGACTTATTCGTCTTTAGGTCAGCGATCTTTTTCTTTATTTCTCCTTCGGTGAAGTCCATTGCCTCCAGCTTTTCCCCCCGAGTAGGAATGCGTCAGCTGGGGAATGGGACCACACTCTTCAGTAAATACTGAAGAGAAGTAGTCGTTGAGGAGGTTAGCATTTTCTGCATCTGAATGCTTTAATGTCCCCTCCTCATTCCTTAAAGGGCCAATCGTTCGACGGATTGGTTTACGGCTGTTCACATATCCAAAAAACTCCTTGGGATTCTCTTTACAGAGTCTCGCCACTCGGAGTTCCTCAGACCGCTTAGCCGCCCTTATGCTGGACTTCACTCTCCTGGCTAGCCTCCGGTATTCGTCAAAGTCACCCAAGATCTTCGATTGCCGGTACACAGTTCTCTTCTCCCTAAGCAGTTGGCCGATTTCTCGATTAAACCACTTTGGTTGAACAGAAGACCGACGGGGACATTTCAGAGGGATGAAACGTGATTGAAGACTTATGAACTTATTTTTGAAACTGTTCCACGAGTCTTCAACAACATCGCACACTTCTAGCCTCGCGTCAGTCAGTCCAGCACGAAGACCTGCAAAGTCTGCTCTTTTCAAATCGAGTTTCTTCGATTTACTAGTTGCAGGCCCTGCCTTCGGAACTTTGACTACAAATCTAATTAGTCGGTGGTCACTGCCACCGAGCTCTTCGCCAACAGAGAGGTCCTCAACGATGTCATCCTCAGAGGTGAAAACCAAGTCGAGGATATTGTTTCCTCTCGTTGGCCCTCTCACCCATTGAGTGAGGAACTCGTTGTTCGTGAACTCCAGGAGTAGTGCGTTCTCGCCACAGGGTTCTCTGGTTTCCCAGTCAACTTGTGTGTTAAAATCACCCATGACGATACACACTCTGTCTTCGACAAGTTCTCCTAGTAGCTGGTACAGATCTCTGTCCTTTTCAACGAGTTGGGCAGGAGGTCTATAAAGCACCAGGGTCCTGTATCTGGTAGGACCTATCTCCAGATAAACACCTAGTAGTTCATGGTCGGATACGATGTTGCAATCCGTCGAGTTGAGAGTATCCTTGACATACAACATCACACCGCCACCCTCTCTGTCTGGCCTATCTTTCAGGAAGAGCTGGTAACCGGGAATCGTGAATTCACCTTCAAAATCTCGGCTTGAGGTTTTTTTCCACGACTCCGTTATGCCCACCATCTCAGGTTCCTCTGTTACTACGAGGCCACGGATCTCAAGAAACTTATTCCTGATTGACTTCGCATTGAACAGAAAAACTTTGAGGGAGTCCCCTAGTGTAGGACTCCCTACGCTCTTCCGTTTCCCGGCTTCTCTGTTTTCGTGGTCACACCCTTTTTGACGACCTCCGGGAAGTTCGTTCCAGGAGTGACTCGGGCATGCTGGCGCACGTCCGCTTTCGCTCTGTTTCGAAGGCTCCTTTGGGTGCGTTCCACATCTTGAATTAGGTTGGCGAGAAAGGCCTTCCCTTTAAAGGAGAGATGTACCCCATTCCTTTGGTAGAGGTCGTCTCTACCGATAAAGGTACGATAGGGGTCCACGAAGAAGACTCCTTCTGCCGTGCAGAGATCCGCCAACCTTCTGTTCACTGCAACGTTTCTTTCGTGAGCGGTTCGGGATGGACCTCTTCTCGGAAGCATCCCAACCACCACACGTTTGCGGGTTTTAAGCCCTATGTCGTCCACGGCTCCCATCACCGTTTGGATAGTCTTACCACTGAGGCCAACCTTACCCCCTCTAAGGTAGAGGTCGTTGCCGCTCACCATCAGAGCAACAACTGAATTTTCATAAATCTGAGCTTTCTCTGCCTCTACTCTGATGTTGTGGTTACCCCGTCCTGACAGGCAGCTTACCTTCACGCTAGTGCGAAGGCGGGCCGCCAGCAGCGGCTGCAGATCCCGTGTTTGCGAGTCACCAATGAGCGTGACCTTCGGACACTTGGTCTCTGAAGACGGGGTCTTTCCTTGTGGAAGAGGCCTCCCCTTTTCCTCTTTACTCTCCACATTCTTATCTTTCTTTTTCTTCTTCTTTATCTGTTTTTTGTTCTATTTTTGGTTCTACTTTTGTTTCCACTTTATTCTTTTTCTTTTTTTTCTTCGTTTCTCCTTTCCTCTCGCCTCAGCTAGCTTAGCCTCAGATGATGCCGGAATGTCCGCTTGGTTACCAGGGGATTCCGACACGTCAGTGGGCGGTGCCTCTTCTAGGCATCGAACCTGAGTTACGTTAAGGGCTTAGAGCTTCTCCAACTTTCCCTCAAGGACCTTAGCTCTCTCCTCTGAGGCTCTATAGAGGTCTTTTAATTTTTCCACCTCTCGCGTCAATATGCAAGTAGTGCAGATACTTTCAGGGCTACATTTTGAGTAGCAGCCCTCCGGAAAGTCAACGCACCACTTTTCTAACTGGCAGATTGCACAGTTGTGTTTGAGACGAACGGGTCCTTTTTTGCCTGTCATTTTGAGCGCTTTCTCTCTCTGAAAACTCGTGACCAATCAATGATAAAAAAGGGGGGTTGGTGAGTTCTCCCCGCGTGAGTCGCTCCCGCCTATCGATCGGAGAGGTTTCGGATCTTTCAGAAGGCACGCTCCATGTGCAGCTGTTCGTCCGACCGAGTCGTCAAACCTCGGCGTGCCGTGGCTCCCAACGAAGCAGCACTGACGGTCCCCGAAGGGGGCCTCGATTTGTCACCAGGTGAACAACAACGAAGCACGCCCCTTACTAAACTCCTACTAGTTTCCTTCACAACGGCCAGGATCTCGGAGTAGCGTTCAATGGATATCCTGCCCCACCAAGGAACTCGACCAAAGGCTTTTTATTGGCCTGGCAACCAACATGGGAACAAAGGGCCGTCACCTCGGACCAATGCTACCATAAGCACCCGACAACGGTCACTGGGAACGGTCAATAATTACGCGCCAGGGAAGGGGTTAACGGGGCACAACCCTCATTGCATTCATCGTGCCCCAACGCCTAGGACACATCTAGTCCTAGTCTCTCGCAACCAGTGAGCGTCGATTGGCGTTGCTTATAGAGGTTCGAAAGCCTCTCTTCTGACGCAAAGGAAAGAGTGACACGATAGGAGTAGGCTTTTTTTTGTTGTTTTTTTCCTTTTGTATGAGTGGGAGATAGGATAAAAGTAAAAAAGGAGAGGGATAGAGTAGAAAAAGGAAGGAATGACGCACTTAGTCTGGAACCTCGTTTCCGACCAAATCGACAATGGAAGCCCTACCAGGGGTACCAAGAAGAGGTACCCCCGCCGACATAGCTCGAAAAGTCCAAGGTCCACACAAGCTCTCTTCCCGCGACAAGGGGGCGTCACCTCTCCCTCTATTTTCGTTATGAGAGAGAGATCCCTTCCCTCCTTGTACTGCCTCAGAGCCCTCAGCCGTTTGAGGAGGACCTTGCATAGGGGCAGATTCGGGTTCGGTGCTTGACGCCGAGCCCGGATTTTTCCCCATGGAAGGTCCTACCTTCTGAGCGGCTCCGTCGTTTGTACAGGGGGAGTTAAAGTTTTTTTTGGTTAGACTCATCTTTGGGCATGGTGACCCTCTTTTTATTACGGGATGCAACCGCTCATCACCTCTCGCAGTTGCCCGCACTGCAAGAGGTGCTTACAGGCCTGGCAGAGCCAGGCGCCGCCATTTGTGACCATCCCTCCCGCCTGGTGGCCTGGCAGTCCATCGGCATGGTGGCTCCACCTTAGACACGGCGTAAAAATGGATAGAATGTGAAGAGGAGAGGAAAAGGGATGTGAGGAAGGTATGGGTGGGGATGAAGCAGGTTGTTAAAAAAAACCCATCCCGAACCGGAGCTCAGGGGTTAGGGAACATTGTCCCCTCCCCCCTCAGCCCCAATCCGGGACGGTTGGCTTGAGAAGAAGGTCAGCATCTACCCTGTGAAATTAGAGGCTGACCATTGAAAGTTGTGGGAGAGGTTGTATGAAAAGCGGCGAAGTAGGGGAGAAATACAGGCTATCTGAAGGAAGGAAGAGAGGCTAAGCTGGGGCCGGACGGAGCGCTGGATCCCGTCAGCACGGCGGCCATGATGGGCAACCCTGCTCCAAATAATAATTTCTTATTCTTCCATGACACCCGACTGCTTAAACTGCATCTACAAGATTGCAAGCAAAACACTACTTACAAGGCATCGCCATCGTGACTTGCCGAAAACTAAATCAGGCAGCTACAATACACAAGATCAATAATATAATGTATACACTTTTCATACACCTTGATATCCACTTCCTAGCTGTTTCATGGACCGCTAGCACAGCGAGGTACTATAAAATTCCCACAGCATGTAACAGCCTCGCTCTACTTTAACCTGGTCCCTCAGGAGAGGCTCACAGAAGATGCGCGCCTTCAGCACAGACTAGAATCAAAGGCTTTCTCCCTTAACCTCACAAGTGATCAGAAGGAATAGAGATCATCTGCTCCTGGGGAGCTCTCAACACCACACCCCTTGATAATTAGTTTCAGAGTAGGACGCACATCCGTCATTTAGAAGCGACCCCTTGTTACAAAAAAACATTCAGAAGGAGTAATAAAAAGCTATTTTTTATTTAAAAATTTACTAACAAAAAGTTTGTCCAGGATTTTAAAAAATAAGAAAATATTACCAAGAATGAAACAATAAAATACGTCTGTTAAGGAATTAAAAAAAAATATAGTCTTCAGTTAATTTCAACCATGACATAAGAAAACAAGTTGAAAAAAAAGTCTTCCAATATAATCTACATATTTGGAAAGACACCCAGCAAAGTACTTATGCTTCACTCTAAACATAATTTGGCCATTAAGCCAATACCACTAAAGTTCAAATGTAAACAAGAATTTAATATTCAAAATAAATCATAAAAACTACTTTGTATTTTCTCATGAAAGCCATTTGTTATTTAAAAATATAAGAGGACAGAGAACGGCCTTTGGATAATTCCAACCATATCTTTGCAAATAAAATACTCATGACTAAACTCCCAACGACAAAATAAGGTTAACAAACTTCATTTTCTGTGGACAAGGGGTAATTAATACATAACCCACGTGTACTTACCTTCGACAGCGACGTCCTCCAAGGTACCATTCTTTTACCCTAATTTTCACCTCATCACTCAAAACATTCCGCAACACTACGATTTATACACTAAAACACTATTCACACTAGAGATTGGCGAATCAAAGAGAGAAAAACAATCCTACCCTCAAGGAAATTACACTCGACACACTCATGACCTCGCTTCACATATAAACCAAAACCAAAAAACTGAAAAAAGCACTAGCAAAAATCACTTTTGGACAAAGGAGTCACCAATCACACTTTACAAAACAAATCATCCACACGTCCATCAATTAAGAAACCCCGGGTTGAGAGTCACCACTGTCTGCAACCACAAGCTCAAAACAGTACAAAATAAACCACTCAAAATTATCAGAGGATGCACACAAACCACTCGCATACCACATTTACACCCAGAAACCAAAATACCTACTACCAATTCGAAATCCCCTAAACATGATAGGAACCTAACCCTTCAGCAAAGCACTAACCTAATCCCATCCCAACCACCAATTCCCCCAGCCCTCAAAAATGAATCTCTAGCACACTATTACCAACACCAGTACAATAACTTTCCCCCTTCCTTTCCTAAATCACTGTTTAATAAAACATCTACATACCCTCACCGAAAGATACCTCTAAAAAGAAATCTACCGGCAAACAAAATTCTAAATGAACCTCAACCCTCTATCTTAATAGAAAAAAGGGATAAATAAATCCCTACATATGAGAAAAATTGGAGTTCGACTAAGATCAAGCCACTTCTTTCATTCTACAAAAATACACACCCAAAAATAAACCTTGCCCAACAAAAACATGCGCCGGATGTAACCACGACCAACTACTACTAGACTGTCCAAACCTCGCACAAGCATGATACACAATTCATCACATCGTATACGTGTGGTGAAGTAGGGAGGCAACACAAGTGAGAAAACAAGATGCTGGAAATTATACAAGAGTAGTCTTCAAAATAACCCTAAAAAATGTTGAAAAGAAAAATAAACCTTATTAAATCGAAAATAGTTGCTTGCATTCTCTCATTCTAGAAACTGAAGCACCTTGGGAAAAGTACAAGCTGATATCACAGTAGCAAAAATTACATGAATAAAAGATTTTGATTAATTTTAACTTTGGGAGTTTGGGAGTGAGAAATTTCTCATTACAAAGTGTTCAAGAAGTCAAAATAAACCGTATCAGAACCTTCAATCAGTCGGCTTTGTGAATATTAAGGGAGCTAAGCGAGCGTGCAAACGACAGCGGTGACTTCCATCCCAATAACATTTGCCACATTTATCGCAGACGTAGATGCAGGAAACTCGATTTAATATCTCCACAGGTATTTCATCCAAACTGATTTTGACTCCTTTATCAGTCACACCTTGGATGATGTCGATATGACTTTGGCCACGATCCACAGTCACCCAACTTGAACCAGTTAGTTTACCCCTCTTCAACTTGATCTGTGAAATAATCTTAGGTTCGATGGACAATAAAGTGTTATGGTTACACACATAGCAACGGGATAATAAATCACCTTCTTCTATAACGACTTGAAATCGCGTTGCAACTTGTTTGAGTTGTTTATCAATTGTCTGGAAAAAAAGGAGATAAAACATATAAGTGTTCCCAATGTCAATTAAAGTTCCGTTCCTATAATGTAACACACAATTACTTCGCATTCTATTAGATTAAACATCGGACGCCTGCTTGCGGTGAACGCACCCAGAGAAAAATGATTGGCAGAAAACCGCGTTTCCTAGACATCGGGTAAAAGCAGAAGAATTTCCATATATGTGGAAAGGGATGCAGCCGTTGGCTGTTGCTTCGACTCCAGGGTCCCCATCCCTTCTCTCCTTCCCATAGCTCCCACCTTTTTCTCCAGGATGGCTGTTACTCGCCTCAGCCATAGAACATATTGTTTTTTTTAAAGAGACAAATCTGGCGACTGCTTACTAGCGCAAAAGTAGCCGTAATCACTTTAATGCCTAATACTAGGCTAGATTATAAAATATATGCAGAAATCAAATAATCCCCAAAAGTAAAAAAAAAAACATGCAAAAAAAACGGAAAACAAGTAAGCAAAGAGATGGAAGCACGCTCCATGCCTCGGTGAGAGGCTCGCCTCTCCTCGGTCCATTTTATTTTTAATTTTAAGAGCCCATCTAGCGACTACCTACTAAGGCAAAAGTCTCCTTAAATTCACTCTACAGTCTAATACTAGGCTAGATAAAAACAGAAACAAAGCCTAAGAAACAAGCTAAGGGAGAAAAACAAGATAAGCAAAAAAGAAACGAGGAAGAAGGGCACTCCGGCGTCGGGGGTAGGCCCGCGTGACCCTGGTGCGACCTACAATAAAGGAGTCAAATTAAATGGAGGCCAGCCTCTTCCAAAAATCATATAGTCCGCAAGTCTGTGTACACAGACCCCTCCAGAGTACAAGGGACAAGCGGTAACGACCCCGTTCGTCCCGGTACTGGGATAGGTAATGTGCGGCATGGAGTGAAACTTGCGGAAGCCGCACTGTGCAGAAGACAGATGGCCTCCACTGTCCAGAAAAAAAAGGCTAATCTAACATTTACCAATTTCTCCATCAACTTGCACATGCAGGAGGTTAGAGAGGTTGGGCGGAAACAGGCCGGGGTAGAGTGATCTCTCATCGGTTTGCGAAAAGCGAGCACAGTAGCGATTCGCCAGGAATCTGGGAGGATACCCTCTACCAAAATCCTGTTGAACAAATGTAACAGAAAGGCCATGCCTCGCTCATCCAGAGGTCGGGGCGGTGTCCAGCCCGAAGGTAGAGAGGAACGAAACTCACTCAATGGTACCCTGTCGTTGAATGGTTCTCCGCCTCTGGAGGTAAAGTCCAGTCGGCGGACTTCCGCCACATCACGACGCGGATGAAATGCTGGCGGAACACCATCCCGGCTAGAGAATGGAGAGAAAGCGGTCGCGATGGACCTCGATAAGGACGCGGGGTCCGAGATGCGGTTCCATTCTCCTGCTAGAACTTGCCCTGATCCTTCTGATGCGTTTCCAAACATCTACTAGAGGGGTCTTTTCCGTTAAGTGAAGACACTTATGCAACCAGGATGAGCGGCGATCGTGCTTCGAAACATACCGGAACCTAGCCCTAGCTCGACGAAATTCACAGACAGTGAAATCGTTCGGGCGGCGCTTATGCATGTAGGCCTAACGCTTCTGTTTGCGGGCAGTCTCACAATCGGCTGACCACCACGGAAGCGGTCGGCGTGCAAAACGGCCAGAGGTTGTATGAATAATAGTTAGGTCCATGGCGATTACGTTGCCGGAGAAGAACTTAACGACCACATTGACCGACCTAAACTCCTCGACTGAGAGAGAGAAATCAGTCATTTCCTGTTTTGGTTTGTTTTTAATTTTAAGAGCTCATCTGGCGACTGCCTACTTGGGAGTCATTACCTGAAATACGGACCACCACGCCTGGGCCTAGCATCACCGGGGCGGGCTCTCAGGTGGTAGCGGCCCAGAAAATGATATTTGAATGGGAAAGTAATCACTACCATGGAGGTAATCGATTACCCATCACCCAAACTCAGGTTATGCATTCGGAGAGCAGAGAGATAGATCAAGACAGGAAAATGAAGCAGTTTCCGGGCAGTGATACGTAAATTCATCCACATTTAGGATACCTATCTCCAGCTCGGGAAGGATCTGACTCTTGGGATTGATCGAATATTCTCCCCAGAGGGGCTGTCTACTGTTCAAATTCCCGAGCAAGAGAAAGGGCCTCGGCAACCGTGCCACGACGCGGCGGAAGTCCTCCGCGTCGGAGTCGGCTAACTGTGGAATGTACACACAAATAATAGCATGGTCTCCTGCAAAAAGATAGCCAAGGGAAAACGGGAGGAGACGAGCCTTCGCAGCTCTTCCCAGTTGGCCCCGAGTCCGCGGCAATTCCATTGAAGGAATATGCCCTCCAGGCCTAGCCAGGACGAGATGCGGGGACCCTCTTTGAAGAGAAAACCCTCACGGGAATGGCTGTACGCTTCCCGGAGCCATAAGACCGGGCGCTTTTGGCCGGACAATGGGCTGTCGCCTTCGAGAACTTATCAGGGGAAGTTGGGCTCGGCATGCGAGTATTTTACTCCCTCCGCCACAAAACCTTAGGCAGGCGAGGGTTCCTCCTTTGGATGATCCACCATCTTCGATTCACCCAACCTAGCACTGGGTGTGGGCGTGGGAGCCGAAGCTCCTTTGGTGCTGCCCTCCTTTCGCGGAGCAGCTTTAGGAACCATGGAAGACGGCATCACAACCAACTTCAGGGGTGTTGCTTCCTGTGAGTCTAATGGGTTAACGACTCGGTGGAGGCGCGCGTCCGTTTTGCCTTACGTGAAACGGTCACGCTGGGGAAAGGGACCCTGGTTTTAGCCGGGGCTGGGTGTGAAACCTTTGTGCCGTCAGCTGTACCAAGGGCGGGTAAAACCGGCAGAAGGGTTCCAAATGGGCCCGGGAACGACCGTGCTCGTAGTCAAGGAGGGGTCAGGAGCAGAGGATGTCTTTTTAAACGTTGAGTATAGGACGTCCCAGGGAGCGCCGGGCGCGCCAGGACAAAATCATTAGCCTCGCGAACTGATAGACGATCCGTCGCCTGAACGGCCAGAATTCCTTTCTCCAAGATATACACACCAAATAGCTTCAAGAAGCGGGATGCGGCTTTCTGCAATTGACACACTTGGCCATACACGATTTGGACTTATCGTGTGCGGCCTTGGAGCAACTTAGACAGACTTCGGGCATCGATACCAGCCGGCACACACCAACTTAGGGAGTTTGTCACAGTCGAACGTGACGAAGAGGGTAGGGGTGGGTCTGGAGGCACCTCCCTGTTTTCTCATCACACGCTTGACCTTGACCGCTCCAAGGTCGGCTAGCTCTAAAGTGATGTCATTTATGGAGTAGTCCATGAGTTCCATCACATAAGCCACTACTTTCACGAAGTTAATGGTTAGAGTCCGTCGTCACACTGACTGGGGTGCCATCAAGTGTCTGAAGAGCACTAATCTTGGCCGCCTCAGAGGGATCCGATGCATCCGTCTGAAAGCTCGCCTCCGAGAAACGGGTCACCTTCGACTCTCTCTCTGCCAATCAGGCTAGCTAGTCTCTCCTTTGATCGATCATGTTGCCCTTAGGCAACATGCTGCCCTCAGTGGAGCTATTAACCAGTAAACATTTGATGCCAGCGGGATCGAAAACGCCAGGTAGGCACTGAATGAGGGGCTCCGAAAGAAATCGAGGTTCCGTTCGGTGCACTTGTGACTTTCGTCTGGGTCTAGGAATCACAACCCGGGGTAGCATAGGAGCCGGACGTGCCGATCTAGGACTGGTCGCTTGCTGAAACGGCAGCGGACCAAATCGGTCCCTGGAACTCCCGCGGAGGGAGAGGGACCCTTAGTCCTCTTAGTTTTATATTATATATATATATATATATATATATATATATATATATATATATATATATATATATATATATATATATGACCACTTCAAAATAAAGACAATATATTAAAACTTACATCATTTTCAATAAATAAGATGTGGGACTGTGGGATATATTTTGCCAATCGATGGTAAACATTGCCTCTTGTCAAGACCACTCTGAATTCCTTCTCATACAATTCAATACACTTGTCATGACAGTCATGAGAGTTGAGTATGAAGGTATCAATATTGCAGCAACGTAAACGCTTTCCAAGACCCTGCAAATAATAATAAATGCAATAAATCCAAAGATTACACAGGTAGTAAATGATATCAATAATACCTACCCTTTGACAAATCTTTAATTCAATATATATATAAAATATATATATATATATATATATATATATATATATATACATACATACACACACACTCAAAGATTCCAAGATAATAGATGGAGCACAAAAATTACTGATTGGAATCCACTTGATAAAAGATGAACAAAAATAAGATTGAGAGATGATCTTCAAAAATATGCTAAGAAAATCAAAACAAATTGGACAAGACAGACAAAAATTCATAAAGATGAGAAATGTTTTTTTCTCAACAGAGTGAGGTAAATGACTGAAATGATGATGATTATATATGCACTACTAAGAAAAATAAGAAAGAACAATTTTTATTTATTAAAATATTTATTTAAGAAAATCATTCTCTAATTTTACTCAGTAGTGTATATAATGTATATTTATATTAATATTATCTTCTACCATTGAAATTTAAAGTCAAGTTGCATCAACAAATTGTTTTTCTATATACTTCAAGCACATTTTTAGAATTCTAAAGTTACTGATATACAGTAATCTTTATTCCCCTGCCTTTTCTATTTCTTAAATTAATCAGTAAGAGATAGATGGAAGATAATTTAATTGTCTTTTCAGATGTGTAAAACTAAAACCAATAGGTTAGTTTTGAGCAAACAAAGGCACAGTAAAAAAGAAAAGTAGTAGACTCATCAACACTCCAAGGGCTGAATGCCACAGAATGAATAATGCCCATAGTGAGATACAAGTGAACCTAAGGCTGTGAATGTGCCTCTTCCAAGTGAGACATCAGCCAAAAACAAAACATGACCAAGGAAACAGACTAACCCTACCAAAGCCAGGCAGGCCTGATTTAAGAACAGTGTGTGTGTGTGTGTGTGTGTGTGTGTGTGTGTACAGGAAAGGAGGGGAGGGGTAGAGAGTTGTGGCATGTGGCAGAAGTGCACCTCCTTAGACTTAGCCAAGGAAAACTGAAACTTATGCAATATGACAGTGAGAAATGAGGTTCAGAGATTATTTGAGTCAATGATCTACAAGAGATTGAAAGGTCAACTATGTAGAGCATAGCAAGAACATGTGCAAGCACTGAGGTGATACCATTGATGCTTGAGGCAAAGATAGTGACATTTAAGATACTTCCCTTCAGGATTCCCTCTTGGACCAGAGCGCTCCAGTACATGTATGCAAAATTCCAGTTCTTGCCAGAACTTAGACAAAAAGAATTGGGAGGTCTCTCATCACCCCCATTATAGTCTCCATGATATTGTATGGCAACACAGCGTCCTCAGCCTTCTCTAGATCAAAGAGCAATGGCAAAATGCTGTCCATGCTGGAAGGCTTCACCAATACCATATTTACATCAAAGCAGAGCCTACAATGTGGATGCTCCTAGGCTGCGTGTACAACTGCAGCCGAACAAGTGGCATCCTCACGGTATCAACAAGTAGGCTCTCAATGGAGGACATGCAGAAGGCAACAGTCAGCAAACAGACACCGGTGTGGTGGGTTGAGTCCACCTTTAGCAATGCACACTCAGCTGTGGATGCATATAACTTGAATGCTCAGTCAAGTTTTGAATGAACAAAGGATTGGTAAAGTAAAGCAGGAGGTCTATATCAGCCCTGAGTGCTGAATGTTATGGAACTAAGTATGTCTATGGGCAGGTACAAGAGACCTTAAGGCTGAGAATATGAGCATCCTAGGCGAGTCATCGGTCAATCATAAGCCTAATGAAACTGCTAATCCAGCAGTCCCAGCAAGCCCCATTTAGGAGCAAGTCTGGGCCAGGTTGGAGCTGTGATTTTTTTTTGTACTAGGCTACATTAAAATAACTGAAAATAAAAATAAAAACAACAATAACACTAAAAATAAAAGGAAAAGGGCAACAAGCACGCTCCGGGGTCGGGGGCAGACCCGCCTCACCCCGACACAAGAACGTGCAACCTACAAAAGAAAAAAAAACAGTTAAATAAAGTGGAGGAGGCCAGCCTCCTCCAAAAAGTCATAAAGTAAACAGGTCAGTGTGAACGAACCCATCCCGAGTACAAGGGACAAGCGGTAGCGACCCCGCTCATCCCAGTACCGGGACAGTTAGCATGCGCGAAGATCACCCAGACTGGGACATTCAACAAGAATGTGCCAAACAGTCTGGGGGACAATGCCGTCATCACAATATGGTGCAAGAGAGCGGTGCGTCCCGCGAGTGGGTCCAATTCGGAGACGACGTAAAGCAACAAGAAGCCGTCGCGGCATTGCGGGGTAGGTCCATGATAACTGTCGTGGTGCAATGGCACGCAACTTTAAGTTCCCCTCGACCGTCTCCCATCTTCTTTGTTAAGAAGCCCAGAGAGCTGCCTGTATTCCTGCCATGTAATCAGTATGAGAAAGAGCGAAACGTTGGTCTGGTCGCCCAGTCCTCGCACACTCTTTGGCGCGCTCATTCCCCGCAATTCCTACATGTCCAGGAACCCAGCAAAGATAATCTCGACATCCACCGGCTCGCCGAAATCGTGACTTCACGGATATCGCGAACCAATGCCCCGAGAGCACGCAGGGCGCTTTGTGAGTCATTATAAATCACAATCCGATCTCCGAGCCGGGCAGCTCGCGTAATCTCCCGTACCAAGCGGTGTATTGCAACCTGCTCGGCCGTGAAGACAAGACGCAGCGCCTGGCAGAACCCCGCTGACTTCAAACAGAGGGGATATGGCGTGGAAACCGACCCCCTCTTGGGACTTGGAGCCATCCGTATACACTGGCACGGTTCCAGCGTGACACGAAGTGTGCTCCAAAAAGGGCGAACGCAATACTTTGGGCGCAGTAGAAGCTTAGGGAGAGGAGGCGTGGCGACAAATGGCCAAAGGTGGTACCCTCCAGGGTGGCTGGCGTCTTGGGCAGAACCAGCGGCGCCACCGGCCCGAGAGCTATACCTAGCTATCGAAGGAGTTTCCTGGCCCTAAACATGAAGGGCTTAGGCTACGACTGGCGTCTCTCGGCGGCATGGGCACCGTCGAGAGCAGCTGTGAATGCAATGAGAGCTGTTGGCGACTGAAGGAGACGCCGGGCTCGCGCGTACAGGCGAATAATGCACTGTGCACGGCGCAGAGCGAGTAGCATCTCCCCAGCATCGACAAGCAAGCTCTCAATGGGGTAAGTGCGGAAGGACTGGTCGCCAGGCGAAGCCGGTGTGGTGGATCGAGCCCACCTTCCGCAATACACGCTCGGCTGCGGATGCATAAAACTTGCATCCATAGTCAAGCTTCAAACGAACAAATGATTGAGAAAAGAGTAAGGCGGTAGCCCTATCAGCGCCCCAGGTGCTGAAGATCACGGAGCGAAGAATATCCATGGGGCAGGTACAAGAGACCTTAAGGCTGCGAATATGAGCCTACCAGGTGAGGCGTCTATCAAATACAAGACCAATGAAACGGTGCGAGTCCACCACTTCCAGGCGCACCCCATTTAGAAAACAAGTTTGGGTCAGGGTATAGCCGTGGATGGCGCAGAAGTGCACCACCTTAGTCTTGCCCAAGGAAAACCGAAGCCTGTGCACTTCGGCATAGCGAGAGACGCGGTTCAATGCCTGTTGGAGTCGACATTCCACAGTTGGCATCTGGGCCGCACCAAAAGAGATCGAAATGTCGTCCACGTAGAGAAGAGCAAGACCATCTTCTGGCAGCACCGAGGTGATGCCGTTGATGCTGGGGGCAAAGAGTGTGACACTGAGGACACTTCCCAGCGGGACACCCTCTTCCTGCTGGATTGGGCATGCTAGTGCTCCCCCACCCGTACGCGGAATCGAAGATCTTGCAAAAATTCAGATATAAAGAATAAGCGGCGTCCCCTCGCCGTCATCGTGTGGAGAGTCTCTATGATACGGCATCGCCATGCAGTAGCATAGGCCTTCTCCAGATCGAGAAAAAAACACTGTGGCGTAGTACTGTCTACGAAGGAAGACCTCGCAGAAGGGCATTTTCCAGTCGCAGCAGGGCATCTGACGTGGAGTGGAACTTGCGGAAGCCGCACTGTGCAGAAGACAGATGGCCTCCACTGTACAGAAAAAAAAGGCTAATCTAACATTTACCAATTTCTCCATCAACTTGCACACATAGGAAGTTAGAGAGATTGGGCGGAAACCGGTCGGGGTAGAGTGATCTCTCCCCGGTTTGCGAAAAGCGAGCACAGTAGCAATTCGCCAGGAATCTGGGAGGATACCCTCTACCCTGATCATGTTGAATAAAATCTAACAGAAAGGCCATGCCTCGTTCACCCAGGTGTCGAAGCATGGCGTACGGGGCATCGTCCGAACCAGGGGCGGTGTCCGCGCACGAAGCGAGAGCGGAACGTAACTCACTCAGAATAAAGCTGTCGTTGAAGGGTTTTCCGATTCTGGAGGTAAAGTCCAGTCGGCAGCCTTCCGCGACATCATGACGGGCATTGAATGGTGGCGGAGCAGCATCCCGGCTAGAGAAAGCGGTAGCGAATGATTCCGCCACGAACACGGGGTCAGAGATTGCAGTCCCATTCTCCTAGATAAAGGGAAGGGGTTCAGGCGAGAACTTGCCCCCGAATCCTTTTGACTCGCTTCCACACGTCTATTAGAGGGGTCTTTCCCGTTAAGTGAAGACACGTATGCCCGCCAAGAAGAGCATCGGGCGTGCTTTGAAATATACCGGAACCTAGCCCGACGAAATTCACCGACAGTGAAATCGTTCGGGTGACGCTTATAGCACATGTAGGCATAACGCTTATGTTTGAGGGCGTCTCACACTCCGCTGAACACCACGAATGGTCGGCGTGCAAAACGGCTAGACCTTCTAGGAATAGTATTTAGGCTTACGGTGATGAGGTTGCCAAAGAACTCAACACCCTAATCAACCGACCTAAACGCCCCGACTGAAATAGAGAAATCACTCATTTCCTGAAATGCAGAACACCGCACCCGCTCTAAGCACCACCCGGGAGGGCTCTCGGGCGGCAGCGGCCCATAAAATGATATTTGAATGGGAAAGTGATCACTACCATGGAGGGCATCGACCACCCCCGAATCAAAATCAGGCTGTGCATCTGGAGAGCACAAAGATAGATCGAGGCAGGAAAATGAAGCGGTTCTCGGGCAGTGATGCGTAAACTCATCCACATTTAGGACACCGAGGTCAAGCTCGTCGATCAGGTCGGCAAGGACTTGACCCCGGTGATTAATAGAGTAGTCAGCTCAGAAAGGGTGTCTACCGTTTAGATCTCCGAGCAAGAGAAAGGGCCTCTGCAACCGTGCCACGACGCGGTGCAAGTCCCCCGCGTCGAAGTCGGCTGACGGTGGAATGTACGCGGAAATAACAGTATACCTCCTATCAAGGTGCAGCTGCACAGCTGCTGCCTGAAAGGAGGTATCTAAAGCGAAGAGAAGAACGGAGGCATCATGCCGGTTGTAAATCGCACATCCTCCCCCGCCCGGCCACTATCCCGTGGTGGTGGGGTCGCAAAACCTTTATACCGCGGGAGGGTGGGCAGGGGGCATGCGCTCAGCATTGTCTCCTGCAAAAAGATAGATAACGGGGAACGGGAGGAGACGAGCCTCCGCAGCTCCTCCCAGTTGGCCCGGAGTCCGCGGCAATTCCATTGAAGGAATATGCCTTCCAGGCCTAGCTCGGAGGAGATAAGGAGACCTTCACGGGAATGGCCGTACGCTTCCCAGAGGCAGAACTCCGGGCGCTGTTGGCCGGACAAAGCGCTGAAGGCGCTGTCGCTTTCGATGACTTATTGGGGAAGGTTGGGCTCGCCATGCGAGTCTTTTCATCTCTCCGCCTCGAAACCTTAGGCAGGCTTCGGAGGCGGGGGGGCCCTCTTTTCAAGGATCTACCGTCTCCGAGCCACCCTGCTCACCACTGGGCGTGGGCGAAGGAGCCGAAGCTCCTTTGGTGCTGTCCTCCTTTCGGGGGACAGCTTTAGGAACCCCGGAAGATGGCCTGGCGACCAACTTCAGGGGTGTTGCCTCCTATGAATCTAACGGCTCTGTGGAGGCGCGTAGCCCTTTCGCCTTACAGAAAACGGTCACGCTGGGGAAAGGAGGGGGGGGCTGGTTTTGGACCCTTTGTGCCACCAGCTTTACCAGGGGAGTGCCCGGGGTGGGTAGAACCCGCAGAAGGGTTCTGAATGGGCGCGGAAACGACCGTACTCGTAGGCCTGGAGTGGCCAGGATCAGAGGGTGTCTTTTTCAAAATTGAGGCATAGAACGTGCTGGGCAGCGATGGGCGTGCCAGGACCAAGCAAGTCCTTAGCCTCGCGAAATGAGAGACGACCCTGAGCTTGAATGGCCAGGATTTCCTTCTCAATGAGATACACACCACATTGCTTCGAAGAAGCGGGGTGCGGCTCTCCGCCTTCAGGCGGTAGTGATACCAACCGGCACGCACCGACTCAGGTTGCTTGTCACAGTTGAACGTGACGAAGAGTGCACGGGTGGGTCTCGAGGCCCCTCCCTGTTTTCTCATCATACATTCGACCTTGACTGCCCCATAGTCAGCCAGCTCTAAGGTGATGTCCTCTATGGAGTAGTCCACGAGTTCCCTGTAATAAACTACTCCTTTCACGAAGTTCATGGCAGAGTGAGGCATCACACTCCCAAGCGTGCCCTCAAGGGATTCAACAAAAGGCTCCCATCAGAGAAAGGGGTCACCTTTGGCTCTCTACCAATCACACTAGCTAAAGCTCTCCTCTGATGGATCATGTTGCCCTTAGCTAACATGGTGCCATCAGTGGAGCGAATAACAAGGAAGCGTTTGAAACCACCGGGCTCAAAAACACCAGTTAGTCTCTGAATGAGGGACCCTGATATAATTGAGGCTCCACTCTGCATTCTTGCACTTTTTGTCTTTGTCAGGGACTCACCACCCGGGGTAAAAACAGGGCCGGATGTGCCAATCTTGGCTTGATCCTCCTCTCTGGGTGAAGAGTTTTGGAAGGTCCCCTGTGAAAGCACACGGAGGGGGGGGGGGCTCAATTTCTTCAGTGGAGCTGCCAGACAGTGGCTCCGTCAATGAAGGGGAAAGGGAGAGTGTTTTATTTTTTAAATTCTTATCATCGGGCATGGTGGTGTGACCCTATTAGTTATATGGGAAGCAAACATTAATCACATCCTGCAGTAGCCTGCTCTGTGAGGGATGAACACAAGGCCGGCAAATCCAGCTGCTGCCATTTAGGACCACACCTTTCCGCCCAGTTGCCAGGCAGCCCTTTGGCATGGCATAAAATCAATAGAGATTGAAAGGACAGAGATGGGGTATGTGAGGAAGGTGAGGGTGGGGATGAAGCAGGTTGTTAAAAGCCCATCCCCCCAAACTGGAGCTCAGGGGTGAGAGGCATTCTCCCCTCCCCCTCAGCCCCGATCCGGGATAGTTGATTGAGAGGAGGCTGGTTGGCATCTACCCTATGAAATTCAAGGCTGACCAGAGAAAGTTGTGGGAGAGGTTTTAGAGAAAGTGGGGAAGTAGGGTAAAAATGCAGGCTGTCAGAAAGAAGAAAAAGAGGCTAAGCTAGGGCCAGACGGGGCACTGAGTCCCATCAGCACAATGGTTGAAGCTGGGAATGGCAACAGAAGTGGAATACCTTAGTCTTGGCCAAGTAAAAACAAAACCTGTACGCTTCGACATAGCAAGAGAGACAGTTCAATGCCTGTTGGAGTCAATGCTCCAGATTTACTATCTGGGCTGCACCAAAAGAGATTGAAATGTGATCCACATAGAGCATAGTGAAAACATCTGGAAGCACCTAGATGATACAAGTGATGTTCAGGGCAAAGAGTGTGACACAGACACTTTCCTGAAGGATGCCCTCTTCCTTACCCATTAGGATGGAAAGAGGTCTCCACCACCCCTATGTGGACTTAACAATCTTGCAGAAATTCATAAATGAAAATTGGCAGGTGATCCTCGCACCCATCATCTGGAGAGCCTCCATGATAATGTATTGTCATCCACTATCATAGGCTTTCTCCAGTTTGAAAAACGCTGGTGTAGTGTGAAGTCCTCGCAGTTATCGTTTTCCTGTCAGAACAGAGCACCCAACATGGAGCAAAACTTGCATAAGCCAGGTGGCCCACACCCTTCAGGAGGCTAACCTAACATTTACCAATTTCTCCATTAACTTACGCGCACAGTTCAGAGAAATTGGGCAGAAGCTGTCTAGTGTAGAGTGATCTCTCACTGGTTTGCTAAAACTAAGCACAATAGCCATTTGCCAGGAGTCTGGAAAGGTACCCTCTGCCGTGATTTAACAACAGAAAAACCATGCCTCAGGTGCCTAGGTGTTAAAACATAGAACACAGAACATTGTCCAAACCAAGGGCAGTGTCAAAGCATAAAACAAGACTGAAATGCAACTCAGTCTGTGTAAATCTATCATTGATGGGTTCTCCACCTCCTGAGGTAAAGTCTAGTCAGTGGCCTTCACTGACATCATGAAATGCATTGGGTGTGATGGTGGAGCAACATCTTGGGTAGATACAAGGGGCGGTCAATAAGTTTTAGCAATTTGGATATAAGGAAACGAGATATGAGGAAAAGTGTTTTATTATTTTTCAATATAACTACCCTCGACTTCAATGCACTTGCGCCACTTGTCCCTGATGCTTTGAATTCCCAACTGCTGTTCAATCCACTCCTGAACGGCAAGCTGGACATCTTCATCGTCCCCAAACCGGTGTCAATGCAGTGCAGCCTTGAACTGTCGGAATAAAAAGTAGTCGCTAGGGGCCAGATCTGGACTGTAGGGGGGATGCTCGAGCTCCTCGAATCCGCACTCGCGCAAGGCAGCTTGTGCAACTCTGGCCTTGTGGATTTTGACAATGTTGAAGTAGATCATGGGGCGTGAGGTTTCTAGGGATCCAACGGGCAGAGACCATGGTCATGGCCAAATTGTCGTGGATGATGTTCATAACACTTCCATGTGATATTCCAAGTTCTCGCTCAATTTCTTCGAGTTTCACCCGTAGATTTTCGAGGATCGTCCTCTCCACACGGGCCACATTGTCTTCGTTGGTCATGTCTGATGGGCTTCCTGGATGGGGGTCATCTTCAAGGGACTCACGACCATGGTAGAACTCCCTATTCCAGCGAGCAATAGTTGCATAGGAAGGGGCGGTGTCGGTGTACACTGCAACCATGCGTTCATGGATCTCTTTTGCATTCTTGCCTTCCTTGGTCAAAAATTTGATCACTGCGCGGTGCTCAACCTTCTCCATTGTTGAAAAATTTGTGACTGATGATCTGCAATCAGCTACTGCTTCTTAAATAGACGAGGCAGGAGCGTGCGGTTGCAGGTCCTGACTTGTCATAACTTGTCTGGATACCCCCACAAACAGCCATCCCCCTTCCTCTGTTTTGCCCTACTAATTCGCAAAACTTATTGACCACCCCTCGTAAGGTGGAGAAAGTGGTCATCATACAGAGAATGGATGGGGGGGGGGGGTATGCGAGAACTTACCCCGAATCCTTTTTACTCACTTCTCACTTCCACAACTCTGCATAAGGGAGTCTTCTCATTAAGTCAAGACAAGTATGTCCAACAGGAAGACGGGGGGACGGGGGGCGATGCTTCAAAACATATCAGAACCTAGCCCTAGCTCAACAAAATTCACTGATGGTGAAATCGTTCGGGCACCAATTATTGTGGATGTAGACATATTGCTTATATCTAAGGGCCATCTCACACTGACCGACCAACAAGGAAGCAGATAGTACTCTCATCACCGTGGGCATAACTACTATTCTTAGAATGTCTGATTGCTTTGTATACTCTGCCACCAAAAGGCAGAACGCATTAACTCCAAAAATGTGATTTTTGCAAATTTGATATTTATGGAATCGGTAGAATGAGACAAACTTGCCTATTATGGCAGTTTACATCTGTCTTGTCATCATACCGAGATTTCAAATAGTAAGTTGCATTAACTCCACTGAAATCTTAAATATCGATTTTCTCAAAACAAGTATTTTGGAGTTAATGCATTTTACCTTTTGGCGGCAGAGTATACAAAGCAATCAGACATTCTAAGAATAGTAGTTATGCCCACGGTGATGAGAGTGCAGGAAGAGGACTCAACAGCCCCATCCACAGACCTAAACTCCTCATCTGGGACAGAGAAATTAGTCATTCCTTAAATGCAGACCACTGTGCCTGCTTCAAGCACCACTGGGCAGTTTTTTAGATGGCAGCAGCCCAAAAATCATAGTTCAATGGGAAAGTGGTCACTAGCATGAAGATCATCAACTATTTCCCACCAACCCAAAATCATGCTGTGGATCCAGAGAGCACAAGGGCAGATTGAGGCAGGAAAGTCAAATGGTTCATGGGTAGTGATCCATAAACCCAACTCATCGATCAGGTTGGCAAGGACCTTTCTCCTGGGATTGATCATGTAGTGGTGAAGTTGTAAAATCCTTATACCCCAGGAGGGTTGGCAGTGGGCACACACCTAGCATCGTCTCCTGCAAAAGAAAGTTAATGGGAAACAGGAGGAGATGAGTCTCCACAACTCCTCCCAGTTGGCCTAGAGTCCACAGCAATTCCATCAAAGAAATACGGCTGCCAACCTAGCTCGGGGAAAATGTGGGTGCCATCTTCTAAGAGAAGACCCAGGAATGGTCGTATTCTTCCTGGAGGCAGAGCTCTGGGTGCTGTTGGCCACACAAGATGCTATCACCTTTGATGAATTATCAGGGGAGGTTGGGTTGGCTATAAGTCTTTTACTCCCTCCCCCTCAAAACCTTTGGTGGGCAAGGGGCTTGGGGCTGGATCCTACATCTATGAGTCACTTGGTCCAGTCTTAGGTGGTGGTTTACGAGTTCTGTGGGGCTTTCCTCCTTTCAGGGGACAGCTTTAGGAGCCCCCAAAGATGGCCTCACAACCACCTTCAGGGAGCTTGCGCCCTGTGAGTCTAATGACTCATAGAGACAGGCAGTCATTTCACCTTCCAGCAAACTTTCACACAGAAGGGAGCACCCAAGCAGATGCATAAAGATGGAAGTCAAAAGAATCGAGATCTCTGCTCTCCTACATATGGGCAACAAGTGCAACATCGCCAAGTGGCTAAATATCAGCCAGATGACCATCCACTGAGTAGCAGAGAGGCTCAAGAATGGGGAAGACCTCAAAGATCAACCCTGTTCAGGCAGACCTGAAGCTCAAAATAACTGCACTCACGAAGAACATCTCGGTGGACACAATGTCCAGGGTTGTCAAGGAGGGCGGCAAGAGCTTAAGGTGCATGGAAAGGCCTTTGTTCACCACCTGTATGTGAGAACAACATTGAGAGTGCAGTTGTCACCTTCTCAATGACGAGTCATGGAAATCAAATTCTCATTTTTTCTCAGGGAAAAACCTTTACAGTTGACACATTCAACAAGCAGAATGAGAGCAAGGTAAGCGTCGGACAGGACATCTCCAAGGTCCACTACATGGCCACGACCAAGCACCCATTTGTAATGATGCTTGGCACCATGGCTTCGAATGATGACAAGATGCCTCCGGTGTGGTTTGCAGCCAGTTACAGGCTCACCATGACTGATTATAGGGACATCTTGGCCACAAAAGTTTTGCCTTGGGTGAGAAAGATACCAAAGAAGGCAGACTACATCTTTTGACAGGATGGTGCCACAACCCAGATGGCTAAGACTGTGCAAGAGTGGTTGGAGTCGAACATGAACTTCAGGTTGAATGGCTTTTGGCCGATGCAGTCGCCAACCTCAATCCCCTCGACGCTACAGCATGTGGGCACATGTCAAGGGCAATCGTGTAAGGTTCACCACAGCAACACCGTTGAGCTGAAGTCCTCCATCAACTGTGTGTGGGCACATGTCAAGGGCAGGGGTTGCAAGGTCCACCGCAGCAACATCTATGAACTGAAGTTGACCATCAACAGCGTGCAGGCCAGCATCAGGCAGGACTTCATCCACAATGTGTGTGTGGCCTTCAGGTCTCACATGGAGCATTTGCTCGCCCACATTGATTAATATTACAATTTAAGCACCTTTTTATGTTAAAACAATAAAAACGTGTCTAGCTGCATCAAAACTATCATTGTGTCCTTTGTTGAGATCATCTTAATGAGTGTAACAGGACTTTTGCAACTCCAGGTATCTTGTGTCCAGCCACTCTCACCTATCATGACTCTGGTTTTCAGATGTTCAACTTGGGTGAATTACTGATGATGTTCATTACCTGCACAGTGACACACAGCAACCAGGAGTTGCCCAGTGGAGCACTCTCTCCTCAAAGGCTGCAGCTTACAAATGAGCAGCAATATGAAGATCTGTTGTAGCAAACCCAGAGACAGGACTCAAGATTTTTAGTTGGCTTGGCACCCAACAAGGCAGTAAAACTCACGTGCCACAAGCAGTAGAGCCTTATGCACCCAAAACAGTCACTGGGAGGTGGTGAGTCCATTACATGTAGGGAAGTGGTTATTGGAGTGAATACTGATCTTCCCATTATTCATGTTCCAATGCACAGGATCCCTCTATTCCTGGTCTCTTGCAACCTATGGGCATTGTTTATAAAGGTTCCAAAGGCTCTCTTCTAACAGAGCATAAGATAGCTGATCAGGTCTTTAAGCCTAGACAGAGGGTTGAAGGGGATAGTCATAGAAAGAAAAAGAATGGTGAGTGGGAATGAGGTGGACGCACAACTTCCCACAGCACCATCAGAGTTCAAGCCAACCCAGTGAGAGGGCTTCCCTAATTTCTAGTCAGGCCAGGAGGACCAATGTAAGTCTACAAGGGTACCCCACTGTAGTGAAGGAGATGAGAGTTGGTACAGAACACAAGAAAGTAGATGTTAGCAGAATAAAGAAGAGAGGGAAAGCTGGGGCTGGACCAGATGCTGAGTCTCATCAGCATGATGGCCAGGAAAACACATCACTGTGCCCTTTACAGGTGGTGGTGAAAGGGGAGCCCTTCCACCAATGTTAGGTAGGGAATTAAGGGGAATATACTCACTCATTGCCCTCATTATTAAATTCATGAACCCATCTGCAGTGGCCCTACTTCGACCCGCAGAGGAGATTGGTCTAGTGAGGCCTCTTTTATTTGCCAGCTGATATTGCTAGGATGAATAGTATATGCCATCTTCAGCACTCCTTGGGAACTCCAGACAAAATCCTACTGATGGTGAGGTAGGCAGGTTTGAGTGGCGGATCTGGCTTGATGATAAGTCTCAGAACAATCTGGTCACCATGCTTGACATCCTTTGCAGGAGGAAGTCAGAGACAAAGTCCAGTTAGGGCTGTAGAAGATATGGCCAATGAATTGGGTACGAAAAAGGGAATGCAAGAATGGAAAGGATGCATAAAAGGATCAGGGGATCACACCAGCTTTTCCAGACTTGGACCCAGAGTGGTTCCCTCAGTGGTTGGGTCCATGCTTGAGGGCACACAGGCTGGGAGAACATGCTGCTCCTCCAAGTACAAAGTAGGTACCTCCCTGCAATACACCTGGAATGTGAGGTCATGTTTCTCCTCCATGTTTCAGTTGTAGCAGAGGGCTTCACCCAAAGCTATACCATCTACCTTATGTGGGTAGCAGAGGGTTTCACCCCAAGCTATACCATCCACCTAATGTGGGTAGACTAAAGGTCGAGGGGATAGTTGTAGAAAAAAATCATGCTGAGGAATTAATTAGGAAGCACAACTTCCCACAGCCCCATCAGAGACTTCAAATCAACTCAGTGTTAAGGCTTCCCCTAATTCTCAATTGGACTGAGAGGATGTGCAGCACTTCTGGGTACAAGTGTAACTGGCTAAACAGGGTAGTTGACCCAGAAGAGTCTAGAGTAATCTCCAGTAATGTGGGGTTAAGTTTGGTGAGAGAGGTTGGCCATAGAGCAAGATGTGAAAATCACTGTTGAAAAGAGTGACTTGATTTTTTGATGGAGGTGGACATTCTGTGTAGTGTGAACGCAGTACATATTTAGACTTGGTGAGGCTGGGCATACTGGGGTAGATTGATATGCGATTGGTAATTTGCAGAGATGTTTAGGAAGATTGATTAGATAGTGGAGAGAGGTATATCATACAAAAATATTGAAGAGGGTGGTAGATAGGATATTGCCTTGAGGGACCTAGTTTTGAAATTTTTTCCTTTTGGATTAGGCCTGGTGTTTGGGGACTGGTTGTCTATTGGAGAGCAAGTTTGCTATCCATTTTTTGTCATTTGTGTGGTAGTTAGCATCTAGTATTTTTTTATCAGGGCTCTAGTAGATGTTAAGATATATGTTAGAAGTAAAAATAAACTATACAAAAAAGGTAAACAAAAAAAAGGCAGAGATTCAATTACCATTATGTTTAAAGTATCATTTATATATCAACTTACTTTACTTGCCAGTTCCCTACCTCTCTTCTGCGAGGTGGGTGGCCCCTTGGAAAACCACCACTCCCTGGGTGGGTCCGCAGATCCTTAAGAGAGTAAATGTGTTTAGTGCAAGCTTATGTAAGATTTGGGCAGTCTATGAGTACCTGTGTGATTGGTTCTGCTGCATGCGGGTGGAGGGGCAAGGTTTATTCTCTGTGTATTGTTGTGGTAGGTATATTAAGGGGGCAGGGGTGAGCTCATTTAGGATGTTATTTGGTGATTGTGTATTCAAATATCTTTGGATAAAGGTAGTGGAGCAGGAAGGTTTTTGTAGAGGTGTTGGCGTAGTGTGCCGGGGCCTTTTCTTATGTCTGGATGGTGGGGGCTTTGCTGTCAGGTGGTGGTTAAGGTGGGGATGAGTTGATGGTCGGATAAAGTATTGGGTTCCCATCGTGTCTAGGTGTATTTTTGTTTCAGCATTTAAGTGTGGGATTTTTTTTTTCATCTGGAGACTGCCTTCAAGAGCATAAGTCACTGTAATTCAAATTCTAGCTTAATACTAAGGCAATTCTAAAATTTTCAAAAAAAAAGGAAGCACATTCTAAGTACCAAGAGGGTGTGTTTACATGACATATCCCCTCTATTTGAAGTAGGTGGGCCTCTACCAAGTGGTGTCTCTCTCTTCATGGCCAAGTTGGTTGCAATACACTGCTCAGTATGGGAGATAATGCATTGTGTCTGGTTTGGAGATCTGATTATTAACTTTAGCAACTCACAAAGGACCCTGAGTGCTCACAGGACATTGAAATCTCCCAAGTCCATGGCTTACGGTACCCGTGAAGCCACATTTGTGGTGAGCTGGCATTTGTTTGATTATCTTCTGCTGGGCTCCTGGATAACATGTGGGAATTGCATGGAATGAGGGCGCCAAAGAGAGCACGAGGACTGAGTGACCAGACAAGCGTTTGCCTCTTCCTCACACTGACTACATATCATGACAACCCTTTATGATGCTTGGCAAAGAAGATGCGAGATGGCCAAGGCGAACTTAAATTTGCATGCCATTGCTTTGCGAGTGTTCACATGGACCTACCATTGACCTCCCCCCAGTAAAGGAACATGCAACCTACCACAAAGAAAGTCAAATAATAAGGAGGAGGCCAGCCTCCTCCAAAAGGTCACATAGTCCATAAGTCTGTGTACATGAATTCATCTCAAGTACAAGGAGCAAGTGGCAGTGATCTCGCTTGTCCTAATAACAGTACAGGTAGAATGTGTGAAGATCACCCAGACTGGAACATTCAACGAGAATGTGCCGAGCAGTCTGGGGGACAACCGAGTCATTGCAATAAAGTTGAGGAGTGTGTTCCATCATATGATGGTGCATCCAGTAAGTGTGTCCACTTCGGAGATGACAGAAAGCAACCTGAAGCCATTGCGGCATTGGGGATTAGGTCCATGGGAACACTTGTAAAGCAATGGCATGCAAATTTAAGTTCCCCTCGGCGTCTCACATCTTCTTTGACAAGCAGCATGTATTGCTCCCTGGTTCATAACATGTAGTCAGTGTCTAGTCACTCAATCCTTGCAGAATCTTTGTCACCCTCATTCCCCACAATTCCCATATTGTCACCTTATTAAAATAATTGCCTAAGTCATTTTGGGGGATTTCTAGATTTTTGCCTAAATCAGTTCTTCCGGATGTGGCGCATCGTTTGATATACTTGCCTAACTCATTTGTTGAGTATGAGTGGTCAAGAACTCTCAGTAAACATTTTGCCTAAATTACAAGGTGACTTAGGCATTATTCCCAGCACTGCCTAAATCAGTAGTCTTTGACTTGGGCAAATAGACCATACTGCCTAAGTTAAACAATGCAATTTAGGCAATCTGACCTATTATATTTTCTAAATTATCTCCTTTTTTTATCAGTTTTGTTTTTGTTTTTTTAAAAGCATTCTAACGTTTTCTATAATTACTGAGTTGTAAACATCTGACTCATGGTGATCCGTGAATGCATAGTTATCTGAACGTCAGTGTACAAAAGTTATCAATTTCAGGTGTTTTTTGTCTATCATGAAAGGTAATGTAAGGACGTGTACAATTGCGTATAATGTGCAAAGAGGAGAAAATAGTGAAGGAAAGAGGGTAGAGGATAACACACATTAGGAAGTAAATGAGTGGGAGAAAGTTAATAGGTCAAGCAACAGTCAGTGGTTCTCATTAACTTTGTACTGATGCTTCCACCTTCAGTGTCCCTGAAAGAACTCTTATGTCATGGATAAGGTCAGTAGCTTCATCAAGCGACAGTCTGTCAGTAGCCAAAACACCAGCCAAACCTAGTCCCAAAAGCAGTACATTCACGTCATCTGTTTTTGACAGTTTTCAAATTTCATTATGTGTATAACTGAGGAGAGTGTGTCAACCTTGTTTCATATCATAGTGCTATAATTCTCTTGTCTTTTCAGGAAAGTATGCAAAAGTGACTGATGCCGAGAATGAATTTCTCAGAGCCTGGTTGAAGTGCCTGCCTACTGTGTACTCACAATATTACAGGAGCACGCTAACGTACAAGGAGAAACATTTTTTGTATCCTAGGACCACAATTGTGAACCTTCATCGGGAATAAAAAATGGAAGCTGAGAAAGGTGGAGTAAGAGCTTTGGAAATTTCTTACTTCACTAATAAATTTAATGAGGAAAATTTATGTCTTCATTCCCCGGAAAGATCGGTGTGATGTATGTGAATCCTTCAAATATGGTAATATCAGCCAGGATGAATACGACAGACACATTAAACTCAAGAATGAAGCTCGAAAAGAGAAAACACTTGATAAAGATTCTGCCAGTGCCAGTAAGTCTGTTTGAACTATGGATCTGCAGGCTGTTCTGTCGTGTCCTAAAACTATGGCATCTATCATGTACTACAAAACAAAGCTTCTGGTATATAACTTCACTCTGTTTAATCTGAAATCCAAGAAAGGTTACTGCTACATCTGGAATGAAACTGAAGGCGACTTGAAAAGTGAAATTTTTTCATATCTGCAGTACCATCACTTGGAAACTATAATTTTAGAGAACCCTAATTTACACGAGCTTGTGATCTGGAGTGATGGATATGGCTACCAGAACAGAAACGTCAAAGTTGCCAATGCCTATTCTGCTCTTGCCAGAAAACATGGCATCAGCTGCAGAAGTACCTTGTTGCAGGCCACACACAAATGGAGTGTGACTCCATGGATAGCACAATTGAAAACCTAGTAAATGATGTCTTCGCAGAGCAAGATTATGCAGTACTCATTCAGTGTGTGAGGATCAAACCAATCCCATACATAGTCAAACAGATGAAGCACTAAGATGGAGAATTCATTCTTCACCAGCATCAAGCCTGGTAAAAAGTCAGGAGATCCAGTGGTTCACAATCGGCGAGATTTAATGTACCTAAGTGATGGAACAGTGAAGTTCATGGTGTTATTCAACATCTACTCAATGTGAGAGACTCTGCCACACTGGATTCAAAATGTGTAAGCTAAATGGATCCTATAACTATGCATAAATTCAAAGACCTACAGTCCATGAAGACAGTTATGCCAGCTGACTGCTATAATTCTTTTGATACCTTGCCTCACAAATAATGAATTGGAACAGGATCTAGGTACTATAAGTCATAATTGTGAACAAAAACAAGGAAACAAGGTTTTGAGAGTATTTGACTAATTTCCCTTTTTCATTTGTTTAAGTTTATTTTTCAAAAATTAAGGTTACTTACTATACAGATAAATCATAATTGTGAAAAGATGCAAGGAAACAGTGTTTTGTGAATCATTTCATTAATTTTTCCTTTACTTTATTCTTCCTAAGGTCTGAAGTTCCCTTTATGAAGGTATACTTATATGTTTCTAATAATTGTAGATATACAGTGCTTGACAAAAGTTTAGGCCGGGTGCATGTCAGACATGATAAAAGTGTCATAAAAAATATTAATCTTACCCTTAATACTTTGTTGGGCATCCTTTGCATTTCTTGACATCCCTCAGGCATCATGGCATGGACATCGCAAGATCACGTAGCTTCTGGGTAGGTATAGCATCCCAACAAGCCCTAATTTCCTTCTCCAGCTTGGGGAGAATGCTGACGTCCTTCCCTTGTGACCCGTGTTTAACCACCTGCCAAAGGTTCTCAATCGGGTTTAAATCTGGACTGTTACCAGGCCAATCCTCAATGAACTTAATCTCACAGTCTTTAAGCCAGGTTATAACAGATTTGGCAGTGTGGCAGGGGACACCATCCTGTTGGAACATGCTTGTGCCTGTTAACTGAAAGCACTCCTCTAGATGTTCATTTAGCAGCTCATAATAAATGTACTAGTCGACTTCAATGTTGGCAGGCAACACAACAAGCTTCCCCAAGCCCCTGCCTGAGAAACAAACCCATACCATTAATGAACTGGGGTATTTCACAGTTCCACAAAGGTAACGTGGGTCAAAGTGGTCATGGTTTCTTAATGGGGCAGTGGCTTGTGTAACCAAGCTCATGAACATGTCAACTAACAGTGCACCCAGACACCTCACTGAACAGACCACTATTATTTTCCTTAATTTTACGGGCTGAAATACGAGGACACTTTTCTAGGTCTCTCTTAACAACATTATCAACATGCCTAGAGGTCTTACACGGCCTACCAGACCGCTCTTTCTGGGTTGGTTTGGCATCGCATCCTCCCTCCCTCCCTCCACCTAGCAATGTAATGCCTCACAATACGATCACTTATTTTAAGTTGGTCAGCTATTTCCTTAGTTGGCTTACCGGCCTCCTTGAGAGCGATAATTTGGGCAATAGTTTCAGATAATAACTACCTCGCTTTCCCCAAATAAGGCCACAAACACTCCCAAACTACAAAAAAAAACCAGTCACAAAATGGCGTTGGTCAGGAGAACACAACAGCACATGACCGATTCATATGTCCAAAACAGTGGTGGTGGTGGTAGTAGTAGCACCTGCGTAGCAGTGGCACAAATGCCTTGAGGTGGTAGTGATAGCAACCAATATGGAATGACTCAGGAAACTTGTGACAGTTGAACATGACAAAGAATGTAGGCATGGGTCTTGAGGCCCCTCCCAATTTTCTCCTCATACATTTGACTTTGCCTTCCCCATGGT
Source organism: Ceratothoa steindachneri (assembly GCA_963969495.1). NCBI lineage: Eukaryota > Metazoa > Arthropoda > Malacostraca > Isopoda > Cymothoidae > Ceratothoa > Ceratothoa steindachneri. Next base: position 93,849,965 of record OZ018320.1, read on the forward strand.
TGGCCAGCTCTAAGGTGGTCTTCTAATGAGTAGTCTACAAGTTCCCTTGCATAAAAAACTCCTTTCATGAAGTTCATGGTAGAGTGTGGTGTCACACAGGGGCAAGCCATTAGATGTCCAAAGGGACACCTAATGGTGTCCCTTTGCTTTCAAGGGATTGTCATGGTTGCCTTGGAGGGATCTGATGAGGGATCTTGTTACTCATCTGAGAAACAAGTCACCTTCGGTTCTGTACCAATCAATCTAGCTAATACAACCAGAAAGAGTTTGAAGCCAGCAGGCTCGAAAATTCCAGTTAGTCTCTCAATGCATGCCCCAGACATAAAAGAGGCTCCTCTCGGTACACTTGCGACTTTTGTCTTTATATGTCCCCCCTAACCAAGGGTGCCAATCTTGGCCTGGTTGCTTGCAGAAACGGCAGTGGAGCCATCCATCCCCACAAATTCCAGGGACAGAAATCTTTAGTCCTCTTTGGGTGAGGAAGGTGGAGAATGAACCAACTCTCCACCAATGGAAGAAGTCCCTAGGCTGGATGGACTGACCTCAGCAAGATCCTTCTCCATTTTTAGCTGTTAAAGGGACACCAGCCTAGAAAGGGGGTCCCTCCTCTCCATGTGAGTCCTCAGGAGCATAAGCCACGCAAAGAGAAGCTTGCACAGGAGCAGATCTAAGTTTGGTGTTTAGCACCAAGCCCAAGTTCACCCCATGGAAGATGGTGCCATATGCAGCTAGGGCACCTCTGGAAACATGTCTATCTCAAGGGGGCCTCCAGGCCCCCCCCTCCAAGGCATCAGAGATCAGAGATCCAATCAAGGACTCTCTTCTCATGTTTTGTTGAACCCTGCACACTTAATATACAGTATTGCAGGATGTGAGGGGGATTAGACCTATGAGCCATGCTCTCCCTTGCTCCCCTAAGGTGGTTGGTCCTATCAAGTACTGGAGAAAGGTGAGTAAAGTCGATGGCCCAATACACCCCATACCTAATACTTGCCCTAGCCAGCAGCTTTTGGACCTCAAGGTATACACCGACACTCGACTAAAGCTCATAAGAGTATGATAGTTTGCCAGGCGCCAGAACCTCTGTAGATAGAAGAACAAGTTTGGAAATGGGTAGGAGGGTATGTAATAAAAAAAAGTAGAGATAGGCGGGTCCACGAATGAGTAGGGTGGGTGATCACCTATTATTATCATAACCTCGTGTTAGGTAATTCTACAAAGACATACAGTCTACCAAGGTACCATGGCTTTGTCCAGGTGGAACATTCCTCATGGTATAAAGTGCTGGTAAAGAAGGTTGAAAGGATAGCCGTAATGATATTAAATAATAATGATAACATACTAATAGTAATTAATACCGATAATAAATAATCTATTAATAATAAATAATTCTAATACATAATGAGAATAATATTACCCAGTAGGAGTAATACACAATACATAAATGATGATAAATAATAATAAAAATAATATTCAATAATAATAATTATAAAAATAATAATGCTAATAATAATAAAAAGGTAAAGTAGTGCTGAGTGGGGGTGAGGAGATAGCACACCCAAAACTTTCCTAGGTCTCACCAGAGAGTTCATGTCAACCCAGTGAGGGGTCCCTAATTTGCACTCAGGCCAGGAGGATGTGCACCTCCTCCAGGTACCAAATGTAAAAGGCTACACAAGGAACCCCTCCTGCGAGGTGTAGGTGTGGAATGGGTGTGCTGCATGTACATCCTGTGATTGTCCTGAGTGCCTTGTTCTGTGTGGTTTGGAGTGTGTGTATGTGTGTGTGTGTGTGAGATTTAACTATGGTTGGGTACCAGGCTGGTGCTGAGTATCTGAGGGCGGTGCAGAGGAATTGTTTGTAGGAGGGAGTGGTGAGAGGCTCTTTCTGTTATTCAAATGTAATATTTGGTAGTGCTTTGAAGGCATTCATTTTCTTTGTGACCTTGTTTGTAATGTTTGTTATGTGGAGTTTGAATGTTATGTGGAGTTTGAATGTCATGTGGGTGTTTTGTTTAGTGGCAGGTGTTATTGGTTTAGTCGGATTTTGAGGTATTTGTTCAATTTGTGGTAGTCAGGTGTGAAGAGTATTACTGTTCAATTCTTGGCTGAGTTGGTGATAGGGTTTTGTGTGAGCCAGTGTTCTAGTGTATATATATGTTGTTGGAGTGTTCTGCTTGCTGTTATGAATGAAGTGTTGTGCTGCAAGTGAGAAATTGTCTGCATAAGTATAGGTATTAATTGATGGGGTTTGTGGTGGTAAGATGTAATGTGTGAATAGGTTGAATAATAGGGATAAGAAAATGGGTCCTTGGGAGATGCCATTGTAGAGTGGTAGGGTGCATGATTTAAGGGTTCAGTAGGTGACTTTGGCCTGTCTGCCAAAGATGAAGTTTATTATCCACATTTTGCCATTGTTGAAAGTGTGCACAGAAGTTTGATTGGGCAATGGTAGTTGGTTGTGTTTGAGTATGGTATGATGTGGACTAGTTTCCAGATTGAGAGGATGTGTTGGTGAGCCAGGAGTGGTTAAAAATTTCTGTAATTTCTGTAATTGCTGAGTTGCCAAGGTGCTTAAGATGGATGTTAAATATGTTGTCTGGACCAGTGGCTTTAGAGTTTATGAGCAATTTGATGGTTTGTTAGACATTTTCTGTAGTAAAGGGTGTTGGGGGTGCTTGGTCTTTTGATATGTGTGCTCTTGATTTTTTTTTTGTGGATTTGTCTGTGCATTGGGAGGAAGCTAATATCTGATAGTGTTTTATAAGAATTTTACAGTGTCGTCTAAGTGTTGCAATTTGGTTGTTTCTGGTAGCTAATGAATCATGTGTGGTGGCTGGGGTGGTACATGATATGTGGATTTTTCTTATGGTTCTCCAGGGTTAAATTGATTTTGTTTGTGGTCTATTGTGTTGAAGAATTGGTCCCAGCAATTTACTGTTTAATGATTAGGTTTTAGAATGTTATGCTGCTTTATGCATTCTGCTATTTCCTTTGTGAAATTGTAGTATTATGTTTTTCTGAGGCTATGGGGGATAAATTTATTGCTTGCATGTGTGAAGGTATCGTTAATGCAGTGTAGTACTTTGTCTAGCAAGGGGTAGTTGTTTAAGGTGAAATTGCAAAATTGTCTTCATGTATTGGGTATAGTTTTGTCAGTCTGTTTTTTTGTAGTTAATATATGTGGTTTTGGGTGCATGGTTTGGAAGGATATAATAATGTGTAGGTGGTCTGGGGGGAGGTCAACTATAGTGTTCCTTGTGGTTTTGGTGTGTAGGTGAAGTGAGCAGAGGATAATGTCTGGGGATGTGCTTTTTTCTATGTGTTAGGGGTGTCTGGATGGTAGAGGGTGAAGGGGGTGTTGTTAAGTATGTGTGAATGAAGTTGTTCGGCTGTGTGGGTGCCTCTGTTGTCTGCTGTTTGGGTTCTGATGCACTTCATGACTGATCAGTTCCCAAGTAAGAAAAATATCTTTTAGAATAAAGGAAAAATTTGAATAGTTTTAAACATTTGAAAATAACTAGTGAACTTGAAATATCCTGTACTACTCATCAAATTAAAAAGTACATAAATATTTTACCTGTAACATGGAGTCACATACAACTTTGAAATCAGAGGCTCTAATTTTTTGCCCCTCCTTTTTCACTGGACAGCTCCTCACTGGCTTTTTATTTTTTGTGCAAGTTACTGAAGCTTTTTCTACTTTTTTTTTATCACCTTTAGAGGATTGGGAAGCAATTGATGAACTTAGATGAACTGAGGTCCAGTCAGAGATATTTAGTATCTTTGATTTTTGGTTCAAATAATTATAAATGTCAATGAGACAAAAGGCATCTAAGGCAGCATACACAATCTGACTTTCTGAAAGAGGCCTTCCTGACCAGTAAGAGCATTGCTCCATTTTATCAAGTGGTTTACCAAAACATAGAAAAACTAGTTCAGAGAGACCTTTATGATTAGTTTCACTTAGTCTAGTGTTTTCAAAGGAGAAAATATCCGGATGAGAAATTAAGAGATCCTCTTTTACCTGATGCAAATCAAGTAAATTTGATATATTATTGAGATGCCCCTTTAGTGTTGGATGAAGATCTTTAAAGAGTTTGATATCTGCTGAGGAGTAGGTCAGCTTTTGTATACGTGAATCAGAGAAAAGTTTAGCAAGTGCAGACCAACCAGTTGACAAAAGATCTTTAAGATATAGCACATCAAACAAAAATACTTTGTTTTGGACAGCAATTTGAATAAGCATCAATTCTTCCTTTTTTTCATAGAGTAAATTTGGTTTACTTTCAGTATCTATTCCTATAATAGAATAACTTTCAATTTCATCAATAGCTGCATAAAAATCCTCTAGTGTTTTTATATTATATACAGAACTGAGAGGAAGAGAAAGCTGATAAAAATACTCTTGTTTATACTTATTTTGCTCATTCTCCTTGGAGATTTCTAATTTTTCTAACCGAGTAATTAAATCTTGATCTTTGAGGAACTCCTGGATTTGATATGGAATATCTTGAAATGGAATAGAGAGAGCATTGATGGACACTGGCCCAATATTTTTGTGGGTAGGTGATGTTGATGATGGAGCATTTTTATTATTTTCAAGAAACTTTACTGCGATTAAATAATCGTTATAATCAACAAACAAATTCACAACCTCTGATATCAAGTAAATATCACCATTGCAAATTTCATCACAAAATTTCAGTAGTGAATATGAGGACAATTCATATGAATACCATTTGTGAATCAAATAACGAAGTGAACTAAGTTTATGTCTGGAGAGTATATGTGGACAAATGTTAGCCATATTGTATTTCTTCATTAACCTCATTCCCAAATTATAAATGGCTTTGGGGGATTTCTGCCCTTTAATTTTCTTTGAATTACAAGTGTAAAATAAATCAGAGAGCATAATCTTATTACCAACAATATCATCAAGAATATGCAAAAATTCTTTCTGGAAATCAGAGCTCAAGTCCATAAGTTTTTCAGCTAGTCCAATATTATCTTGTAAAAATAGAGGTATTATGACTCCATAGGTGGTGCCAACAGGCGGAAAATTTAATTTGATGAGTATGTTACACACACATGACTTTTTTTTACTTGTCTGTAGTTCTAACAAAAGTAATGGCAAAATAATATGAGGAACAGCAGAGAGTAGGAAACAATTTATAATGGCTTCTTGTATTATAGGATCTTTCATTTCTTTAAGTACCATAAAAGCATTTTTTTGAAGAGATGGTGTGAGTAACTTTGTTATTTCTTTGTTGGTTGCAACAAATTTTTCAAATTCAATGAGAAATTGTGCTGGAAAACTTGATCTATCCTTATATAATTCATTTTCATTTATTATATGAACCTCAAAGAACTCATATGGATTTGGTAAATCATCTAAAAAACTATATGCCAGTTTAGAGAAAGCTTTTCTATTTTCATTTTTTAACACATATTTCAGATGATAAAAAGTATCCATCATTCAACCTGGAAATGAAAACAAGCCACATTTATTTGAAGCTTATACTACAGCTACATTCAAAATCACTTCCCAAAATATCTAAAAATTATCCATAATTACCAGCAATAATTAGCGTCACAGCCTACTTGAGTGGAAACACTGATTCCAATTACAGCAAAGTTAGGCCACATCAGGCATAATTAGTCACCAGATGTTGTCCCAATTTGGGCCAACGGTGGTTTAGATCCCACATTAAACTTTAGGGCCCTGCTAAGAAATAAAAGACCTTAAAAATTGTGTAGATCAGTGATAAAACCCCTACCAAATTATCATTTTGAGGAAAATAGCTTCAGTATGGAATTTACCTTACCATCTTCAGTCATACAATAATATAAACAAACAACAGTTAAATAAGAGGAAAATCAATCAAGACTCACAACTAATCAGGGCTATGAATGTGAAATGATTAATATCTTTTATGATGAGGCTTTGTACAAAGGGGGCTACCATAAATATATATAAAAAACACCTATGTAGTCATCTAAAAACAGAGTAGAACAATGTCTTAAATAAAATAAAATGATAATGACAATATTCATGCCAAACTTCCACAAATCACAATAGAGGATAGGATTACATACCTAAACTGAATGGACAAATCCTACCTTTAAACAAAACTCCCACCTTCCTGGAAATCACTGTTAATTATTAATTAATGAAGTTAATCTTTTTATTAATGATTTAACTTGATAGCTTTAAAAATCATTAATGGAAAATTAACTTTTTTTTTAGGATGAGGCAAAAATATGTACTTGCCATTAACTCAAGTCTGTTAACCTAAAAAACAATTTAAAGTACTTTCTCATCTCATTCCCGTTTCAGCGCATAAATTTTTTAGAATCATGGTAAGTACATGATTGTGTAATCCAGTGCATGGTTATAATAAAAGTTTCTTGGCAATTTGAGTATTTGTAGCAAATATTTTCATAAATAACATTTGATTTTAAGAATAATCAACCAATTATAGCATATGTAGCATAAAATTGAGATAACATCCACTCACTTGGTAAGGTGATGTAATCAAAGCAATGTCAACCATTGTATAAAAATCCAATTCTTCAGAGAAATGTTTCTTTTCTTCTTATAAATTCACTTACTGCACGTTGATTCCTGATACTAGGTTTTTTAATTGCCTGACCAGGAGTTCCCCACTAATATTGGCATGTTTATACACAATAATGATAGTAACAAGGAGTAACAAGGAAAGGAAGTACCCTAGGAGACCTTACGGTCCATTCAAAGAGGGTACCTTTGGACTAGCAATCGAGCAGGCACATGGCTGCTCAATTGTTTTGCATCCCTAAATGGCCACTTTTCAAGACTTTGTCTAGTCTTGACTTGAACTGGTCAACAGATTCACTGTTGACAACTTCCACTGGAAGTGTGTTCCACACACCGCAGATACTGTAAGTGAAAAAATTTCCACACAGATTGCGGTTGTAACGCTTCAGTTCAAGTTTGAAGCCGTGATTGCGCGTTCTGTTCTCACTCAGTGTGAAAATATCCTGGTACTCAACATTGTTGAACCCTCAAAGTATTTTGAAAACTTCGATGAGCTGGCCACGCAGTCTACGGGTTTGCAGCGAGAACAGATTTAATTCCCTTAGTCTATCCTCATAACTTTTATGTCGGAGAGAGGGAATCAGCTTGGTTGCCCTAGTTTGTACGCGTTCCAATCTCGCGATGTCCTTTCGAAATGAAGGACTCCAAAAGTGAGTTTTACAAACACAGTACAATCTCCTTGTTCCGATATCCAAACTGGCGCTTTATATAACCTAGCATCCTTTGGGCCTTTTTCTCCGCCTCAATGCACTGTTTCGAGAACTTGAGGTCACTAATTATTGTTACACCCAAGTCCTTCTCAGTGTCGGTGGATTCAATAGCAGTGCCCTTAAGGATATACTGAGATTGGGGGTTTCTGTGGCCGATATGCATCACTTTGCATTCCCCCACGTTAAAAGGCATTTGTCACGTGTCCGACCACTCCCCAATCTTCCCAAGATCTTCCTGCAGGCGGGCAGTATTTCCATCCTTTGTAACGTTCATACCAAGCTTGGTATCGTCGGCAAATTTGGAAATCTTGGCAACCATGTCACCGTCCATGTCGTTGACGTAGATGATGAATAGTAGTAACGGGTACCCACTCAGAAGCCTGTCCATTCACCACCACCCGTTGCCGTCTGCCACTTAGCCAGTTCTCGATCCAGGCGGCTACTTTTCTGTCTATGCCCAGCGCTCGTACTTTCCGGAGAAGGCGGCGGTGTGGTACCTTATCAAAGGCTTTCTGAAAGTCTAAGTACACCACATCCACCGCCTTGTCCCGATCGTGCTCACTGAACACGAAGTGGAAGAATTCCACAAGGTTCGTCAGGCATGACCGTTGCCTTCGGAAGCCGTGCTGGGAACTCCTCAGTAGCAGGTTTGACTCTAAATACGACGTCATTTTGTACACCATGATGCTTTCCATGAGTTTACCGACTATCGAAGTCAGACTGATAGGTCGGTAGTTCGACGGTTGGTTACGGTCTCCTTTCTTGAAGATAGGAGTCACCTCCGCCTCACGCCAGTCTCTAGGAACGCATTCGGTCCGGATTGACATGTTGAAGATTGCGCTCAGGTGCCGTGACACTTGATCGCGCACTTCTTTCAACACTTTAGGTAGAAAGCCATCCGGGCCAGGTGACTTATTCGTCATTAGGTCAGTGATCTTCTTTTTGATTTCTCCTTCAGTGAAGTCCATATCCTCCAGCTTTTCCCCCCGAGTAGGAATCCGTCGGCTGGGGGATGGGACCACACTCTTCAGTAAACACTGAAGAGAAGTAGTCGTTGAGGAGGTTAGCATTTTCTGCATCTGAATGCTTTAATGCCCCCTCCTCATTTCTCAAAGGGCCAATCGTTCGACGGATTGGTTTACGGCTGTTCACATATCCAAAAAACTCCTTGGGATTCTCTTTACAGAGTCTCGCCACTCGGAGTTCCTCAGACCGCTTAGCCGCCCTTATGCTGGACTTCACTCTCCTGGCTAGACTCCGGTATTCGTCAAAGTCGCCCGAGATCTTCGATTGCCGGTACACAGTTCTCTTCTCCCTAAGCAGTTGGCCGATTTCTCGATTAAACCACTTTGGTTGAACAGAAGACCGACGGGGACATTTCAGAGGGATGAAACGTGATTGAAGACTCATGAACTTATTTTTGAAACTGTTCCACGAGTCTTCAACAACATCGCAAACTTCTAGCCTCGCGTCAGTTAGTCCAGCACGAAGACCTGCAAAGTCTGCTCTTTTCAAATCGAGTTTCCTCGATTTACTAGTTGCAGGCCCTGCCTTCGGGACTTTGACTACAAATCTAATTTGTAGGGGTGGTCACTGCCACCGAGCTCTTCGCCAACAGAGAAGTCCTCAACGATGTCATCCTCAGAGGTGAAAACCAAGTCGAGGATATTGTCTCCTCTCGTTGGCTCTCTCACCCATTGAGTCAGGAACTCGTTGTTCGCGAACTCCAGGAGTAGTGCGTTCTCGCCACAGGGTTCTCTGGTTTCTCAGTCAACTTGTGTGTTAAAATCCCCAATGACGATGCACACTCTGTCTTCGACAAGTTCTCCTAGTAGCTGGTACAGATCTCTGTCCTTTTCAACGAGTTGGGCAGGAGGTCTATAAAGCACCAGGGTCCTGTATCTGGTAGGACCTATCTCCAGATAAACACCTAGTAGTTCATGGTCGGATACGATGTTGCAATCCGTCGAGTTGAGAGTATCCTTGACATACAACATCACACCGCCACCCTCTCTATCTGGCCTATCTTTCAGGAAGAGCTGGTAACCGGGAATCGTGAATTCACCTTCAAACTCTCGGCTTGAGGTTTTTATCCACGACTCCGTTATGGCCACCATCTCCGGTTCTTCTGTTGCTACGAGGCCAGGAAGTTCTAGAAACTTGTTTCTGATAGATCTCGCATTAACCCGAAGAACTTTGAGGAAGTCCCCGAATGTAGGACTCCCTACGCTCTTCCGTTTTCCGCTTTCTTTCTCTGTGGCGAGGTCACTCCCCTCTTTGTGACTTCAGAAAAGGTCGTTCCTGGAGTAACACGGGTGTACTGGCGTACGTCCTCCTTTACTCGGGGTCTGACACTTCTTTAGGTCCGCTCCACAACATCCTGGATCATGTTCGCGAGTGCAGCTTTCCCTTTAAAGGAAAGATGCACTCCGTCCCTTTTGTACAGGTCATTTCTCCCGTAAAAGGTGCGGTAGGGGTCTACAAAAAAGACTCCTTCCGCCGTACAAAGATCTCCCAGGCGTTGATTTATGGAGACGTTCCTCGCGTTAGCATTGCGGGATGGACCTCGTCTTGGGAGTATCCGAACCACGACACGTCTGCGGGTTTTTAGCCCACAGTCGTCAACTCCTCCCATAACCGTGGTCAGGATCTTGCCGCTGGCGCCTACTTTACCTCCTCGTAGGTAGAGATCGTTGCCACTTGCCATGAGGGCAACTACTGAGTTCTCAGAGATGTGAGATTTCTCAGCCTCCACCCTTATATCTCCGTTCCCCTTTCCTGGAAGGCAGCTTACCTTCACACTGGTGCGAAGGCGGGCCGCTAGCAAGGGTTGTAGATCCCGCGCTTGGGAGTCACCGATCACGATGACCCTCGCCCATTTGGGTTCAGAGGACAGAGGCTTCCCTTTCACTATGGGCTCTTTCGATTCCTCTTTCTTCCCCACTTTTTGGGGTTTTTTCTTCCATTTCTACTTTCTCTTCTGTTTTATCTACCATTTTTCCTTTCTTACTCTTCCTTTTCTTCTTTTTGATGCCCTGAGTAACCCCAGCAGCTGCTAACTCTGGGACGTTGGATGGTTTGCCTATGTCTATCAACGCGGTGCATGAGGGCACAACAGAGGAGCCATCCGCGTCGTTGGGAGTTTCTTGTTGCTGTTGCTCTACCTTGGTGGCTTTAATCTCTGCAATGATGGCTTTGAGATGACGGATTTGAGTCATGATCAGATTCGAGGATTTTCACGTTTTCTTCCAGCAGGCGTGTTTTTACCTCAGAAGATTTAAAAAGTTCCTTAAGCTCCTGAAGTTCTGCCCTTAGAACGCAGTCTGTGCAGATACTTCCAGGGTGGCATTTTGAGAAACACCCCTCCGGAAAATCTGCGCACCACTTGTCCTTTTGGCATGTCGAGCAGGTATACTTTAACGCACCAGGTCCTTTCTTTCCAGTCATGCTGAACACTTTATATCTCTGAATACTTTATGACCACTCAATAAAAAAGAAAGGGGGTGGTGAGTTCGCCCCACGTGAGTCGATCCCGCCTATCGATCGGAGAGGTTTCGGATCTTTCAGAAGGCACGCTCCTTGTGCTGCTGTTCGTCCGACCGAGTCGTCAAACCTCGGCGTGCCGTGGCTCCCAACCAAGCAGCACTGAAGGTCCCCGAAGGGGCCATCGATTTCTCACCAGGTGAACAACGGAGCACACCCCGTACTAAAATCCTACTAGTTTCCTTCACGACAGCCAAGATCTCGGAGCAGCGTTCAATGGATATCCCGACACACCAAGAGACTCGACCCAAGGCTTTTTATTGGCCTGGCAACCAACCTGGGAACAAAAGGGCCGTCACCTCGGACCGATGCTACCAGAAGCACCCATCAACGGTCACTGGGAATGGTCAATAATTACGTGCCAGGGAAGGGGGTTAACAGGGCACTACCCTCATCCCATTGATCGTGCCCCAACGCCATGACACCTCTAGTCCTAGTCTCTCGCAACCAGTGAGCGTCGATTGGCGTTGTTTATAGAGGTTCCAAAGCCTCTCTTCTGACGCATGAGGTAGCTGCCAGGTCCTTATATGTAGATAGAGGGAAATAAGGGAAAGAGTGACATGATAGAAGTAGGCTTTTTTTTTAAATTTTTGTATAAGTGGGAGAGATAGGATAAAAGTAAAAAAGGAGAAGGATAGAGTAAAAAAAAAGGAAGGAATGACGCACTTACTCTGGAATCTTGTTTTCGACTAAATCGACAAGGGGCGCCCTACCAGGGGTACCCAGAAGAGGTACCTCCGCCGACATAGCTCGAAAAGTCAAAGGTACACACAAGCTCTCTTGCCGCAAAAAGGGGGCGTCACCTCTCCCTCTAGTTTATCTTCAACACTGTTTGTTACTTCCCTTTTTGGTGGCCATCTTGTTTTATGTTATATCAGTCTCTTTATATCTACTTCTTTATTTATTGACCTTATAACTAACACATCCCCCCACCCCCTTTCATTTATTTTTAATCATTGTTTGCTCAGTTCTTGCAGTAATATCATGGGTGAAGCCCCCTTCTTTATAAAGCAGTCTGCTAGTTGCTTTGATGTTTCTATCCACTTCACTTTCTGAATTTCTTTTCTCTTTATCATATCTGGCAACAAGGCTATGTTAATCCTTCAACTAACTTGTACACACTCAACCAGAGAATTATTATCTACATAGCATCTTACTAGGATTCTATTTTTATGTTGCAGTATGGTTTCCAGTAGATATACCAAATAAATACATTCCATGTTCTGTTGCATATATTAAACTAAGAATGCTGCAAAAGTTGATTTCACTACTCATCTGACTTTGTTTGATTTCTGTGCAATAAGACGGCTATTTCCTTCATTCTCTCTTAGAAATATAATATGGCCACCTTGTGACTCATGATCTATCAAATTGCCAAATGATGCATCCAGGGCCGTGGAGTCAGAGTCAGGTAAAAATTGCTGCTCAGACCTTCTAAAATTTCTCGAGTCGGAGTCAAGTGTTTGAACTTGACTCAGATTTCACTCCAACTCCAACTCAAATATATTGTTCTCTTTAGTCATTGAAAATAAAATACATGCTATATTGTTTTCTAAAAAAACTTAGTAGAGGAATAGTTGTTTTTTTTAAGTTTATTGATATAAATTTGTTTAGTTTTCTTTTATCATTTTGTTAATTTTGTTTTGGTGTATTATTTTAGGGGCTAAAGAAACGTTTTTTAAGCTTATAGATATATATTTGCTCAATTTTTATAATATATGATTTTAGATTATATAAAGCCAAGATTTTCTGTAAAAATTTTATTTTAACTATTCAAAATTTGTAATAGAAGAGTTTCTAAAACACTGGTGGACCTCACACTTGGACTTGAATGATTGGCTCTCTGGTGTCACTAGGTTTAGTAAGAAAAGCCCTTTCATGCCCAAGTGAGAGGTCCAACAGATGTACCAGGGGAGTGCCTGGAGGGAGCAGGAGCAGAGGGTGTCTTTCTTAACATTGAGGCATAAGATGTCCCAAGCAGCACTGGGTGGGCCAGGACCCAGTCCTTAATCTCACGAAAAGACAATCCTGGGCCTGAACAGCCAGCATTTCCTTCTCAAAGAGATATGCACCACATTGCTTCAAAGAAGGGTGCTGCTCTCCGCAATTGACACACTTGGCCACACATGATTTAGAAACAAGAAGCAAGCATGTTCTGGCATCAGAGGAGGCCTGTCTTCCCCCGGCACAAGAACATGCGACCTACCACAAAGAGTCAAATAAAATGGAGGAGGTCCTCCAAAAGGTCAGATAGTCTGCAAGTCTGTCCTGTCCGAAGTACAAGGGACAAGCGGTAGCCGCCCACTCATCCTGATACACAGACCAGTGTAGTGGAATGAGTCCATCTTCCGCAATACACGCTCGGCTAAGGATGCATAAAACTTATATCCGTAGTCAGCTTCAAATGAACAAAGGATTAATAGAATAGCAAAGCAGTAGCCCTTTCAGCAAACCAGGTGCTGAATGTCATGGAACAAAGGAACTGGTACAAATCCACCACTTCCAGGCCAACCCCATTTAAGAACAATTTTGGGTCAGGGTGGAGCCATGGATGGGGGTAGAAGTGCACCACTTTAATCTTGGCCAAGGAAAGCCAAAGCCTGTGCACTTCGACATAGCAAAAGATGCAGTTCCATGCCTGTTGGAGTTGATGCTCCAGAGTTGGCATCTGGGCAGCGCCAAAAGAGATTGAAAGGTCGTCCACGTAGAGTATAGCGAGAACATCTTCCGGCAGCACCGAGGTGATGCCGTTGATGCTCAGGGCAAAGAGTGCAACAATGAGGACACTTCCCAGTGGGACACCCTCTTCCCGCTTAATTGGGCCAGAAAGGGATCCCCCCCACCCACCTGTATGCAGAATCAACAATCAAGCAAAAACTTAAAAAATAAAGATTGGGAGACATTCCCTCCCCCCATTGTGTGGAGTCTCCATGATACCATATTGCCATGCTGTCTTTGAGAGAAGGCCTCTCAGATGGCATTTTCCAGTCGGAGAAGGGTAACTAACGTGGAGTGGAACTTGTGGAAGTCGTACTGTCCAGAAAAAGGCTAGTCTAACAATTGTTAATTTCTCCAATCACTTGGACACTCATGAGGTTAGAGAGATTGGGCAGAAACAGGTAAGGGTTAGAATAATCTCATCCAAGTTTGCAAATGGCGAGCACAGTAGCCATTTGCCAAGAATCTGGGATGATACCACTGTCCATATCCTGTTGAATAAATCTAACAGAAAGGTCATGCCTTGCTCACCTAGGTGTCAAAGCATTGCATGTGGTACATTGCCAGGACCAGGGGTGGTGTCTGCTCACAAGCAAGAGTGAAATGCAACTCACTCAATGTAAACCTGTCATTGAAGGTTCTCCGCCTCTGCAGTAAATCCAGTTGGTGGCATTCAACAACATTACAACGTGCATTAAATGCTGGCGGAACACCACTGTCCATATCCTGTTGAATAAATCTAACAGAAAGGTCATGCCTTGCTCACCTAGGTGTCAAAGCATGGCATGTGGTACATTGCCAGGACCAGGGGTGGTGTCTGCACACAAGCAAGAGTGAAATGCAACTCACTCAATGTAAACCTGTCATTGAAGGTTCTCTGCCTCTGCAGTAAATCCAGTTGGTGGCATTCAACAACATTACAACGTGCATTAAATACTGGCGGAACAGCAGCCTGGCTACGGAATGCAGAGAGAGCAGTTACAAATGACTACCAGGGATGCTGGATCCAAGATTGCAGTCCCATTCTCCTGGAGAATAGGAGGAGGGTCCTGCGAGAACTTGGCCCCAAATCCTTTTGTCTTGCTTCCACACATCTGCTAGAGGGGTCTTTCTCGTTAAGTGAAGAGACATATGTCTACCAGGAAGAGCGGCAGGCCTGCTTTGAAACATGCAAAATTCTAAAAAAAATAGTTAAAAAAGGGCTTTGTGAACAGCTAGGAAGTGGCGGTATTAATCAATGATGCTCAGCATGGGTTTAGAATTTACTAGAATTTCTAGATTTCGTAACAAAGCATGGTCCTCACATTTTGGACATATCCTGCTAGAATCAGCGGAAAGGAGGGGAAAAAAGATGATACCTTCCCTGAAGCACCTTGAAATTATAGATAGACTGATGGTACTGAATATGTTCTCCTTTGAAAAGTGTGGAAGAGGGGATATGATTGAGCTTTTTAAAATTCTTTCTGAGAAAGACAAATTGGATATTAGCAAAGTTCTGGGATCTGGGGGAGCAATAATAGGACCAGGGGTCATCTCTTGAACATTAAAAAACAACTGTGTAGATCAGATTTACAAAAATTTTTTCACCAATAGACTGGTAGACTTGAATAAATTACCTCAGGAGGTTGTAGGTAGCCCAAGTTTAGGATATTATTTCATATAGATCACAAGAAACAACAATACCAAACATACTTATCTAAATAATTTTTTTGGTGCTTTCTTTAAATCTGATATCCATTTTTTCCAAATACACTTTTATGACCTAAATATAATCAAGAAATAGAATCCAATTTAGTAAACCACCGGGCCCTAATGAGGGGTTTTTTTATGATTTTGAACGAATGTAAAGATGTTATGTGATCTCCTAGCATGCCTATTTAGAAAATCATTGGAGATTAGTATTGTACCAATAGCATGGAAGAAAGCTAATGTGATACCTATATACCTGGACAGACTGATGATATAGATGAGCAAATGATAAGGGAAATAAGTAAAAGATGTGAAGCAGATACAGTTATTCCAGGTGACTTTAATTTAAGCTCTGGGATTAGAAAAATATTTGTAAGTTTGTAAGCAAGTTGTAAGTTTATAGACTACAGTAAACCCTGATATTGGTGTGCTTGTTCCTTCTGTGTATTGTGAACATGGTGGACCTGATATGATGGAAGCAAGAGTGAAAGTTAGTGAAAGGTTCTTCTGTGGTTTGATTGATACTGGTGCGCAAGTGTCATTAGCGAATGAGAGGATTCTGAGTAAGTATGATGAGTTTAGATGTTGCGAGCGTAAGCCTGTGAAGTTACGGATAAGTGGATTGGGGAATGGAATGATAGTGGCGTGGGAACAGGTTAGTCTGAGATTAGGCAGTGGTGTGAATGTGAAGCATGATTTTGTGATTCTGAAAGATGAGCACATGCCATGTTGTTTCTTGCTTGGTGTAGACTTTATGAGATTGAATGATTTGTGTTTGGATGCTGATAAGGATTGTCTTATGAGGTGATGAGGTTGAATGAGTGTGTGAAGAATATTGTCAAGTTTTGTGGCATGTTTGAGTTGGTCATGGATGATGAAAATGAGGTTTTAAGTGATGATGATATTCTGGAGATGCAAGAGATGTGTCCTTTTGTCAGCGAGATGAAAATGTGTGTAATGACGCATATTGATTTGAATGAATGGCCTGAGTGTTTAAGTGATTTTAAAAGGTATGCTAAGGTTTTTGTTGTTTGTATGGATGTTGTATATTTTGTGAGGCATATGAAGTGTGGTGATGATATGTATGTACCTGTGATGTCCTTGGTTGGTATGATTGGTCTGGTGAAGGTTGTGCATGATAATTATGGGCATATGGGTAAGTTTAAGCTGTGGGAGTGTATGAAGGAGCGTGTGTTCCACCCGTTTCTGAGAACTGTTGTGAATGATGCTGCGACTACGTGTGAAAGGTGTCAGAAGCGAAAGGTGCAAGGTGTGCAAGTGAAACCACCGATGTTGAGAGTTGATGAGAAAGAACCATTTGAATTGGTAGTGATTGATTGTGTGTCTTTACCGCATACAAGTGCTGGGAATGTTGGTATGGTTGTTATGGTTGATCATAAAAGTAAGTTTATGAATACAGCGCCTGTGAGAGATAAAAGGAGTGTGACTGTTGTGCGTGTGGTTGAGCAGTTGTTTTTTCCTATGTGTGTATGGAAGCCTAGATGATGTCTGAGTGATAATGGGCCTGAATTTGTAGGAGAAGTGTTTAATGGATGTTGAGAGAGAATGGTGTGGAGCATGTGAGAATGACTCCGTATGAACCATCTTCAAATGGGTTGGCTGAACGTACGATAAGAACCTTGTGTGAGATGTTGAGAATGATGAGTACGATATTGAATGACTGGGATGTATGGTTGGGAAGTGTGTTGTGGGCGTATAATATGACTGTGCATAGTGCAACTGGGGTGTCCCTGTGTCAGTTTGTTATGAATTTTGAAAGGCGAGTAAAAGATAGGTTTCGTTTGAGTGAAGGTGAGCAGAGTGTATGGTGTGAGGCACATGAAAAGTTCCGTTCATTTGAATTAGGTGCAAGTTTTTTTTGTTTTTTTTATAGTGCCCATCTGGCGACTGCCCACTTGGGCATAAGTCGCCGGAAACACGACAGCTTAGAACTAGGCTACTTTAAAATAAGAATATGAAAACATAACAATGATAAAAATGGGAAAAACTTAACAATTAGAAAGCAATCTCCGGCGTCTGGGGGAGGTCCCCCTCACCCCGGTGCAGGAGTATACAACCTACAAAGAAAACAATAACAAAAAAATATAACCTACTTAAATAAAGGGAAAAAGCCTGGCCTCCCCTCAAAAGTCAATGTGCACGAACTCGTCCCAAGTACAAGGGACATGCGGTAGTGACCCCGCCCATCCCGGTACCGGGATAGGTAACGTGCACGAAGATCACGTAGACTGGGACATTCAACAAGAATGTGCCAAACAGTCTGGGAGACGCCACAGTCATCACAATAGGGCGCAGGCGAGCGCTCCATCAAATAGCGATGCGTCACACGAGTGTGTCCGATTCGGAGATGACAGAAAGCAACCTGAAGCCATCGCAGAATTGGGGGATAGGTCCATGGGAAGAATTAGGTGCAAAAGTATTGAAGGTGAAGGAGGTGAAGGGTAGGTTGAATGTGTCAAAGATGAGTGAAAAATTTGATGGACCTTATAGAGTTGTGAGAGTTTGGGAAAATGGGGTGACGTATGTTTTGGAGAGTTTGAATGACGGTATGACTGAGAGAGTGCAGGCTCATCAGAGTCAGTTAAGGAGATGGGGAGAACCTCCTGACTACCTGGTGAGTTATCCAGTGTATGAACTGTGCAGAGAGAGAGGTAAAGTGCCTGATGATGAGATTGAATGTGATAGTATGGATTTGGCTGGGAAAGAGCTTGTCTTGGTCTCAAGGAGTAGAAAGCGTACAAAGAAGAGTGAAAGAAAGAATGTAAGTACGAATGAGGGTAAGTTTGAGCAGTCTTTCTGGTATGGGGGAGCTTGAGAGAGAGATTGAGTGTTTGCACAAGCAGCAGAGTGATTTGGCTGGTGTAAGTAGATAAGTGAGTGAGCTGCCTGTGCCTTATTTTTCTGGTTTTGGGAATAGTATGAGTGATAGTGTGTTTGGGCAGAATGAACCTAGTGTGGCTGATTTTTCAGGTTTCTGGTGGGAACCAGTTGAAGGGGTTTCCGGTGTAGCCGCTGAGAGTAAAGGGGATGTGAGTGATTTGTCTGTTTCGCAAGAGTGTACCTTGAGTTGGATGAGAGCTGTGAGTGAGGAGCTGATAAATGGGGGTATGAAGAGTGAAGGTTCTGAATGGAAGAGTATGAATGAGTTCTGTCGTGAGATGGAAGAACTGGTAATGAAGGTTAAGAGTATGGTGGATGATATGATCAATAGTGACAATGAGACTGACAGGGCAACTGGCAAACAACCCCGAAAGATTGCTATGCATAGCCAGGGACCAGTAGATGCATGTGAATGGGTGAAGAAGGGTGCGATTGAGTATAAAAGGTACCATGAGTAAGGATTGAGAGTGTATTGTGAGTGACTGTGGTTGAATGGCTTAAGGATGGAGGGGTGTGGTGGAGCGAATGTGAGTGGGGTGTGTGTGTGTGTGTGTGTGTGTGTGTGTGTGTGTGTGTGTGTGTGTGTGTGTGTGTGTGTGTGTAAAGGGTCATTATGATTTTGAAAGAATGTAAAGATGTTATGTGATCTCCTAGCATGCCTATTTAGAAAATCATTAGAGACTAGCATTGTACCAACAGCATGGAAGAAAGCTAATGTGATACCTATATACCTGGGTAGACTGATGATATAGATGAGCAAATGATAAGGGAAATAAGTAAAGGATGTGAAGCAGATACAGTTATTCCAGGTGACTTTAATTTAAGCTTTGGGATTAGAAAAATATTTGTAAGTTTGTAAGCAAGCTGTAAGTTTATAGAATACAGTAAACCCTCGATATAATAAACTATATGGGGTGGGGGGTCATTCGTTAAGCCTGATGGGTGTTAAAAGCAATAGAAATAACAAACCAAGTTTGTTATGGATATGTAATACCTATGTAATTACTAATAAAAATAACTGGACGACACAACATAGTATTGATACGAGCCTTGCACTGTAGGAGACATGTGACACACCAACACTCACTCAGGCTGGTTGTAACGCTTGCCTGTTAAACCCGATGGAGTTTGGAAAGGAAATTTGGTTCGTTATATCCAAAATTTGTTATATTGAGGTTCATTATATCAAGGGTTTACTGTATTTTGAGGAATTTTTTTTTAGGCAATTTGTGTATATACTAGCAAGAGCTACCAATATATTAGATCTAGTACTTTTAAAGGATGATAATTTAGGTCAGGAATCGGAAAATAGTGATCATTAGATAGTTTGTTTTAACTTGGGAATAGTGAAATCTAGCACATCAACAAATGGTGTGGTAGAGTGAATGTGAGTGTGTTTGTAAAGGGCCATTCTCCCACCCTTTTTCCCAATACCCTCTCCCTCCCTCTGTAAAAATGTGTGTGTGAATGGGAATGGGTTTGTTTTTTTTGTATAAAATTGATTTCCATATTATTATAAAATGTTTTTTCTTTCTTTCCAGGCGCCATATTCTGGAAAGATAAGAGTAATCTTGTAAATTACCCCTGTAATAGAAGCTAACTATTTATTATTGTTAACTACCAAAGGCTACTAGTATATGACAAAAGTTCAAGGCCGTGTTCTGTTTGACTTGGTTGAGTGAAAAATAGTATAGCTTTAGTGAAGGAGGGCTTATAATAGCTACATAACTGTGACAAAGTCAGTTATCTTAGTCCAAGCTCAGAGGCGCTAGTTTTGTATACAAAGATTTTGTTGTACCAAGTGAGGCCTTCTTTTGTTGTTTATTGACTGTTGTAGTCCAAGTTTTATTTGGGTTGTTAATTTTTTTATAGAATTGTTTCTTAGGATCGATTAATAGTATTTATAAGTAGGATTTATCTTCTTTTTTTTATTGCATATATATAGGAAATTTAGCTGTATATTTTTTTTGTGAATAGTAATGATCTCCAATTTAATCACCCCTCTCTATTATAAATATTATTGTACATTTTTTTTGTTAGTAAAGGACTGTAAATACAATCCGTTTCATTCTCCTTCCATTTCTCACATCCGGATTAGTGTAGGAAGCGGGTTGGATCAATTAGGGTTAGTCTAGATTTTGGGCTCGCTGCATTTGGCACCCGAATAGGGACGTGAGGTCTCGAAACCGGAGGCGTGATGGGATTGGATTGCAGTTTACACCCAATTAGAGTGACAGGTAGTTGGTTGTTTTTCACCTTTTTCTATCTTTTTACTAACCTGGGAGGATGGCTTCTGTGGAACAAGGCCTCCATGATGAGATCATGAGACTGAGGCTGGAATTGAGGCAGAAAGAGGAGGAATATATGATGTTGAGGAACGTGATTGATGGATTGAAGAGTGATATGATGAGTATGGATGAGAAGACAGACAGGATGAGGAAAGAAATGGATGAGAGACAGAAGCAGGTCAACCAACAGATGAAGGACTTGTATGACATGATGAAGGGGTCAGGACCGGCCCCAGGACCCTCGACCTTGACCCCTGTTCCGACTGAAGGGGATAAGACTAATGGGATCAATGGGAGTGTGTGCGAGTCTAGAGAGGATAGGGTGATTATGAGTGATAGGAAGGATGGAGAATGGAAGAGAGTTGAATGCAAGAGAAGAAGGAAGACTGGTTCAAAGGGAAAGGATAGGAAGGTAAGAGGAAAGAGTGTGGACTCATTGTACTCGGATGAAGGAGAGAGTGATGGTATGATTGAGAGTGAGGGCAGCTCAAGTGAGAGTGAAGTGAATGTGGGAAAGGGTATTTTCATAAGGAAAGTGCCAAAGGTAGATAGGTTTAAGTTGCATGGGGGGGAAAAGTGTGGAAGAATTCTGGGGGAATTTGAGCAATATTGCAAGCTTAAGTACCTGGAGAATAAGGGATATTGGATGAATGTTTTGGGGGAATGTTTGGAGGGAAAAGTATTAGAGTTTTTCCATGTGATCACAGGTGTGGGAGAACCGAGGTATGATGTGGTGAAGGAGAGATTGATTGAAACGAATGAAAGAGAGTGTGAAGTATAAAAGGGTGAATGAATATGAGAAGGCTCGAATGGGGAAGAGTGAAAGTGTGAACATGTATGCACATAGGCTTGAGAGTATGGCGAGAAAGAGGTATGGTGATGATGATGTGAATGAATGTAAACCACTGATGAGGAAGTTTCTGGACACGATCCCGCGAAAGGTGAGTGAATGGCTGAGTGGAAAGAGAAAGGAGAGAATGAGATTGACAGGTGAATGGTTGATGTGGGAGGATGTGTTGGAGCTGTTGGAAGATGGACGATTTGATGATGAAAGCGATCTAGAAGAGGATGGATGCTACAGTGTGAATGTTGGGGGTAAGAAGCCCAGGAGCTTTCATCCACCCCAGCAGTTTGTCAGCTACAGGGATGTCCTGAAGGCTGCACCAGCTGGAGTGATGTCGAGCTTCCTGGGCCAGAAGAATGGATGGGTAAATGGAGGGTGGTCGAATGGAAGGGGACAGATGAATGTCAAGCGTGGGAACGGGTATATGAAGCCATAATGATGGAATCATGAGATAGCTAGGAAAATTTCTGAGAAGAAAAGAGCATACCAAAGATTACAGGGGGAAGGTGTAATGACATGATCTATTGTTGCACTTTACTATAATCTTTTTGTCAGTATTTCAATACTAGGTGGCATGTCCAGGTTAGGTAGAAATACCCAGTCAGTTTACAACCATCACCCACTGTAAATATGAAGATAAATAAATAATGACCTATTAAAACAAAACTATAAGCACAACAACTCTACCCTACCTATTCCTATCCTAAACTAAATGATATATTATACTCTATTTACTAAACCTTAATAACACATCTGACATGGTACATCATCTATAGTGAGTGATGTTTATTGTTGTTCATGCTATAACTATAATTGATAATATCTATAATACAGTATTCCCTTGAATATTGCAGAGGTTATGTTCCAGAGCCCCATGAGATAGGTGAAAATCCACAAAGTAGAAATGATATGTTTATTACGTATTTTACACTTTTATAAACCCTCCCTGCACTCTTATAAAGCTTTATCACACCCTTATAAACACTTTGTACACTTGGAGTATGAAAGAGACTGCAGTATTTTAATAAGAAAACATTTATATATACAGTATTTTTTGATAATTTTACCAACTTTAAAATTTTGTATGGGTACTCACCAGCGAAGATACTAAAACTTGAATGATAAAGTTGAGATTGTACGGAATGGTGAAGTTGATAATGATGAAATGAATGTACTGCACATCATAGAAGAGCATTGCATCTCTTCTAATTCACCCCAACAGGTGGTGCTGTATCTTCATCAGCAGCATCCATAACTTTGGCTTTCGCTGAAGGCATAAGCGCATCTTCTTTCTTCGTGGGTGAGGAACATAACATAGTGATGGGCAGTTGCTGGCACTGCCGTTTCTTCTGGGCAAGGAGATTTTTATATACTTCAGTAGTGCCATCGATTGCATTTTTAAATTTTAACGCATGAATCATCCGGGGTCCCATTCATCAGCCATTTTCTGAAGTTCTTTCACCTGTTTAACCAGAGTTGCTAGGCATTCCAGTGATAGATCCAGTGATAGACCGACTTCTTCTTTATCCTATGGATTATCTTGTTCCTCTTCTTCATCATTTCCATCAGGTCTTCATCCATTAATTGATTTGAGTGGGACTCTACCAGGTCATTTACGTCATCTGGAGTCATAACAATGAAGCCTTCTCCTCCTACTAATTTTGCCAGCATCAGTGTCTTATCTACTACAGATTGGAGAGAATCCCTTATAATCGTGGACCACTTCTAGCCACAATTCTTTCCAGCAGGCATTTAAAGTCTGTGTCTTCATTTCCTTTATGGCCCTCTAAATGTTTCGCAAACATGTTGAGATCGTGTCATGCCAGTACGCCTTCAGCAAGAAGTTATCTTCTGAATACATAGCCTCGACCATGTGGTGCAGGGTGCTTCAGATATAGTGTCTTGAATGTATGTGCCCGCTCTGACTATTGTGGTCCAATAACGCCCTCCCAGCTCATCTCCAGCCTTATTTCTCAAGGAGTTCAGTAACCTACTCTCCGGCCTATCCTCTACTGGTTTTCTCCTTATTCTTGGTGACTTCAATCTTCCTAGCCACAATGAGACTTTTTGTGCATTCTTGACATAATCGACCTCGTCTCTCTTTTACAACATGCGTCATCTCCAACACATATACATGGTAATACCCTGGACTTAGTCATCTTGAACCTCCATATCTCTAATTTAACAGTAATTGACCTTTCTAATACAATTTCTGACCACTTCTTGGTCAATTTTAAATTCTATATTCTCTACCACCTACCTACTCACTTGTCCCGAGATCCTACTCCTTTGCGGCGACTATCGTCAATTGATACTTCTCTCTTTAACGATGTTTCTGCCCTACCTCCTATTGATACTACTGCTTCACCTGACCAAACCTTAAACTCTGCACCAATCATTACTCGTCTGCCTTGATGTGCATGCCCCCTTTATCACTCCTTCAAACTGCCTCTTGGTTTACCATAGAACTCTTTTGTTCAAGGAGGTCCTTACGTGCTCATGAACAAGCCCTTTGTAAAGCACACTTGTGGGCAGGACACAATTCCCCTTTCACTTGCTTATCACCTTGCTACTTCGACTTATTCTTCCAAAATAAAATCAACATGCGAGGCTCATTCACACAAACTTTTGTCTGAGAGCAAGAATGACCCTCGGACTATCTTTCCTTGCCTAGACCCATTTCCCCCCCCTCTCCCTCTATCATACCCTCTACTCTTTCTAAATTTTTCTCTGATTAAGTTATTAACCTTTGCACTGTACTACCACAATTGTCTGAACAATCCCATGCTGTTCTCCCAGACCATACTCCATTGCCGCTTAACGTCCTCACTCGGGCATCCTCTGAGGAAGTAACTGCCCTGATCTCATGCTTTAACAAATCTGGATCCCCTGAGGATGTCTTTCCACCCAAACTCCTCCACCAAATTCGCCCTGCTGTACTCTCACTGATTCTTCATCTCTCTAAGACTTCACTTGCCACAGGAGTGGTTCCCTCTTCCTTCAAGCACACCTCAATTCATCCTATCCTTAAAAAACCACACCTTAACCCCTCTGAACCATCTAGCTATTGCCCTATCTCACAGCTGAGGTGACTCCGATCTTCAAGAACATAAGAACATAAGAAAAGAAGGAGACTGCAAAAGACCATTCATGGCCTACCCCAGGCAACCGTCAAACTACCGACCTATCAGTCTGACTTCGATAGTCGGCAAACTCATGGAAAGCATAATGGTGGACAAAATGACGTCGTATTTAGAGTCAAACCTGCTACTGAGGAGTTCCCAGCATGGCTTCCGAAGGCAACAGTCATGCCTGACGAACCTTGTGGAATTCTTCCACTTCGTGTTCAGTGAGCACGATCGGGACAAGGCGGTGGATGTGGTGTACTTAGACTTTCAGAAAGCCTTTGATAAGGTACCACACCGCCGCCTTCTCCGGAAAGTGCGAGCGCTGGGCATAGACGGAAAAGTAGCCGGCTGGATCGAGAACTGGCTAAGTGGCAGGCGGCAACGGGTGGTGGTTAATGGACAGGCTTCTGAGTGGGTGTCCGTTACTAGCGGGGTGTCTCAAGGTTCTGTCCTGGGACCACTACTATTCATCATCTACGTTAACGACATAGACAGTGACATGGTTGCCAAGATTTCCAAATTTGCAGACGATACCAAGCTAGGTATGAACGTTGCAAAGTATGGAAATACTGCCCGCCTGCAGGAAGATCTTTGGAAGATTGGGGAGTGGTTGGACACGTGGCAAATGCCTTTTAACGTAGGGGAATGCAAAGTAATGCATATCAGCCACAGAAACCCCCAATCTCAGTATATCCTTAAGGCCACTGCTCTTGAATCGAGTGACACTGAGAAGGAGTTGGGTGTAACTATCACTAGCGACCTCAAGTTCTCGAAACAGTGCACCGAGGCAGAGAAGAAAGCCCAAAGGATGTTAGGCTACATAAAGCGCCAGTTTGGATACCGTAACAAGGAGATAGTACTTTGTCTGTACAACTCACTCGTTCGGGCCGCACCTGGAGTATGACGCACAATTTTGGAGTCCTTTGTTTTGAAAGGATATCGCAAGGTTGGAACGCATGCAAGCCAGGGCAACCAAGCTGATTCCCTCTATCAGACATAAAAGTTATGAAGATAGATTAAGGGAATTAGATATGTTCTCGCTGGAAACCCGTAGACTGCGTGGTCAGCTCATCGAAGTTTTCAAAATACTTCAAGGGTTCGACAATGTTGACTACCGGGATATTTTCACACTGAGTGAGAACAGAACGCGCAATCACGGCTTCAAACCTGAACTGAAGCGATACCACCATGATCTGTGTGGGAAATTCTTCACTTACAGTATCTGCGGTAGTTGGAATGCACTTCCGACGGAAGTTGTCAACAGTGAATCTGTTGACTAGTTCAAGTCTTGCGAATTCACCGTTAAGATCCTCGCGAGTGATCTTCGAGGTTGCCAATGGACACCTTTGAAGATTGCGCCAAAAGTACCCTCCTTGTATGGACCGTAAGGTCTTCTAGGGTACTTATTTTCCTTGTAGTTCCTTGTAGCTTCCATTCCTCTCTAAGATCCTCGAGAGAGTGGTTTGCTCTCGCCTTAACCCTTTCACTGCATGTGACATGAATATCATGTCACACGAAACTCCCACCAGTGACACGTGACATGATATTCATGTGATAGATTGAATCATTTCTAGTTATTTTCCGACATGGCCTAGCACTTTTATTTCGTCATTAGAGCATACTTTGGATTTTTTCTCGTACATTTGGCAACTTTTCCTTCTCGGGTACATATATTATTACCATTAATTCAGTCAAAATTAGTGTCCTTCAAAATGTCAAGGAGGAGAATGTTACCGGTGAAAATTACGGAATACTTAGAGACAGGTGACGTGATTTAGAGATGGAATTATAGAGTGATAGTGAGGGTGATTATTTAATGAATGTTGAAAATCCTGTACTTAGTGATTTTAGTGAACCAAATGTTGATTTATCCGATGATAAAAGCAGCAATCATTCACAATCAGCTCCTGCTGCAGGAAAGCGTAAACATGATACATTTTATAACTGGAAAAATCTTGGTAACAATGTTGGTGAAATAAGGCGTAATGAAGTGTTTAGTAGAGAAAATAAAATTACATTCGCAAATAGTAAAAGAACTTACTGCTACTCGTGAACCTATTGCAATGAACATAGTTGCACCAAGGCTGACAGGAAGACATTTCATTGCTTATCATCAAACAAAACCAACAAAATCCTTCAAAACGATGCCGTGTATGCTATCTGCATGGCATACGTAAGACTACAAGATATGTTTGCCAAACTTTACCACACTCAACTTAAGTACTAAAGGTAAGGTTGATTTTTATGATGTTTTTAATAAAAAATATGCACCCAATTTAAATATTTAGCAATTTTATAATGTTCTTTAAATACTGTAACTTAATGTGTATAAACATACAAAAATATTGCATCTATTCTTGTTTATAGTACATAAAACCTGAGTTTGCTATTTTCACGCATTTCTGAAAAATGACTCCCTTGACACTGGTGTTCCACAAGGGTCCGCAGCGAAAGGGTTAATGACCATATTTCTAATTGCAATATCGATGAAATGTACCACTCTTCTTAATGTTTCAGATGGTTTATGTAGAGCAGCCAATAGGGGTAGTTTGTCCATTCTAGTCCTCCTAGACCTCTCCCCTGCTTTTGACACCATCGACCACGCTGTCCTCCTTGATCATCTTCAAACTTTCATTGGTCTCTCGGACACTGCACTTGATTGGTTCTGCTCATACCTCTCCTCACACACTGAGTCAGTTGCGCTCGATAACCTCTCCTCCGAGCCCGCGCCCATTCATTTTGGGGTGCCTCAGGGCTCAGTCCTTGGTCCCCTCCTCTTTTGCATCTACTTACTTCCTCTTGGCTCCCTTCTTCATGATTTGGGCCTGTCCTTCCACCTCTATGCTGATGACACTCAGATATACCTTTCCTCATCCTCTGCGTCCTTCTCTCAATCAATTATCAAGCTCCTTTCAGCCTACACCTCCATAAATGAATGCCTGTCTGCCAACTTTCTCAAACAACAATGATAAAACTGAAGTTCTCCTTGTTGGTACTGCTTCGATGGTGGAGAAATCTAAAGCTCTTCCGCTCCCTTAACCTTGGGGAAACCAATGTCGCTTTCTCTGATACCGTCAGTAATCTTGGTGTTATTTCAACAAGCAACTCTCGTGTAAACCACACGACATCCGTCGTATCTGTAAGTCTTCCCTTGGTTTCCACCGCAATTTCTCACGTGTTCGATCCCATTTTGATCAACAAAGCCTTGATATTGCAATCCATGCCTTCATCAACTCATGCTTAGACTACTGCATTTCTCTTCTAGTGAATCTCCCTTCTTCATCATTTCACCCCCTACAACTAGTTCAAAACTATGCTGCCCGGCTCCTTTTTCACCGCCCCCGGTTCTCTCCTTCGATGCCTCTGTTAGAGGAGCTACACTGGTTACTTATTCACTTCCATACCCACTATAAAATTCTTCTCATCACCTATAAGGCCCTAAACCTCAAGGCTCCACCTTATCTCCCATCATCAAACTCCTCGGGCACTCCGGTCTAACTTCGCTTCCATCCTGAACACTCCTCGTTCTGTCTTCTGCTCGATGGGTGACCATTCCTTCTCAGTCTGTGCTCCTAGACTCTGGAATGCTCTTCCTGCCAAAGTCCGATCTTCTCCCTCCCTTGCTACTTTTAAATGTCTCCTGAAGACTCATCTCTTAAGAATTGCCTTCTCTTACCCAGTAAACTTTCTCTACACTCACTACACAACCTGCGCTCTGAGAGGGCTAACAGCCATGAAGGGCATATTATAAATACCTATTATTATTGATCCAGTGGCTGGATGAACAATGTGGTGTTCAGCAGTAAGAATTCTATTTGCAGACCATCATATGACAGGTCAAGCATGTGACTGCCTGCATTATCCATGAGCAACAGCACTTTAAATTCAAACCCTTTTTCAGCAAGATAAACTTTGACCTCCAGGAATATAGCATTGATGGAACCAATCCGATATGAGAAGTCTGGTAATTTAGGCCTTGGGGTTGTGCATCCAATACACTGGCAGCAGGTTCTTATTTTTGTTTTTGAGGGCCCTTGGATTTTTGGCCTTATAAATAACACCTGGCTGGCTTTATCATAAAACATGCAGCATTCCCACACATTATTAAAGTAACACAATCTTTGTGCACCTTGAATACATGGACTCTAAGACTTCCTCCATTATAAAAGTGCAAAACAGCATTAGTTTTAAATACAATCCTGTGTTATCCATATTGAAAACTTGTTTGGGCTTATAACTCTCTTACTCAATGATCGCCTTGAACATCACTCTCACATACTCATCGGTGGCTGCTTTAGCAGCAGTGGCAGCTTCTCCATGCAGGTTCACGCTCTTTAAGTTAAATCTTTTTTTGAAATTTGTCAAACCAACCCTTGCTGGCATGAAATTTAAATGGTTTGGTAGGAGAAGCAACCAATGGTTCTGCTTTGGGGTCATTGTCAGCGTCTTCAGCAAATCTGTCTTAAAGCTGCCTGGGCTTCTCACATATAATGTTGGTATCCATTGGGATATTCTTCTTCCTGCAGCCATTAATCCAAAGGACCAATGCAGACTCCATCCCTACAATGTCGTTATTGTAGAAAGTTAACACCCTTTTCGCTGCCTGGCTAAAGGAGACACCTACCATCATTCATAAATTCTCTTTGACCTTCTTAATGTACATAATCATACATTCATTGATATTGTAGTGGCAACCTACAGCTGCATAGCTTTTTCCTTCCTTTCACATGTCTAGATGTCTAACCTTATGAGATAGTAAGCATCTTCCTCTGACACTTGGGTTCATTGCCAAACTCTTAAAAGGCACAGAATGTTTGGGTGACATCTTAAGGGGTTGATACAAAATGCAAAGAAACACAACACTCAAGAGTTAGACTAAGCAAAGTGAAATAACATCTGGAAGCGAACTGAGCAAGGCGAGACGCTGAATGCTTCAGTAGGCTGCAGAGCAAGATGCGACAAACATTTAAGCCAATCAGCACCCAGGATACTGAACAGCGTGCTCCGTTTGGTCGCATCTCAATGTGAACCGCAATATGTGAAGGAATACTGTAGATATATTTTATTACCGATGAGGATTGAGGATTAGTACATTGTTTTTAAACTAATTTATTATTATTATAAAAAATAGAGATAGTTATTCTTTTTCTATATTATTCTAATGCTTGTAGCATGTCTTTTTTTGAAAAACCCAAATCTTTTGTGTTTTTTTAAATTAGACTTTTTTTTAAAGAAATGAACGCTACTTATTATTTTATTCAAAATGCATATTTATGTTTATAATTTCAACAA
The DNA here is from genome assembly GCA_963969495.1 of Ceratothoa steindachneri. Lineage (NCBI taxonomy): Eukaryota > Metazoa > Arthropoda > Malacostraca > Isopoda > Cymothoidae > Ceratothoa > Ceratothoa steindachneri. Next base: position 93,879,657 of record OZ018320.1, read on the forward strand.
ATATGCATCAATTTAGATTATTTTCCTGATACTGACTCATAATTCATCTTTCCTTCTACAGGTTATGGCTATCATGGGTACTCACACGCTACGTGATCTCCCGTATCGATGGGTGTATTGCCACCAGCTCGGCTGTGAAGACAGAAGCAGCGCCTGGCAGAGCCCCACTGACTTCAAACAGAGGGGATACGGCGTGGAAGCCAACCCCCTCTTGGGACTCGGAGCCCTCCGTATACACTGGTACACTGGCACGGTTCCAGCGTGACACGAGGTGTGCTCCAAAAAGATCGAACGCAATACTCTCAGCGCCGTACAAGCTTTGGGAGCAGAGGCGTGGCGACAAATAGCCAAATGTGGTACCCTCCAGGGTGGCTCCTGGGCAGAACCAGGGGTGCCACCGTCCCGATAGCTATATCTAGCTCCTGAAGGAGTTTCCTGGCCTTAAACCCAAAGGGCTTAGGGTATGACTGGTGTCTCTCGGCGGCATAGGCACCATCAAGATCAGCTGCGGATGCAGTGAAAGCTGTTGGTGACTGAGGGAGGCGCTGGGCTCGCGCTTACAGGCGAGTGATGCACTGCCAGCGGCGCAGAGCGAGTGGCATCTCCCCAGCATCAACCAAGAGGCTCTCAATGGGGGAAGTGCGGAATGCCCCGGTTGCAAGGCGAAGGCCAGTGTGGTGGATCGAGTCCACCTTCCGCAATAAACCTTCGGCTGCGGATGCATAAAACTCGCATCTGTAGTCGAGCTTCAAACGAACAAAGGATCAATAAAAAAGTAGGGCAGTAGCCCTATCAGTGCCCCAAGTGCTGAACATAACAGAACGGAGAATATCCATCGCACGGGTACAAGAGACCCTAAGGCTGCGAATATGAGCCTCCCAGGTGAGGCGTCAAAACTCCAATATAAGCCCTTTAATTATTTCCCTGTTCATATTAATGGTATTCAACATTACTTCCCTTGACATAGAATTATCATCACTTAATCTATCTGGGTTCTCTTCTTATGTAAATACTGAAGAAAAGTGATCCTTAAGAATCTCTACTATTTCCTCATCAGATTCTTTCAAAACCCCTTAATATCTAATAGGCCCTATTTTATCACTTAGCTTTGTTATTAATTCTTAATTCTATAATAGCTAAAGAATTTTCTTGGATCTTTATTATTATTTTGCGCTAAATTAATTCATGTCGCCCTTTTATTCTTCTTGATAATCTTATTTAGCTCATTTCTGGTCAGCCTATAATGATTTAAATTCTCAAAAGTACTTTCTCTCTGTAATCTCTGGTATGCCCTTTTCTTCTCAGAAATTTTCCTAGCTATCTCCTAATTCCATCACAATTGCTTCCTACATTTCTTCCTAATAGCCTCTACTGGAATATACTGCTCCTTGACTATGTTTAATATAGTTTTAAAAGTGTCCCACATCTCATAAGTATTCTTTCCCCTGATTTAGCAAGTTGTAGAATTTAGCGTAATCGCTCTTATAAAAATTTGGAGTTTGTTGATGTTCTTCCTTTCAATATTCGCAAGTTAAAATGAACCATCTGATGATCACTATTTCCCAATGATTTCCCGACAGTAAATTCCTGAACCAAGTGATCATCATTTGAAAGAAGCAGATCTAATAAATTGGCACCCCTTGTTGGTTTATTAATAAATTGAGTCAAAACATTATCCTCAAAGCATTCTATAAACTTACAACTTGCTCTATCCCTTCCTATCATATTTTCCCAGTCCACAGAATTTAAATTAAAGTCACCAAGAATAACTGTATCTACTTCACATCATTTACTTATTTTCCTGATTATTATCCTATTTTTACTGACATAATATCTATCCACCATGACTCAACTCCTCCTTGCTTTATAGAATTATTTAGATTTGAAGAAATGCTATTTCTGATATAATAAACCCAGCACCAGTCCTAGGAATCTTTCCTTTGACTAATGTACATATCATAACCCTGTAGTTCAAATTCACTCACATTGTCATTAAATTTATTTTCATTAACTCATGATTCTATTACACATATTATATCTATATTTTTATCAATAATATAACTAAATAACTCATCTTTCTTATTTCTAAGATTATAAGCATTGGTATAAAGACAACTCAGCCTTCCTATCCCTAAAGCACCTCTTTTAGAATGTATACCTTCCATTCTATCTCCTCTGCATCTCTTTCCTTTCCCTGCTCCACCCTGTACTCTTATATTTCCCTGACCACTATCAGTAACTAGTTTCCCACCTGCAAAGACCCAATAAAACTATTTAACTCCTGCCACAAAATATCAACCCCAATCTGGCTTAGATTGAGTCCATCCAATGCATTATTCCCACAAAACCCATTCCAAACATCTATAAACACTAATCCCAACTCCTCACACAGGCCTTTCACATAATCATTCAGTCCAATTGCAAAAGACAACCATTCCATCCCAACATCCAATCTCGGAAGCACACCTGAAGCAATGCCTTTCACTTTGGGGAAAGGGGGTATTCTGGACTCATTCATGTGAATGCAGTTTTTTATTTTTGTATATTATGTTGGATTTGGATTTTAATGAGTCATGATGATGATGCTTTTTGTTTTTGACACATTCCTGTGGATGGTTCTAATTGTATATTGTAAATGCATGATCTGACACAATCCTATGGATTCCTTAAATTGTATATTGTAGATGCATGATCTGATATATATAATGAACACCTGACACATAAACTGAATTGATCTACAAACTGTACCTCAGAGAATATTATTAGCAACACCATTAGCTTTAACAAAGACCTCTCTAACATCTAACATGAAGATGGAATTTTAGAGTTGCATCCACCAAAATGCCAAGGTCCTTAAAGGAAGATTTAGATGGAATAGGACCATCGCCCAAGTAGTACACACCCATAGGGACAGCAGGTGAGCGACAAAAGCGTATGTGGGCACATTTATTTACAGAAAAGGAAAGGCCCCAGGATTTACTTTTATTGTAAATTAGAGAAGCGTCATTTTGTAGACAATAAAAATCACCATTATTATTAAACTTGCTCAGATTAACATGTGGGATTTTACTGCTGAGACCAGCACAAATGTGATAAATATAAATTAAAAAAAGAACAGGACCCACTACAGAACCCTGCGGAACCCCACTAGTAACATCAACTGAGTAGCTGGAAGAAATCTGCACTACAACCTTCAAACTTCTGTCTGTTAAGAAATTGCTGAACCATCCAAGCAATGGGTTACAAATACCAAATTGAGAAAGTTTGATGATAAGCAATCTATGATTAACAACATCTAAGGCTTTACTATAATCAAAATAATGTATATCAACTAATGCTCCAAGATCCACATTTTTGCTAATATAGTCATAAGTCAGTAGTAATTGATCAGGCACAGATAGGTTAGCATGGAAGAGTTTAACTCTAGATAATTAAACATTTTTGAAACGATAACTCTTTCCACTGTTTTACAACAATTAGATATCATACTAATAGGCCTATAATTGGATGGATTGGAGTGAATGGCACTATTGAATAAAGGAAGCACATGAGCAACTTTCCACAGTAAAGGAACAGTCATTGAAGAGAGGCTTTTACTAAAGAGAAGAAATAAGGGATAGCATAAAACAGTAGCACAGTTTTTCAGAACAATGGGAGGAATATTGTCAGGGCTACAGCTTAGAGAACTTTTTAATATTCTTAATGCATTTAGCACATCAATGATTGTAAGATCTTCAAACATCAACTTTGAAATAGAAAACTGGTGAGGAAAGAGATCTAAGGGCGCTTTCTTCACAAAAACTGATGAAAAATAGTCAGTTATCATACACCCAGGAACCATTAATGATCAAAGATCCCACAGAATGCTTGTCAGTCTTTTTATTCCTCAAATAACAATGGAGTCTCTTAGGATCAGTATGCTGGGCTAGAGATTCTTCGTAATTAGAAACTGTGCTGATAACATTATATTTAAAGTGAATGTTAATTTCATGGAAGTTCAGCCAGGCTGGGAGAGTAAAAGGAGAATTTTGACCAAAATGTGTCCATAGGATCTTATACCTATGCTAGGCATTAGACTTTTGTTTTGAAATGGCCAATGACAACTTCCTCGTCCAAGGAGGCTTGAATCCCTTCATGTGTTTATAGGGTACAAAATAGGAAATAGTGGAGGACAAAATGGACAAAAAATTAGTACAACTCTGTTTGATATTACAATCATGAAATACCTCCTCCCAGTTGAAAGTAGAGAGATAGTCATTCATTAAGGAAACCAGTCAAGATGTTTACATGGTGTCAAAAAGTTTACTTCAGGGAAAACCACAGAACACCTAAACCTGACACCTACATTATCACAAACAGGAAGAGGGTCCAAGCATGACAACTTGAGATTTTATCATTACAAGAAGTCAACACCAGGTTAAGAATGTTATTAGAACGAATGACGGTGGGAAAATTGACCCATTGAGTAAGACCGAGAGAGTTAAAAAGAGCGGGAGAGGAGTGAGTATGCAACAGGGACTAAGCCAGACCAGTCAATTTCAGGGAGGTTGAAGTCACCCATTAGGATTAAATCTTTACCAGAACAGAAAGATTCCAAAAATGAAAGCAACATAGCATTATCAAACAATGAATAGCTAGGAGGCCCATACACCACCATGGCATAATCTTTAAAGCTTGGTAAAAAGACACAACAGGTATTAGGGTGGTTATTAAATAACTGGCCAACTTTATAAGAATTATCTACATACAACCCAACTTCATGCTTAGGCAGATTGGAGGGATAATCATTTCTGTAAAAAGTATATCCAGGAAGAGTGACCACAGAAGAAGTAGTAGAAGTAAGCCATGTCTCAGTTACCCCAATAATGCCAAAACAAAAATTAGAACAAATATTAGAAACAAAATAACTTTATTAACCAAACAATTTAAATTACATAAACAAAATAAAACAGAAATGAAATTAGGCAAAACTACATTCTTACTTGAAAATTTGTCACTTATGCACAAACAGATCCACCAGGAGTGAGAGAATTGGGCAAGGTGTCACAGTAGCTGGAGAAGGTAAAACAGAAGATGCCGAAGGCGCAGAAGCAGGAGGAGTATTTGAACCCGAATCAACAGTAGCTTTAATACCACTCCTAAGAGATCTTTTCTCCTTCATATCCTGTCTCTGTTTGCAAGGTCCTTATTTATGTATACTGAAGAGAATCTAGAACCAGCCAGCCTTTAGAGTTAGACAAAAGTTGCATGTGATGGTTATCATTGAGAATTTTAGCACAAACTAGATTTCCTATAATGTGGATAGTATCAGTGACCAATATATTCAGGATGCCAGGACACAAGAAAGAAGTTACTTCTCTGAAGTCACTAGCAAAGTTTGAAGAAGACAATCCCCTAACAATAATACACTGCCTTCTCTTGCCCCTCTCATGAAGCTCTCTTGTTTCCTCCTTAATGGCCTGTAACACCTCCTCCCTGGAAATAGAGGATCCAGTGCCTGAAGCCACACCAGCACGCAGATCTCACACCTCAGCCGCCAGACTTACAAGCTGTGCTCTGAGGTCATCCAGGCTACCCCGAGCAGACAAGGTGGCAACCTTTGTACTAAGCTCAGCCACCTTCGCCATTATTTCAGCCACAGAGTTGCTACGTGTCTTTACTAAGTCTCCGCAACAGCCTTCTTGACAGGAAAAGAGCAATCTGTCAAAATAAGAGGAACAAGGTTGGATTGGATAAACTTCAGGTAACTTCAGGAGTACCCCAGGGATCAGTTGTGGGCCCCGTACTATTTCTCCTAACATAACATAAATTCATGGATGACAAAAGCCACAAGGGCCTATCAAAGGTCATCCACATCTGTCAAAACCCATCCACAAAATGCATCCATGGGATTGTGTCAGATCATGCATCTACAATATACAATTAGAACCATATACAGGAATGTGTCAAAAAAAAAAGCATCATCAAAATCAATCATACTATACAATAATAAAAAACTAGCTCCACAGGAATGAGTCTAGAATACCTGACAAAGTTAACCCTCCCTCCCCATATAATCTGCATTTGAAATCATTCAAGTTTGGACTGTCTACCATCTCAGATAGCAAACTATTCCAGTAATCTACCACTCTATTCATCAGAAAATATTTTTTAACATCCAACCTACACCTCTGTTTTTTATTTTTTAAGTGGTGACCCGTAGTCTTATTACTACCTTCTAACTCAAATAACTTGCTAAAATCCAACTTATCTATCCCAGAACAGATTTTAAAAAGCTCAATCATATCTCCCCTCATACATCTTCTCTCAAATGAGAACATATTTAGTACCCTCAGTCTATCTTCATATTCAGGTGCTTCAGGGAAGATATTATTTTTATTGACCTCTAGGTGGTTCACCCTTGCATACTTTAAGAGAAGAGGCAATCTTTATTAGCCGAAGGCTACCTGCCACTTGAATTTTAATACCAAGGTAAGACTTATCAATTTCTCACATATTTTGCATAGTACACAGGTCAACGAAACTGGTTGATAATTCAGAGGGTTGAGAATATTACCTTTCTTGTAGATTGGACACAGGGATCCAAGAGTCCAGAGAGCTGGTACTAGACCTGAATCAAGTGATTTCCTGATGATTTACCTTGATGAGGGTCTTCAATCCCTCACCAGTCGCTGCTGCATCTTCCCACCAGTATGGCAGGAATAACACTTAAGGCAAGCAAAAGGTTGGCTAATTACAGATGCAGAACAAAACCACAAAGGACAAATGAACTAAACAAACTCATAAAGTAGGGGGCCAAGAAAAAGTTAAACTTTCTGCTTAAAAACAACAACCGAACTTGCACTGACATCGTCCGGGAGAGAATTCCAGAGATTAACAAGACGTATAGAGAAAAGGCAAGTGTGAACATCCGTATTTGAGTGAGGTAGAAGGATTTTTTTTGGCTGTGACCACAAGTTCTGTTATCTCTTCTACATTCAAACAAATCAAACAAGTGAGGACAATGACCATTTTGGATCTTCCAAGCCATAATTAGGTCTGCACGGAGAAGGCATCCTTTGATGGAGAAAAGGCCCAAATTAGATAATCTATCAGCATAAGAAAGATCAGAAAATCCCCAAATCTTTTTTGTCCATCTCCTCTGTATGGACTCCAACAAGTGCAAGTCGCCAACATAGCCAGTATTCCACACCGCACACCCAAAATCAATAATAGGTCGAATATGAGTGATGAACACTTGGACCCTGAACTTAGCTGTCCTACAAATTGTGCCTCTAAGAATATTATTGGCTACTCCATTTGCCTTACAGAAAGTTTCATTCATATGCAAGGTGAAACTTTAAGTGAAGAATCGACAAGGACTCCCAAATCTTTCACAGAGGTCTTTAAAGGAATAGGGTAATCACCAATTAAGTACTCCCCTGTAGGGATAGAAATCGATCTACTAAAGCGAATATGTATACATTTATTAATAGAAAAGGAAAGTCCCAAAAACTGCTTCTAGGAAAAAGCAAAGTAACATCCTCTTGAAGAGAAAGACTAAAGCCTGTACCAGTGATTACCTCAGTAATAGCAAGAGCAAAATATAATTTAAGATTGTCTGCAAACAGGGAAAATTTGCATGACAAACCTGCAGCAACGTAATTGATAAAGATAAGGAAGAGCACAGGACCAACCACCAAACCTTGCGGGACTCGACTCGTAACATAAATAAAATAACATTCATTTTGCGGTTCTGTAAAAAGTCCCTTATCCAGCCCAACAGAGGGTTACCAATGCCAATATGTGAGTTTGGTTAACGTCAAATGCCTTGCTGAAATCGAAATACAGGACATCAATAACAGCACCAAAATCAAGGTGTTTACTAACAATCATAGGTGAACAATAGCTGATCAGTCACTGATAAACCTGCACGAAAACCAAACTGAAAATTTGATAGCAGAGAGTTAATGTCCAAGTAGTCATAAAGCCGCGAAACTATTCTCCTCTCCAGAGCTTTAGAATAGATTGATGTCAAGCTTATAGGCCTGTAGTTTGAAGGGTCCGAATGAATGCCCTTCTTACAGAGGTAAAACATGTGCAACCTTCCAAGCAGAGGGACTTTCATTGAATAAATTCTTTTATTAAAGATAAGGAGCAAGAGATAACATGAAGAGGAACAATTCCTAAAAACCAATGAAGGAAGATTATCGGGCCCACAACTAGAAGAGAGTTTCAAATGACTAACTGCTTTTAGAATATCATTAAAAGATATATTTTTGAATACAAATTGAGAGCGGGAACTTTGATGCAGAAAGGGATTGACCTGCACATTATCCACAAAGACAGAAGAGAAATACTCTACAAGGTGATTAGCCATGGAGCCATTATCATTAACCCAACAACCGTAATTAAGAGAGGACCCACAGATGGTTTGTCAACTTTTTTTATTTCTAAAGTAACCATGAAGTCTTTTAGGGTCAACACATGATAGGAGAGACTCTTCATAAATAGAAATAGCTTGCAGTATGTTTCTTTTATAGAGAATATTTAGGTCTCTGAATTGCAAACAAGCTTGAACCGTAAGGTGGGGCTCTACGACCAAAGTGGCTTCTAAGGCATTTGTACCTTCTCCAAGCCACACTTTTCTGCACAACAATCACACCAGATATGGACCTAGACCAAGGAGGGTTTGTAATCTTTGGATGTTTTTTCAAAGGAACAAATTCATTAAATGCAGAGTGAAGAACTGACAAGAATTTATCATAGCACATCTCAATGTCACAATCACAAAATTCAGAATCCCAGTCAACAAGTGAAAGAAAGTTATTGAGCAATCAATAATTACCATGATACCAATCAAACAGCTTAAAAAGGATGTCAGGAATAACATGATTAGAAACTACCGAGCAGCGGAACTCAACAACAACATGTTCGCAGCCAGGAAGAGGATCTGTGCAGAAAAGTTCAGATACTTTATCATGGCAGGATGTAAAAACTAAATCTAGCACATTATTAGATCGGATAAATGTGGGGAACATAACCCACTGAGTAAGTCCTGAAGAATTAAATGTATCAAGAAATGAATGAGAGAGAGAAGAATGAGCCAGAGGAACCAAACCTAACCAGTCTATATTGGGTAGGTTAAAATCACCCATCAAAATCACCTCCCTTTCAGTGCAAAAAGAATCCAAGAAGGACAACAACTCTGCATTATCTAGGAAGAATAACTAGGTGGCCTGTACCTATAACATGAAGCAGAATGCCAAGTGTATTTGGATGAATATTATAAATTCAGGAAATTTTAAATAATTTATTAATGTAAAGTCCAACCCCATGTTTTGGAGAATTAGAGGGCGAGTCATTTCTATAAAACTGATAACCTGGGATAACTACGGAGGAATTAATGGAGTGTGAGAGCCAAGCTTCAGTAACACTAACTAAATCAATATTATTAGTGATACAAAAATTATGTACAAAATGAACTTTATTAGACAGACTATTTAAATTAACTAGCCAGAACAAAACAGATTCCACAACAGGGTTTAAATTCTTGATTGAATATTTGCCACCCTTGTATGGACAGAGCCATCGGGAGTGCTGGCCAAGGGTGGAAGAGAAACTAAACTTTGACCCCCCCCAAGGGCTGATCCACCACCAGGCTGATGCCCAGCAGCAGCGCGCTCACTCCTGGCAGTGCTAGTTTGCTGTGGCATTCACTCAGAAGTCTTGGGTGTATTCCACCAGGTCCCTTGACTTTATTCCCGTTGATTTTCTTCAGGAGGTCCTGTATCGTGTTTGTATCCACTTCAACTACTTGTCCATGATAACCAATATCAAACTCTGGTATATTTCTCACATCTTCTTTCACAAACACACTCTGGAAGGCTATGTTCATAAAATTAGCTGTCTCCACATCGGAATTGGTCATTTCATCATTCTGGATCCTTACTCTCAGGAACAAAAGAAAACAGGAAAAATTAAAACCTGTTGAGGTAAAGGACTATAATTTGAATATGTCAGGTGTTAATAAAGCTGACCAATTTATTTTTACTAGGTGTCATAGCAATCAGACGTGTTCTGGGCGAGCGCTCTATTCAGTGATGTTTTTTTGTTTTTGACTTTTCAGTGTAATATATTTAAGTTTGGGAAAATAGTTAACTTTGAGTATTAGACATTTTAATTATATTTTAAAAGGTTTCTCAGTATGGCTATTGCTTTGGATGATGTGAGTATGCCTTTTGATGTAAGCTGTGTCTATGTAGTTTGTGTTGAAAGAACAAATGTATCTGAATGCCCAGTTTGTTATGTGACTAGTGCAAATATGGTTTTGGTAGAGGAGGCGAGTTGGTTGGTTAATGAATGCAAGAGATTAAGTGAGTTGGTGAATGAAGTGAGAAGGGATGAAAGTGTACGCATGAAGAATGTGGCTGGGACCAGGAGGGTGGAAGATAGGCCTAGACTAGCGACTAGAGAGAAAGAAGTCATTCTGATGTGAGTGAAGATGAATGGTGGGTGAATATGGATAGAATAGATAGGTTAGGACAGGTTAGGTCTGTAAGAGGGACATGGAACCTGTTAGGTTGACTAACAGATTCGATGCCCTGAGAGAGGAAGAGGTTGAAAGTGATTTGTCTGATGTGGTTGTGGCAAAAAGTGGAATAAGTGGTAGTTTGAATGAGAACAGGAGGGAGGGTAATGCTAGGCCTATGGGGACTAGGAGGATGACTGAGGTGATTGTGATGGGTGACTCTCAGATTAGATAGGAAGTTGAGTGTGAGCAAATGGAAGGGAGTGAGAGTTTGTTTGCCAGGTGCTGATGTAAATGATGTGTCTGAGAGAAATGATAGTCTGGTGATTACGCATGTGTGAGTAAATGATGTAAAGAAGTGGATTCATGTGAATTACAAGAGAGGTACAAAAGGTTAGTTGAAAGGATGAGTGAAAGTAGAGTGAAAGGCGTTCTTTCAGGTGTGCTTCCGAGATTGGATGTGGGGATGAAATGATTGTCTTGTGCAATTGGACTTACAGAGTATGTGAAAAGCCTGTGTGAGGAGTCGGAATTAGTGTTTGTAGATGTTTGGAATGGGTTTTATGGGAATAAGGCATTGTATGCATTGGATGGACTCCATCTAAGCTGCGCTGGGGTTAACATGACATAACATAACATAATTTCCTGGATGACAAAAGCTACAAGGGCCATTAAAGGTCATCCCAAACTACCAAAACCCACCCACAAAATGCATCCATAGGATTGTGTCAGATCATGCATCTACAATATAAACAATCCAGAGGATTATGTCAGATCATGCATCTACAATATACAATTCGAACAATACACAGGAATTTGTCAAAAACAAAAAGCATCATCATCAAGATTTGTCAAAATCCAAATCAATCATAATATACAAAAAAAAAAAACTGCATCCAGAGGAATGAGTCCAGAATACCCCACAAAATTAACCCTCTCTCCCTGTATAATCATCTAATCTGCATTTGGACTGTCTACCATCTCAGATGGCAAACTATTCCAGTTGTCTACGACTCTATTGGTCAAAAAATATTTTGGAACATCTAACCTACACCTCTGTTTTTTCATTTTTAAGTGGTGACCCCTAGTCCTATTACTACCTTCCAACTCAAATAACTTGCTAAAATCCAACTTATCCATCCCAGAACAGATTTTAAAAAGCTTAATCATATCTCCCCTCACACATCTTCTCTCAAATGAGAACATATTTAGTACCCTCAGTCTATCTTCATATTCAAGGTGCTTCAGGGAAGGTAATATTTTTGTTGCCCTCCTTTGTACTGACTCTAGCAGGTTGATGTCATGTCTAAAATGTAGTGACCATGCTTGTATACAGTACTCTAAATAAATGTGGCCTAACATAAGAGTTGTAGAGTTTAAGGATAACTTCTTTACTCTTGTAGCTAACATTCCTCTTAATGTATCCATCCTAGCACCCTATTTGCTCTAATTTTTTCCTCAAGATACTGCTTTGAAAACTTCAGTGACCTATCTACTACTACTCCTAAGTCCTTATCATCTTCAACTGAATTAAGCCAATACCCATCTATCTCATAGCTAAATTCCCTATTATTATCCCTTGCCATGTTAAGAACTTTGCATCTTTTAAAGTTAAAAGTCATCTGCCACTTGTGAGCCCAAGCCTATAACTTATTTAAATGACTCAGTACTTTAAAGAACATAAGAACATAAGAAAAGAAGGAGACTGCAAAAGACCATTCATGGCCTACACTTGGCAGCTCCTGTTCCATTCAACACACAAAAGATTTCTTACCAGAGAAAAGTCATCAACATTGTCACCCTTTACAGGAGTTCGTCAGATCTTTGACTACAGCTGCCAATTTAGTGTAATCAGCAAAAATTGACACTTTGCTATTTACAGCCTCTCCAAGATCATTTATATAAACTATGAATAATAAAGGGCCTAGAACGGATCCCTGAGGTACGCCACTAATAATGTCCCTCCACTGTGACCTCACCCCATTCACCACAACTCTATGTTTCCTGTCTTTCACCCATTCAGTTATCCAATTCAAAACTCTACCACATATCCCATGGATTTTTAATTTGTGAACTAATCTCTTATGTGGAACCTTATCAAAGGCTTTGCTAAAATCTAAGTAAATTACATCAACATTCACTCCCTTATCTAATTGTTTAGTAACATAATCCATAAAATCCAGTAAATTTGTTAAACACAATCTACCTCTTCTAAACCCATGCTGATCATCATTTATACCCCACTCTAGATGGTCAGAAATCCCCTTCTTAACTATCTTCCAAACAATTTTACAAATGATAGAAGTTAAGCTTACTGGCCTAAAGTTATTTGGGTCCTCTTTACTTGCCTTTTTAAAAATTGTGACTACATTCGCTAATTTCCAATCATTAGGTTTTTCTCCAAACACTAGTGATCTAATATATAACTTCTCAAGAGCTACTGCAATACTATCTACACCTTCTTTGAGTAACCTAGAATGAATGTTGTCTGAGCCAGATGACTTACTAGTATTTAACTCCAATATAAGCCCTTTAGTTATTTCCATGTTCACATTAATGGTATTCAACACTACTTCCCTTGACCTAGAATTATCATCAATTAATCTATCTTGATTCTCTTGTGTAAATACTGAAGAAAAATGATCATTAAGAACCTCTACTATTTCCTTGTCATCCTTTCAAAACCCCTTCATATCTAATAGGCCCTATTTTATCACTGCTAGATTTGTTATTAATTTTATAATAGATAAAGAATTTTCTTGGATCTTTATTATTATTTTGAGCTAAATTAATTTCTGCCGCCCTTTTGCTTTTCTTTAGATCATTTCTGGCCAACCTATAACGATTTATATTGTCAAAAGTACTTTCTCTCTGTAATCTCTGGTATGCCCTTTTCTTCTCAGAAATTTTCCTAGCTATCTTGTGATTCCACCACAATGGCTTCCTACATTTCTTCGTAATAGCCTTCATTAGAATACACTACTCCTGGACTATGTTTAGTATAGTCTTAAAAGTGTCCCACATTTCATAAGTATTCTTTCCCCTGAATTCTATATCCCACCTAATCTGATTTAGCAAGTCTCGTAATTTATCGTAATCTCCCCTATGAAAATTTGGAGTTTTGTCAAGTTTGTTGATCTTCTACCTTTCACTATTCCCAAGTTAAAATTAACCATCTGATGATCACTATTTCCCAATGCTTCCCTGACAGTCAATTCCTAAACCAACTGATTATCGTTTGAAAGAACCAGATCTAAGATATTGGTACCCCTTGTTGGATTATTAACAAATTGAGTCAAAAAATTATCCTCAAAGCATTCTATAAACTTACAACTTGCTCTATCCCTTCCCATCATATTTTCCCAGTCGACAGAAATTAAATTAAAGTCACCAGGAATAACTATCTACTTCACATCCTTTCCTTACACATATTATATCTATATCTTCATCAATAATATAGCTAAATACCTAATCTTTCTTATTTCTAAGACTACGAGCATTGGTATAAAGACAACTCAGCACGCCTATCCCTGAAGCACCTCTTTTAGAATGTATACCTTCCACAATATCTCCTCTGTATCTCTTTCCTTTCCCTGCCCCACCCTGTACTCTTATATTTCCCTGACCACTATCAGTAACTAGTTACCCACCTACAAAGATCCAATGACACTATCAAACTCCTACCTTTTAGAAGGTATACATTCTAAAAGAGGTCCTTCAGGGATAGGAGGGCTGAGTTGTCTTTATACCAATGCTCCTAGCCCTAGAAATAAGAAAGATGAGTTATTTAGCTATATTATTGATGAAGATATAGAGATAATATGTGCAATAGAATCATGGGTTAATGAAAATAAATTTAATGACGTGACTGATTTGAACTACATGGTTATGATATGTACATTAGTCAAAGGAGAGATAGGACGGGTGGTGGGTTGATTAATTATATCAGAAATAGCATTTCTTCAAATCTAAATAATTCTATAAAGCAAGAAGAAGTTCAGTCACTGGGTCATTCTGCATGAAATCAGGCAAATTTCCAAAACACTTGCCAGGTGACCATCTTGGATTTTCCTCATTTTGGGGTATGTTGATACATGTCATAAAAGAACTTTACATGCAAAATTATAGCTCTGTACCTCAAACAGTTCTGCAGATATGGTCCATGTAATTTGGAGGGCTTATTAGAGACCAAGTACATTTTTCAAAATCGCCGACTTTGAGGCCTCATAAAACCTGCAGTTTGAAAGATATAGGTCTGAAAAGTTCAGGTCCTACAGAATCAGGGCCATAGATTCCCAAAAAGCAATCAAAACAGTCTAACTCTAACCATTAAAGAGTTATAAACTAACAAAAACTAAAATATTGAACAAATCGTCACATCTGAACCAACTTCAGATACAAAATATTCATACTTAGAATCAATACTAAAAGTTATAACTAATAGGATATGAGAATATATGTCTTTTATTGTATTTAAAACCTTTTCTGGCAGTTGAACATACATAGCAGCTGAGAAATAGTGTTTCAAATATAGTCAATTTTCATTATTTTTAGAAAATGACCTTGACCTTTTGACCTTTTTGACTCTGTGGAAACAGAGGACCCACTTCAAATTTTATGTGCTTGAAGGGGAAGGTCTATACACTAGCTATTATTCCTTCCTTCATTTTCACAATGCTGAATTCAGGACACTATCAGCGTTACAGCGTTACATGTATAACATGGTTTCTATTTGAAACCTCTGATATTTTTGGCTTCTAATGTATTGGGCTGATAGTTAGGGATGCTTGTAATGATACTTCAATGTTAGCATTGAAATTCCAATTTGCTTAGTATGAGTTTTGCAGGATGGCTGATGCAAAAGCTGAGTCTAGCAAATGCTGTATTGGATTTAAAAAAAAAAAATTTAAGGGGCTATCTGGCGACTGCCCACTTAGGCATAAGTCACCGTAACCAAACAGCCTAGTTCTAGGCTACTTTAAAAAATTTGAACAGAAAACAACAATAAAAATAAATAACAATAACAAAAACAACAACTCAACTTCGTTAAATGAACGGGAGAAGGCCGGCCTCCCCCCAAAAGTCAACAAATCCACCAGTCAATGTGCACGCACTCATCCTGAGTACAAAGGACAGGTGGTAGCGACCCCGCCCATCCCGGTCCTGGGACAGCTAACGTGCGCGAAGATCACCCAGACTGGGACATTCGACAAGAATGTGCCGAACAGTCTGGGGGACGACGCAGTCATCACAATAGGGCACAGTCGAGCACTCCATCAAATAGCGATGTGTCACACGAGTGTGTCCGATTCGGAGACGACAGAATGCGACCTGAAGCCGTCGAGGCATTGGGAGATAGGTCCATGGGAACAGTCGCGGCGCAATGGCACGCAACTTTAAGTTGCCTTCGACCGTCATAACATAACATAATTTCACGGATGACAAAAGCCACAAGGGCCTATCAAAGGTCATCCGCATCCGTCAAACCCCACCCATCTTCTTTGCCAAGCAGTCCGAAGAGCTGCCTGGATTCCTGCCATGTAGTTGGTGTGAGGAAGAGCAAAACGCTGGTCCGGTCGCAGAGTCCTAACAGAATCTTTGGCGCCCTCATTCCCCGCAATTCCTACTTGTCCAGGAACCCAGCAGAAGATATTCTCGACATCTGCCCGGCTCACCAAAACCGTGGCGTCACGGATATCGCGAACCAGGGGGTACAGAGATTCCAATGCCCCAAGAGCACTCAGGCCGCTTTGTGAGTCGCTATAGATCACAATCCGGTCTCCGAACAGGGCACGTCGTGTAATCTCCCGTACCAAGTGGTGTATTGCCACCAGCTTGGCCGTGAAGACAGATGCAGGGCCTGGTAGAGCCCCGCTGACTTCAAACAGAGGGGATACGGCATGGAAACCGACACCCTCTTAGGACTTGGAGCCATCCGTATACACTGGCACGGTTCCAGCGTGACACAAGGTGTGCTCAAAAAAGGTCGAACGCAATACTTCCGGGGCCCTACAAGCTTTGGGAGCAGAGGCGTGGCGACAAATAGCCAAATGTGGTACTCTCCAGGGTGGCGTCCTAGGCAGAACCAAGGGCGCCACCGGCCCAAGAGCTATATCTAGCTCCCGAAGGAGTTTCCTGGCCTTAAACCCAAAGGGCTTAGGGTGTGACTGGCATCTCTCGGCGGCATAGGCACCGTCAAAATCAGCTGCGGATGCAGTTAAAGCTGGTGGTGACTGAGGGAGGTGCTGGGCTCGCGCGTACAGGCGAGTGATGCTCTGCACGCGGCACAGAGCGAGTGGCATCTCCCCAGCATTGACCAACAGACTCTTAATGGGGGAAGTGCAGAAGGCACTGGTCACAAGGCGAAGGCCGGTGTGGTGAATAAACCCTCGGCTGCGGATGCATAAAACTTGCATCCGTAGTCGAGCTTCAAACAAACAAAGGAACGATAAAAAAAGTAGGGAAGTAGCCCTATCAGCGCCCCAAGCGCTGAATGTCACGGAACGGAGAATATCCATGCCGCAGGTACAAGAGACCCTAAGGCTGTGAATATGAGCCTCCCAGGTGAAGCATCGGTCAAATACAAGACCAAGGAAATGGTGCGACTCAACCACATCCAGGCGCACCCCATTAAGAAACAAATCTGGGTCGGGTGGAGCCGTGGATGGCGGCAGAAGTGCACTCCCTTAGTCTTGGCCAAAGAAAACCGAAACCTGCGCGCTTCGGCATAGCGAGAGACGCGGTTCAATGCCTGTTGGAGTCGACGCTCCAGAGTTGGCATCTGGGCTGCGCCAAAAGAGATCGAAAGGTCGTCTATGTAGAGCGTAGCAAGAACATCTTCTGGCAGCACCGAGATTATGCCATTGATGCTCAGGGCAAAGAGTGTGACACTGAGGACACTTCCCTGCGGGACACCCTGTTCCTGCTCTTTTGGGCCGGAGAGAGCTCCCCCCACCCTGCTGTATTGGAAATTATCTGAAGGAGGATTGCCACAGCACTAATTTTTCACATAAAAAAAGGTGTGTGATCTTTGGAAGACTTATCCAATGACAGTGTTAAATTGCTAGAAGTAAGAACTGGATATAAATGCAAAGAAGGTGAATCACTTTGTTATCATTATGAGAAAGTCTTTTTGAGTAGATATCAAAGTTTGCAGACAAGTTGTGGTGACCCATTCCACAAGCATAAAAAGCGAGTAAGTAGAAATTCATTAGTTCTTTGTGTAAAATTTAATTTATGTAGTTACATTTTAGAAATAAGTTTAATTTCCCATTATAGGGGCCTTGATATATGATATGATTTATTTATACACTAAATACGAAACTCATTACAGTTTTTGTGAACAGTATTTACATTTATCTAGTGCAGGAAATCCAATAGTTCTTTATGTAAAATTAAATTTATGTAAAGATACATTTTAGAAATAAGTTTAATTTCACATTATAGGGGCCATGATATGATATGATTTATTTATACACTAAATACAAAACTCATCACAGATTTTGTTTACAGTATTTACAATTATCAAGTGTGAGAAATACTCCTAGCCTGAAGGCTGTACAACGTCAAGAAAATGAGACGAGGGGATAAGCCTTGTGTGTGGTTGAGTAGTAGAAGTTCTATCTATTACTGTCCCCATTTTTTTCAGGATCATTGCAGGTTGTTAAAAGCCCAAGGCACTTAACATAGGGCTTAGGGGTTATGTCCTGTCCTCCTTCAGTGTGAAGTGTGGTCTCTTCCTTAATGGCTGTGTTTGGGCCGTACCTCAACACTTCGAATTTGCCCTCATTGAACTGCATATTGTTATCTGCAGCCCAAGAGTACACTGTGTTGAGATCATTCTGTAGAGCCTGTGAACGTCTTGTTCGTTTGTGATGGTGCGGCTGATGTTCGTGTCATCTGCAAATGAGGCTAGGTGGGAAGAAGTCACATTGCTGTCTATGTCACCATGGTGTATCAGGAAAAGAAGGGGACCCAGGACAGATCCCTGCGGCACACCGCTTATAACTGGAGTCTCGGCTAACTTTACACTGTGGTGGAGTGAATGTGAGTGTGTGTATAATGGGCCATTCTCCCACCCATTTTCCCAATACACTCTCCCTTCTTCTGTAAGAATGTGTGTGTGTTAATGGGAATGGGTTTGTTTTGTTTTTTTGGTCATTTTATGTATAAATAAATTACCATGTTTTTTGTTTTTTCCAGGCGCCATATTCTGGAAAGGACTTAGTCTAGCACATCTTTATATAGCAAACAAAATATTACTTTGTCTTAATAAATATTAGTATTGTAAATGAAAGAGGGCTTAGAATAGCCACGCAAGAGTGATAAGATCACTTATCTTCCATCAAGTGCAGAGGCGCCAAGTGTTTGGAAGACATAGGCATTTTGCTCTCTCGAGTGGTAGGTGGCTGGACATCCCCCCCCCTCACCCTCTTTGTACCACGTGAGGCCTTCTCTCTTTTTTTGGAAACTATATATTGACTGTTATAGTCCGGATCTTTTTTTTGGCTGTTGATTTTTTTAAAGTTTCTTAGGATCAATTAATAGGATTTGTAAGTAGGATTTGTTTGGGGTTTTTTTTATTGCGGGTATAAAGGAAATTTAGCTATATTTTGTGTGTGAATAGGAAAGAGATCTCTAATATATCAACCCATATTTTTGTAAATATTGTTTTTTTTTGTTAGTAAAGGACTGTACATACAATCCATTTCATTCTCCTTCGATTTCTCACATCCAGATTAGTGTAGGAAGTGGGTTGGATCAATTGGGGTTAGTCTAAATTTTTTGGCCCGCTACATTTGGCGCCTGAATAGGGATGTGAGACTTCGAAACAAGGAGCGTGACGGGATTGGATTGCAGTCCATACCCAATTAGCGTGGCAGGTAGTTTGGTTGTTTTTCACCTTTGTCAATCGCTGTTACTAACCTGGGAGGATGGCTTCTGTGGAACAGGGCCTCCATGATGAGATCGTGAGACTGAGGCTGGAATTGAGGCAGAAAGAGGAGGAATGTATGATGTTGAGGAACGTGATTGATGGATTGAAGTGTGATGTGATGAGTATGGATGAGAAGACAGACAGGATGAGGAAAGAAATGGACGAGAGACAGAAGCAGGTCGACCAACTAATGAAGGACTTGTATGACATGATGAAGGGGTCAGGACCGGCCCCAGGACCCTTGACCTTGACCCCTGATCCGACTGAAAGGGATAAGACTAATGGGATCAATGGGAGTGTGTGCGAGTCTAGAGAGGATAAGGTGATTATGAGTGATAGGAAGGACAGAGAATGGAAGAGAGTTGAACGCAAGAGAAGGAAGAGTGGTGCAAAGGGGAAGGATAGGAAGGTAAGAGGCAAGAGTGTTGACTCATTGTACTCGGATGAAGGAGAGAGTGATATTGTAAGCTCAAGTACCCGGAGAATAAGGAATACTGGATGAATGTTTGGGGGAATGTTTGGAGGGAAAATTATTGGAGTTTTTCCGCGTGATTACAAGTGTGGGGGAACCAAGTACGATGTGGTGAAGGAGAGATTGAATGGGCAGGTAAAACAAATGAAAGAGAGTGTGAAGTATAAAAGGGTGAATGAATTTGAGAAGGCTTGAATGGGAAAAAGGAAAAAAGTGAAAGTGTGAACATGTATGCACATAGGCTTGAGAGTATGGCAAGAAAGAGGTATGGTGATGATGATGTAAATGAAGGTAAACCACTGATGAGGAAGTTTCTGGACACGATCCCACAAAAGGTGAGTGAATGGCTGAGTGGAAAGAGAAAGGAGAGAATGAGACTGACAGGTGAACGGTTGATGTGGGAGGATGTGTTGGAGCTGTTGGAAGATGGATGATTTGATGATGAAAGCGATCTAGAAGAGGATGGATGGTACAGTGTGAATGTTGGGGGTAAGAAGCCCAGGAGCTTTCATCCACCCCAGCAGTATGTCAGCTACAGGGATGCCCTGAAGGCTGCACCAGCTGGAGTGATGTCGAACTTCCTGGGCCGGCAGAATGGATGGGTAAATGGAGGGTGGTCGAATGGAAGGGGACAGATGAATTTCAAGCGTGGGAACGGATATATGAGAGAGAAACTGAGGTATGTCCCAGCAAACGAGAGATCGAATGGTGGGAGCAAGATTGTGGAATGTCATCGGTGTGGAAGGAAAGGTCATATGTTGGCAGAATGTAGGTGGACGTCTGGTGCATGTTTTGGGTGTGGTAAGAAAGGGCATATGATAAAGGATTGCCAGGAAAGTGTGAAAGAGTGCTTCAAGTGTAAAGAAATAGGCCATTTGAAGAAAGATTGTCCGAGGTTGAATGGTGGAGCAACTGGTGGGGGGAGTGTGAAGTATGCTTGTGTTAATTGTGGAAAGGCTGGTCATTATGAGAGGATGTGTCGTAAACAGAGGAATGTATGTAGCTATTGTGCGATGGAAGGACATTCGAGTGAAAAGTGTTGGATTAGACTGAGAGCGCAAGGTGTGAATGGAAAGTCTGAAGCGGGAAACTGAATTGTAAGAGGGTACCTGGTGAAGTATCCTCTGGGTGCATGAGTGTGAGTAATGTGTTGGTAAGTCTGTCTAGTGTGAAAGTGCTGTCTGGTAGGAAGTATGAGTGTCTGAGTGTGAAGGTGGAATTGAATGGAATTGAGTGTTTGGCTTTAATAGATTCTGGATGCAAGGCGAGCTTGGTGTATAAAGATGTGTATGACAAGGTTAGCGGGAAAGCCTTCCTGTCCGAGTGCAAGGGTAGTTTGGTAGGTATTGGTAATAGGAGAGTGCCTGTGATTGGAATGATAAGGTCAGCTGTTCGAATGCATGGTATGATGATGAATGAATGTGAATTTTCTGTGATTGATAAGGTGAGTAGTGAGTATGGTGTGATTTTGGGGTATGATTTTATGAAAATGAATCGTATGGTTGTGCATCCTGCGAGTGATCAGATTGAGAGAAAGATTGGTAAAAATGGGGTGTATAAGTTGTATGTAGGGAAAGATGGTAGTGTTTTGAGGAGTGTGTTTACTGGTATTGAGGTGACTGCTATGGAGAATGTAAGGCTTGTGAAGGGTGAAAGGGTGTCTGTTAGAGTGAGTTGGAGTAAGGATGTTAGTTTGAATGTGAGTGAGAACACTGTGATATTGGATGGAAAGGATGCACATTATAAGGTAAGGCGTGTTGCTTGTGTGTTTGATGGCTTGATGAGAATGAATGATCCTTTTGTATGTGTGCAGGCGGACCCCAGGGTAAAAGGACAGGTGAGGGGTATCCAAGTTGGAGATGTACTAGGAAACCTCTCCACTGTCACTGAGGTAGGTATGGATGATAGCACGGATATCAGGGTGAATGTTGCAAATGAAAAGACATGTGAATGGATGTATAATGAGGTGAAGGGCATGGTGAAATTGGATGGATGTTTGACTGAGTATGAAAGGGAGGATGTGTATCGAATGATATTTGAACGAAAGGGAGCCCTCAGTAAGAGTGATCTGGATTTTGGGGTTGCAAAGCTCCCGGAATTCAAGATTGTCCTGAAGGAATCCCCAATCTATCAGCAGCCGAGGCATTTCCCACGTCCGGTTGCTGATGAGATTGAGGAGCAGTGTGTAGAATTAGAGCAATTGGGGGTGATTGAAGAGAGCGAGAGTGTATGGAATAGTCCAATTGTGCCTGTACGTAAGCCGGATGGAAGATTGCGTCTGTGTGTGGATTATCGAAAGGTGAATGAAAGGACTGTGAAAGAAAGGTTTCCGATGTGTGTGGTATCTGAGTGTGTGTATAGTATGCATGGGATGGAGTGGTTTACAAAGCTGGATCTGGTACGGGGGTATTACCAGATGCCTATTGCTGAGGAGAGCCGGCCGGTAACTGCCTTCTCTTCCACAAAGAGGCATTACCAGTTCCGGAACCTCAGCTTTGGGTTGGCTAATGCTCCCGGAGCCTTCCAGCGAGCAATGAATGTTGTGTTGAGTAAGTTTGCAAGTAAGAATGTGATTGCGTTTATAGATGATATTTTGATTATGACTGAGAATTTTAAGGAGAATATGAGATTGGTGAATGATGTGTTGAGAACATTGGAGAGTGTTGGTGTGAAGGTGAAAGTGGCGAAGTGTGAATAGTTTGCGAAAGAAGTGGAATTCCTTGGTCATATGGTGAGTGAGAATGGGTTACGAAAGTCGCCAAAGTATGATTGTTCTGGTGTGAGTAAGCCTCTGACTGAGTGGATGGGCAAGAAAGGTAGGATTGCAAGGACTTTGGAAGATTTGAGTGACTTTGACTATGTGATTGAGTATGTGCCTGGTGAATGGAATGGAGTGGCTGATTTGATGTCAAGGTATCCTGGTACGAATGATGAAGATGTGTGTGGAGTGAGTGATCCTGAGTATTTGCTGAAAGGAATTATGAATGGAAAGGAGAGTAAGGGTGGTGGTGATTCCTTGTTTGTGAGTGTATGGAATGGTTTGCAAGATTTGAAGAGTGATGGAGTAGACATGAGAGTGCCCGATAGTGTGGATGACTTAAGGAAGGAAGTAATGAATGAAGTATGTAGGAAGCCTGAAAGCATTGGTATGGCAAAGGTGCGGAACTTCATGAAAGAATTGAGAGTGATGTGTATGCAAGGGGTCCCGCCATTTCAGGAAGTGTTGATTGTAGTGAGTCGTTTGTATGGAGTGATTGTTTATGTGCACTTTGGTGGTGAGAGGCCGATTGTGTACAAGGATGAGAAGATGAAGGGTTTGAATCCTAATCTGGTACATCTACAATGTTTGAGCGGTGTGCACTACAATTGGGTGATTGAAAAGTGTTCATATATGAGAGAGAAGAATGATTGTCTGAAGATGAGTATGTGGTGAGTGATGATGTGGGAGTTGATGATGGTGTGGATGTCAGTGCTGATGTTGGTGTGCTTGTTCCTTCTGTGTATTGCGAACATGGTGGACCTGATATGATGGAAGCGAGAGTGAAAGTTGGTGAAAGGTTTTTCTGTGGTTTGATTGATACTGGAGCGCAAGTGTCTTTAGTGAATGAGAGTATTCTGAGTAAGTATGAAGAGTTTAGATGTTGCGAGCATAAACCTGCGAAGTTACGGATAAGTGGATTAGGAAATGGCATGATAGTGGCATGGGAACAGGTTAGTCTGAAAGTGAGTTTGGGTAATGGTGTGAATGTGAAGCATGACTTTGTAATTCTGAAAGATAAGCAAATGCTGTGTTGTTTTCTGCTTGGTGTAGACTTTATGAGATTGAATGATTTGTCTTTGGATGCTGATAAGGATTGTATTATGAAAGGTGAATGTGAGGTGATGAGGTTGAATGAGTGTGCCAAAAATGTTGTCAAATTTTGTTGTATGATTGAGTTGGTCATGGATGATGAGAATGAGATTTTAAGTGATGATGATATTCTAGAGATGCAAGAGATGTGTCCTTTTGTTAGTGAGTTGAAGAGGTGTGTAATGACGCATGTTGATTTGAATGAATGGCCAGTGTTTAAGTGATTTTAAAAGGTATGCTAAGGATTTTGTTGTTTGTATGGATGTTGTAATATTTTTGAGGCATGTGAAGGGTGGTGATGATATGTATGTACCTGTGATTTCCTTGGTTGGTATGATTGGTCTGGTGAAGGTTGTGTATGATAATTATAGGCATATGGGTAAGTTTAAGCTGTGGGAGTGTATGAAGGAGCGTGTGTTCCATCCGTTTCTGAGAACTGTTGTGAATGATGTTGCAACTACGTGTGAAAGGTGTCAGAAGCGAAAGGTGCAAGGTGTGCAATTGAAACCACTGATGTTGAAAGATGATGCGAAAGAACTGTTTGAATTGGTAGTGATTGATTGTGTGTCTTTGCCGCATACGAGTGCTGGGAATGTTGGTATGGTTATGATGGTTGATCATAAAAGTAAGTTTGTGTATGCAGCACCTGAGAGAGATAAAAGGAGTGTGACTGTTGCGTGTGTGGTTGAGCAGTAGTTTTTTCGTATGTGTGTATGGAAGCCTAGAAGATGTCAGTGATAATGGGCCTGAATTTGTAGAAGTGTTTGAGCAAATGGTGAGAGAGAATGGTGTGGAGCATGTGAGAACAACTCTGTATGTACCGTCTTCAAATGGATTGGCTGAACGTACTATAAGAACCTTGTGTGAGATGTTGAGAATGATGAGTACGACAGTGAATGACTGGGATGTATGTCTGGGGAGAGTGTTGTGGGCGTATAATTTGACTGTGCATAGTGCAACTGGAATGTCCCCATGTCAGTTTGTGATGAATTTTGAAAGGCAAGTGAAAGATAGGTTTCGTTTGAGTGAAAGTGAGCAGAGTGTATGGCGTGAGGCACATGAAAGGTTCCATTCATTTGAATTGGGTGCGAAAGTATTGAAGGTGAAAGAAGTGAAGAGTAGGTTGAATGTGTCAAAGATGAGTGAGAAGTTTGATGGACCTTATAGAGTTGTGAGAGTTTGGGAAAATGGGGTGACGTATGTTTTGGAGAGTTTGAATGACGGTATGACTGAGAGTGTGCGGGCTCATCAGAGTCAGTTAAGGAGATGGAGAGAACCTCCTGACTACCTGGTGAGCTATCCAGTGTATGGACTGTGTAGAGAGAGAGGTAAAGTGCATGATGATGAGATTGAATGTGATAGTATGGATCTGTCTGGGAAAGAGCTAGTCTTAGTCTCGAGGAGTAGAAAGCGTACAAAGAAGAGTGAAAGGAAAAAAACAAGTATGAATGAAAGTAAGTCCGAGCAGAGTCTTTCTGGTATGGGGGATCTTGAAAGGGAGATCGAGTTTTTGCGTAAATAGGTGAGTGATTTGGCTGGTATAAGTAGACGAGTGAGTGAGATGCCTGTGCCTGATTTTTCTGGTTTTGGGAACAGTATGAATGATACTGTGTTTGGGCAGAATGAACCTAGTGTGGCTGATTTTTCCGGTTTTATGAATGGAAATAGTAGGGGTGAGTTTGATGTAGTGAATGATGAAGTGGCTGATTTTTCAGGTTTCTAGTGGGAACCAGTCGAAGGGGTTTCTGGTATGCCTGTTGAGAATACAGGAGATATGAGTGACCTGTCTGTTTCACAAGAGTGTACCTTGAGTTGGAGGTTCTGAACGGAAGAGTATGAAAGAATTCTGTCGTGAGATGGGAGAACTGGTAATGAGGGCTAAGAGTATGGTTGACGAGATGATTAATAGTGATGATGAGACTGACGAACAACCCCGACTGATTGCTACGCGTAGCCAGGGACCAGTAGACGAGTGTGAATGGGTGCAGAAGGGTGCGATTGAGTATAAAAGGTACTGTGAGTAAGGATTGAGAGTGTATTGTGAGTGACTATGGTCGAATGGCTTAAGGAAGGAGGGGTGTGGTGGAGCGAATGTGAGTGTGTGTAAAAAGGGCCATTCTCCCACTCCTTTTGTTAGTAAAGGACTGTACATACAATCCATTTCATTCTCCTTTGATTTCTCACATCCAGATTAGTGTAGGAAGCGGGTTGAATCGATTGGGGTTAGTCTAAATTTTTTGGCCCGCTACAGTGTGATGTTAGTGCAACAGGCCTATATTTCTTAGGAAGGCTCTTGTCATCACCCTTGTATATGGGGCTTATCTTTGCCTGTTTCAATAGTGTGGGGATAATTTCTTTCTTGAGTGAATTGTGCCACAATATACTGATGGGTTTTGCTAGTTTCCTTGCACCTTAAGAGTAGGATAGCTGGTATTCCATCAGGTCCACTAGCTGAGTTTGTTCTTAACTCTCCTATAGCTATTTTGATGTCTTCTTGTGTGACCTCCATATGGGTAAGTTGGGTTAGTTGGGGCGTGTCTACTCAAAAGAAAGGTTCAGGATTTTCCACAACTTCTTGTGTTCTAGGTTTGCTGAAGGCGTTGTTGTATTGTTGCATTAGAAGCTGGCACATCTCCCTACGATCCTTTGTTGTTGTGCCTTTCTCTGTTTCTAGTGGTCCAATTTGTGCTTTAGTTTTTGAGAATCTTTTGCAGTAGCTGAAGAAATATTTTGGATTTTGTTTGATGTTCAGCACTGCTAGGTTCTCTTCTTTTCTTCTCTGGGCTTCGTATGATTTTTTCATCTGTTCCTCCACCTCTGCTAGTTTGGCACTAATTGATTGTTTGTTTTCATCCATCTTTGATTTTCTCAGTTGCTTGTTTAGAGAGGTTTGTTTCTTCATGAGAATGTTTCTGTCTCTTGGAATGATGTCTCTGGCTTTACGCTTGTTCCTTAATGGAATGTGGTTTTGACACACCTCTAGCATGGTGTTGGTAAGTGTTTGTAGTATCTTGGTTGGGTCTTCTTCATTCATTATGCCATCCCACTTTACACCTTGAAAGCTCTTTTCCACTTCCTCCCAATTGATTAAACTGCTGTGAAAGTTGAAGGCGTTGAAGGGTGTGTTCTCCATTTGGTGTGGCCATTGTTGTACTGACCCAATCTTTCTGTATGTTGTATTCAGTGTAACCAGGTTGTGATCTGTGAATATGGTCCTCTCCACCCTGTAACTGTTGAAGGCATCTTGATTATTGGTGAAGTAGAGGTCTAGGATGTTATTCATTCTTGTAGGGCTTGTTATTTGCTGGGAGAGGAATACTTTGTCAGTGGTTTCCAGTAGGAGTTTGGCTTGCATTTGGTCATTTTGTGTCCCACCCTGATGGCACCCCCTGGCCACTGAATGAATGGGAAATTTAAGTCCCCATAGAGAATTATGTCTGGCATGGGTACAGGTAGAGCCTCGAGTATATTATTTATTTTTTCCACTGCAAATCTAAAACTCTGTTGATCACACTGGAGCGGTCAATAGCAGTTTATCACAATAATGTTCATTATCTTTATGCTTAGTGCTATTATTTCAACTTTGCTGTTTGAGTACGATAGTAGAGGCATTGCATCAAGGTCACATATAACATAAATGATGGACCCTCCATGGCTCCTACCTTCTCTGTCAGCTCTGTATGAAGTGTACCGTCTTATTTGGATTTCTGCATCTTTCACCTCTTCCCTCAGATGCGATTCTGTCAGGGCAATGAACATAGGGTCTTCTACAGCTGGTATTCTTGGAGGAAAGGGACCTTGTCTGGTTAGATTTTGGGTAGAGACCCTGAATTTTGCTCATGACAATATTCTCTAATTGTGGTTTGTTGGTATTGATTGTCCATACCATGGGAGTTTCTGATTCTGTACTGGAAGCATGAGTGGCTTTGGTACATAATCTGTTTTGCTCCCTGTCAGCCTGGACAACAGCACTCCTATGGCCTCCACTGTTTTTGCAAAAGCACTCATGGCGGACTTCATATCCACTACTAATTCTAAAAAATTACTGCCCTGTATGGGTGTGCAAGACCCTGCTGCTGATACATCAGGCTTACCAGGTCTGCTTGTTTGTGGTGCTTTGCTCTGTGAAGCTGTGGGTCTGCTGGTCTTCATTGTACCCCTGATGTGCATGTATTTGCAGCCTTCCATGAAGCATTTCTGGTTTCTTATGGAGTTTCGGCACAATGTAAGATGGAACATATGGCAATTCCTGCCACATTTACACCCCTGTATGCCTTTTATTGCATGGTTTAGCAGGCAGGTACATAGTTTAAGATGCTCAAATTCACAGCCTCTACCGGACACCCCATATTGACATGTTCCCCTCTGGTAGTTGCGGCATATGCGCTTTTTTCTTTCATGGTGTCTTATGGGTTAAGGCTCCGACTGGGTCTGGGTCTGTTCTCAACATTACCGAAGAATCGATACAGTCACAGGATACCCCCAAAGAAGCCTGTACAAAATGTTCTGACTTAGACAAACTGATTTATTTGATGGAGAAATTGAAAAATTACAAATCGAAACACGACAAAATTCAAATATTGACACTTGTTCCAGAAAGTTGGACTATTGAAACAACGTGCAATGAATTTGATGTTTCAAAATATGCAATAAACCAAGCTAGAGATCTAAAAAAAGAAATCTGGAATCCTTGCACAACCCGACATATATCTAGGGAGTAAAACAGAACATAATTTCACAGATGACAAAAGCCACAAGGGCCTATCAAAGGTCATCTGCATCCGTCAAAACCCACCCACAAAAAGCACCATCGCGAGGGGAAGACAAAAGCAAAGTCCCCCACAATATAATATAACAGATGACAAAAGCCACAAGGGCCCATCATAGGTCATCCGAGTCAAACGGCCTCTTTTTTTAAGGCACCTAAACTCCCAAGAAAACTACATCCAGAGGATTGCGTTTAATTGGAAGCTTTAAAAAAATATCTTTGGAAGATTTACAAAGCACTGCTTGCTGCTTACCATTTTTAATTCCTAAAAACGATAAAATGTGTTATCAGAAAAATGTAAGAAAAGAAACTGTTTATGAATGTGAAATATGTCCTTCTAAGCACTCGTTGTATATAATTGATTGCTTTAAGAAAATTATTATTTTGCAAAAGGGAAAAATATCTAAAAAAAAATTCCTATTCTTTTTTTTAGCGTTCATCAAGAGAAATATTCATAAAAAAAAAAAAAATTTAGTTTCTTTTTTATCACCTCTTTATAAATTAAAAATTCGGTAACACTTCAGATTCGTGGCGCACGGTAGATGGCGCTGTTAGTCGGCTACAATTTTGGGCTACAGCATATCTCTTATGACGTCAGACGGTAGCGTCAGATGTGAACAATATCGGCGTAATATTTTTTGGCATAAGTATATACTGGGGGGCTGCGCCCCCCAGACCCCCCCCAATTGATTGAAACTCAGGGTCATCGTAGGGTGGTCTCCCTGCAGTGCTTACTCCCCCACGAGCAGCTTTTTACTGGCAGAAAAAACGTAACCTAAAGACAAACAATACTAACTTCAAGCGGGCGGGTATAATTCTGCTATGGCTAGCAGAAATTTGTGGAATCGCTCTTTGATACTGGAAAATTTCTTCACGAAAAGAGCGGTTGCGAGATAGCCAGCAGAATGTTTACCGTTTTCGTTTAAATAGAACTTATCACAACGAAACAGTAAATTTTCCGAAAAATGTAAATTCGCACTGTATTTTGGGCATTTTATAGTTTTCTTAATTAATTTATGAGCCTCTAGATAATCTAAAAGTTTTTCGCGGTTATGCAAAATAAAGCCAAATTCGAATAATGACGAAGCACAAGTAGAGCACGCAGACGACATAACTACAAAAATTTTTTTGCAAAACGGGTCATAGTTATAAGCTACGACGTTGCCAGTAAGAAGCTGTTATCGTTCGTAACAATACAAAATATACGAAAACAAAAAAAAACAATAAAAGACATCAAGAAACCTTACCTAACTTAGAAAAAACTATAAACAAGCAGAGGCGCAGATATTTAGTAAATAATACAAACTAAAAGTTACAAATCCCCAAAACAACAAAACAATATAACGCCGTGATTGGTCATATCTGAGGCTACCGTCTGACGTCATAAGAGATATGCTGTAGCCCAAAATTGTAGCCGACTAACAGCGCCATCTACCGTGCGCCACGAATCTGAAGTATTACCAAAAATTCTTTAGGAAAGGTCTTTTTTTTCCAGTATAGCCATTATAAATTGATCGACGGATATTCCCATCATTAGTAAGGAAATAAATTGAGTATATCCATAGGCCCATGACGTATATTCCAGCATGCATATTTCATTACTTAAATCAGCAATGCTTACGATACATTACAAACTGACATTGAAAAATTTCAATAGGATAGAGCTATTTAAAAATTAACGATTAGGCCTGGTAGTAAACTAGCAAATGAATGACGGATATATGGGTCAATTGGCCGCGAACGTGTTAATAATTCTCTGTAATATATACATCTAATATTCTTGCTAAGAATTGCTTTTTCTCTCGGCAACATAATGAAAAATATTATTATATGGTCTCTAAAAATCTAACAGTTACCAGGGTAACAATGTTTCCGTGGCAACCAAAGGTGGAGAGGAACTTCGGAACGCGCAGTTTGACCAACGCCCAGTATTCCCATTTCTCATACATGGTTGATTGTTTTTATGTTTAATGTGCGTGAACTCATAAGGCCATATGCACCGCTTTACAATATATATGTAGATAGTAGTAAAAAATACACCTATATTAAGTACCATTTTCTCTTCTGGCAGGACCTATATCCCGATACAAAGGCAAATGCATGATCTGACACAATCCTATGGATGCATTTTGTGGATGTGTTTTGACAGTGCGCATGACATTTGATAGGCCCTTGTGGCTTTTGTCATCTGTAAAATTATATTATGTTATGTTATAAACAAATCTGGATAGCCAGATAGGGTCTAGTTTGGCTTATGGCTACCTATTCGGTTCTTTGGGGAGTTCCTTTTCCGGTGAGCTTTGACATCAGATGTTAGAGTTCTCTTCTCTCTTGATTGGAGGCTGGGTAAAGGTGATCAGAGATTCATTAAGGATAAAGGAATCTTCTGCGGTGCATTCAGTATTCTTTATTCAGAGAAAAAATGTAAAGTCGTCAATCAAGAAAGAAGAGAACTACCATCTGGATTCAGTGACTCGCGAAAAAAGCGCTCCCCAAAGAACAGAATAGGTAGCCATAATCCAAGCCGGAACCCTATATGGCTACCCAGAATTGGTACCATAACTGGCGACCAACACCTATAACTGATGACCTTCTTGCATCGAACGATAGCGATCAACCAGAAAATGCATTCACCAAGAAATGGAACATGCGAATTCAATCACAACCAAGCCTCCCGTCCTCGATGAAGCAACTGTTATGTGATGGTTTAAAATAGAGGAAGCACAATTCCACATTTCGGGAATAAGTTGAGAAGACACAAAATTTTATCATATCCTGGCCGCCTTACCACCCAAGGCAATCGATCGCCTTCCTACTTCAGCCATTTCATCGCAGAGCTACCCTCTCCTAAGGACAGAAGTAATCGGACTCTTTGAGAGGACGAAATCAGAACTCTTCGAGGAATTAATCGTATCTTCCCCAAATACCGGAAGACTATAGGGTCAATTTCGAAGAGCTGCGAAGGCCAACACTACAAGTTGGAGTTCGTGACTATCTTGTGAGGAACAAGTTTATTCAGTGATTATTTCCGAAAATCGCGCACATCACCAAGCGCAGAATGATTTGACTCTCGCCCAATTAAAAATACCTGCAGACGAACTAATGTCATTTCAACCTCTCATTCGAGAGGTTGAAATTTGGGATCTCTTAATTAACCTGAATTAAATAACATTTATTTTACGAAAATCCTTACACAGGTAAATTATTTAATATTACTGGATTTAGAAAAAAAGAGGATTTATAAACACAGAAGCGATGTTAAGCGTGCAAATAATACCAAACGTATCCATGGACATACCAATAATTTTACCCTTGCAATAGATTTCTTCAAAAAGGCGTCCGGATCTCCTCCGAGCTAGGCCTGGAGGGCAGAGTTCTTCATTGGAATTACCGTGGACTCCAAGACAGCTGGGAGGACCTGCGAGCCCGCGTATCCTCCCGTTCCTGATTGGCTAATTTTGTGTACAAGAAACCATCCTGGGCGCGTTTCGCCTGCCTACCCTTCCAAGGTAAAATAGATTTGCGACCTAACCACAACGGAATGGAGGCTGGGCAGATTACATAATAAACAACCGGGATGATGTTTCCGATCTTCAATTTGCTATATGTACTTCCTTACAAGCAGTAGCACTCTAGCAATGACTATATAGAAGGTATACTGTTCAGTTTAGAGGACATTCCACCATCAGCCAAATTCGACGCGGGGGACTTCTGCCGCACCGTGGCACGTTGTTAGGGCCCTTTCTACTGATCGGGGATTTGAAAGGTAGACACCCCCTGATGAGGAAACTACTCGATAAATCCCATGTTTCAAGTCCTTGCTGACCTGATCGATGAGGTGGAGATTGGTGCCATAAATATGGATTCTGGATGATTTTACGCATCACTGCCCGATAACCACTTCCTTTTCTTTCTTCAATCGGTCTCTGTACTCTGCTGATGTAAAGCCTGATTTGGGTGGGAAGTGGTCAATGACCTTCAAAGTAATGAGCACTTTCACAATCAACTATCATTTTCTGGGCACCTGTCGCCTGAGAGCCCGCCCTGATGGTGCTTGGAACGAGAGGGGTGGTCCACATTTTAGGAAACGACTGATTTCTCTGCACAGTCGAGGAGTTTAAGTCAGGGGAAAAGACCGTTGAGTTCTTATCTGGAAACCCCCAGTGGTGTGGACCTAACCTCTATTCCTAGAATGTCTGACCGTTTTGCACGC
This sequence comes from Ceratothoa steindachneri, assembly GCA_963969495.1. Taxonomy (NCBI): domain Eukaryota; kingdom Metazoa; phylum Arthropoda; class Malacostraca; order Isopoda; family Cymothoidae; genus Ceratothoa; species Ceratothoa steindachneri. Next base: position 93,912,405 of record OZ018320.1, read on the forward strand.
CGACCTTTTCCGTAGGGGTCAGCCTAGTGTGAGGCGGCCCTAAAACAGAATCGTTATGCCTGCATGCGCTATAAGTGCCGACCGAACGATTTCACTGACGGTGAATTTCGTCGAGCTAGAGCTAGGTTCGAATATGTATCGAAGCACGCCCGACGCTCTTCTTGCCGGGCATACGTGTCTTCACTAACGGGAAGACCCCTCTAGCAGAAGTGTGGAAGCGAGTCAAAAGGAGTCGGGGCAAGTTCTCGCAGGACCCTTCTCACGTTCTCCAGGAGAATTGGACTGTAATCTCGCAACCCGAGTTAGTGGCGGAGTCCTTCGCGACCTCTTTCTCCACATTCTCTAGCCGGGATACTGCTCCACCAGCATTCAATGCGTGTCGTGATGTCGGTCGGGGAAGGCCGCCAACTGGACTTTACCTCCAGAGGTGGAGAACCCTTCAACAACAGGTTTACTTAGAGTGAGTTGCATTCCGCTCTCGTTTCGTGCGCCATGCTTCGACACCTGGGTGAGCGAGGGATGGCCTTTCTTGGCGAATCGATACTGTGATCGCTCTGCGCAAACCGGGGAGAGATCACTCTACCCTGGCTGGTTTTCGCTCAAACTCTCTCTAACCTCATATTTTGACAAGTCGATGAAGAAATTGGTAAATGTTAGATTATCCTTATTCCTGGACAGCGGGGACTACCCATAGGTGGGCGCGATAACGAAAAAATGTATCACATCGATAACGATAACCTTATCGGCGATAACCGATAATCGATAAGTGGCGATAAATTTATCACCCGATAAGGTGATAACCGATAAATTGATAAATACATAATTATAATACAATATTAATTATTGAATATATATAGCGTTATTTTATAATACAATAGTAAGAATATTTGAATACTCTCTCTTAGTTTCTTACCTGGTGAGGCTCTCCTTCATCTCCTCATAGGTTTTGAGGACGTACCTATTTCTGCCTCCAAGGCACGCGCGGCTCGCCCCTGTGCTAAACTGGAACCAAAAACTGAAATTATTGATTATCGCTAGTTTGGAACCAAAAGTATCGGCGATACAGATGAATCGATAACGCGGGGAAAAATATATCGGATAACCGATAACCCGATATCGTTATCGTGATAACACCTACATATGAGGCTACCTGTCTTCTGCAAAGTGATGCTTCCAATAATTCTACTTCTCGTGGGATGGTCTGCCCAGGCTGAAAAATGATGTCTCGAGGCCTTCTTTCCTAGACAGCACTACGCCGTGTTATTTTTCGATTTTAAGAAGGCGTATAATACTGCGTAGCGATACAGTATCATGGAGACTTTCCACACGATGGGGCCGAAGGGACGCCTCCTATTCTTTATATCTAAATTTCTCCGTGATTGTCAATTCTACTTAAGGGTGCGGTAAGCCCTCTGTGAACCAATGCATCGGAAGAGAGCATCCGAGAGAGAAGTACCCTCATCATGGGTATCACCTCGGTACTGCGGGAAGATCTTTTCGCTACGCTCTATGTGGATGAACTTTTGATTTCTTTTAATGCGGCCCAGATGTCAACCCTGGGGCATCAACTCAAGCAAGCATTTGACCGCATCCCTCTCTATGTCAGACATGCCATTGAACAGTCTTCGGTTTTGCTTTAGCAAGACTAATGCGGTGCACTTCTGCCACCCTTTGCAGTTCTAGTCCGACTCGGACTTATTCATAAACAGGGTTCCCATGGAAGTGATGGATTCGCACCGTTTCCTTGGTCTTGTTTTCTTACGACACTTCACATGGGATGCTCATATTCGCAGCCTTATGGGGGTCTTGTACGCATACCGTGGACATTCTTCGTTCTCTGACGTTCAGCGCATGGGTAGTTGAAAGCGCTACTGCATTGTTTTTATACCGACCCTTTGTTCGTTCAAGGCATGACTACGGATGCAAGTTTATGCATCCGCAACCCAGCGTGTATTGGGGAAGGAGGACTTGATTAACTACACGGGTCTCCTTCTGAAGAAGTGTTCTTTCCCTGCTTTTCCCATTGATACACTACCTGTCGATGTCGGGGATGTGCCACTCTATCTGCGCCGTTCACAGTAAATTACGCGTTTGTACGCTCCAGCCTTGCGCCTCCTTCAGTCGCCAACAGCTATCACCGCATCCGCTGCCGATCTTGACGGTGCATTTGCCGTCGAGAGAGGCCAGTCATACCCTAAGCCCTTTGTGTTTAGCGCTAGGAAACTTCTTCGAGAGTTCGGTGAAATTCAGGGGCCACCTGGCGGAGGATAACACCCTTTATGTTGACTAAGGAAAGTCGCCCATGAACAAAGCGGATTTCAAACGACAAAGTTGATTGAAGTATTGATTGATATTAATTGTTGGGTTGTTGTCTAACAGTTCGTAATCGACAATTTCTTCAATATCCCACTATATACTCAACATGATATTTTTTTTATATGAAGTACTCCTCTCGATTGTTGAGAAATTCTGCTTCCTCGACTGATCCACGAAAGGCGTCGTTAAACGTTATAATAAAGGATCCGCTTCTCATCACCAGTAACAAATATGCCTCATTATGGTGCCTGAAGGTGTCTTGAAAGCAATGACTCACAGCAAGCAACACGCTGTTGCAGTTTCGCGGAATCTACTTCCAATCACTGGAACCTTCTTAATCCTTTTCCAATTGGAGTAGGGCGGTCGTATGGGTTACGTCAAAATGTAATGCGAGCTCCCTAGAGGGTGAAAACAGCTTACATTTCTTCGGAATCAAGTTTTTGGAGGGACGACCTTCTTTTGTTACATCTTTTAGACTGAAATCCCCACATTGGAAGAGGGAACCCCGCTTCCTGCAATTCCTTTCATTTACTGCATTATCCCAATAAATGGAGTTTGCCGCTGTACTTGGATTGACACCTTTATGGAACTCATAGAGTAAAACATGATTAATGTGATCTTTAGATGGCACAAACATAGGGCTGAAAACCGAAGAAGATTATGAACAATATTTTTATAATCTGAAAAATATATAAATTTCTCATTCTAGACTTCTTGAACAATAATAAGAGGCACTACTTTAATAAATACTATCTAAAACTTTATATATATATATATATATATATATATATATATATATATATATATATATATATATATATATATATATATATATATATATATATATATCAAAGCTGGGCGCGACTTTAACTTTGCAACTTTGCCGCCGGATCTGGTGCGACTGCGACTTTGCAACTCTCTTTTTGCCCCACCCCCGTGTGACTTGCTACTTTGCGACTGCAACTTTTTTTCTCCTGGTGTGACTCCATTAAATTACAAATTAAACTTTAGCGCGATAACATAAACATGCTTTTATAAGGAATAAAATCACATATATAAAAAAGCCGCGGCAATTTCTTCCAAAAAAAGTTGTCTTTGTTCCTATGCAAAGTCGCGGCAAGGGTCGCGGAAAATTGGCGGTGCGACATTGCCAATTCCGACTTTTTCAAAACGTTTGAGACTTTTGACTCTGCGACTTCGAAAATCATAGTGTGACATAGTCGCAACTCGTTGCCGTAGCGCCCAGCTCTAATATATATATATATATATATATATATATATATATATATATATATATATAAACAGGATGACCAGGACAGAGCCGTAGATGCCTCGTAACATTTATTTCAAACGTTTCAGGATCATAACTAATCCCATCATCAGTGCTAAAGAAAGAATACAAAATACAGAGTTAAATGTATAAATAAAAAGTTAACACATGTAATAAAATTGTTAAACATGAATATTCAATTTGAGACTAATTGATTACATTAGAAATATGGAGGAAAAAACAAACTAAACCAACGAGAGAATTTCTAAAAAAATAGGAAGGAAAATAATTGACAGTGGATTTTATTCTTACACCCCACCTAAAAACAATATGAAATTTAACAAATTAGCAGGTTTTTTCACCAGTCACTATAGTTAATGGGACAGATAATGCGTTATTATTAGACTGGGGAGAAGTTTTGTAATATAAATTGACTCTAGCAGGTAAAGGTCGGAGATGTTTCTTACAGCATTAAGTATCGTGAAGTTCTCGAATGTAGCCCTTGAGCCACATTGTGACAGATGGTGGGGATGGATCAGGTTTTGAAAGGTGTAGTGCAGTTCTTTCAGATCTACCCATATGCTGCATGAAGCGGGAGTAAAGCGTACTCCTTGTTGTCCCCACATATGATACAGTGCTACTGCACGTACAATGAAAAACGTATATAATTTTAGATTGCATATTGGTGGGTGGTTGATCTTTGAACTTAAATAATGATCCCAGTCTGAAGTTATTAATGAGAACAATAGATGGTAATAATTGAGGATAGGCTGCATTTAACAGTTTTAACAACTCTTTTTTAAGTTTTTCGGATTGGTAACCAAAGTATGGTAAAGAAAGGAAGATCTTTAATTTATTGACAGTTTGTAGTGGAGGCAGAGTCGAGTATTTTTTATTGAGAAACAGACTAATTTGTCTCAGAAATAGTGATTTGGGATAGCCATTGGAGGTGAAGAATTTTGTTAAGAATTCGAATTCTAAATGTAGGGCTGGAAAAGTTGAAGACAAATTATATGCTTAATGGAGGAGAGTAAGAATGGCATTAATTTTGAATTTAAAATCACATAAGCTAAAAAACTTAAAACCAAGGTTTGAAAAAGTGGGTTTTCTGTAAGCATTTGACGTGAATTGATTGTCCATTCGGGTAATCTTCACGTCAAGAAACGATATGCTATTATTTTTTTTCGAGCTCACAGGAAAATTTAATATTTGCATGTTTAGAATTTAAATAATTGAGGAAAAGTGTACAATGTGACTTATGCCTAAATAATAAAAAAGTGTCGTCTACATAGCGCCTATATAAAACCGGACGAAAATTAATGGGAATATACTATCCAAAGATAACATGTTCCATGAGCTTCAAAGGCTCACAAAGATACTTGGAGTGAACCGAAGGTCACCAGTTTCTCCCATGACACCATTCTGGTGAAAGCGGCTGACCGTGTTAAGGCATTTAATAACTCGCTGGTGCCCGCACTCTTCTATGAATTTGGTAAAAGTAGTTTTTGAATGGGGAATTAGTAGACTATTCTGTAGAGGTCGAGGGTGTAGTGAGGTAGCAGGGAGGGGCCTTGGATCCTACCCTACAATTTTCGTCGCGTTTGACCTTTCCCAGGCTTCCAGACTCGGTGTGTTCTGCGTAATATTCTGAGAGGTTAAGGAATTGGCCCTTTCACCCGTTTCGAGGCCCTGGAATTCCTACACATCTAGGGTAAAGGAAGAAACCTCTGCTCGTGTCCCCCCCGCCCCCCTGGCCTCTTTTCAAGGAAGAACTGAGTTATCTATCCCAGTCGAGGAGTTTAATTCGGTTGTAAAGCTGGTGAGCTCCTCCCAGGTAACCTCATCGGTGTGGACATGACTATCATTCTTAAAACGTATGGTAGTATTGCGCGCTTTCCGTTTCCTTGGTGGTCGGCTGAGTAAGAAATGGCACTCAGAGAGAAGCGATACGCGGGTAAGTTCCGCCTGAACGATTTATACTTCATATCCGTCTTTGATAATATTTCTCTATTTTGTGCTATTTCGTTGTGCATGGGCAGGGCATTACTCTGCTGTCTCTCATATATATACCAGCTTTGTAAATTTTTTTGTTAATCTTTGATAATGAACTGAACAAGTTCAAAAGTATTTGAAATCCGCCTTTCATTTTCCTGTGTGATTTTTTGCTTGCTCTACTCACGAGCTACTTTGTGAGTTTCTCATGTCCACACACACACATATATATATATATATATACAGGCGACCCCACATATTCACGGAGGATAGGGACCACGAAGCCCGCGAATATTGAAAAACCGCGAATAGTTGACGCTACCCCCAACCCTTCTTAAACATGGTAATACGCTCCCCATACTAATTCAAGAAGTTATGTTTTGTCATGTTCATACGCATACAGTACGAAATAAAGTATCAGAACACATTAAATTATTTTATTGTATAATGTTTACTCACCTGGAGATAGTTTTGTTTTGATTGAAGAATGATGATTGATGATGTAGATGATGTAGATGATTGTAGATAATATTAAGGTGCAAAAAGCAAGAATTATTCAGGGTGTAAAACGATTGAAAAACGAGAAATAAAACGCGCAAAATTACGACAAATACACAAATCACCGCTCACACACGTGGGACACAAGCATACTGAATGGAGCGCGGGAAATCGGTACATATACTGTACATACTGTAGTCGAGCGAGTGAGATCTGAACGCTGATTGGCTGGAATCGTCCCGTCTCAGCCATCCAACACTTACGTTTTACGACTATGTACGTAGGTTTCCGCGAATGTCTGGAAATGGCGCAAATTTTGAATTTTAAGGCCCCCTAAAATTTTCCGCGGATAGTTGAAGGCGCGGATGACGAACGCGAATAGCCGAGGGTCGACTGTATATATATATATATATATATATATATATATATATATATATATATATATAAGTGGCAAACGAGCTAATGGGCCGATATTTAATCTGAATGCTTCGAAAAACGGCTGTGTACATGCTCAACAGAGTATTCTGTCAATTTTGCAAAAAATAGAATAAGTATTAAAACCAAATTTAAATATAACATAGTTAATTGGACAAAATTAGAAAGAGTACTTTTTTTACGAAAACAAAGGCAAACACTAAAACAAAAAACAATTAAATAAGTAAATTAATAAGAATTAGAAATATATGGGTAAAAATCACGAGAGGTAACACGAGAATAAGTATAAATATTTGATTGTACCACGTAGGGAAAAAGAAAGATTGTTTGGAGCTAGTACTTTCGTTATCTTAATAACATTTTCAGACTCACAATAGTTAATTAAATAGAGAGACACTGTATTTATACAAAGCAATGTTTTCCCTATAAAATCAGATGAATATATTTATTTGATTTTATAGGGAAAACATTGCTTTGTATAAATACAGTGTCTCTCTATTTCATAAACCATTGTGAGCTTGAAATTGTTATTAAGATAACAAAAGTAATAGCTCCAATCAATATTTCTTCTTCCCTACGTAATACAATCAAATATATATATTGTCGCGAATTTCCTGTTTAATTTTCAATTATGAACTTGGTCACTGGGAACAATTTGAACAAGAAACTGCCAGAAAAATAATTAAATTAAATTAAATACCTAAATGATCCTAACAGGAAGTTATTTTTACTAAATGACAGCTAAATATATACTTAACCTGTGAAATGGTGATTATCCTTGATCTTGGAGCGAGATAATCGCTTATTTATCCATTAATGTTTATGAGACTTAAACCAAAATAGCTAATTTATTATCATACGGCTTTGGACGCCGTATGAACCAAAACTTGACAACTTGCGGAATTTTTAGTAGATATTTAACGGGATCTGTATTTACATCTTGTCACTGAGTCGTAGTAGCAGAAAGAAAAAGCTGCTTCTCGGTACACCAGGAGCTGGGCTAGGTGGCACCTCGAAACAATACACTTTCGCAAAACGCAACGACGATCACTTATTAAAAGTTAATTAACCCAAACCATTACTATTACTACTCCCAACTTACTTTTATATAATAAGTAAAAGAAACTAAATTAAAAGGAATATTTATTTACAATTCCCACTTTCGTTTCCGGAAATAAAAAATTTTCGAAATCCTGCGGCCGAAGAGAAGAATAAAAATTATCGCAATAAATTAATCATGCGTCTCTTTAATTTTTCATTAATCAAATCTTTGATCAGAGGTGGGCGCTGCTACCAAATTTTTGAAACCGCTTTCCTCTACTCCGCTACCTTGGCTAGCTAAAACCGCTACTAGCGCTACTTTTTCAAAATCGCGAAACCGCTACCCGTTACTCCGCTATCGCTACTTTTTATTGTAAAGCGCTGCCCCCCCTCCCCAGCTTTTCACTGATTTTTAATCAATTTCAAGGAAAGCTACTGTATATTACATCAAAATTAGCAGTTTTAGTGTAAAGAAACGTAAAATAGGTAGCGGTAGCGGTTTTTTGCTTATAGAAACCGCTTTCGCTACTCAACTACTATTTAGAGAGTGCGTAAGTAGCGGAGTAGCGAACTAATGTAGCAGATAGCCCAACTCTGTCTTTGATCCCATTAAATATTAATACGATCAACATTATTAACCCCATATTTTATTAGCCTCCTCCCCCTGTCTTCCTCGCCTTTTTACGATTCGCAGACTCACGGAAGAATTATTCTAAAGCTCTTTCTCCCGTGCAAGAAACAGTTAGATGTCACAAAGGTCTTTCAGTGTTTGCCAGTGTTGTTGTGACTTCATGGTGGCATATTGCTGCTTCCTTTTATCCTTACTGGACTCTTGGGACAGTGTACTTACTGGTCCCGTCTTATTAAAGGTTTTGGGTTCTGTATTAAGATTTTTTAATTCAGAAGGTTTTGGTATTAGGTGATTCATTTTTTGTTATTTTATCATTATAGCTAATTTCTAGTGGATACAATTTATTAATGGTGTATATTACGCTACCTAATCTAGTTTTTTTAATTTTTCTGTTCTTACCACACCATTTTGGCCGTTATAGAATTCTTGTATTAAAGCCAACGACCAGTTTCCTCGGTTTTTATCCGAATGTATCAACCTTACTTCCCCTTTCACAATACCACTAATTATACCATCATACCATCTTTATTATTTACACGATCTATGAGAGGTTAAATAATTTTGTTTCCATGGTTCAAACTATTGTTTTAAACAGTTTCCATAAACGTAGGATCTTCTATTTGAGGTGACGTGGTTATAGCAGGTAGGAAATTAAGGCGCCACCCATATATTAAATGGGAGGGGGTAAGAGTTTCTGGCTCATTCAAGTTAATATTATTAAGTTATCTCGGCCTCCGTAGAGTTTTTCGATGGACCTTTATTGTTGCCGAGGTCGACGTTCCTGTTATTAACTCTACATTCTATCTCGACTATTAAGGTACGGAGATCATCCATATTAATGAATTTTCCATATAGCACTGTAGCAGCTGACATCTTTGCAAGCTCCTATAAAGTTCGTAAAGAGGCAGTTGGAAATTCCCCGTCTGAGAAAATTAGGCATCTCGCCCGAAAATCAATTTTTGTACGACCTTTGATACCAATACGGTTACCTCAAAATCAAAGTACGACTCCTCCCAGCCACCAACCAATCAAGACCTTTAAACAACCCAATTCGAAATTAACCAATCAGAATAGACTTTCCCGTTTCCCGAGTCCGAAGCACATTTTAAAGAACACTTTTTATTGAATCAGCTCTCTAGACAAGGTCAGTAAGATTTAGCTCCCTAATTAATCATCAGTGTATACAAAGGTCTAAAAATATTCAAACTGTAATTCCTTCCTTTGAATTCCAGTTCCCCTAATCTATAACTTGAAAAATGTCGTGGCAGTACTATACTATATTTTATATAATTCCCTCATATTTTATATCTTATTCACTATAATATCCACCTTATATAGCTTATTCCTCCTAAAATTATAATCATTAGCCATTTCCCTATATTCAATATATATATATATATATATATATATATATATATATATATATATATATATATATATATACATTATATTCATTTACCGTATTATAAAATTCAAATTAGTCATATTCCATTATTTGTTGTTCAATAAATCTTGTTAAATTTATGCGTCAGTAATTTTGAAACCTTCCGGGATGAATTAGTCATCGCCCATCACGTTTTCTCTCTTTTAACTCATTCTTATCTTTAAATTCATAAAGCAAGGTCTAATGGTTGCTATCTAGGCAAGTTTGTCATTAAATTCAAACTCAATAGCTATAATTGGTGCCCTAGATCCTTTCTTTTTTCAATTAAGTATAATATAGTTTAACGTCTAGTTACGTAATTTTTTTTTATTCTTTCCATGTGAGATTACGCTTGGCAACTACAGACACAACCACTTCTCTCTTTCTTTCTCTCTCTCAAAAAAAAAAACAGACGGAGAGGTGACGCCCCCTTGTCGCGGGAAGAGAGCTTGTGTGTACCTTTGACTTTTCGAGCTATGTCGGTGGGGGTACCTCTTCTGGGTACCCCTGGTAGGGCTTTCCTTGTCGATTTGGTCGGAAACGAGGTTCCAGACTAAGTGCGTCATTCTTTCCTTTTTTCCTACTCTATCCTTCTCTTTTTTTTTACTTTTATCCTATTTCCCACTTATACAAAAAAAAGGCCTACTCCTATCATGTTACTCTTTCCCTTTTTTCCCTCTATCTACATATAAGGACCTGGCAGCTACCTCACGCGTCAGAAGAGAGGCTTTGGAACCTCTATAAACAACGCCAATCGACGCTCACTGGTTGCGAGAGACTAGGACTAGAGGTGTCTTAGGCGTTGGGGTACGATGAATGCAATGAAGGTAGTGCCCCGTTAACCCCTTCCCTGGCGCGTAATTATTGACCGTTCCCAGTGCCCGTTGACGAATGCTTCTGGTAGCATTGGTCCGAGGTGACGGCCCTTTGTTCCCATGTTGGTTGCCAGGACATTAAAAAGCCTTGGGTCGAGTTTCTTGGTGTGGCGGGATATCCATTGAACGCTACTCCGAGATCCTGGCCGTTGTGAAAGGGAACTAGTAGGAGTTTAGTAAGGGGCGTGCTTCGTTGTTGTTCACCTGGTGACAAATCGATGGTCATTTCGGGGACCGTCTGTGCTGCTTGGTTGGGAGCCACGGCACGCCGAAGCTTGACCACTCGGTCGGACGAACAGCAGCACATGGAGCGTGCCTTCTGGAAGACTCCGAAACGACTCCGATCAATAGGCAGGAGCGACTCACGCGGGGACAACTCACCAACCCCTTTTTATATATTGATTGGTCACACGTTTAAGAAATAGAGTGTTCAAAATGGCAGGCAAGAAAGGTCCGGCAGCGCTAAAATTCACGTGTGCCACATGTAAGAAGGAGAAGTGGTGCGTTGACTTCCCGGAAGGCTGCTATGCGAAATGCCACCCAGGCAGTGTATGCACCACTTGCATTTTAAAGAAGGAAGTGGAGGAAGTAGTCGCCTACTACAGGGAAAGAACTACAGACATCGAACAGAAAATCGAGAGGCTCAAGGAGGAGCACTCCCACCAGATCTGCAGGCTCGAAGAGAAGTTAAACGAGCTCTCGAGTCCTGTGGCAAACACCAACTCTGCAGAGAGCCTGGGCCCGAATGTGGCAGAGACGCCAAAAGGAAAAAAGAAAAAAAAGACGAAAAGGGGAAAGAAGAAAGAGGAAGAGAGAGAAATAGAAGAAGTTAATGAAAAGGATGACAAGGGGGAAAAGATGATAGAGAAGAAGAAGAAGAATAAGAGGAAGAAGAAAAAAGAAAAGCCTGAAAAGACCATGATGGGTAAGAGAGAGGAATCGGAGAGCTTGCCTCCGAAAATAAAGAATCCGAGCTCAGCAGGCAAATGTGCCAGGGTCATCCTTGTGGGTGATTCCAGGCACGGGACCTGCAGCCCCTGCTAGCGGCCTGCCTTTGCACAAGCGTTAAGGTAAGCTGCCTGCCAGGATGTGGTAACCACCAAATCAGAGTAGAGGCTGAGAAATCACAGATTTCTGAGAGCTCAGTCGTTGCTCTGATGGTCAGTGGAAACAACCTCTACCTGAGAGGAGGTAGGGTAGGCCCTACAGATAAAATCCTCCACACGGTCATGGGTGCCGTGGACGACTGTGGGCTGAAAACCCGCAAGCGCGTGGGAGTCGGGATGCTCCCGAGGAGAGGTCCAACACGGACCGCTCACTCGATGAATGTCTCTTTAAACCGGCGCCTGGCAGATTTGTGTACGGCAGAGGGTTTTTTTTTGTGGACCCGTACCGCACCTTTTATGGTAGAAATGATTTCTACCAAAGAGATGGGGTACATCTTTCCTTTAAAGGAAAGGCCTTTCTGTCGAACATGATCCAGGATGTCGTAGAGAGGACGGAAAGGAGTATCCGGCCCAGAGTGAGGGCGGACGTACGCCAGTAAGAACATAAGAACATAAGAAAAGAAGGAGACTGCAAAAGACCATTCATGGCCTACACTTGGTAGCTCCTGTTCCAGTCAACACACAAAAGATTTCTTACCAGAGAAAAGTCATCAACATTGTCACCCTTTACAGGAGTTCGTCAGATCTAATCTACAATATACATAAAATGCATCCAGAGGATTATGTCCATTCATGCAACCGCATAATATAATCTCCCCACTCCTTAGAAAAATATATACATATGTAAAACTACCCAGAGACGAGGCTTCTATCACATGTCTAGTGAGCCTATTCCATTCATCTACCACACAATTTGTAAACCAATTCCTCCCAATCTCCTTCCTAAACCTATACTTATCAAGCTTAAACCCATTGCTATGTGTCCTGTCATGTTCACTAAGTATAAGAACCTTACCCAGATCCCCTTTATTATATCCTTTTACCCATTTGTCACTCCAGGAACGACCTTCTCAGAGGTCGCAAAAAGGGGTGCCTCACCAACAAACAAGCCGGGAAACGGAAGAGCGTAGGGAGTCCTACAGTCGGGGACTCCCTCAAAGTTCTTCTGTTATAGCGAGGTCAATCAGAAACAAGTTTCCTGAGCTCCGTGGCCTCGTAGCGACGGAAGAACCCGAATTGGTAGCCATAACAGAATCGTGGATAAAAACCTCAAACCGAGACTTTGAAGGCGAATTCACGGTTCCTGGCTACCAACTCTTCCACAAAGATAGGCCAGACAGAGAGGGTGGCGGTGTAATGTTGTATGTCAAGGATACAATCAAATCTACGAACTTCAACATTATATCCGATCACGAGCTCCTAGGCGTTGACCTAGAGATAGGTCCTGTCAGATACAGGACCCTGGTGCTTTACCGACCCCCTTCCCAACTCGTTGAGAAGGACAGGGAACTGTACCAGCTGCTGGGTGAGCTTGTTCAAGGCAGAGTGTGCATCGTTATGGGCGACTTCAACAGACAAGTCGACTGGGAAACCAGAGCAGCCTGTGGCGAGAGAGCGCTACTCCTGGGGTTCGCCAACAACGAGTTCCTCACTCAATGGGTCAGAGAACCGACGAGAGGAGACAATATCCTCGACTTGGTCTTCACCTCTGAGGATGATATCGTTGAGGATGTCTCTGTAGGCGAAGAGCTCGGTGGCAGTGATCACCAGCTAGTTAGATTTACCGTCAAGATCCCGAAGTAAGGTCTGTTGCCAGTCAATCAAGGAAACTTGACTTGAGAAGAGCAGACTTTGCAAGCCTTCGTGCTGGGTTTACTGATGTAACGCTAGCGGTATGCGAAGAAGTTGAGGATTCGTGGAACAATTTCAAAAATAAGTTCATGAATCTTCAATCTAGTGGAATCCCTCTGAAATGTCCCCGTCGGTCTTCTGTTCAACCAAAGTGGTTTATTCGAGAAATCGGCCAACTGCTTAGGGGGAAGAGAAATGCGTACCGGCGATCGAAGATCTCGGGTGCCTTTGACGAGTACCGGAGGCTAGCCAGGAGAGTGAAGTCCAGCATAAGGGCGGCTAAGCGTACTGAGGAACTCCGAGTGGCGAGACTCTGCAAGGAGAATCCCAAGGAGTTCTTCGGCTATGTAAATAGCCATAAACCAATCCATCGTAGGATTGGGCCCTTAGCGGACGAGAAGGGTGCATTAACTCAGTCAGATGCAGAAAATGCTAACCTTCTCAATGACTACTTCTCCTCAGTGTTTACTAAAGAGTGTGGTCCCATCCCCCAGCGCACGTATTCCTACTCGGGGGAAAAGCTGGAGGCAATGGACTTCACCGAAGGAGAAAAAAAGAAAAAGATCGCTGACCTAAAGACAAATAAGTCCCCTGGACCGGACGGGTTTCTACCCAAGGTGTTGAAGGAAGTGTGCGATAAATTATCACGACATCTGTGCGCTATCTTTAACATGACAATCCGGACCGGATGCGTTCCTAGAGACTGGCGTGAGGCCGAGGTGACTCCGATCTTCAAGAAAGGAGATCGTAACCAACCGTCGAACTACCGACCTATCAGTCTGACTTCGATAGTCGGTAAACTCATGGAAAGCTTGATGGTGGACAAAATGACGTCGTATTTAGAGTCAAACCTGCTACTGAGGAGTTCCCAGCACGGCTTCCGAAGGCAACGGTCATGCCTGACGAACCTTGTGGAATTCTTCCACTTCGTGTTCAGTGAGCACGATCGGGACAAGGCGGTGGATGTGGTTTACTTAGACTTTCAGAAAGCCTTTGATAAGGTACCACACCGCCGCCTTCTCCGAAAAGTGCGAGCGCTGACATAGACGGAAAAGTAGCCGGCTTGATCGAGAACTGGCTAAGTGGCAGACGGCAACGGGTGGTGGTGAATGGACAGGCTTCTGAGTGGGTGTCCGTTACTAGCGGCATGCTTCAAGGTTCTGTCCTGGGACCACTACTATTCATCATCTACGTCAACGACATGGACGGTGACATGGTTGCCAAGATTTCCAAATTTGCCCACGATACCAAGCTTGGTATGAACGTTGCAAAGGATGGAAATACTGCCCGCCTGCAGGAAGATCTTGGGAAGATTGGGGAGTGGTCGGAGACGTGGCAAATGCCTTTTAACGTAAACAAATGCAAAGTGATGCATATCGGCCACAGAAACCCCCAATCTCAGTATACCCTTAAGGGCACTGCTATTGAATCCACCGACACTGAGAAGGAATTGGGTGTAACTATTACTAGCAACCTCAAGTTCTCGAAGCAGTGCATCGAGGCAGAGAAGAAAGCCCAAAGGATGTTAGGCTACATAAAGCGCCAGTTTGGAAACCGTAACAGGGAGATAGTACTTTGTCTGTACAACTCCCTGGTTCGGCCGCACCTGGAGTATGCCGTACAATTTTGGAGTCCTTCGTTTCGAAAGGACATCGCAAGGTTGGAACGCGTACAAGCTAGGGCAACCAAACTGATTCCCTCTATCCGACATAAAAGTTATGAGGATAGACTAAGGCAATTAGATCTGTTCTCGCTGGAAACCCGTAGACTGCGTGGTCAGCTCATCGAAGTTTTCAAAATACTTCGAGGGTTCGACAATGTTGACTACCGGGATATTTTCACACTGAGTGAGAACAGAACGCGCAATCACGGCCTCAAACTTGAACTGAAGCGTTACAACCGCAATCTGTGTGAAAACTTTTTCACGTACAGTATCTGCGGTAAGTGGAACGCACTTACAGTGGAAGTTGTCAACAGTAAATCTGTTGACCAGTTCAAGTCAAGACTAGACAATGTCTTGAAAAGTGGCCGTTTAGGGACGCAAAACAATTGAGCAGCCATGTGCCCGCTCGATTGCTAGTCCAAAGGTACCCTCTTTGAATGGACCGTAAGGTCTCCTAGGGTACCTTCTTTCCTTGTAACTCTCTCTCTTTCTCTCTCTCTCTCTCTTTCTCTCTCTCTCTCTCTCTCTCTCTCTCTCTCTCTCTCACCAACTCTGGCTCTGCTTAAGCCTACCGCCATTCTTTCGTTTTCGTTGTAAGTTTTTTTTCATTTTATTTCAACCTCCTCAAATTTTTATTAACTGTGATTTTCAAAGGCACACATCCCTTAGCCATGAATAGTCAAACCACGACGTTTACCTCAACTGCCTCGACCACGCTAGCGAGCCAGGCCTCCTTAACTTCCACAACCACATGTGCGTCACCTGTGGCAGTTAGTCACCTGACGTCAGCGCTCGAGGCACTAACCACACATCAATCAATTTTCCCGCTTACGATGCGACCGATCCGATCACGTGGTTCGAAATATCTGAGGTTTTGATGGCACATCAAGCCATAACCGACCAAGAGCGCATAATAAGCATCACGGAAAAAGTCCCAAAAAGTATCTTTGCTTGGTTTCGGAGAACTTTGTTACAAAGTGGGAGAAATGGTGCATGGGGTGAGTTGAAGCAAGCTTTCAAGCTTTAATTTGGGAGATCCCAGGTTGAAGACTTAAGGGAACTGCTAAATACTCAACAAATGGGTGATAGGCGTTCCACGTGTTTCTTTAAGCATCTCAAAGAATTAATCAGGGCGAAGGGCGCTTCGTCAGAGCTTGTTGACTCACCTCTAACGGAATTTTCAAGTGTGGGATCCCTAACCACATTAGGCCTCTCATCATGATTGGTGAGCACAAGAATGTGGATGAAATCGCCAAAGCAGCAGAGATAATATATCTCAATCCTTACGTAAACTGGGGAACTGTCCCACAATGTCCCATTCCTCCCTCTGATCCATCTATTTCGCACGTTCGGCTACCAACGACGACTTCTGGCAATAGACCGGACCCGTGTAACGCTTCATTTTCACATTCATCCCTGGACTTGGCTGCCGCTTTGGACAGGATCGAAGGAGAGTTGCAAAAACTAAAACTCCAATATGGGACCGAGCGACTGAACGGTCACGAGGGTGGACGGAGCGACAGGCGCCGTTCGTCCTCTCGAAGACGAAACCAATGAAGGCATTCCAGCTCAAGAAGTGATGCGCAGCATTCCCCTTCTCATTGTTTTGCCTATTCGCCTACTCCTAAATTCTTTCACTCTCAAACTGGGAGTATATGCTGGTACCATGAGAAAGATGGTAGCGAAGCTATACACTGTACACAGCCTTGCGAATACTACTTATCATCCTATTCTCACTCTCAATCAAATAATGCTCGCTCTTCACAAATTCGTCCAACCAACTAATTGGTGCTGGTACCACAACAAATATGATGCACAAGCCGTAAAATGTATAAAGTCCTGCATATATTTACACCCAGTATCTCCTCAATCTAACGCTATTCAACCAATTTCACCTCAACAATCTATTCACTTTCCTCAAACTAATGCTCCAACTCACCCTTCTCATTCTAATTCAAATTCTTCGACTAATTTAAACTGAGAACGCAAGTGATCAATGCGTCTATCACCTCAGCCGTTCCTTCATCTCAGGTCGATCCACCATTTTGCATTTATTACTCTCTCTGGTTTCTCATATTTAGTTGACACTGGTGCTAAATGTAGTGTTATTCCAGCGTCACTGGACGATAAAGCTTGTTCCTCCTCTGATCTTGTCCTTAAAGCCGCTAATTCCTCGGATCTAAGGACTTATGGAAGGCGCATCCTTCAGTTGGTTGGCTCTCGGCCTCCGTAGAGTTTTTCGATGGACCTTTATTGTTGCCGAGGTCGACGTTCCTATTCTGGGCCTAGATTTTCTCTCTGCCCACGACCTTTTGGTCGACTCTCATAACCGCAAACTTATCGATCGCACTACAATGCTCACAGTTTCGGGTTCATTCTTCCCGTCACAAGGTTCTCTTCTCTTTATCCGGTTTCCTTCAGCCAATCAACAGTTTTAGCGCCTGCTACAGGAATTTCCTGCAATTAGCATACCATCCTCTAAAGAGAGGCCTATTAAACACAATGTTGTTCACCAGATAGAGACGACTGGAGGGCCTGCATTTTACCGCCCCCGTCGATTAGCCCTAGATAAACTCGCCTTAACGAAGCAGGAGTTCACCTTCATGGTGGAAGCTGGCACAGCTAGCCCCTCTACTTCTCCTTGGGCCTATTCGCTTCATATTGTACCCAAATCTACCTCCAGTGAGTACAGAGCTGTAGGTGATTACAGGCGGCTCAATTCTTGTACTGTCCCCGATAGATATCCTCTACCCTATCTGTCCGATTTCAGTTCTACTCTTTTCGGTTGTTCGATCTTTTCTCGACTCGATATAGTACGTGATTTTAACCAGATCCCTATTCATCTAGATGACATCCCAAAGACGGCTATCACCACGCCATTTGGTTCCTTCTTCATGAACATGATGCCTTATCGTCTTTGTAACAGTGGTCAGACCTTCCAACGTTTTATGGACCAGGTTCTGAGAGGTCTGCCTTTCGCCTTCTGCTGCATAGACGACCTCTTGATAAGATCTTCGTCTTTAGACGAGCATCTGTCTCACCTTCATCGGGTTTTCGCTCAACTTGAAGAGTACGGTATCGCACTCAACACTTCTAAGTGTCTTTTTGGTGTCCCCCAACTCTCCTCCATGTCTCGAGTAAAGGGATTAGCCCACTCGAAGATAAAGTTACCGTGACGCGCAACTTTTCACAGCCCACATCACGCAAGCAACTTAGGCGTTTCTTTGGCATGGTTAATTTCTACCACAGATTTATACCTAATAGTGCCAAGCTCATGCAACTTATTGACTCTCTGCTTAGCAAGACCACAAAGAACTCTCCTCTTGAATGGTCTGCTAAAGCGTGCGATCCGTTCTCTCACACCGAGCTGCGGAATTGGCCCATCCTTCTCCAGGGGCTCCCATCAGCGTTGCCTCCGACGCATCCTCAACCCAGGTAGGTGCAGCATTGTAGCAGAAAGTTGGTGACCAATGGCAACCTCCTACTTTCTTCTCTCGCTCTCTTTCAGACGTTCTCTCGAGAGCTCCTCGGAATATGCCTCGCAATCCGTCACTTCCGACAATACTTGGAAGGACGTGACTTTACCATTTTAACGGACCATAAGCCTTTGGTCGGTGCTTGTTCTTCTCGTAGTACTTCCTCAGTACACACTGCACTTGACACTCATCATCTTGACTTCATCCTTCAGTTGACGAACGATATGAACTATGTTCCCGGATCTTCAAACGTCGTACCAGACGCGTTCTCTCGCATTTCAGCGATTTCGGGCACGCAACTCTCATGCATTGCGCGCATTGATCATGCGGCAATAACGCTTGCCCAGGAACAAGATCAAGACACGCAAAAGCCTGGTCACTCTTCTCAACTCGTCGTTCGTGAGATCGAATTGCCGGACAGTCCTTCCAAGGGCATCCTGGTTGATTACTCATTATCTGACTGTCATCGTCCTCTCATTCCTCTTGCTTACCGTCGGCACATTTTCGACCAAATTTACGGTCTCTCTCATCGTGTTGTCAATTCCACACGCAAGCTCGTTGCCCAACGTTTCGTTTGACCAGGTATGAATGCCGATGTAGCGAAATGGACTCGCTCATGCCTGCCATGCCAGCGCGCCAAAGTCCATCGCCACACAAAAGTTCCTCTGGTCTCTTTTCCTCTTCCTTCGTCGCGTTTTGACGCCGTTCACGTCGATCTAGTAGATCCTCTTCCTTACTCTCGTGGTTGCAATTATCTTTTCACCATTATCGATCGTTTTACTCGTTGGCCAGAGGCAGTTCCTATCTCGGAAATCAGAGCTTCAACAGTCACTCGAGCCTTCGTCTCAACATGGGTTGCTCCATTTGGTGTTACCTCAACGATCATAACTGATCGTGGCAGCCAATTTGAATCCCACAAATGGGATGCACTTATGGAAATGCTTGGTTCTTTTCGCCTTCGTACCACAAGCTACCACCACCAAAGCAACTCGGCCGTCGATCGTTTTCATCGGACGGTCAAAGCAAGCTTACGCCCCACCGATCCTAATTTCACTTGGGTGGACAAGCTACCTTTGATTCTGTTGGGCATTCGTTCGTTCTTGAAAGAGGAGTTAGCCTGTTCTGCAGTGGAACTAGTTTACGGTACTCAACTTCGTCTTCCTGGCCAATTATTTTCTTCTTCTGACCGACCTCTACCTCCTGACCTCAATCCTGCTTCTTATGTATACGATTTTGTACGGGTAATGGCTGAGGTTAAGCATACCGCCCTTAGAGTGCCTACTAATCAGAGAACTTTCATGCCGAAAGAGATGTCAACTTGTTCCCATGGCTTTGTCCGTCGCGATTCTACTCGCTCCTCATTGCAATCCATGTATGACTGACCCTTTTTCGTCATTTCTAGGAAGCCGAAGTTCTATGTACTGCAGTTTGGCGCCGAGCAGGATACTGTTTCTCTGGATCGCTTGAAACCTGCCTTTATTGGTGCTGTTCATTTTGAGCAGTCCTCATTTTCCTCTTGTACTATTACTAATAATGGTCCAGTGATTCCCCTACCTCATCATCATCTAACCTCAAACCCAATCTCCTCTACCTCGCTTTGTCTGTACAACTCCCTCGTTCGGCCGCACCTGGAGTATGCCGTACAATTTTGGAGTCCTTCGTTTCGAAAGGATATCGCAAGGTTGGAACGCGTACAAGCCTGGGCAACCAAGCTGATTCCCTCTATCCGACATAAAAGTTATGAGGATAGACTAAGGGAATTAAATCTGTTCTCGCTGGAAACCCGTAGACTGCGTGGTCAGCTCATCGAAGTTTTCAAAATACTTCGAGGGTTCGAAAATGTTGACTACCGGGATATTTTCACACTGAGTGAGAACAGAACGCGCAATCACGGCTTCAAACTTGAACTCAAGCGTTACAACCGCAATATGTGTGGAAATTTTTTCACGTACAGTATCTGCGGTAAGTGGAACGCACTTCCAGTGGAAGTTGTCAACAGTGAATCTGTTGACCAGTTCAAGTCAGGACTAGACAAAGTCTTGAAAAGTGGCCGTTTAAGGACGCAAAACAATTGAGCAGCCATGTGCCTGCTCCTTGTTACTCCTTCCCGATTGCTGCCGCCTCCTCTTTTGTTGAGGAAACCTCGTCGTCAGAGCTATCCAGTCAGGAGACCATCCCTCCACCTTTGGTCACCCCGCAACCAGCAAGCCAGGCACAGAGCGTCATGCTATCGCCAGACGCCAGCTCGGAGAGGCCACCCAAACGGATCATCATCAATCCGTCAACTCTTGCTAGTCACAGTGCCTCGCCCGCATTTTGTGCCATTCCCAGCAATCGTAGCCAGCCCACCGGCGTTATCACACGGTCTGGTCGCATTGTCAGAAGGCCTCGGAGATATCTGGATTAGCGTAATATTTTTGAAACGGGTTAGGTAACTCTCTTGGTGGGGGGTATTGTAGCAACTGACATCTTTTCAAGCTCCTACAAAGTTCATAAAGAGGCAGTTGGCAATTCCCCGTCTGAGAAAATTAGGCATCTCACCCGAAAATCAATTTTTGTACGACCTTTGATGCCAATACGGTTACCTCAAAATCAAAGTACGACTCCTCCCAACCACCAACCAATCAAGACCTTTGTACAACCCAATTCGAAATTAACCATTCAGAATAGACTTTCCCGTTTCCCGAATCTGAATCGCATTTTAAAGAACACTTTTATTGAATCAGCACCCCAGACAAGGTCAGTAAGAATTAGCTCCCTAATTAATCATCAGTGTATACAAAGGTCTAAAATTATTATAAAAATATTCAAAGTGTAATTTCTTCCTTTGAATTTCACTTCCCCTGATTTATAACTCCAAAAACGTCGTAGCAGTACTATACTATATTTTATATAATTCCCCCGATATTTTATATCTTATTCACTATAATATCCACCTTATATAGCTTATTCTTCTTAACATTATAATCATCGGTCATTTCCCTATATTCAATATACCGGGTGTTTCAAAGAAATTGATCTCATTTGGCAATCTAATAACTTTTCCAGTTCCCGTTCAAATGACTTCAAATTTTAATACCATGTGTAGAAACAGGTCAAGATTTTACGTTTAATGTTGTTTTTTTTTATCTTTACAAGTATAGAAGTGTCATTCACTGGAAGTGAAAAGGCGTTTTGAAGAAGACTTGTTCAAGCAACGTCTTGTTTTCAGTGATGAGGCCACATTTAATACGAATGGCAAAGTCAATAAGCATAATGTTCGCATTTGGGGCGAAGAAAATCCCCATGCCACAGTTGAGCACGTGAGGGACTCGCCGAAAGTGAATGTGTTCTGATCCATCTCCAAAAACCATCTTCATCACCCGTTTTTCTTTGAGGGAAATGTGACCGGCCATGTTTATCTGCAAATGCTTCAGAACTGGCTAATGGATGAGCTCATTGCAAATGAACAAGTAAAGTTAATTTCTCAACAGGACGGGGCTACACCTCAATGGAAGCTCAATGTACAGGCTTATCTCAATGACAATCTGCGAGGGAGATGGATCGGGCGTGCTGGTGATGAAGACAATGTGCTGTTGAAATGGCCGCCACGTTCAGCTGACCTGACACCTTGCGATTTTTTCTCTGGAGCTATGTGAAGGGAATGGTCTATGTCCCCCCTCTTCCTGCAAACCTAGAGGAACTCAAGCACATAATCACTACCACACTATGGACTTTTACTAAAGACATGCTGCAACGTGTTTGAGAGGAGCTGTACTACCGACTTGACGTGTGCCGTGTCTCAAGCTGTGCGCATATTGAACATTTATAAAATCATTCATGGAATCCACATACCTTTGATTTTCTCATTCAAATTTGGAGAAATAAGTCTTATGTTGCTTAACATTAATCTGTTTAGTTTCATTTGCCTTGACTATGTAGTTTCTGGGATATTTACATCTCAAATGATATAGTTTTTTTTAAACACCTGGTATATACATATATACACATTTTATATATATATATATATATATATATATATATATATATATATATATATATATATATATATATATATATATATATATATATATATATATATATATATATATATATATTATATTCATTAACTGTATTATCAAATTCAAATTAGTCATCCTCCATCACGTTTTCTCTCTATCAACTCATTCTTATCTTTAAATTCATATAGCAAGGTTTAATGGCTGCTATCTAGGCAAGTTTGTCATTAAACCTATCACAATAGCTATATCACTTTCCTTAAACATCCCTTTACTACACCCATAAGCCT
Source organism: Ceratothoa steindachneri (assembly GCA_963969495.1). Lineage (NCBI taxonomy): Eukaryota > Metazoa > Arthropoda > Malacostraca > Isopoda > Cymothoidae > Ceratothoa > Ceratothoa steindachneri. Next base: position 93,935,111 of record OZ018320.1, read on the forward strand.
TTCACAGAATCCTACAAACCAGGCTGCTCTCGGGAGAATAAATTTCCATTCGCATTTGTCTTTCCTCTAGTTTTTTCTGCAAAACACTGCATTATCCTCCAATATCATACTGAGCAGCTTTGCCCCCAGTTTAAAATTTGTGGCATTATCACTAAGAATAATTTTGGGACAGGATCTTCTAGACACAAACCTTCTAAATATATTTTAAAATGTTTCTACTGTCATGTCCATGGCTAAGTCCAAATGAATTGCTCTAGTGGCTGCACAAGTAAAACGAACTATATAAACTTTCCGGGATTCTTTATTACCTTGTTTTCCACCCTCATATTTTACGGTGATAGCACCTGTATAATCTACTCCTACTATCTCGAAGGGTTTAGCATCCTCCACTCGTTGTCTCGGTAATGGAGGAGATTTAGGATAGGGATAGATTACTCCCTCTAACCTTCTACACAAAAACATTTATTTATTACGTTTTTGACCCTTTGTCTGCTTTTGGGGATCCCAAAATTTCCCCTTAATTTACATAGAGTTTCCTGAACTTATGTTTGCATGTTTTGTTCGTGTGCATATTAATGAGTAGATCTGTTATATGATGTTTGTTGGGGAGAAGAACAGGGAATCTTGTATGGTATGGCAAGTCGGCATTACTGATTCTACCACTACATCGTATTACAGCTTCATTTTGGAATAAATTAAACTCTTTAACTAGATGAGAGGGTTTACTTAATTTGGTATTTTTACAATAATCACAAATTTCCTCAAATGAACACTTTTGAAAATTTTCCAACCAATACTGTTGTGGATTAAATTTAAACTTATTGCCACTGGTCTTATTAATAAACGCGAAACTAGTTTAGTTACCCTCATCAATTTATTCCAACTACTGATTTTGTTGGGATCGAGAATATATTGTATTGGGTGGGATTTCACGGCTAACAATGATTTCGCTGAATCGACATCTGTCTCATACTTTTGGTGACGCCATCTATCTTTATTATTTAGCAAATCCGGACCTGGGAAACATGAAGGCAGCAGAATTTCATTTCAAAAATCGACGCTGAAGAAATCTCACTTTTGATAAAGGAGGAAAAGGTTGAAGCATGGAGGCTCAAAACGCCAAGTTTTGCCTCATCAACCCTACAGGGAGAATTCGCCGCAGAATTTTACACCGGTACACCAAGGCGACTTGATGTCGTGCTAAACCCCCACCCTCCCTCCCTCTACGGAGTCGCGAAGCTGAAATGAACTGATCTGCCACTCATCTAGTCTCACTTCAACTATGTCGGTCCACTTTGATAGACATAATTCGAGACGTAAAGGAAAGCAGGTTTGAGGATTAGCCCACTGTGGAACTCTACGGAAGAGACCGCCCGGTTACGAGGCGATGCTGAAAGCTTTGGGGAAGAGTTCGCTCTAATCTCTAAGGGTAGTTTCCGGCCAAGACCACAGGGGGACACACAACCGTCCCTGTTTAAGTTGGAAACAGCATCGATATCTAAACCCTAGATGGGGCGGCACCCCGGGCGGTGGTAGTTGATTCTATCACCGCCCATCATCAAGTCCGCCACTCTTCACCCATCTGAGGGGCCTCGCCCGGGTCCACCCTCCATCATTCATCCCCCCCATTTGGCAGTTCACGTTCCGTAAGCTTAGCGACGAGGTAGAGGGAGTCTTCAAATAACCCTATACAGAAGACCACGAGGAATAGGTGCATCTTATTGAGCAACAATAAGTTACCCACAACGATAGCATCTGTGATAACCAAAAAGCAGTGCTGAGGGGCCACTCTCAAGAAGAGATGGCCCAAGACCACACGACCCGGATTCCTCTGCGGGTTGTCGACGGGCAACCCAAGCCCAGCAGGGAATCCACTTTCGAGGCCGTGTACGGCAAACTGGGAATTGCCATGGTAAGGCTTCTTGACATATCGTCGGGCTATATTGCGATATGTGAAAAGGAGAAGGATATAGAAGATATATCCGAGGAAAAGGCAATCGAAGTCCTTCGAGCCATAGGATTGCAGCCAGCAGTGCCACCCCAGATCCTGGCCCACAGAAGCGTAGTTTGCCACCGGATCGATCCATGGATTGGACAGCATACCGCGGAAGAAATAAAAGAAGAGATAGAGCTACGGCAGGCCTGGGCTTAGGTAGCCGAAATCATAAAATTTAAAAATAGGAGGGACGGTGGCGACTACACTCACGTGTTCGAGGTGGTCTTCTCGGAGACTACCATGGCACAGAAAGCGAAAGAGCATGGACTACTAATGCTCAACGCCGAAATTAGAGGAGAGCAGGTGGAAAAGGGAGAGTTCACTCCGGTCCAGTACTGCTTCAAGTGCTATAGGATGGAGTCCCACGCCACCAAGGACTGCAAGGAGCCACAAGAAACGTGCTCCAAATGAAGCCAGCTTGGCCACAATTGGCGCAATTGCGTCAGCAACACGGAGAAATGCGTGAGCTACGGGCAGGGTCACCGAACAATGGCCATGTCATGCCCTGCAAAAAAGGACGTTATGAGGAGAAACAGGACGCCAAAAAGAACGAAGAAACGCGCAGGGCAAACACGTCCTACGCCCAGGCAGCAAAGGCAGCCATCTCAGAGGGGGACGCCAGAAAAACATACCTCAAAATTGAGAACGAGGGATCCACGAAAATTATGACGTGCATACTTCATGCGCACGTCATGAATCTGGCTCGCCCGCCACATTCGCGACTGTTCTGAACCAGATGCTGGCGAAAAACGGGATGGAACAAATGTGGTTCCCGGATAACCCCCCTTCTGGGGATGTACTGCATTTGCAGATGACTCCAAAGGCCCAGCAGTCAGCGGAGCAAGCTAAAGCTTGCAAACAGCCAAGCAAAAAAGCGAATAATAAAGCAGTCGAGGCGAAAACTCCTGCTCCCACCCAAATCAAGTCAAGCACGGTGAAACACTCGAACTCGGAAACAAGCAGTTCATCAGAATCTTCAGACTCCTCGGACGCTGAAGCAACTAAACCCCAGGAAAAGAAGGGACAAAAGAAGAGAGCGAAGAGATTGCGGGCGAATTATATCAACCTGAGAATATACGCCTGCGATCAATTGCCCTTCCCGGAGGAAATGGAGTCCAGAAGTATCTTCCAAGGTATTAAAGCAAAGATCTACAAATGGGAGTACGACTCTGAGGTAGACCCTGGAACAGTGGAAGAGGCCCTGCTCGCACAGAATGTTATCCTTCATCATAACACATGCGAGCAAATCTCTAACGCTGAGTTCAGAAAGAAGAAGAATGGGAGGAAGAAGAACTTCCCCCAGAAACACTAGGTGACAGAAAATGGAGAGAGTAAGCAACAGAATGAGGATTCTGACACTCAACGGGAATGGATGGGAGGAGAAGGCCACGGCATATGGTAACATATTCCGTGTGCTTGACTCCGACATCATTCTCATCACAGAGCACGGTATCGACACTACAGCTGGTCGCATTAAAATACCGGGCTACAGAGTGGTCATGAAGAACCATTCCCAGGAAAGGTTTGATAGTGCTGCAATAGCTGTCAAGAGGAACATCTCCTTTAAACAGCTACCAGAACTCGATGAGTCCTTTGTGGCAATCGAAGTGCACACCCTGGTAGGAGACCTCGTGATAGCTGCAGCATATCAACCCCCTCGACGAGCATATCTCCCGTTATGCAACTTTTACACACTGTTCGGGCACCGCAGAAGGGCATTCTTAGGGGGAGACCTCAATGCCAGATGCCGTGGGGGGGCTATGGTAGTACCAAAGATAGAGGCCGGAACTTGGGACTGATTATGAGAAGAAAGAATATTCAAAGGATAGGGCCGGATTTTCCGACCTATATCACTTCCAGATCAGCAACCAAGCCTGACATAATCTTAACAAGTGAAGACTTCCCTTTCAACTACCATAGTGAGCCAGGCCCAACAGTCCCTAGTGATCACATAGCGATTCTCACAACAGTATCTCTCGCACCAATCCAGCTCCCAGCCCCTCTCCGGAAAAATTACGCCCTGGCCAACTGGGATCGTTACAAGCAACGACTCAGTGACTATGTGCCAGCTGACCTCAGCACGGCGTCGTTAGAGGAGATTTACAGGGAGTTGGAGAGGATAATAACGTCCATACTAAACGCGGACCGCGAGAGCATACCAGTAACAGGGTATAAAACACCTCTTCAGCCCAGATGGACAGAGGAGATGAGAGATATCACTCGCGTTCACAGGGAAGTGTACGAATAAGTACGACGGGAGGGTCCCAGCCAGGAAAGGAGCTTGATGCTTCGACGCCTAAGCTCAGAGCTTAGAGAGGCCATCAACCTCCAAGAGGAGGAAATATGGAACAACTTGATAGCCAAAGTCAACAGCGAACTTAGCCCGGCTAAGTTCTGGCGCCAAGTCAGGAACTTAAAGGGACTTACACCAAGACCCACGGCTCGGATAAATGAGAACGGACACTACATAGAGAACCCGGTGGGTCTCGAGGATATGTTCAGGAACTTCTGGAAAAACGTTTTCAGGATTACCCCCGAGGAAAACGTGGAGTTCGACCAGAAATTCGAAAGCCAACTGATTGAAGAACTAAATCAGGAAATGCATCGCACGCACCCACTACAGCAAGTCAACGAAGGCAGGGAGATGGCGGGCCATGGACGTCCCATAACATCAGAGGACGTCATGGCCACTGTAAAAGCCTTTCGACAAAAGGCACCAGGCTGGACGGGTATCACCAGAAATAACTTGATTAACGCCCCACAGCAGATCATTCAGGGAATCGTTAACATCTATAACGCTTCCCTGAACACGGGCTACTTCCCGGAAGGTTTCAAGATTGCGAAGGTGATCTTCATACCCAAGGGAGGTAAACCCCCTGATCAACTGGTAAACTACAGGCCAATCGCCCTGCTGGAGTTCGTTGCAAAAGTCTACGAGAGACTCCTAGCTGACAGGCTTCAAGAACAACTTGACGAGCTGGGAGCCCACAACCCTCAGCAGCACGGGTTCCGCAAGGGACGAGGAAAGGAAACAGCCCTCGCCCTCCTTGCGGAGAAACTCGCTTGCAGTAAAGCTGAGAGGCGGTACGTAGACGTGGTGCTGCGTGATGTAAAGAAGGCCTTCGATAAGGTTTGGCTGAAAGGATTACAGTACAAGATCCTCAACCTTCAGCTTAACCCACTCCTGGAAAGGATCCTTTGCAACTATATCTCCGATAGGAGAGCCCGAATTTCAATCGAGGGCTACAAAGGACCCGAATTCGAACTCGAGGCGGGAGTTTCACAAGACAGGTGTCTCAGCCCTCTGCTGTACCTCGTGTACACTATTGACCTGCCTGCTCCAGTGAGGCACGATTCGATGTATCTGCAATACGCAGACGACATCACCCAAATCAGCCTGAGTCCATTCACGAACTCTGGAAGTCAGGCGAGGGCGACAGCTGTCGAAATAGAGAATATCAATAGATATGAGAAGAAGTGGAAAATTAAGACCAACCGCCAGAAGTTCACTATCATTCCTATAAACCGCCGGAAAGTAGACGACGTCGTCGTCAATAACGAGATTTATCCGTACTCCAACGAGGGTAAAGTACTGGGCTTACGACTCTTCAGAACTGGATACAAGACGCACATAAATACCAGAGTCTCCCTAGCCAAAAGAGAGCTGAGGAAACTTTACCGTTTCCAAGGCCTAAGCGTGCCTAACATCAAAAAGCTGTACATGGCCTTGGTACGCTCAGTCCTGGTGTACCCGGCCGTGATCACGCAGATGGCGAGCTGTACCTCTCTCAGAATGATGCAGAGAGTACAGAATAAAGCCACGCTGCTGATCACTAGCACGCGAAGGATCGACCGTACTCGGCAATCGATTCTTCACCAAAAAATCGGCCTAAAGCCGATTAACACGGAGATCCAAAGGCTAGGGAGAAAGACTTGGGACAAGGTAGACCAAGAAATACTCCCAAACATGAATTTAAACATCAACATACGTGCAAACCGTAGGCGCGCTATAGGTAGAACTGCTCTGTTCCCTAGTAGTAGAACCTGCGCGAGAGAAGTGGTACTACCTATGTTTACGTAGTAATAGTCCACTTCTCTAAAGCACTTTGATCGTAAAACTTAAAAATTGACAACTAGCTCAACTAAATAGACAATTATAAATAAGAGTTGAAAAAAGAGGCGAAGTGCCCTCATTAAAGTCCCCCCCCCCTCCCCCCCCTAATATAAACAAAGTAGAATTTAAAAAATTAAAACAACATTTAAGTATAAAAGAGGCGAAGTGCCCAATCCAAAACATCAAAATCAACAAAATTTCTGAATTAAAAGAGGCGAAGTGCCCAATTCCCAATACCCTTAAAATAAGAAGATATTGTCAACCAAATCAAACGATAAAAAGAGGCGAAGTGCCCAAACTGATCAGTTCACCGAAAACTCAACAACTTGAGAGATCCATTCAGCATTTAAGCATCCTTGAAAGGCTTGAATGCTTTGAAGGAACAACCTAATCCATAATATATATATATATATATATATATATATATATATATATATATATATATATATATATATATATATATATATATATATATATATATATATTATAACGGAGGAAACTGGCTGTCAAAGACAGTCAGCTACTTTTTGACGGAGGAATTTTATATTTTTAAAAAATAATTAAGAAGAATGCTAGTGATGCGCTAACACCAGGGCAAACTAGAAAACATATTCACACCTTTATATACCTACCACACAATTTCACCACTTTAACCTAAATTGTAAATTGTAATTGGGAAACATAATCAGGAGTCTTTAAATTTGGCAAACTTTACATATATATATATATATATATATATATATATATATATATATATATATATATATATATATATATATATATATATATATATATATATATATATATATATATATATATATATATATCGCTTAAACATATCCGCTGGTTTACTCTTTGTAGGCAAATATTTATTGGCGCATTAGAGATCTGTACGACACATATCTATTACCGTCTTTTGTACATAAACTATTTTACAATTTTTATTTCTTACCCATTGCAAAGACACTTCTCTGTCCCACCAAATATAACTTCTTTCAAATATTTACTTAATTTCACCGCCACATACATGGTAGTTAATTCTAATTGTGATTATAATGTAGGGTCTGAGTCAGTTATGGTACTCTCTCTTTAGTTTTGCAGGCTGGGTTAAGTGATCATCAGCTTCCTTATGGGATGAAGGAAAAATATATACTTATATCTGGATTCTTTATTTCTGTATATTATACCCGGAATAAGCTTTTAAAATGGTGAACAAGGAATATAATTTTTCTTATTAAAACAACAATAATTTTCTGATTTTGATGATGATGTACTCAGTTTTTCGAAAAAAGATGGTATAGTGGAAGATATAGTGGGTGAAAATTAAAGAGGGGGTAGGGGGAATGTTTTGCCCTAGTAGGGAGGGCATCGCTTTATTTTTATTTGATTTCATTTTTCCTTTATTTGTGTTGTTAATTTTGTGTTTTTTAACGTCTGTCTGCGTTCCTTCGTGTGTTTTTAATGTTCTTGTTGTTGTATTTTGTTTCTTCTTCACTGTTGTTTTGACTTTTAGTGTAATAATGTTTGTAGCATTCAAGCCTTTATAGCTTTCTTGCCGACAAAGCTATTTCAGTGTTGTTTGTAATCTCATTTTTCGTGAGTAACTGTAATTGATTTAGATGTGATGTGTTGTGATGTTTTTTATGTGTATATTGGAGTGATATTTTCTCATGAACAAAGTTTTGTGCTCGGGAACTGGCTTCGGCGTGAGGCTTTCGCCCGTAGCCACGCAGGTATATTTAGCCTGCTCCCTGCAGTTCTGGAATGACACCATTCGTCAGAGTGGACCAGATCTTTTTTTCTAGTTTCTGGGTGACGACATTGATGGGCTCCAACCGTTTCCTCCGATGGAAGACGCTTTGCCTAATTCGGTCACGCCTTCTTGCTTTGTTGATAAGAAGAGATGCAGTGTTCTGGATACGTTGGAGCCTTTTCATCGAGGTTTTATTAGCCGCTTGGGACACCACTGCGGGTTAGATCAGCATAGCCCGGACATACATCATATATATTTTCCTGGCGTTGGCCGAGCTAAGATCTCTAAACCTGTAGAGCTTGGAGATTTCTCTCTTTGCCAGGTTCCGCCTCTCCGTGTGGTATCTCGAGTATCCATGGTCGGATATTTTAAGGCCCAGGACGGTGCCTTCGGCGGAGTAGCCGTATCTCCTCCCATCTATGATGATGGGCTATGTCAACTCGCGGTTCAACGGGACAATTTTGAACTTGTCCCTGTTGGTCCTGATTTTCCATCGTCTCTCGAATTGACTGATGTTATTGATTTCTGCTATCGTGCGAGCCGCCTGCTCCCTTGCTTTCCTCTCCGAGCACGGGACAATTTGTGTGACGTCATCTGCGTATTGCAGATACATTGTGTCCCTGTGCACCGGAGTTGGGAGGTCGATGGTGAAGACCAAGTAAAGCAGAGGACTCAGGCAGCTTCACTGAGGAACGCCTGACTTTAATTCGAATTCGGGGCCTCTGTGCCCTTTAATCATGAGACACGTCCTTCTGTCCATGATGAAGTCACAGAGGATCCTTTCCAGAATTTAGTCTAGCTGGAGGTTCAGGATCTTGTATTGAAGTCCTTCCAGCCAGACTTTATCGAAGGCCTTTTGCACGTCCCTCAACACAATGTCTACATATAACCTGTTCGCTTGGGTGTATGCTACTTTCTCAGTTAGGAGCGCCAGGACGGTGCCTGTGCCCCTTTTTTTGCGGAACCCATGTTGTTGGGGGTTGTGCGCTCCTAACTCGCTCAGTTGAGCTTGTAGCCTCTTCGCTAAAATCTTTTCAAAGATTTTACCCTGCATCTGAAGAAGAGAGATCGGGTGATAGTTTGCCACCTGGTCTGGGAGCTTGTTCCCCTTTGCAATAAAGATGATTTTGGCCATCTTGTATCCATCAGGAAAGTAGCCTGTATTCAGGGCGGCGTTCATTGTGTTCGCCAATCCCTAAATAATTTGCCTTGGGGCATTTACGAGGTTGATTTTCGTAATCTCAGACCAGCCTGGAGCCCTCTGTTTGAAGGACCTTATGATGTTCAAGGTCTCTTCGACAGTTATCGGGCATCCGTGGTCAACCATCACTCCTTCGAGATACTTGCGGATGGGGGTATATTCTATATATCACTGTGCCGATGTCGTCGAGCAGTTGGTCTTCGAAGTCGTCGTTCTCCTCCGGTGATATAGCGAAAATCTTTTGCCAGTGCGATCTAAATCTTATTTCGAGAGACTCTGGGTCCTCTATGATGTCGTCTCTTTCCTTAATTTGGGTTCTGAGTCTGGGAGGCAATCCCCTAATTCTCCGGATGTTATTCCAGAATTTTACGGGATCCCTCTCCCTGTCCAGTCTCCCAATGATGTCATTCCATATCGTTCTTTGTTTTTCTGTTATGATGTCTCTTATTCCCATGGCTAGATGCCTCATTCTGGCCGTCCTTTTCCTATTGGTTCATGTCCTGCCGATCTCATCATAGATTGCTCTATGTTCTCGGGCGATTTCTCTCATCTCGTCCGTCCACTCAGGTTGTGGGAACATTTTATAGGAGATTCTGGGAACACATCTCTCGTCGGCTTGAATCAGGAGATCTGTGATCTTGTTGATCTCCTCATCAATCTCTTCGAGATTAGCATCTCCCAGATCAGTTGGTTGCTATGTACTGAGTATCTCTCTATATAGCTCCCATTCAGCTTTCGCGTAACTTTTCCTAGAGGAACGGGCTTGAGTATTGGCGCAAGCGAGATGGTAGTGAGAATCGGGATGTGATCGCTCGGAACCACTGGTCCGGGCTCATTGACGATGTGGAAGGGGAAGTTTTTAGATATCAATACAATGTCCGGCTTTGTTGCCGAACGTTGTGTTATAAAGGTCAGGAAATCTGGCCCGGCCCTCTGGAATCTGTCTCTTACGAGTAGCATCTCCAGGTTTCTTCCCCTGTGATCGGTGCTTCCGGCATCTGGGCTTAAGATCACCGCCAAGCAATTCAAATTCCCGCGCCCGAAGAGGTTGTAAAAATTAGGGATCGGCAGTTAATCTCGTCGCGGTGGTTGATAGGCCGCCGCTACGGTCAGGTCTCCAACCAGGGTAGGTATTGCTACTGCCACGAATGATTCAACTAGACTTGGAAGTGTTTTGTATGTTAAGTTGTTCCGGTTCGCGATGACAGCGCCATCGAACCGATCTTGTGTATAGTTTTTGCTAATGACTATGTAATTGGGTATTTTTATGCTGTTAGTGTTTGTGTTAACGCCGTGTTCTGTGATGAGGATTAGGTTGGGATCCACTTTACGAAAAATGTTTCCGTAAGGAATGTGTTTCCCTACCCATCCCTCCGTCAACGTTAATTGTCAAAATCTTTAGTGCGTTTTTGGTGTTCTCCATGTTTATGTTCTGTAGTGCATATGTGTGTTGGTTTGTTCTGTTAGTGGTATTAGCTGCCTGAGTTTTTCCCGTTCCGAATTCTTCCGAACTCTGCCTCACTTACGGCGAGGCAGGAGTCCCTATATAACTTAATTATGGCCTTCATAAGCGCTGATACTACCAGTGCTTCTCGGTCCGGGGAATCGTAAGACCATTTTAATAGTCCCGCTTTCACCCCTTCAATGATTTTCCCTACCTTGGGGTCTTTAGGAAAGGAAGTTTCCTCCGTTCTGAAGAACTTTATGTTCAGTTCCTCTCCATCGAATTTCCTGACTTTCTTCGGGTTTCTGCTTCTTTTAGGAGGTTGAGAGATCTCCCGTTCGTCCTCTGATGACAAAGCCGAGCATAGGAGATTTCCTTCAGCCTGCTTGAGACGTCTGGCTGCTCTCCTCGCACTCTCTTCCCTTTTCTTCATCGCTACTAGTCTTGAGTCCTTGTTAGGTGACCTATGTGGGGTAATTTTCTGTTCCATTTCTTTGTTGTTACCCTCTCTCTCCTCGGTTTCCCGTGGGAAGGGGGTTGCAGGTGCCTCTTTTTCTGTTTCATCTGTACCTGCAGGACATCCCCTGAAGGGATTTCTCCGGGAACACATCTCTGCTAAGCCATTGTGTTTCAACATGTTGTTGACCTTTCTGGCGAAGCAGCCTGGGATGGTCAGATTCCTTACGTGCACATAGAGGATGCACGTAAGTATTTTTGCAGCGTTCTTGTCGTCCTTGTCTACTTTGATGAAGGTTCTCGGAGTCTGGTTGTTCGACATGTTTGCTGAAGGGGTGGTTTTAGCCACTTGGGCATAGGAACTATATGCCCTCCTAATACCTTCCGCCCTCTTTGTCTCAGTCTTTTTCCTGATTATCTCCTTCTTTGGGGGGGGGGGGCCATGACATCGCCATTGCCCCATGTCTCTGGCTACAGTTTGGACACTTTTCCTCCTTGGCCGGGCATTCGCGCCAGCCGTGTCCCTTTAGGCTGCATCTAGAACAGGTTGATTCCTGTTCCTTGCAGTCCTTCGTGGCGTGATGCTCCAGACGGTAGCAATTAAAGCACATCTGCACGGGGATGTATTCCTCGCGCTCGACCTGCTCACCACTGATTTTGGCGTTAAAGAGAAGCAGCCCTCTCTCTTTCGCCTTAGACGCCATTTCCGTGTCTGTGAAGACAACCTTGAAGACATGGGAGTAATCCGTGTTGTCTCTTTTGTTGCGAAATTTAATGACCTCGGCCACTTTCGCCCACTTCTGGTTCTTCTCTAGTTCGTCCTTAATTTCATCTTTTGTGTGCTGGCTGACCCATGGGTCCAGCCTTCTGCACACGATGCTCCTGTGCGCCTGGATTTGAGGAGGCGTGGTTGGTTGGAGGTTTATCTCCTTAAGGTGCTTTACCCCTTCTTCCTTAGTCAGTGCCTCAGTATCTTTTTCGCGTTGGCACACTGCGACATAACCGACTGGTGTGTCGATCAGCCTAAGTACTCCCACGTTGAGCTTACCGAACATAGTCTTATAGACAGTGCCCGTGTCCGGTTTCGCTTGTCCGCTTATACACCTAAGCGCGACCCTTGGTGCATCTTGGGTCGTCATTATTCCGGGTGGCTCTCCTTGAAGAGGGGGCACACTTTATCTTCTAGTATTTGGCCTTTTCACTGATTCGGGACTCACTAGTATTTATTTTATTGGTGATTTGTAGTTATTTTTCTTTAAAAAAAGTTTCGTTTTTTTTTCCTTTTGGGAGAAGAGCCCCCCCCCCTCGATAAACCGCCGCCTGGATGTAAAAAGGGATTTGCCTTTGGGTGGATGATGAAAGATGGATGAGATGAATCCGGGTGGGATCCTCTCGGGGGTGTGATTGTATGGCGGACTTTTGACAAAGCCCCCCTCCCCCGAGGGTTTTTAATTGCAACCGCTCCCCAACATACCATAGAGACGGTTGTATGTCCCTCTATGGTCCTGGAAGGTGCCTTCGCCGTAATGGGCACCGAAGGTTGCAGTCCGTTTCTTGTCCGAAATATTTCTGACATTGTTCTCTACTGTGGGCTAATCCTCAAACCAGCTTCCTCCAATTATGCCAATGCAACTGCTAGGCATAGTTGGGACGAAACATCAATGGCAAACCCCTTTTACATCTGACGGCCGTTCACGCAGGGAAGCGGGACTGGGGACTTAAGCATTTATCTGCTTAAGTAGGGCCGCTAAAAAGAAAGATGAAGTTAGTATCTTATTCTTATTCTTATTAAATCAAACTGGGGGGCATGTGAGGAGAGGACGATAGGGTGTGTGGAGAGATAGAGAAAATAGACAAATGGAGAAGAGAGAAAGAAGTGTGGTAGAGGTGCAAAGAGATGCCTAGGGTCTGGTGATCAGACTTATCACTTTTATTATTTTCTTGGATGCGTGTATTCATTGTTGTTGTATTAGATTTTTTGTAATAATTATAAAAATTATAATTATTATGGCGTTCAAGCCCTTTGTCTTAGCAGCTTTAGTTTTTTTGGGTTTATGTTGTGCATTGCTTACTTTGTATATGTATTAACTACGTTTAAGTGCGTGCTTATTGTTTTGTTTTATTGTGTGTGTGTGTTTTAATAGTATTTTTTGTTTCTTCTTCTGATGTTCTCGTCGTAATCGGGGGGTTTTTCTTAATCTTGGTAGGGTTAGTCTTGTTCGGTAGGTTGTAGTAGTAATTCGAGTTGTTTTGTCCCTATTTTGTTCTTATTTTTGTCTTCACAGGTATTTTTCATCTCATTTTATGCATAGAACGGTACTTCGTCTCCGCCAGCCACTCGGTTGGCGGAGCTGGGGAATCTGGGGCGACAATCAGCTCTTCTGTTCTGGTTAATTATCTGGGTGATTTCATCACTCAGTTCACGATTAACCAGAACCTGCATTTTCCGGGTCCGTTCTTCTATGACTTTGTTAATGGGAATTATCCCCGCCTCTTTATGCAGGTCTTCTTGCCGTCTTCTTTCATGCCTGCGTGTACCCGTGATTAGGTACATGCATTTATTTTGCACTATTTGAAGACGCCTCTTTTGTGTTTTTGAGACACATGAGAGGGTGGAGGCGGGGTAAAGCAACGTAGATCTTACAAGGGCATTGTAGATCTTCTTGTTGCTTTCACGTAGATTTCTGAATCTATATAGAGTTCTGACAGCGGACGAGGCTCGAGAAATTCTTTCTTCGACGTGCTTTTTGTACCCGGTAGAGGTGATTTTCATACCGAGTACATTGCATTCGTTGGTGTAGGGCAATGGTTCCCAAACTTTTGCAGGCTGGCGCCCCCTTGGCTCCCCAGTGAATTCCTAGCGCCCCCCACAGACACATATGGAAACAAACACCTCTTTCTTGATATTTGGTATGCTGCAATTTGAAAAGAGAAAGGTTAAACACAAATGTGTATTTCACAAATAAAACCCAATTTAGTAAACCAATTTATTTTTTAGCAGTTTTAACTGTTTCAGCAACATAGAATGGTAAATAAACATTCCACCAGTAACCTTCATTGTCTCACACTTAATATTAATGGGATGGATGTGCTTGGTGCAGGGACATAAGCTTCTCAACATCAGGCTGGAACTCACTAAGAAGAAGTCGTAGATCCCCGCGGTCAGTAATTTTCAGTCGGTTTCTTTGCTTGGAAAGAAGCAAGGCGACTGCACTGAAGCCCCGTTCTACTAAATATGATGTTGGCAAGGCAATAAAGTACATCTTGACCTTGTTCCACAGCACTTGATAGCAGTCAGAGATTTTTTTTTGTAACCAAAAATCTTGATATGACTTTTTGAACATTGGCCTTAGCTCAATGTCATTTTGAATGGAAATCAGTTCTTTCTCTGCCACTCCAGTTTCTTCACCGTCGACATTTAGGAATGGATTGATCACCCAGTCTGGTATTTCAAGCAATAAAATGTCATCAAATCTCTCAGACATGTCTCTGTGCAGTTCATCCAGGTGTGTACAATACACTTGAAGGTCATCGAATGGTATGCCTTTTTCCTTATCCAATTCAGAGAGGCTTGGGAACTGGTAGAGTGCATGGCGAGCTATGTTTCGTTTGAATAACTGTAACTTGGCCAGGAAGGTGGAGATAGCTGATTTGACTGTAATTAGATTAGCCTCATTTCCTTGCATCTGCAAATTAACTTCATTGAACTTTGTGAATATATCTGCCAAATAAGCAATGTCATGCTTCATGTTTCTTAGTTCATCACACAGAACAGAATTGGAGTCTTGGAAGAATTCAACAACTGTATCAAACAGTGAATAGAAACGTCTCAGGCAGTTTCCCTTTGACAGCCATCTAACTTCTGTGTGCAACACTAAACGTTCAAACTCTTCATCATTATCAGTGCACAGCTGTCGAAACAGTCGGGAATTGAGGGCATGTGCCTTGATTTTATTTATTGCTGTGATAACAGTACTCATTGATTTGTGTAGTCTACCACTCAGGTTTTTTGCGACCAGATGCTGCCTGTGGATTACACAGTGCACTGTAAGTACTCCAGGTACAGCTTTTTTCAAGAAACTAATGAAGCCACGATGACGACCTACCATTGATGGTGCCCCATCTGTTGCACAAGCAAGAATGTTAGAAAGTGGGATGTCTTTCTCTTTGAAAAAAACATCAACGACACGAAATACTGACTCCCCTTTTGTGTCTGTTTCAAGCTGTCTCGCAAATAACAGCTCTTGAACCAAGCTTTCATCTTTGACGAAACGAACATAAGCAAGAAGCAAAGATTCATTGCCTGGCAGAGTGGACTCATCTAACTGTAAACTAAATTCTGTTGTCCTAAGCATGTTACACAATGTTTCTTCAATATTTTCAGCCATTTCATCTATTCTTCTCTGAACAGAGTTATCACTGAGAGGAATAGCTTTTATAATTTGGTCAGGTGACTTGTGTAGAACTGTGTGTAGAACCTCTCTTACTGCTGGTAGAATAAGCTCTTCTCCAATTGTATGAGGCTTACCAGATCTAGCAATCAGCAAAGAGATGTTGTATGATGCTCGCAAACCGTCAGCAGATTGTTGTAAACTGCTGGCAAATATATTTCCGATGGTTTTCCGTTTCCGAACGTTGTCTCGGAGTGACTGAAAATATGCCAAGTTTTTGTCTGCTTTATCAGAGTGCATTTTCTTCAAATGTTCTAAAAGCCTCGAAGGTTTCATAGCTTCATTTGAAAACACTCTATCACACAGTAGACACATTGGTTGTTGTTGGTTGTGTGGTGCTGCGACAAATCCATATTTCAGATATTCCACACTATATTGCCGACACTTCTTTTTTGTTTGCTGTACCAAGGCCATACTTTATTCTGGAACAAAAAATAAAACCATGTAAAATACAGCATTTTATCGCATTTCATAAATAGGCCTACTTAAAGACAAAAATGACAACATTGAAGGTATAAAAAGCAAGTTTACCCTCTCACGTATTCATTTTCTTCCATTTACTCACAGAAAATGGTGGCGGACGTGATCACCCACACAATGACACACGCGCGAACACGCATATATGCACACACACACACACACAAACACATGCACACACAGGTACAAAGTCATATACATTCGTAACAATATATATCAGTGAATGCACCACCCTAACCAGCTCAACACAACACAACACGGCGCGTTCTGGCGAGTCCCCAATTTCATGTTGACTTGAACTCAAGATGATGTTGACCGCCAGGATGCGGTTTTTATTATAAGATAAAATTCTGAACATTACAAGCTTGAAATTACAAACCTGAGCTTTTGCTTTTGTAGTTTATGCTGTCGGATCTGACTGGGCCAGAGCGGCGTGCGGTAACCGGACCCTGATGCGTCATCCACTGACTCGTCCTGCTGCACGTGTTGTGTACAAATCGTCAAACAAACGTTCGAACTTCTGACTTCGAAAGGCCGCCCCCCTACCGCCCCCCTAGCGCCCCCTTCTTCCTCACCGCCCCCCCCAGATCTTTCCACCGCCCCCAGGGGGGCGGTACCGCCCACTTTGGGAACCACTGCTCTAATCTCTAAGGGTAGTTTCCGGCCAAGACCACAGGGGGACATGCAACCATCCCTGTGTAAGTTGGAAGCAGCATCGATAACCAAACCCCAGACGAGGCGGCACCCCCGGGCGGTGGCAGTTGACTCTATCACCACCCATCATTAAGTCCGCCACTTTTCACCCGTCTGAGGGGACTCCCCGGGCTCGCCCACCATCATTCATCCATTCCATCCGGCAGTTCATGTTCATGGAAACTTGCTTGCAACGAGGGGGGCGGGTGCAGCACTTAAAAATCCTTCCAAAAAGAAGAATCGGACCCTACAGCAATGGAAATACAGCGAGGAACATCCAGAACCCACTTGAAGGAAACAGCAACCCAACCGCAATGGACGACCGAGAAGGAGCGAAGAGGGTTCCCCTTCGCATCCTCCCCGGCCGGGAGCCACCCTCCCGGGAACAGACGCTGAAGTGCATATATGCGGATATAGGAGTGGTCCTCATACGGCTTAAAGACCAATACAATGGTTACGTGGCGCTATGCGACACGGAGAAAGATCTCGATCACCTTTTGAGTGAGGGCGCGGCCAAGAAACTCTGCAAAATAGGACTAGCCCCCCGGACGCCGCCTGACGTCCAAACAAAGAGGTCAGTAATATGCTGGCGTCTTGATCCATGGGTAGGCGATCATACAGCCCAAGAGATAAAAGAAGAGCTGGAAAGAGAACAAGAATGGGCAAAAGTCGAAGACATAATAAAATTCAGGGACCAAAATGGAGAGGATCACAGCCACGTGTTTAAAGTGGCTTCCGATCGACATAGATCGCAAAGAAAGCCACCGAACAAGGACTCCTGGCATTTTACACAAAAATCTCCCCCGAACAGATAGAAAGGGAAACGTTCGTTTCAGTGCAAATGTGCTTCATATGCTACGCGCTAGACAAGCACCCAACCAAGGAGTGTACCTTCAAAGGTAAAGCTTGCTCTGAAGGCTCAAGTCAGGATCACAGATGGGATGAATGCAGAAGCACAGAGAAAAAATGCTTGAATTGCGGAAATGGACATAAGACTCTGGCCATGTCATGCCCAGTAAAAAAAGCAACTCATTAGGAAGAAGAAGGCCGATATCATCGCAGAGAAAGAAATGAGAAAAAATACGACCTACGCTCAGGAACTGCTAACGGAGGCATCTCTGCACCCACTGCACAGACCACAACGGTCAATATCGAGGGCACCATGAGGCCCGACTTAATACTGTGCATAATGCATGCACATTTGGTCAACATGGCGAGTCCAGGTTCTTATGCAACTGAAATTAACACTATGCTTAAGAAAAACGGACTAAAAAAATGTGGTTCCCGGAGAACCCACCCTCGAATGAGTTATACAAAATGAATATGACTCCAAAGGAAACTAATAGCTTAATATAAGAAGAAGAAGAAGACAAAAATTAAATGGATACCGAATCAGAGGAAGAAAGCACAAAAGTGATCTCAGAAAAACAAAAACCAAAAATGACCACCCAACACTTCAACATCAAAATATACGGATCTCATGCTTACCCCATTGCTAAGCAATACAAGCAGAAGGAAATAGTCGACGGACTTGTCAAGGGTAAATTCAGATGGGAATACGAAGCAGATGCGGACGAAACCGAAGTTCACAACGCACTAAAACAGGGCATGTTATTCATCGCTCCTGAATCATGCAGTAACATCTCATGCGGTGAATTCAAAAAGAAGAGAAATGGGCGCACTCGATCCCCAGGCTGACCAGAAAAAGCAAAGTCAGGTAGAGAAAACAAGCAATAATAACAATAATGGACGTGTTTCAACGAAAGCTCAAAATATTCACCTTCAATGTTAACGGCTGGAAAGAAAAACGCCTAATCTACTCCAACATAGTAAGAAAAGAAGATCCAGACATAATCATCTTAACAGAACATGGCATATCCACAGATAAAGAAACAATAAAAATCCCCAACAATAAAATATTAACAACAAACCACTCACAGTCAAGGTACGACGGAGTTACCCTAGGCATTTAAAAAGGCATACCCTTTACTGAAATAAAAGGACTAGAGGAATCATTTCTAGCTGTAAAAATAAAAATGACTACAGGAGACCTGGTTATAGCCGAGGCTTACCAACCACCAAGACGCTCGT
Organism: Ceratothoa steindachneri; assembly: GCA_963969495.1. NCBI lineage: Eukaryota > Metazoa > Arthropoda > Malacostraca > Isopoda > Cymothoidae > Ceratothoa > Ceratothoa steindachneri. The sequence continues at coordinate 93,953,787 of OZ018320.1, forward strand.
ACCTACCGATACCCAATTTCATCAAGCTATTCCGCAGACAAGCTTCAACCTTTCTAGCCGGGGACCTTAATTCAAGGTGCAGGGAAGCAGGGAAGCAGGGTACACAACCCATACAAACGGTACGGGAAAAACCCTACATCTCCTGATGCAAAGAGGCCTACTAAACAGAGAAGGACCCGACTTCCCTACGTATTTTACAGTCCGATCCTCCACTACCCCAGATATTATTTTAACTAATTAAAACTTCAATTTAAATCACCACATACAGCCAGGTCCAGCAACTCCCTCCGATCATTTAAGCATAATTACCACCATCTCAACTTCACCCAACCAAATAAAAATATCACGAAGAAAAGCAACCAGCAAAACAAACTGGGGTGGATTCAAACAATACTTAAACAGGGTAGAAACCGGATCCCTTAACAACCAAAGTAAAGAGGAAATAGATGCACAACTAGAGTTAATCACCAGTAAAATCAGAGAGGCGGATAATTTACACACCCCAACAATAGAATACAGAACCATACCTGCACCTAGATGGACCCAAGAGATCCAAGATAAAATGGATGCATTTCAAAATATAATAAATGAAATCAGAGTATCGGGTCATACGATCGAAAGGTACAGAAACATTATCATAATTAGAAGGAGGATAGACACCCTCATCAAGGAAAATTCAGGCAGGCTCTGGGGTAACATAATAGGTAAGATGGAGATAGAAAAGGATCCGAGGGAATTCTGGAGACAATTCAGGAAACTACGCGGATCACATCAAAAAGATGAAATAAGCCTGAAAATTAAGAACAAGAAAGTAGAGCAAAAGGAGGAATAACAAGAGCATTTCCGAACGCACTGGACAAAATTTTTCTCTATTTCACCTGAAGAAAATCAAAATTTCGACCTAAACTAAACTATGAGGAGGAAATCATACGTAGCCTGACAACACAACGTGAACTCATTATACCGTTTAGAAACGTCGACGAACAAAGAGACAATCTCTTGGGAGGAGAAAAGCCATTTACTATGATGAATACCTGACAGCTTTAAAATCATTCAAACAAAAGGCTCCAGGGCAAAGTGGAATATCTAAAGCTCACTTAATTAATGCCCCAGATAATGTGCACGAATCGGTAGTGAAGGTCTTCAATGCCTGCTTAAATATGGGATACTTTCTCCAAGTGTTTAAAACGGCAATGATGATCTTCCTGTCGAAGCAGGGCAAACCGAAACATCAAGTCGAAAGCTTCCGTCCTATCTCGCTCCTAGAATATCTAGGCAAAGTCCTAGAAAAGTTCCTTAACGAAAGGTTGATTAACCATCTTAACACAAACAACCTATACAACCCACAACAACACGGGTTCCGGAGCAAGCGAGGGACGGACACCGCGCTGGCAATCATTACCGAAATAATGGCTACTGGCACTGCGCGAGGCAACAGAGTTGACATTGTGCTTCGTGATGTTGCCAAAGCATTCGACAAAGTGTGGTTGCCCGGCCTAAAGGCCAAAATCTGCAACCTTAACCTGGAAGTAAACCTCTCCAAAATACTCTGCAGCTATCTAGATGAGAGGAAATCGATATTGCAGATAAACGGCAAAAGGGGCGAAGCAATCAACCTACAAACGGGAGTCTCACAAGGAGGCTGCCTGTCACCTACGCTGTACACAGTATATACCAGGGACCTTCCACACCCCACTGATGAGAGTTCATTGTACATACAATTAGCGGACGATATCACTCAGATAGTGACCAGCGATAGGAAAAACCCCAAGGACATCGCCATAAGAACAGGTATATAAATTAAAAACCTAAATGATTACGAGAAAAGGAATAAAATAAAAACTAACAAGGATAAGTTCAAACTAATCGCCATGGACAGAAGGAAAAAAGCTACTGTACGCGTAGATTGAGAGGCATATCCTTTCTTAACAGAAGGACATGTCCTCGGACTAAAAATAACAACCAACGGCTATACAAGTCACCTACCACAAAAAATCATAGAAGCAAAATCTACCTTATCAGCGCTATACAGATTCAAGCAACTTTCCACCAAAAATAAAAGAAAACTATACTGGCCCTAGTTCAACCCAAGCTCCTATACCCAATTGTACCATTAAATACACTAAGTAACTTCCAATTCAGGAAGATCCAAAGAGTCTAAAATCAAGCCACTAGATTCATAACAAACACAGGAAAACTAGATTACATACCAGCAGAAGAACTCCACCGCAGATCTACTATTGAACCCATAAACATAGTCATACAAAGAAGAGCAAGAAAGCTGTGGGAAAAGATTGAAAATACGATTCCACAGGATATAATAAATCAAACCATGGTACAAGAAGACCAAATCCATCGTACGCAATATAAACAACGCTTCAACGGTAGCCTGAGAGAAAACGTTAATAAACGTCAACCCAATCTATAGGTAGTAAACCATAATGCAACATCTTGAAAGGACAACCGATTACGACTACCAAGTATACAACCCAAATGTGAATCCCGATGAAGAAACATTATATTTACATATTAGCATTAAAAAAATAATAATAAAAAAAATAAATAAATAACAAAAAAATAAATAAAAATATCAAAAAAATAAAATAAAATAAAATGATACAAACGCTCTATTGGACAAAAGAAAACAAAGGCTACAATGCTAAAATAATAAGGTATCACAAAAATGTAATAAAATTAAAAGAAAAACGAAAGCGTTAGCCAGGCCACCTGGCACAAATCTAAATCATCTTAACACATCTTCCCATACACATTAACACACATACAACACTTTAATTTCTATCTTTTCTATCTTACTCTATCTACACATCCTAACTTTATTTATCTTATCGTATCTTCCGAATTGACGGCGAAGAATTCTTGGTATAATACATACCCGACAGCGATCTCAGAACCGGCAAAGGAGGGAAAGTTTTGGGTATAACTTCACAAACGCCTCCGAAAACTTCCAAAAGAGAGATAATACTCATTTTTCATCACCACTCACCATCATACTAACTTCATCTTTTTTTAGCAGCCCCCCCTTAAGCAGATGACTGCTTAAGTCCCCGGTCCCGCCCCCCTGCGTGAACGGCCGTCAGATGTGAGAGGGGTTTGCCATTGATGTTTCGTTACAACTATACCATAACAGTTGCATTGGCATAATTGGAGGAAGCTGGTTTGAGGATTAGCCCACAGTAAAGAACAATGTCAGAAATATTCCGGACAAGGAACGGACTACATACAACCTTCGGTTTATTACGGTAAATGTAATTGAAATCACGAATTGTTGGTAAATGTAATTGAAATCACGATTTGTGGGTAAATGTAATTGATATCACGAATTGTTGGTAAATGTAATTCAAATCACGAATTGTGGGTAAATGTAATTGATATCACGAATTGTTGGTAAAAGTATATTAAGTCACGAATTGTGGATAAATGTAATTGAAATCACGATTTGTAGGTAAATGTAATTGAAATCACGAATTGTGGATAAATGTAATTCAAATCACGATTTGTGAGTAAATGTAATTGAAATCACGAATTGTTGATAAATGTAATTAAAATCACGATTTGTGGGTAAATGTAATTGAAATCACGATTTGTTGGTAAATGTAATTGAAATCACGAATTGTTAGTAAATGTAATTGAAATCACGAATTGTGGATAAATGTAATTGAAATCACGATTTGTGGGTAAATGTAATTGAAATCACGAATTGTTGATAAATGTAATTAAAATCACGATTTGTGGGTAAATGTAATTGAAATCACGATTTGTTGGTAAATGTAATTGAAATCACGAATTGTTAGTAAATGTAATTGAAATCACGATTTGTGGGTAAATGTAATTGAAATCACGAATTGTGGGTAAATGTAATTGAAATCACGATTTGTGGGTAAATGTAATTGAAATCACGAATTGTGGGTAAATGTAATTGAAATCACGATTTGTGGGTAAATGAAATTGAAATCACGATTTGTTGGGTACATGTAATTGAAATCACGATTTGTGGGTAAAGGTAGTTGAAATCACGAATTGTGGATAAATGTAGTTGAAATCACGATTTGTGGGTAAATGTAATTGAAATCACGATTTGAGGTTAAATGTAATTGAAATCACGAATTGTGGATAAATGTAGTTGAAATCACGATTTGTGGATAAATGTAATTGAAATCACGATTTGTGGGTAAATGTAATTGAAATCACGAATTGTGGGTAAATGTAATTGAAATCACGATTTGTGCATAAATGTAATTGAAATCACGATTTGTGCATAAATGTAATTGAAATCACGATTTGTGGGTAAATGTAATTGAAATCACGAATGGTGGGTAAATGTAATTGGAATCACGAATGGTGGGTAAATGTAATTGGAATAATTGAAATGAAATTAAAATCACGATGGTTAAAAGGGGAAATGTATGAGAGTCTGGAAAAGGAGATACAAGGAATTAGACAAGTGTTTTTGTTTGTAAAATCTAAGGATTATATGGAGAAAGAATTCAAGTGAACTTGAGTTCGAGATCGCGATGGCACAAGTGAAAATTTTAGTCTCGCATGCGGAATATTTGGAGTTAGTCCTTCGTGTAAATGTTGCCGATTGTTTTTGAAGTCTTGTTTACAAATGTATAATATTTAAGAAAAATTATATAAAAATTTATATATATATATATATATATATATATATATATATATATATATATATATATATATATATATATATATATATATATTTGTAGCTGCAGCTGCTACATGTGAAAACAAACCTAAAAGTGATTTGTGATCAGTCACCATGTTAAAGTTCTTTTGACCTCATAGGAAATAGTGGAATTTACGCAAGGCAAACACCATAGCCAATGCTTCATTCTCTAGCTGAGAGTAGTTTTTCTCTGCTGTACTGAGTGAGCGAGAAGCAAAGAACACTGGACGCTCTACACCTTCAATCATGTGGCATACAACAGCTCCAATGGCATAAGCACTGCTATCAGCCACAACAACAATAGGCTTGGTTGTGTCAAAATGAACTAGACCAGTTGAGGTAAGTAAGTTTCCTTGACTGTGAAAAGGCATCTTCCTGTTCCTTACCCCAGAACGACTTCGGATTGGCCTTCAACAGTTAGTTTAATGGATGCAAAACAGAAGCTTCCTTTGGAAGGAACCTGCAGTAAAAGTTGATTAAGCCCAGGTAAGCTCAAAGCTGGGTGACATTAGTAGGTTTAGGAGCTTCACTGGTGGCTTGAACCTTCTCATCTGTAGGATGAATGCCATCTTTGTCGAGCAAAAAAGCCGATGTACTCAACCTGATGAGCACCGATGGAGCACTTCTCAAGTCTTAGCTTAAGACCAGCTGATTGTAGAGTAGTGAGCACCTTCTGCAGCCTGGCATCATGTTCTGAAGTAGAAGAACCTGAGATGAGAACGTCATCTAAATAGCAGCATACACCTTCATAATCCTTCAGCAGTTGTTCCATAGTGCGTTGAAAAATCCCCGGACCAGATGATATGCGAAAACAAAGTCTATTGTAAGCAGATAAACCTCTGTGAGTGTTAATGACAGTGTAGGGTTTTGCCTTGTCATCCAACACAAGCTGTGCATATGCTTGGGACATGTCCAGCTTAGTGAAAATGGAGTTGCCTGACATCTTGTTGAACAGGTCCTCAAGCTTAGGAATGGGGTAGGTATCTGTTCTAACAGCCTTGTTAACCGTGAGTTTGTAGTCCCCGCAAATTCTTAGAGCTGTCTGGTTTAAGTACAGGGACAATGGCAGCAGGCAAGGGGAGAAAAGAAACCGGCGTTAAATCACGCAAGGCATAGGGTACAGTTCGTGCCTTACCAAGCGTAGGTGGGACAGTTAGATCCACATCAAAGAAAATAGGGTGGTCCTTGAGACATCCTAAACCTGAAGAAAAAAGGTCAGGGTATTCCTTGATGAGATTAGGGTGAGTAGATGAGACTTGTTTATAGAGTGAAGCTTGACTTCTGAGAGCTTTAGAGCTGTCAATAAGTCTGTTCCTAGCAATGAAGATCCAAGGTCTTCGGTAACCACCTGTGAAACATCACTGGCTGTTTCTGAGCTGGATGGAAGACTGATTGCCACGGTGATATCCCCTGCGACTTGTAGCGGCGAACCACCGTAGACTTTGAGGTTCACTGATGAGCGCTTTAGTTTAGGACGGCTAGAGTTATGTGGCCAAACTTTCTAAAAAATTTGCAGCGAGATGAGAGATCTAGCCGCGCTAGTATCAACCTCCATCTCAAATAAGATGTCGATAAGAACATCCATCGTAATAGGTTTCACTCTTCCATTATGTACAGAAAACATATTCATAGCTTTCGCATGTAGTATCAGATGAGTGAGAAGTAGCTGAGCGATCAACAGTAAGTAAGGAAAGAGTGTTAACCCGGGTGCTGTGTTTCTTAGCTTGAAAAGACATCTTCCTCAAGTGGCCTTTTCTCGTGCAGAGAAAACATTCATTATCCTTATAAGGACATTTATTGCGCCAATGGAGTTGTCCACAGCCAGGTCAAGCAGTTTTATGCGTGCTCTTTTTAGGGCTTGTAGGCTTAGATTGCCCTGCTTTAGTACATTGTAACGTGCTAGGTTGAGTAGATTTTGATGCTTGTTTACTTAACCTAGACACCTGCACATCTCTGTGAGCCGCCTCTCTGCTATTAGCTATTTCCGCTGATCGCTTGAAGGTAAAATCAGACTGTCAGTAGTATGTGTTGTGTTGCTTTGCTGGAGAGTCCCATTACAAATCTATCCCGCAACATGTCTGGTAGCTGATCACCGCATTCACATGTGTGTGCCTGTGCCTTGATACCAGCAACGAAGTCAGCCACTGTCTCACCTGACTTCTGCTACCTTGAATAGAATTTGTACCGCTCATAAATTAGAATAGTCTTACGAGTATGTTAGAAATGATCTTTTAGAGCCTTAACAAGATCATTATATGCGACAGTATCAGGGTTAACTGAGGACAACAGGCTTTTAGCTAGACCGTAAATCTTGGCTCCTGCACTAGTAAAAAATGTAGCTGCTTTCTTTGTATTCGCGATACTGTTTGCAACAAACAAAAGTTGTACACTGCTTACATACGTGTCAAAATCTTCGACACAGTCATCAAACGAACCAACGTTGCCAATTTCTGACATGACGATTATACATAGGAATAAGAGAGCAGAGAAAAAAATCCCAGAAAATGGTTAACTTTCTAGTAGTTATATAAACTGGCAAGACGTTTGGTATAAATGTTGCTTTAAATTTTATAGTAATTTTTTGGTACGATGTATGGGTAAATTTTGGTAAACAAACAAGTTATCATACTTTAGTAACTTCGTTAGGTTATGATTTAGTTAATTTTCCTTCCCCCTTTTTTAGGATAAAAATGTTTAAGCAGTGTGTGCGTGTGAGTGCCAAATCAATCCCATTCTCGTCGCCAATTATAATATATGTAGGTAGTGACTGTCGATTATATTATTAATAGGTTTGTCCAGGTCTTTCATAGAGACAGTCACACCTACCGATATTACGCTATAGATAGTTAGATAGAGGGGTTCCGTGCAGACCCAGAATAAGGCAACACACTTATAATAGAGCACAACACTATAAAATCCAAAACATATAATATTTGTACTAACCTGTTTATCTTAGTATAATCAACACTGGTAATAACCATATAAAGGGTAAACGGAATGGAAATAAGGGAAATAGTAGTATTTGAGACGTCATCTGGGTGAATAGGGATTTGGTTGAAAGCACGAACCAAATCGAGTCGAGAAAAGATTGAACAACCGAAAAGAGCAGAATTAAAATCATACAGGTAAGGAAGAGGATATCTATCTGGAATGGTACAAACCTGTAATCACCCAGCCTAGACTTTGGCACTACGTGAAGCGGCGAAGCACAGGGAGAGGTAGATGGACAAGCAATTCCGGCCTCCACCATAAACTTGAACTCCTACTTCATTAGAACAAGTCTATCCGGGGCCACTCGACAGGGGCGTGCGAATACAGGCCCTCCTGTCGTTTCTATCCTATGAACCACATTGTGCTTGATAGGCCTGTCCTTTGAAGGTGGCAAACTAAGGCCACGAAATTCGCGCAGATGTTGTTGGAAGTGTGGGGCAGTTGTAGGAAGACGAACAGACAGGAGAAAAGTCTGAAAAGGAAAAAAAAAACGAACCAGAAACGGTCAGAGTAGTGGTTCTGTCGACAAGCTTGCGATTGCGAGAATCGACCAAAAGGTCGTGAACCGAAAGGAAATTGAGGCCCAAAATTGGAATGTCGACCTCGGCGACGATGAAAGTCCATGGAAAAACACGACGTAACCCAAGAGAGAGCTCGAGGTTACGCCTTCCATATGACTTTATATCCGAAGAGTTAGCGGCTTTAAGGACAAGGTCAGACAGGCAAGCTTTCTCGTCCGGAGAGGTTGGAATGACACTGCTTGAGCACCGGTGTCAACCAAAAATGAAACACCAGAAAGTGGGTCGTAAATACTAAAAGGAAGATCGACCTGAGTAAAAACTGAGCTTGCAGAGGTGATAGACCTACGAACCTCTTGCGTTTTTAGTTTAAAGGATTATGCTGTGCAGGTGAGCTTGAGATTTGGGTAAAGAGAACCCGTAGAGTTTTGATGATTTTGCGCCTTTGAGGTTGGTGAAATTAGGGCATGTGAAGAAGTTGGAGTTGAAAAACGCACATGATGTTGGTACGTGCATGGGTGTAAGCATTTTTGTGCCTTTGCACCAAACCTGCAATGGTACCAGCCCCAATTAGAATGTTGGGGAAAAAAACTTGAGCAGTATGATTTGTCGGGGGGGAAAAATTTTGCGAATAAGGATTAGGTGAAGAACGAGGATTAAATGCGTAGTAGAAGCTACAAGGCTGCACACAACGTACGGCGTTGTTACCATATTTAGAATGATACCAGCAGAGACCCTGAGAATTATTGTCAGGATAGGCAGAATTGGGTCGAGAATGAAAATGATTCTGCCATGCCTCAACTCTTGAGCTGGAGTTCCCTCGTTGGCTTCTTTTTCGGGAGGAAGAACAGCGTCTGCCTCCCCCCCTCTACCCTGTTCACGACTGTGCTTTTGCTGCACCCCTTGTCGCATCTTTAGGGCATGAAGACCGTTCTCTATCCTCTCCAACACAGCAGCAAGATCCTGTGACGGGGGGATGACTTACGTGCGAGTTCTGGTCGGTTGTCTGAGGACTCCCTCGGTAAACGAACCTGTGAAATACACACATTTGAACATGATTCTTGAGAGATTAAAATAGTTCCCCAACTTACGTATGGATTATTGAACAACTCATCGGCTGCCGTTGCCATTTCCTCCACATTACTGGGTGATGTCATTAGGATGAGTGGCCTAATATTTTCAGGAATCCCACGCATAAATATTTCTGTGATCAGGGAGTCGAAAAATTCTAACGGAGCTCCCTTAGTTCGAATTAAGTCTTTTAAATACTCCAGAAATCGCGTGGGGCGCCGGTCACCCATCTCCTGAGTATTTAACAGCATCCTTAGATCTTCAACTTGCGATCTCCCAAACTCCTCCCTAAAAGCCTCTTTTAATTTGTCCCAAGCCTCAATTCTACCACTTTCTAGCAAGATGTGTTTAAAAAGTGAAAAGATACTTAATAGTAAATTTTGAGTGATGCAGAAAATCTGGTTTTGTTCAGAGATGGCGTGATGCCTCATTATAATTTCGGTCATTTCTAACCGGGCAATGGGGTTGTCCGAATCATGTTTTTGGAGGACCATCGATGAAGGAAGGAATCGAGATCGATTTTCTTGCATGGAGTACGAATGATGAAGAATGCTTGCGGAAGTAACATTAGAGATACTCTTATTGGTGGAAGCAATAAAGCCAGCCTGCGATGTCGTAATGGTGTGAGTTGTCAACGAAGCTGTTGATGTAACCATCGCGATTCTTAACTAGTATGAGGTGTGTGTATCGTGAAATTCCGAGAAAAATATTGTGTTGATAAATATTAAAAAGGTTAAACTACTCGTAGTATTTACGTTAATGTGAGATAATGCAATTGAATTTGAAAAAGAGGAAGTACAATTATTGAATGGATTGAGAAAAAAACTTAAACGAAGGAAAAACGATGAGACTCAGCGGACAAAATTTCTCAGCTGAAAGTTTAACTCAAAATGGCCGCTGTCTGTTTACGACGGCGAATATTCTATATAAAACTTCGTAACTAGAAATACAACGGGACGGGCACCAATTTTATAATAGAAATGCGTATGCATAATATTATAGCCTAGATAGCACAATACACACTAACTTATACTCTATAAATGTTAATGAGAGAATTATTGAGTAAAATTATTCTGAAGAAAATTCCAGTACTCGGCGAATGGCGAGTTCAGGCTTAACGACTTTTACGGGAAATAGTTTAGGAATGAATAAAAAAGCAAGGATTTATAACAAAATATATATATTAATATTATAGATTACAACGAATTATTTATGTAGAATATTTTGATTAGGTTGAATTAACACAAATTCGGATAAGTTACAAATTATATATATAGTTCGTCGTGAATGTAAGTACGGAGGTAATTAGTCGAAATTACAAGGAGTAACAAGGAAAGTAAGTACCCTAGGAGACCTTACGGTCCATTCAAAGAGGGTACCTTTGGACTAGCAATCGAACAGGCACATGGCTGCTCAATTGTTTTGCGTCCCTAAACGGCCGCTTTTCAAGACTTTGTCTAGTCTTGACTTGAACTGGTCAACAGATTCACTGTTGACAACTTCCACTGGAAGTGCGTTCCACTTACCGCAGATACTGTACGTGAAAAAATTTCCACACAGATTGCGGTTGTAACGCTCCAGTTCAAGTTTGAAGCCGTGATTGCGCGTTCCGCGTTGGGAATAATAACAAGAATTAGTTAAATGGTAATTGGAATAATTTTTTGCTAGGCAACTTGTGCGAGTGGTAATGAGGTAAATGTAATTTGTAGCTAATTAGAATCAGGAATCACGAAATAAATAATTTGTATGAAACTATAATTTGGGTGTAATTGTAATGGTAGCTAATAGAATCACGAATTGTGGGTAAATGTAATTGTAACTAATTAAAATCACGATGATTAAAGGGGGGAAATGTATAAGAGTCTGGAAAGAAAATTTAAGGAATTAGACAGTGTTTTGTTTGTAAAACCCAAGGATTAAATGGAGAAAGAATTCAACTGACCTGATGACTTGATACTGGCGAGGCAACGAGTGAATATTTTGTCTCCTGCGGAATATTTGGAAGCGTTAGTACGTGCGTGTAAATATTGCCAATTGTTTTTAATCACTTTTTTACAATATTACCTAAGAGCGTTCTCTTACTCGTGGCCGCATGCCATGTCTATTATATTGTTTAACTGTGTCAAGTTAATTATCCAGCCTTGTAACGGCATATTGGCTCTTTCCAACAACTCGTTAGTAACAGTATACAATTTAATTAATGACCTTTCATCTTCCTCCGTTCCTAACAGATTGTCGCAATACAGCGCTGACTTTATGCGCTCAGCTACATTGCTATTTTTCACTTGATTATTCAAATGATGACTTAATGTCATTTGTGGTAGGAATGGTGAACTAGTAGTTCCGAACAATACCGATTTAAATCTATAAGTATCTTTGGGTTATTTCTTTCTAAAGGATTACTCGACCAAAGGAATATCGTGAAATTATGATCCTCTTCCTGCAATCCTATTCTAAGGAAAGCCTTACTTATATCTGCTGTATAAACATATTTATTTTTCCAGAATCTAATCAGAACGTCTATTAATTTATCATTTATAGTGGGTCCGGTGTATAGATAATCGTTTAGACTAGTACCATTTTTTTTCGCACTACAGTCGAATACTACTCTTAATGGAATAGTTTTATTCTCCCTTATTACGGGTAGGTGGGGTAAGTAATGCGTGTCTTTAGTTACTTCAGCACTAGTCACCTTTTTTATAAATACTTTCTCTACCTGCTCTTTAATAATATTATCATATTTTTTGGTAATGTTAGCGTTGGACCTCAGTTTGTTCAAACTTGCTTTTAGCCTGTTTTCAGCACATTTATAATTGTTTGGTAGGTTTTGGTGGTCGGGTTTCCAATACTTTCCATCTTTGAATTGTACCGTATTTTTGTATTGATCTATCACTGCCTGTTCTTTATAACTAATTGTTTCAGGTTGAATCCCTATTGTATCCAACCTCCACAAATTTGACAGATCATTACAATTATTGGCCGGTAGTACACCTACATTGGTCAATAAAGCTACCTGTGTTTCCTTAGTAACGGGCACGTATTTATTAGGGATGTTTCAATATAATACTAAACCTCCCCTTGTTTTTAGGAAAGTCATACCTTTAAGTTTAACCATGCCCTCTACCAATTTGTTATACTGATCGACCCCTACCAATAAATCCACATCTGTTATCAAATCTCCCAAATATGGATCGGACATCCTTAGTCCACGCTTAACTACGTGTGTTAAACAATTACTCAACCCCTCAATATTGATGTTTCGGGGTAATCTATCCAACACTAGCGCCTGCAATCTTGCAAATTTATTCCCATCTTAAATAGTGAATCTTACTATCCCATACTTTTGACAGTCCATTTCTTAACTCTACCCATTCCTTTATTTGTAAATTCAATTTTGATACGAGATTTGCACTGATAAAGGTACGCTGTGAACCCTGGTCATACAGTAGTTTAACTGCATATTTTCTCCCCTTAGCCTTCATGGAACAATTTCCCACTGGCAACACGGTCGATATTTTACGACTTGACGACTGCACAGCACAAACTCTCTTTCCAATAGTTGACAACTCGTCACCAAAATGTAAATGATGAAACGCCTTTTTACACTTTAAACCCTTATTGAGTTTTATTAGGCAGTTTTCTGTAGGGTGTTTACCGCTACATCTCGTACACAATTTTACTTCTCTTATTCTATCAATACGATTATCATAAGTTTTATACACAGTACATTTATTAGATATGTGTTGCCCTTGACAGAAAACACACTTATAATTATTCACGGGTTTGGTTTTGGAGGGGGAACTTACTTTAGTGTTTGTACTTATGAGAGGTATTTTTTCATGTACTTCGTATACCTTTGCTTCTGGCCTACTCCATTTAGTAGGTACTCGTGTAGCAGACGGCAACTTAGCATCCGTTGCGGTCATTTTATGGGAACCTAAATGATTTACTAGCTTTCCCAACCCGTCTCTTAACTGTGTTATTTCTAGATAATCTTCATCCATTCGGTTTTGGATATATTCTGTATCTTTAAATAGTAATTTTCTTTTTACCACCGCTAGTATTTTTTAAACTTGGCTATTATTATTATTTCCAAGTTCGCTCTGAACTCACTCAAAGACGTTAAGTTAAAAGAGGCAGCTTTTAGGTCTACTATTTTATTACAAAATTCTTCTACTTTGCTTCCCTTGAAACTCATACCCAACAGAAGGAAAAGATCACCACAAGAAGTAGTGCGATGCCTATTTATAGATCTAGAGATACCACTAATCAAATGCATTGAGACGCCATCTGAATTCACAGTTATTTGCCCAGAAAATAAAGACGTAGAGCAGCTACTGTCATCTGCTGGGAGCATTACGCTAAGGAAGTTGGACTTGGAAGCTAGAGCATCACCACAAATCACGGCTAACAGAAGTGTCATCTGCCGAAAAATCGAGTCCTGGGTAGGAGAGCACTCATGCCAAGAAATAATAAAAGAACTTCAGGAGAGACAGAAATGGCTTAAAATAGCAGAGATGGTCAAATTTAAAGATCACACTCACGTTTTCAAGGTCATTTGTGAATCTACCGAAATGGCTTCAAGGATCATGGAACAGGGACTTCTCGCTTTCAACATGAAGATCATGAACTACCAGAAGGACCCTCGAATGCAGTCAGCAGAGGTAGAACCCAGGAGAAACGAAAGAAGAACCACTAAAAGAAGAAACACCGATAACTTAACAGATAAGACAAACTAAACGGAAAACGAATAAACCGACGGAAATGGACAATTGGATTGTGGATATTAAGATATTAAAAATACAACAAATTGACACATGTGGATGGAGAAACAAGGAAATTATGTACGGAAACTTATTCAGAAAGATTGACATATATGTTATACTAATATCAGAACATAGAAGAAACACAGAAAACGAGAAATTAAAGATATGAAACTACAATGTTATTAACACAAATCCTTCAGGAGAAACCCACGACGGAGCGGCAATAGCGGTTAAGCAAAGATTGCAGTACAAAACAATACAAGGATTAATAGATGCATATTTAGCTATAGAAATTAAAATGGAATTAAGCAACATCATTGTCGAAACTTGATACCAGCCACCCAGGCGTCTCCAATTAGGGGGAACAAAACTTTACTAAACTCTTCAACTATAGCATACCGGTCATTTTGATGGGCGATTTAAATGCCCATTGCGGGGATTCTGGGTACAGAGATACAAACATAGTTGGAAAACAACTTAACACGCTTATCAATACATACTTAGGAGTACAACACGCAACAAAACCGGACATCTGCCTGGCTAACTTCAACCTACCCTTTAACTATTTTCTGGAACCAGTAGATGTTCCTTGCAGTGACCACACTGCGACTCTAATGTACATAAACAAGAATCCTATGCAAATCCCTTCGAAGAAATGGAAGGCATACCATAGAGCGGATTGGGATAAGTACAAAGAATTACTTCAGACGTAAGTGCCCAGCCAGCTCGGGAAGGCCACTCTAGAGGAAATCGACGGGGAGTTGGATAGGATCAGAGAAGAAATTAAAAGGGCGGAGAAGGGGGCCGTCCCCATTAACTTGTTCCAAACCATTAAATAATTTAGTTGGACACCAGAAATGGTGGCTATGAGCGAGGAGATCGACCGGGTGGCAGAAAATATAAAAAGATTCGGAACATCAAGGGAAGCATACGACGCACTCAGGAGACAGAAAAGAGAACTAATAGCACTAATTTATGAAAAAACAGAAAGAGAAATGGGATCAGCACATCGGGAAAATAGATGTAGAAACATCACCAAGGGAATTTTGGAAACATATCAACAGATTAAAGACTCGGACAACAAGGGATAAAATGAAAATTAAGGATGCAGGGAACATTTTAGAAGATGAGGAAGAAATAGAGGCATTATTTGGAGAGCACTGGAGAAATGTATTCAAAATTAGCGAAGAAGTAAATGAGGACTATGACATTGATTTCAAACATCATATATTGGATGAACTCAATGGAGAGATCGAAAGGACATACCCCTTCGACTTTGTCGAGGAAAGGAGAAACAACAACGACAGAATAGACGCAATCATTACATCTGGGGAATTAGAAGAAACCATAAAGAACTTCCGACAGAGAGCCCCAGGCAGATCGGGACTCACCAGATTAAATTACATCGCATCGAAGCATCCCCGAACATACTGGAGTGAGTGAGAAACGTCTTCAATGCGTGCTTGAATACGGGATACTTTCTTGATGAACTGAAAGTTGCGAAGATGATATTCATACCCAAGGCGGGAAAACCCGCAGACCAAGTGTGTAACTACCGCCCCGTCTCGCTGCTAGATTTCATCTGTAAGGTATTGGGAAAAATAATAAATAACAGACTGTCTAAATTCCTAGATGATAATGGCCGAAGAAACAGCTGCCAATTTGGCTTAAGGAAAAACAGAAGCACGGAGATGCCCCTTGAAGTCATCCTTGAAAAGATAACGAAAGCAAAGAGAAAAAAATGTGCGTAGACATCGTATGCTGGGACGTGTCCAAGGCATTCGACAAAGTATGGCAGAGGGGTATACAACTCAATATACTCAGATTAGGAATGAACAACACGATCGAAAGTATTTTATGTGATTATGTAATGGGGAGAGGTGCTTATGTGAAAATAGGACGACATCAGGGTGAAATATTCGAGCTTGCTGCAGGTTTGCCCCAAGGCGGATGTGTGAGTCTGTCTCTATTCAATCTACACAGCAGATATGCCACCACCAAGAAATGAAGACTACTTGAACATCCAATTTGCCGACGATGTCACTCAAATCATAGTTTGCCCCTACAGGAACGGCCTAATGCAAGCTAGGATAACTGCAGAAGAGATAAGAAGGATTAATAGATACGAAATTAAAGCCAACAATGATAAATTTAAAATGGTACCCGTGTACAGGAGGAGCATCTCATATTTATATGTAGAAGGACAGCGCTACAGATATGACAAAGAATGTAAGGTGGTGGACTAACCATTACGAAATCAGGTTATAAAAAAGCGAGTAACTGAGAGGGTAAATCGAGGAAAGAGCGGCCTGGCACTATTGTACAAGTTAGTTAACCTAAGCATTGAAAACAAGAGAAAAGTTTATCAAGCCATAGTACAGTCCGCGATTATTTATCCAAGTATCACGATGTACACAAACAATCTCGTGAAGTAACCTATTAAGGCTCCAAAAAGTCCAAAACAAAGCTATCTACTTAATAACAAACATAAGAAGAGGAGAAAGAAGAAGACTACGAGACCTACATAGGGAGGTAAGGATAAAGCCACTTAATAGAATAATTGCAAAAAGAGCAAGGAAAGTCTTAGAAAAGACACAGAATGAAGTAGGAGTTGAATTAACCAACCGAATTGCCCAAAAAGAAAGATGGAGATCGCACAGATTATTCCAAAGTTTCCCAAGGATAGAGGAGGGAGGAGAAGAAGACGAAGAAGAAATCTACACCTAGAGAAAAAGATTAATACTCGACGGTGACTAAGAGCAATTAATTAACCGAAGCAACGCCAGAGAATTGCATATAGTCAATTATAACTAGGATACGAATAGGAAAGAATACATAGAGAGCTAGAAACCTACACCAGTTTTAAGTAAGGATATTTAAGAATAACGCTTTGAACGCTTAATAATACCAATACTACTTTCTACCTTTATCACGCTAGCTATACTACCTAAAATGGACAAAGATAAGCCTGACCTTCAGGCAATTAGCATCTCTTTGCAAACCTCTTATTTCCGTAGCGGCCTATACCTCTACAAATGAAATATTTATTCATAACTGTATATATATATATATATATATATATATATATATATATATATATATATATATATATATATATATATATATATATATATATATATATATATATATATATATATATATATATATATATATATATATATATATATATATATATATATATATATATATGGTCTTTCAATAAGGTCGCTCGATTTTTAAATGTAAATAAAACAAGTTGTGTGTGATATATGCACTCAATTTATTTTAAATTTGAAAGCACATTTTATGGCATTAAGTAGGGAATATGAAGTCGTTCAAATGTCCACCGTGGCTTCGCTTGGTGCAACGTATTCGGGAGGCCCAATTTTCGATGACTTTGTCGCATAAATCTGGCTGAATTTGCTGGATGGTGTTCGTTATGTTGACTTTGAGGACATCAACTGTTTGCGGATTATTCGCATAGACCTGCGATTTAAGGTAGCCCCAAAGAAAGTAGTCTAATGGCGTTAAATCGCATGATCTTGGTGGCCAGTTGACGTCGCCGCCGCGACGTGATGAGCCTGCCCTGAAATCGCTGGTGCAAAATGTCTATCGTGGCGTGCGCAGTGTGGCACGTTGCTCCGTCCTGTTGGGACCACGTGTCGTCAGTATCCATATCAGGTATATAATCCAGTTGAGGCCACAAGAAGTTGCTTATCATCGATTTGTTGGTCTCGCCGTTGACAGTTATGGCAATCCCATCTTCATTCTCAAAAAAGTACGGACCAATGATTCCGTTAGACAAAATCCGCACCAAACAGTGACTTTGTTGGGATGCAATGTGGGTGTATCTCATGTGGATTGTTTTCGTCCCAAATCCGACAATTTTGCTTGTTCACAAATCCATTCATCCAAAAATGGGCCTCGTCGCTGAAGATGATTTTTTGATAATAACATTTGATGATTTGTATACGCTGTTCAGCGCTATAACCTTCCATCGTGACTTGCCAAGTTGTAATGAACAGTTCACAGTGAGGTTGCCAGATGTCGCATTAACAACATGCCACTATCGCTTGACAAAGCTCGAGCGTCCTTGTTGAAAGACCCTTTATATTTTTTTCAAGAAGGGTTGGTAACCATGACTTAAATCGAGATTGGTACAACCTCTCTCCCAAGCGTCTTAAAATTAACCATGAGGTTCATTTGTTGTCCTCCCATCAGGGAATCAGGTCTGTAATATTTAAATTGTAATTATTTAGCTAAAAGTTTCCCAAAAGAATCCCGATTTAATGCGGGATTCTTTTCTCATTGTGATCAGAACTATCTACAGTATTGACGCAGTATTCATCCAAAAACCTATAAATGGTGCACAGAATAGTTTAAATACCTCCCATCCATTCATTCATTCGTAAAATTAATTTTCACCGTCACGTGTGTTATATATTCGGAGGTCGCATTCCGCCGCCTCACTCGGTTCCATTTTTTTCTCGCGTGGATTCATATTTTTCACGAGTGACTTTTCGACACGTGCTCGTTTTCTATCCTTAGTTCACTTAACATCCTTAAGTGATCCCTTAGCAATTTCGTAAAATTAATTATAATATACAGTAATATACAGCAGTAAGGAGAAAGATGTCATAGAGTGAAGGTATGCTGCCTGGTCTCCTTTATCAATCTTTGTTTCATCAACAAACAGTGATATTGCTTATTTATCGAATAAAAGTGAATACTAGTGATTTTAACTGCATTGGATACTAAAAATTATAAATCTACGCATGTAAGTTAATTTATTTTAACATATAAAGTGATATTACCGCAATACGTCAAATATTCCCATGTTCTCCCACTGAGTTGGTTTTGGAAGTCATTAAGCCTAAACTCAACTGGGTGATTAGAAGTGCCATTTGCCACATCCATGTTGTTTAACTAATCTCTTCACTCTTTGAATTAATAAATTAAAAAATCACTTATCAATCAAAACCTAACAGCCTTCAAAGTAATAATTTAACAATTAAACATTACTGTTCCTCCCAGTAATTAAACAAATTCCCATAGCACATAAGCAGTGTTGTCACATTTCTCCATTCATCCTTAGAAAGAATGGCTCCTCCTACTCTAAGAAAGGCAGACAAAGAAAAAAATACTCCAATTAGAAGAGGAAAAATCGAATTAAACGAACCAGTTAATTTTAATGAACTGCAGGCCCATATTTCCTCATCTACGCTATCAGGTGATGCCAAAGACATTATGAACGTTATTTTTAAGTTTTTCGAATCATCTTTTGCCAAACAAAACAAAATATCATCTCTCTCGAAAAGTCTAACGAAGAAATGAGATAAAAAATCGAAAAATTGGAAGAAAAGGTTGATTCTTCCGACGCTTATGAGGACGAGATACGATTATATTCTCCGGCAATATACCTGAAGCCACCAATAATGAAAACTGCAGCAATATCACCCGCAAAATTATTAAAGATAACTGCCACATACAAATGCAAGAAGCCGACATCTCTGATGCTCATCGTCTAGGTCCCAAGCCTAAACTACAAGGTCCTGACAAAAGAAACATAATTGTGAAGTTGCGCAGAAGTGATCTGAAGCCTGACATCTTCTCAGCATGCAAAGAATTCAAACCTTCATTCTATGTAAACGAACAACTGACTCCAAATCGCAACAAAAACTTTTTCGTCTTCCGCCAAGCTAAAAAGAAATTTTCCACAAAGATCTCCGGCTGCAGTACCAGAGATGGCTCCATCAACGTTTTCCTACCATCACCCTCCGGTTGCCGTGACCTACGAGTACATATAGTCATCAATACCCGAGTTGCCCTCCAAAAATTTCTGTCGGAACACCTTAATTCGACGTTTGCAGACTTTAATGGTGAGAATCTCTGGAACGATCAGTAATAATACCATCGGCGATACTACTGCTTTAGATGAGAAAAACAAAAAAACAAACAAAACATGTTTTGACCTAGCATTCACTTACTTTTATTTCAATCGTATTACATTCTTTATTCCTTTTTCTCTTATTAAAGTTATCATAAAAATAGAATTTTAACTGTTTATAGATATATTTATCCGTAATTTGAAACCTTTAATTTTTAAAATCCAATTTAACTGCCTTTATGTTTGAACAACTTGATCACTTCAATAATATCGATCCAGACATAAACCATTTTGATGAATTATACCCAAATTTTAAAGAAAATAACGTAAGAAACCAATATTATGATTGTGATAAATTTAACACTACATTTTCATTTGAAAAAAACAGACTAGTCCATTTTAAATCTTAATATTCGATCATTGCACGCAAGCATTGATGAATTTTCAATATTTTTGTCAACGCTTAATTATAAATTTTTCATTTTGGCATTCACCGAGAGCTGGCTAACAAATAATAATAAGCACCTTATCAGTTTCCCAAACTATAACTTTTCATTCACTACACGACGTAAACAAGATAAGGGGAGGTATAAGCGTGTATATATCTGACAGACTCAATACTAAAAAAGTTGACGAAATTAGTATTTCCTATAACTATATTGAAACCTTATTCATCGAAGTAAAATCAAATGGTAAAAACAATAATCATTGGAACCGTATATAGACCCTGAGATGTATATAGATAAGATGGCTGAATTAATAAATTACTTCAATGTTACAAACTAGGGCGACATAATGATTACAGGAGATTTTAATTTCGACCTATTAAACTTTGAAAATCACGAATCAACTCAGTCCTTCCGCAATACTTTTTATTCTCATTCCTTACTTCCAATTATAACAAAACCGACAAGAATAACCCAAAACTCAGCAACACTAATTGACAATATTTTCAGAGTTCACCCCGAAAATTACTCTTCCGGTATTCTCCTATGTGACATATCGGACCATCTTCCTATATTCATGATCCAAAAGTCCCTTTTCAACTCGAATAATGTTCATCAAAAACCATACAATAACCTACCGCATAATTAACGAAAATACCTCAACAAACCTCTATCACCATGTTCTAAATCAGAATCTATATGAAATTCCCTATATAAATGACATCGATTCTGCTACCGAAGAGTTACTTTCACGGCTAGGCGATGTTTTTAAACTGAATTGTCCTCTATAATCTAAAACCATATCATATAAATGCAAAACAAAACCTTGGATAACAAACGTCAAAAATACTTTTCTCTTTATAAGCTTAGTCAAATTCCAGAACACACATATAAAAATTTTGGAATCAAGTTACTAACCAAATTCAAATAGCCAAGAAAAATTATTACCATGAACGATTTAATCAAACGAAAAAAGATATAAAACAAACTTGGAAATTAATTAATTCTGTGATAAAACCTGAAAATACTAAAGGAACAAACCAAATAAAACAAATTATCGTTGACGGCAAACCAGTTGATGAGAATAAGGAAAAAGCAAATGAATTCAATAATTTTTTTGTCAACATAGGTAAAAAAATCTCAGACTCCTGCAAAATTGTCGATAAATCTTTTTTTCGTATTTTAATGAGATTAATGTACCAAATTCCTTGTTCTTTTCTCCTGTAAGCATAGCCGATATAAAAAAAAATCATTAGTTCACTAAAAAAATAAAAATCAGGTATTAATTCAATCTCCACTAAAATTTAAAAATACATCTCTGATATAGTTGCTCCAATTGTAGCATCAATAATTAATAAATCATTTACGCAAGGTATTTTCCTAAGTGTATTAAAAGTTGCTCGGGTAACACCGTTACCAAAGGCCGGAGACCTCACAAACGTCAGCAATTACCGCCCTATTTCATGTCTTTCAATGTTCAGTAAAATATGTGAAAAATATCATTTAATAAATTTATAATTTTCTGGAATCTAATTCACTGTTGTATAAATACCAATATGGTTTTAGACGTCATAAATCAACGATTCACGCGAAAATTAACCACCTTCAATATTTATATGATAACATTAAAAAGGGCCACATTGTATTCTCAATTTTTCTCGAATTTAAAAAAGCTTTCGATTGTGTCAACCATAATATTCTACTATCAAAATTAGCTATGTACGGAATTAAAGGCAACTGTCAAAATTGGTTCAAATCATATTTAACTGAAAGAAAGCAATTTGTCCCCGTCAATGGTCAAGACTCATCCCACCTTAATATTACAACTGGGGTCCCACAAGGCTCCGTGCTAGGGCCAATGTTATTTTTAATCTATATTAATGATATTGTTAAATCTTCTCCTCTGTTTAAATTTATATTATTCGCGGATGATATTACCTTATCAACTCGCTTGCCATATGACAAACTGAGTAACATTGCATCTACAATAAATAAAGAACTCGAAAATGTCTTTATTTGGCTTAATGTTAATAAACTATCAATAAATATAAATACAACCAAATATATTCTTTTCTCTTACAAAAAAATATTGAATTGCCCCATATTAAAATGGGCGACGGAATAATTTATAAGAACTACTCATGTCAAATTCCTAGGCATCTTTATTGACAAAAGTCTGAGTTTTAAACAACATATTACGCATATCTCAGCAAAACTATCAAAATCGATTGGAATATTATATAAATTAAATAAGTTTCTTCCTAAATCTATTCTCCACTCTTTATATATGAAAATGGTGCAACCTTACTTGACATATGGCATAGAGAGTTGGTATGGGAAATATCAAACTTATCTCAATAAATTAGTCATATTACAGAAAAAAGCAATTCGAGCCATCCATCAACCCGACTACAAAGAGCACACTAATCGATATTTTAAAGAATCCAGAATTCTAAAATTAAATGATCTCTTTGTTTTACAAACATCCTTATTTCTTTACAAAACAATAAATTGTTCCTATAATAATTATATATTTAATATGTTACAAACGGCTGATAATACCCATAATCACCAAACCCACAAAAGAACAAAATTTATTTCACCCCTGTATTCAAAATCAAAATCACAATGTAGCTTTCTGTACAAATCTATCAAAATATGGAATGACTTGGACGACAATATCAAATCCCAAACCAATTTAGCTCAATTCAAAAAAGCTCTTAAAAGCAATATAATTTCGGCTTACTAAATTTCTATTACAGTTTTTGTTATTGTGTATTTATTTGTTACTGTACAATATTATACTGTGTACTATTACTTTGATTTACAGATTATAAATGTTATGATTTATATACGACTGTTGAATATGTTAACTACAAATCTTTTGAAATAATCACTAAAAATAAATCGTTTTTAATTTATCTCTAAATTTAAATACTATAATTATTCGTTATTTGCAATCTCTACAATGGTTAGGTTCTCAAATGAATACTAAGTTGTTAATATTTTTTATAACAAAGGCGTTCTCTGTTGGTAAACATGAAGGGATCTTTATTCTTGATTATGTTATGCTTATTTAGTTGTTAGTCTTAAGTTTTAAGTTTATGACCTAAAAGTCATTGACATAATTAGACAACTGCTCTGCTTCAGGTCCAGCAGGTGATCCTATCCTCCTTGAACTGGAAGACAACACTTAGGGATGACCCATCCATCAGCCCAGAAAAGCTGATTTCAAAGACACGGCTATATGTCGTCTCGCTTACCGTCACAGAAAACTGTTATTATTAATATATTAACAGCGTTGACTAAGCCAAAACGCTCGAAAGATGGAAAAATATCCAAGACAAATTGGTGCGGTTAAGGTAATAACATAATTAGACAACTGCTCTGCTTCAGGTCTAGCAGGTGATCCCATCCTCCTTGAACTGGAAGACAACACTTAGGGATGACCCATCCATCAGCCCAGAAAAGCTGATTTCATAGACACGCCTATATGTCGTCTCGCTTACCGTCACAGAAAACTGTTATTATTAATATATTAACAGCGTTGACTAAGCCAAAACGCTCAAAAGATGGAAAAATATCCATGACAAATTGGTGCGGTTAAGGTAATGGCATAATTAGACAACTGCTCTGCTTCAGGTCCAGCAGGTGATCCTATCCTCCTTGAACTGGAAGACAACACTAAGGGATGACCCATCCATCAGCTCAGAAAAGCTGATTTCAAAGACACGCCTATATGTCGTCTCGCTTACCGTCACAGAAAACTCTTATTATTAATATAACAAATTTAACACATCAGTTTACAGGAAACCCACTACCACCAAACTTGGCACCCACTTCTTTAGTTGTACTCCTACTAATTTCAAACACTAATTTCATAAACAGTATACACGGAGCTTACAAAATCAGCTCAAATTGGTTTCACTTTCATTCTGAAATTGAATATCTTAGGAGCTTTTTTCATTTTAATTTTTTCCCAGACCATCTTTTTGACAAACTTACTTCCAATTTCTTATTTAAAATGTTCTCTCGCAAAACCCCTCTAATAACTGTCCCCAAACAAAAACTATTCTTAAAACTGCCTTATCTTCCACTTGACACAAAATTCAACAAAGCTTTACTCTCTACTCTTAATAAATACTTTCCCCAATGCAATTTTCTCCTAATTAATTCTAATCCTCTTGCTGTCTATAAATCCTTCGGCACAAAGAATCACTCCCATTATGCCTGCGTTCCTCCATCATTTATCAATTCACTTGTGCGACCTGCCAAAAGTTGCTATGTAGGCCAAACAAGTCTACAATTAAGATGTAGGATCGCTAAGCATATCGGAGTATCATACAGAACCAACATTCCCATCTCCAAACCCGAACACTCCTCTATACGAGAACATTCACTACAACTTAACCACCCGCTTGACCCTGATTCTTTTAGTATACTCTCTTCTGCCTCCTCTTCTCTAAGTTTAAAAATTCTTGAATCTCTTTACATCAAACAAATTAACCGGGAACTCAATGATTATTCATCATCCCTTAAATTATTCACTATATAGACAAATGTACAACCAACCACATCCCCCTTAATAGTTTTCTTTTTGATTTTTCCTTAATTTATTTTTTTAAATAATATATATATATTTATATATATTTATATATATATATATATATATATATATATATATATATATATATATTTATATATATATATATATATATATATATAAATATATATATATATATATATATATATATATATATATATATATATATATATATATATATATATATATATATATTTATATATATATATATATATATATATATATATATATATATATATATATATATATATATATATATATATATATATATATATATATTTATATTTATATATATATATATATATATATATATATATATATATATATATATTTATATATATTTATATATATTTATATATATATATATATATTACATTTTATATCTTAATGACAACATACGATAACTACTTAATACAAACTTATTGTAACTTATCATTAAGATATAAAATGTAATATATTTATACTGTACATTTAATTAATATGGAATTAATAAATTCTAATGAATTCTAAATGCTAAGAGTGAACAGTTTTCAATAATTTGTTCTCAAATTTTTACGTTCAAGCGCGTGAATTGAATTCGTGCATGCACGCACACGCACACGCACACACACACACA
This sequence comes from Ceratothoa steindachneri, assembly GCA_963969495.1. NCBI lineage: Eukaryota > Metazoa > Arthropoda > Malacostraca > Isopoda > Cymothoidae > Ceratothoa > Ceratothoa steindachneri. The sequence goes on from OZ018320.1 coordinate 93,979,387, forward strand.
CACTCACTTTTATTTTTTACTTGGATTATAACGGAGCCCCAAGCTACGCCCAAACTTCGGGCACAGTATCAACCACGCAAGCATCCTCCCAGCAACAACAACGACGTATTCATCCACCTTCGCCCCCCACGCAAGCATTTTCCCTCATTCGCCTCTCACTCAACGCCCTTTCCCCACTCCCTCTCCTATTTAGATTCCGCCATTCGACCCACAAAATCGCATCGGCTGGTGGGAAATGGTGGAGCTCATCCTCCTGCATCAGTCAGTTTCTGAGGACCATAGAACAATCGTCGTTGCCCAGAAATTACCTCTAAGTATTTTTTCCACTTTTAAGAGTATTCGGTTTGATGGGGTAAGATTTTGGGGCCAAAATTTTGCACGCTAAGATGAGTATGGTATCGTACTCAACATTCTTACTGTATCTTTGGTGTCACACAGCTCTCCTTTTTGGGACACCACATTTTCCCTGAGGGAATTCGTCCTTTCGAAGACAAAGTTGAAGTTATCCGGGCTTTTCCCCGACCTTCTTCGCTAAAGCAACTTCGTAGATTCTGTGGGATGGGAAACTTTTACCACAAGTTCATTTCGAACATCTCCCACATTATGCAACCTCTCTACGAATTGCCTTCTAAGTCCAAGAAGAACCTTCCTTTTTCCTAGGCTCCCGAAGTTGCGAGGCTTTCTCTCGCACCAAAAAGGCTATGGCTTCCGCTGTCGCCCTGCCCCATCCTTGCCCATAAGCATTGCTTCGGACGCGTCCGCTACTCATGTCGATAAGACGCTAAAACAGAAGGTTGGCGAGTCTTGGCAACCACTCGCTTTCTTCTCCAAAGCTCTTCTTCCTTCTCAACAGAGGTACAGTACGTTTTCCCGCGAATTACTGAGCATATACCTCGCTCTCCATCACTTTCAACAATACTTGGAAGGGCGTGAATTCACTGTCTTTACCGACCACAAGCCATTGGTGGATGCGCTCGCTTCTAGAAGCACCTCCTCTGTGCACTCTGCAGTTGATACTCGTCGCCTTGACTACTTCATCCTGCAGGTGACAAACGATATTCGCTACGTTCCTGGTTCTTCAAACCTCGTACCAGATGCGCTCTCACATTTAATCGGTTTCGGGCACGCAACTCTCCCAAACTGCGCCTATCGATCACGCGACAATAGCACTTGCCCAGGAACAAGAGGAAGACACGCAAACACTGCGTCACTCTTCTCAGCTTATCGTTCGCGAAATCGACTTGCCGGACAGTCCCTCCAGGCGTATCATGGTTGACTATTTATTGCTTGACTGTTCTCGTTCACTCATTCCTCTCACTTACCGTCGGCACATTTTTTTAACAAACTCACGGCCTCTCTCATCCTGGCATTCGTGCAACTCGTAAGCTCAACACACAACGTTGTGTGGCCAGGTATAAACGCCGACGTGGCAAAATGGACACGCGCATGTCTCCCTTGTCAACGTGCAAAGGTTCAACGCCACACAAAGTCCCCTCTGGCTGCTTTTCCACTTTCATCGGCTGGTCTTGACGCCGTTCACATCGATTTAGTTGGTCCTCTGCCCTTTTCGCGTGGTTGCATTTACCTTCTCACCATGATCGATCGTTTTACCTCTTGGCCAGAGGCAGTTCCTATCCCCAACATCAGAGCTTCCACTGTAACTCGAGCCTTCGACTCAGCATGGGTTGCTCGTTTTGGTGTCCCATCAACGATCATGACTGATCGAGGTAGCCAGTTTGAATCACACCAATGGGATGCACTCATGTCAGTGCTTGGCTCTTTTCGTCCCTGTTCCACTAACTACCATCCCCAGAGTAACTCTAAGGTGGAACGTTTACACAGAGAAGCTTACGCTCCACTGACCCCAACATCACTTGAGTGCACAAGCTACCCTTAATTCTCCTGGGAATTCGTGCCTCCTTGAAGGAGGATTTGAATTGCTCTGCTGCGGAACTCGTCTATGGTACGCAACTTCATCTTCCAGGTCAATTATTTTCTCCGCTGACTGTCCTCTTCCTTCCAAAATACATCCTGCTGCATACGTACACAATTTAGTACGGGCGATGTCTGAGATAAAGCCGACCGCCACAAGAGTGCCTGCTAATTAGAAACCTTTCATGCCAAAGGAGATATCAACTTGCTCTCATGTGTTTGTCCGTCGCGATTCCACTCGCACATCCTTGCAACCTGTCTATGAAGGACCCCTTCTCGTCGTCCTTAGGAAGCAGAAAGCCTTTGTACTGCATCTTGGCACCAAGCAGGATACGGTTTCCATCGATCAGCTTAAACCCGCTTTCATACAGGCCGTTCATCTGGAACAGCCACTACCTTTTTCTTCCACTAATATAGGTACAGTGGTTATCCCATCCTACCTCCCGCACCCAACTATTCCTTCAAGTCTTTCCAACCAACTAACGACACTTCTGAACCCTTCTTCGGCTCTTTAAAATCAAACTGCAACTTTTCATCCTGCCTCTTTACTCGCAAACACTTCACCAACCATCTCTACATCCCCCTAATTCTTCTTTCCAACTGCTGCCTCCTCGCCTTTTGTTGCAGGACCACTCGACTGTGGCTGGAGAACACCAAGCGACCAACACGCAACTCCCGACAGTCGCCTTTTCGGGAGGTCAGGAACAATTGTCACCCAATGCTCCGGTCCACCCTCGTGACTATATCCCGCCTCTATCGAGCGGCACTACTAATCGCCACCTGACCCGGAATCCGAGTCAGCCAATCTGCACCATAACCATTTCTGGATGCGTTGAAAGGAGCCCTCGTCGCTATATAGACTAAAATTTAAGTAAATACCTTGTGTTGTGCCATCTTTTTCCTCGGTAGGGCAGTATTGTAGCGGTCTATACCTATACAAATGAAATATTTATTCCTAACTGTTTATATATATATATATATATATATATATATATATATATATATATATATATATATATATATATATATATATATATAGAAGGGTTGGTAACCCTAACAAAAATCGTGAGATTGGTACACCCGGTCTACCAAGCGTCTTAAAATTAATCATGAGGTTCATTCGTTCGTTGTCCTCCCATCGGTGAATCAGGTCTGTAATATTTGAATTGTAATTATTTAGCTAAAAATTTCCCAAAAGAATCCCGATTTAATGCGTGATTCTTTTCTCAGTTACAGACCCTTCCAACTCCGTTATAATCTATTTAGCATACTATTTAACTATTTATCCAATTTAACTATTTATCAATCCATTTAATTATTTATATAATTTAACTATTTATACAATTTAACTATTTCTTTAATTTAACTATTTACACATTTAACGATTTACCCCTAGTTACCCATTTACCAATTTATAATCTATTTAATATTTATCAAAATATTTACCAAATCAAATTTACCAATTAATATTTATCAAACCATTTAACATTACCAATTACTATTTATAAATTATCAATCTATTTATCAAACTATTTACAAATTACTATTTACCCATTCTCGTTAACCCATGCAAATTTAATTCACACGCGTAAAATTCAATCCAATCAAACTGTTACTGTATAAATTCACCTTTAAATAATTTAACTGTTTATTCAACAATATATTTTTTTCTTAACTTTTTGTTTTTGATTCACGTATTCCCCCAACGTCGCCCAGGTTTAGGCCTAAGAAAATTCGACTGCAAAATTCAGACTTATCGTTAGCTTTTAACTTCATTCTCTTGAATAACGAAATATTGTTTTTTATGTTTATTGTCATCAGAGCTATCTATAATATTAAAGCAATAATCATCCAAAACCTATACTTCCCGAAGCCATCTGCATTTATTTCTTTTCTTCTATCATATTCGCACACGGGACTCACAGTGATACGCGGGACAGGGGTCACGATAAACTGCAAGGTTATAGTTAGAGACATGCGACACATCGTGGTTCGGATTCCACGTTAAGCTGTAGGTCCCATGGCTAACTAAGTCTACTTTTGTCTCCTACTATTTTCTTCGCTGTCCTATCCTAAAACCTTCTTCTTCCTCCCCCTCTCACTCCTAACTACCGTATTCACAGTGCTTGTAGCCTACTTTGGCTCTAGACAGTTTGACTATGGGGGTTTATAAAGGAGTACCGGGCCCCCCTCTCTCCCTCCGTGGCCGCTCCATGAGTGCCAAGGGGAGCGGTGGGAGGGTCGGAAGAGCTGTTCTTTGTCTCCCACCTCTCTTTTAATTTCATTTCATTTCCAAGCTTACCAAACACCAAAAGTAGGGAAGATTTCCAGGGGCGAAAAAATTCGGTAAGAATATAGTAAAAGTAATCTTCGAGAAAGTCGAGATGGCTCAGAGAGCTATGAAGGAGGGACTACTTAGGTTCTACCTTCGAATAGTCCCTGAGTAGGTCGGGGCTGAAGCATTCATAAATCTGGAAAGCTGCTTCCGTTGCCTTGCCGTGGAGAAACACACCATGAAGGAATGTACGGCTCCCGACGTCACTTGCTCCGTGTGCTCAAAAATTGATCACGGATGGAAAGAGTGCACGCGGGAAAAACAAGATGCGTGAACTGCAGAGGGGACCACAGGGCCCTGGCGATGAGATGTCTTGCACGCAAAGAAGCTCTTAGGAAAAAACGAGAAACAATAAAATAACAAAAGGAAGCAAATAAAAAGACATACTTCGAAGCAGCGGCGATGGCTACAACGACCGTTAATGGAACTGCAGCCCCGAAGCTGGTGATGCCAAGTGAAAGCAAAGAAATAATGACAATGGCAATTGTTGCTCACCTGGCGAACCTAGCCAACCCCGGCACCTTTGCAGATGCATTAAACCGTCTCCTACAAAAGAACGAGGTTGAGAAAAGGCTGTGATTCCCACCGAAACCCGCGTCTCAAGAAATATTAAATATTCAGTTTGTCGACGATGAAAAACAAAAAGACCTAAACAGAGAAGATGAAGATCCCAAAACCAACAAAAACACACAGATGAAGAAGCAACCACGGAGGAAGAAGAAACGGAAAAGAACGGAAACTCAAAAAAGAGCCCGAAGAAAAAAGAAGACGAGAGTGAGATAAGAAAAAGAGAAGGAAGAGAGTAAAGAATTGGAAAAAAAGCTCAGAAAAGGGATATCCTACTGCAGGGTTTCTTCTTCGACGCCCAGGACGTGAATCTCAAATTCTTTGGAACTTCTGGGTGCAGAACCCCATAGGGGAAAGTAGAAAAACTGCTCGAAGGTATCTACCGTGGCGACTACAAGTGGACCTACGAAGGACCTTGTTCGCCGAAGGAAATAGGAGGACTACTGATGGGGCACGCAATGTTCATCCCGGACTCGTGCATTCACACCGTCAAAATGTCCACCTACAAAAAGTTAAAAAGTGGCCAAAAAACATCGGAAATCGAATGATAAACTATAGTACGAAAAAGTATAGAATAATGTATAAATAATTAAAATAAAGTGATATATGCGAAAAATAAATAATAACGGAAAGTGAATAACGATAATAAGTGTATAAATAGTGATAATAAAGTGACTATAGTAACGAAAAGTGAATAAATAAAGTAGAATAAATAGCGATAATAAAGTGCCTAAAATAACGAAAAGTGAATAAATAAAGTAGAAAAGCGAATAAATATGGATAATAAAGTGATTAAAACAAGTGACTAAAATAAATTATCGATAAATAATCTAAAGTGAGAGAAGTAAATAATATTAACAAAAAGTGAATAAATAATTACTAAAGTGATTAAAATATGTTTATAATAAATAACCAGACATGACTAAAATAAATAACAACGAATAAAAGAATAACTCAAATTGGAATTATGTAGATAACACGATGATTGAATGCGACCAAAAATGGTATATAGTTTTATTAAAATTTAACAGTGTTAATAATAATGTGAACAACCTATTCTAAAAAGTTAATAATATGATTTTATACAAAAACTAACCCTATTAATGTGTAATATCAAAGTTAAAACAACTAACGTTTAGATTACAATCCCCTGACAATTCCGGGGGAAACCCCTTTATTTTTTTCTTACTCATACTCATATCTTACTTTTCTCCGCTAATTTAATAAAATATTTCCCCACTATTACCATTTATTTTTACATATATGTATTGAAGTTTTAAATATTTGTGAAAGACATTGTAATTACCATTTATTTTTTACATATATATATATTGGAATTTTAAATATTTTAAGTTTCAGATATTTGTGAAAACTTATTGTATTTCTGTCTCTAAATATGCCTTTTATACATTTTTCCGAATTTTTAAGCACTCAATCAGAGCTCGGATCCAGCGCACGATACCAAATGTGTATTCTCGGCAAAGGATGTAAAGTCAAAGGAGAAAAATGATAAACATTCCTCGAAGATTTTGTGTGAACCGTTTAAATCTTTCATTCTAATGTTTACTTGGTTCGACCCCCACAGTACTACGGCCCAAGAAAACGGAGTGTTTAATACATAATTATATCTACGTCTTACAATTATAAACACACATACACACACACACACACACACACATATATATATATATATATATATATATATATATATATATATATATATATATATATATATATATATATATATATATATATATTTATATATATATATATATATATATATATATATATATATATATATATATATATATATATATTATTTTAATATGCTATGGTTCACTCTGAATAGAATTTCTTAAGACTTCAAAATGCTCATCTTTGAGTTGTTTTTTTTAGCAATATATAATGTGGTTCCAGCACCACAGGAATTCGTCGCGAGAACGTGGAGTGCGTTTATGAATGATTTGCCTCGGGCATTCACGAGGTTGTTTTTTTGTCATCCCAGACCAGCCTGGTGCCATTTGCTTGAAGGACCTTATGTTGTTCACGGTCTCTTCGAAGGTTATATGGCACCCGTGGCCAACCATCTCTCTTTCTTGACATACTTGCGGGTGGGGGTGGGCTCTATGTATCACTGTACCGAAGTCCTCGAGCAGTTGGTCTTCGAATTCCTGATCGAAATCGTTGTTCTCCTCAGAGATTATAGCGAAAATCTTTTTCCAGTGTGTCTTGAATCTTTTTTCGAGAAACTTTGGATCCTCAATGATTTCATCTCCATCTTTTATTATTGTTCTGGCTTTGGTGGGCAGTCCCCTAAGTCTTCGGATGCTATTCCAAAAACTTACTGGACTGTCCTCACTGTCCAGCCTACCAATGATGTCATTCCAGATTTTCTTCTGTTTCTCTGTGATTGTGTGTTTTAGTTCCTCGCTTAGTTGTCTCATTCGGATTGTCCTTTCCCTATTTGGGCCTGTCCTGCCTATTTCTTCGAAGATTCCCCTATGTTCCTGAGTGATATCCCTCATCTCGTTCGTCCACCTAGGTTGTGAGAGCATTTTACAGGAGATCCTGGGGACGCATCTCTCGTCGGCTTGGATGAGGAGATTAGTGATGGAGTTTATCTCTTCATCCACCTCTTCGAGATTGGCGTCTTCCAGGTCAGCTGGTTGATATTCGCTGAGTATCTCTCTATATAGCTCCTAGTTATCTTTCGCATAACTCTTCCTAAGTGGGACGGACTTGAGAATTGGTGCAAGCGAGATTATTGTAAGGATCGGGATATGGTCGCTCGGTACCACAGGTCCAGGGTCGTTGCTGATGTTGAAGGGGAAGTTACGGCTCGCCAACACTATGCCCGGTTTGGTTACCGAACCTTGCGTTAGGTAATTCGGGAAATCCGGCCCTGCTCTCTGGAGTCTATCTCTTTCGAAGAGTAGTTCCCGATTCCTTCCCCTTTGGTTGGTGTTACCGTAACCAGAAGCTGCACAACTGGCGTTTAGGTCTCCACCTAGCAATGCTATTTTTTCTCGCCCAAAGATGTTGAAAAAATGAGAATTGGCAGGTACTTTCAGCGGGGAGGCTGATAGGCCGCTGCCACTGTTAGGCTTCGCACCAGGGTTGGGATTTCGACAGCCACGAATGATTCTTCTAAGTCTGGAAGTGTTCTGTATGTTATGTTTTCTCGGATCGCGATGGTTGCGCCGTTGTAGCTTTCTTGTGTTTTTTTTTGTGATCACAGTGTAATTTGGTATTTTTATTGTAGTAGTTTCTGTGTCTACACCGTGTTCGGATATGAGGATCAGGTGCCATGAGCGCCTCATCTACAATTGCCTCTTGCGCCTGCGCATCATGGGTCCACTTTAATTGGCCGGTCCTTACCCCTTCCACAATCTCCCTAAAGGTGGGGTTGTCTGGTAATGAGGTGTGTTCAGTCTTGTAGAATCGCATATTTAGCTCTTCCCCATCAAATTTAGTGGTTTGTTGGGGGAGCCTTACTTCTGTTACTACTCCTTGACCTCTTGCTTTCTTTTAGGGGTTGGATCTGCTCTTCTTCGTCTTCAGAGGAGGATGCAGAGCTTGTGAGGTTACCCTCAGCTTGCTTAATCCTCCTTGCCGTTTTTTTCTCCTGTATTTCTCGTTTTCTTATTGCCTTTATCCTTGAGTCCCTATTTGTTGGTCTTGTGAGTGGCTTGGGTTGTTTCCTGGTCTTCATTTACTTCCTCTCTATCTTCACTTGGTGGGAACAGTGTCGCTGGGGCTTCTTCCTCGGTTTCGTATTGCAGTTGTAGGACGTCCCCCAATGGAGGGTTGTCCGGGAACGACATTTCTTTTAGACCATTCTTTTTGAGCATGGTGTTCAGCTCGGTCGCGAAGCAGCCCGGATTAGTAAGGTTTCTCACGTGCACGTACAAAATGCACCTGAGGATTTTCGTAGAATTTCTATTCCCTACCTTCAGGTAGGTCTTTGGAGCGACACTCTATACGGTCCTTGCGGGAGAGGCTTTTTATGCTTGGGTATATGAGGTGTTCGCTCTCCTTATTCTCTCCGCCTTTTTTTCAGTACCTCCTTCTTCTTTGGGCAAGACATGGCCATAACCCCGTGCTTTTGCCCACAATTTGGGCATTTTTCTTCTGCAGCCTTGCATTCCCGCCAGCTGTGTCTTTTACCACTGCATCTAGAGCAGGTTATTTCCTGCTCCTTGCAGTCTTTTTGTGGCATAGTTCTCTAATTTAAAACACCTGAAGCAGATTTGGACTGGGGTGAACTCCTCCCTCTCGATTTGTTCCGCGCTTATGTTGGCGTTGAAGAGCAGTAGCCCACTCTCCTTTGCCTTGGTTGCCATAGTGGTATCGCCAAAGATGATCTTAAACTCGTGGCTCTATTCCATGCTATCTCTCCTGTTTTTAAATTGTACCACTTTGTAATGCTCGCCCACTGCTGGTTTCTCTCTATTTCTTCTTTTATTTCCTCTTTCGTATGTTGGCTGATCCAGGGGTCCAGCTTTCGACAGATCACACTTATGTGTGCCTGGATCTGGGGAGGGGTACTTGGCTGAAGGTTTATTTCCCTCAGGATTTTTCTCCCATTTTCTTTTGTGAGGGCCTCAACATCCTTTTCTTTTTCGCAAATAGCGACATAACCTGTCGGTGAGTCAATCAGGCGAAGGACTGCTACGTTTAGGTTTCCGAATAAGGTTTCGTAAACCGTCCCCTTATTCGGTTTTTCTAAGCCACTTACCGTTCTAAGCGGTACCCTTGCAGCCCTGGAGTCCGCCATTTCTACTTGTGTGCAGCCCCTTGAGGAGGGGGTGCACTTACTTTCTTACCTTTTTATCTTTTTATTTTAAATGTTTACCTACCAATTTGTGTTCATCAGAGTATTTGGTATTACGTTTTTTGGTTTATTCATTTACCTTGGGGAGAAGAGAGCCCCCCCCCCTCGTTTACCCACCGCTTCGACGCAAGAAGGAATTGTCTTTAGGGTGAATGATAAGATGGATGACATGAGTCCGGATGGGATCCTCTCAGGGTTGTGATTGTATGGCGGACTTATTGCCATGCCGCTCTCCCCCTCCGAGGGTGTTTTAATCGCGACTGCATCCCAACATGCTATAGATACGGTTGTATGTCCCTCTATGGTCCTGAAAGAGACCTCCGCTGTAATGAGTAGCGGAGGTAGCAGTCTGCCTCTTGTCCGGAATTGTTTCTGACATTGTTCTCAGCTGTGGGCTAATCCTTAAACCAGCTCGCACCAATGCCCCCAATTATGCCGTGGCAACAGCTCGGCATAGTTGGGACAAAAAATGATTGGCAATCCCTCCTCACATCTGGCAGCAGGTAACTTAGGGGGGCAGGGCTGGGGACTTAAGCAGCCATCTGCCTAAGTAGGGACTCTAAAAAAGAAAGGTTAATATTAGTAAATAATGAATGAATGGTGATGAGTATCTCTCTTTCCGAGCTAGCTTCTGACTTTCTTTTACACAAAAGTACACTTATATAAATAGTTATTTCATCTTCTCATAACCCTACAAAATTCAACCAATCAGGATTGATATACATTTAATCGTCATTCTTACCTTCATTTTTGGAATAACAGCCTTAGTGTTAACAAATTGCCTAATTAGCTTTTAGACATAAGCACTATAATAATTGTTCAATCAGCGCCATGATAGATTTAAAAGGTTACTAACGCTCAAACCGTTTGCTCATAAACATTGCTGAAATCCATTTTCCAAATTTTAAGCACTCAATCAGAGTTCGGATCCAGCACACGATACTGAATGTGTATTCTCGGCAAATCAGATAAAGTCAATCAAAAAAGAATGATAAACATTTCCCGAAGATTTTGTGTGAACCATTTAAATCTTTCATTCGAATGTTTACTTGGTTCGACCCCCACATCCCAACTGCTCTCTTCACTCGGCAAACCTTCTACTAATATCCGTTAATTTCCCGACAATTGACCTTTTAAATAATTGAATTTGTCAACTGGGCTAATGTCAGAACGATTGACCGAACTTTTAAACTGATACTAGAATCCCTCTACCTCTCCACTGAAAGTGGGGAGATTTATAGTGGGGAGTTTTATAGGAGTTCAGTTAGCAAAGATTGATGACGTTTGTGCCCTATAAATACAATCCTGCTCGACATATATTATATTCTCCCATGATCTTGAACACCTCTATCATATCTCCCCTATTTCTTCTATCCTCAAGGGTAGTTCACCCAAGTCTCTCCTCATAGGTCAATGCTAAGATCCGGTTTGAAGGTTGCGAAATTCCTGTTTAATTTTCAATTATGAACTTAGTCGCTGGGAACAATTTGAACAAGAAACTGCCAGAAAAATAATTAAATCAAATTTTAAATGAAAAATAATGGCTGTAATATAAACTTAGTAACATAATAAAAATCTGCACTTACTTGCTCTAATATAAGGTGGTTATTAAATATCCCGGTAAACATGAAGTATGTGGCGAGCCCGAAAAAGTGTATTTTGTTTGCGTGTATGTTTCGTTCACCCGCGCATGAATATTCATGCGCGTTTGGTTAATTATAAACTTTAAACAAACTTTAGAACATTATTCTATAAACAATTATGATTATATACTGGGGGCTGTTTCCCCACCCCCAATTGATTGAAATTTATGATCATCGTAGGGGGGTCCCTCTGCAGTGATAAACTCCCCACGAGCAGTCCCCCTGAATTTACTCCAAAAAGGTGAAACATATTGGAACAGGGACGAAATATTTTGCGTTCCATTGTTCTCGCTGCCAAGCTTCATGTTTACCAATATCCCATTCACAGTGTCTAAGTATAATATGCATAAAGGATCCTAATAGGTAGCTATTGCTAACCCGTCAGTCATCTGAGGGCCTTCAGAGGTCCTCGATTCAGTGCTACATAATCGCCTGAAGTCCTTTTATGGCCTTTCACGTTTAGACTCGTATTCGCCCTGATTATTATGATAATGCATCTTTTTGTCAAACTCTTATGCTAGTGAGTAATCATCTAATTAAAATACATAAATGCCTTAGGTCAGTCCTTTGTTTGTAAACAGAGACTTATCAATGGGATTAACTTGACTGTTCAAGACTACACCAAAAATCAACCGCAAAAAAAAGGTAAACCTGAAGATAATATGAAAAATCATACCTGTAAAATTGGCAATATAAAAGTAACAGACAAAATTAAATATCTCGGTATAATAATTGCTAACAAAAGAAATTGTTTTAAGACATAATAAGTGCTACAGTCTCCTTAAAATGGAATGAAAAAAAAAAACAAATAAATAAATACAAAAGAAGTGCCGATGCAAAGGTAATACTTCAAACTGAACTGAACTGAACTGAAGATCGGCGGTGCGCCCGAAAAAGTGTATTTTTTTCAGCCTAACAACACTTATATATTAAGATGAAGATCGGACAGATTTTAGATGCTGTTGACGTATCTGATTAGCTCCGCATGACTAATATTTCACTAACTAAATCTTTCTATATATATTTGTAGTAATTAAGGTTTGCTGCATTTATTTATAATTGGGAGCTTATATAGGCCTACTGATTGGAAATTGGCAAATGTAGTGCCAATTTTTTAAAAGGGAAGCAAAGAGGACCCAAATAACTTTAGACCAGTAAGCTTGACTTCTATAGTCTGTAAAATTCTTGAGAAGATGGTTAAGAAGGGAATTTCTGATCATCTAGAGAGTAGCAGGTTAATTAATGATGCTCAGCATGGTTTTAGAAAAGGTAGATCGTGTTTAACTAATTTACTGGATTTTATGGATTATGTAACTAAAGAATTAGATCGGGGTGAGAAAGTTGATGTGATCTACTTAGATTTCAGCAAAGCTTTTGATAAGGTTCCACATAGAAGACTAGTTAAAGCAGCATGGGATATGTGGGAAGGTTTTAAATTGCATAACTGAATGGCTGAAAAATAGGAAACAGAGAGTTGTACTGAGTGGATTGAGGTCAGAGTGGAGGAATGTTATTAGTGGCATACCTCAGGGATCAGTTTTAGGCCCTATGTAAATGATCTTGGGCAAGGTGTAAATAGCAAAGTGTTAATTTTTGCTGATGACACTAAATTGGCAGCTGTAGTCAAAGAGGTTGAGGGTAGCTTTAAACTTATCAGCCCCGCCAGACTTATTTGTAGCTCCGGACATTCTTCAAATAATTTGCCAATTTTTGATTTAAATGAATTTATTGACCTTGCATAGACCGTTTGGTCATCTAAATTGTTCCATTCATCAATAACTCTTTGACTAAAGGAGAACTTTCTGATATTCAATCATGATCTATCCTTAAAGATTTTCAGGCCATGACCTCTAGTTCTTCCTTTATCAATTATTGTAAAAAAATCTTCCTTTCTTAATCCCTCATAACCATGCATTATCTTAAAAATCTCTATTAAATCACTTCTATGTCGTCTCATTTCCAATGTCATCAGATTACAACTTCTTAATCTATTTTCATTTGATTCATTTCTTAAATCAGTTATCATTTTAGCCTAACTCCTGTAGTCTGTAAAATTCTTGAGAAAATAGTTAAAAAAGGGATTTGCCAACATCTAGAGAGGGAGGGGTTAATCAGCGATGCTCAGCATGGGTTTAGATCAGGTAGATCATGTTTGACTAACTTACTAGACTTTCTATAGTTCGTAACAAATCAAGTAGATAAGGGAGAGAATGTAGATGTAATTTACTTGGATTTTAGTAAAGCATTTGATAAGGTACCACATAGGAGACTAGTTCATAAATTAAAAATGATTGGGATATGTGGGGGTGTTTCAAATTGGATAGCTGAGTGGCTGAAAGACAGGAAGCAAAGGGTAGGGCTAAATGGTGTAAAGTCAGAGTGTAGGGATGTTATCAGTGGGGTTCCTCAGGGATCAGTTCTTGGTCCATTATTATTTGTCATCTATATAAACGATCTTGGGGAGGCAGTTAATAATAAAGTGTCAATTTTTGTGGATGATACCAAATTAGCAGCTGTAGTTAAATATATTGATGATAATTTTAAGGTGCAGGGGGATTTAAATAAATTGTAATCCTGGGCACATAAGTGGCAAATGACTTTCAACCTTGATAAGTGCAAAGTTATTAACATGGGAAAAAATACTAGAGAATTTAACTATGAAATGGATGGGCATTGGCTGAGCTCAGTAGAGGATGAGAAAGATCTAGGAGTAGTAATAGATAAGTCATTAAGGTTTTCTAAGCAGTGTATTGAAGCAAGAAATAGGGCAAATAGAGTGCTGGGTTTTATTAAGAGTAATGTCAGTTACAAAAGTAAGGAGGTTATTCTTAAACTCTATAACTTATGTTAGGCCACATCTAGAGTACTGTATACAGGCATGGTCCCCCACATTTTAGACACGATATTAACCTTCTTGAGTCAGTGCAACGGAGGGCAACAAAGATTATTCCTTCCCTGAGGCACCTTGAATATATAGATAGACTGAGGGTATTAAATATGTTCTCGTTCGAAAGGAGGTGTGTGAGAGGAGATATGATTGAGCTGTTTAAAATTTCTTCCGGGATAGATAAATTGGATGTTAGCAAGTTTTTTGAGTTATATGATAGAAATCAGACTAGAGGTCACCACTTGAAAATTAAAAAGCAAGGGTCTAGGTTGAATTAAGAAAATATTTTTTCACCAATAGAGTGGTAGACTTCTGGAACAAATTGCCGCCGAGGGTAGTAGGTAGTCCAAATCTAAATGTATTTAAGAGTAAGTTGGATGAGTTTATGGGGAGGGAAGGTTGTGATGGTTCCTAAGTTTTGTATATATTAATATTGTTTGTATATATCTATAGCTGCATGATTTAGTTCTTGACAAGCCTTGATTGGTGATACCCTTGTTTCTGGATGCAATCCTCTGGATGTAGTTTTCCTGGGAGTTTGGGGCCTTAAAAAAGAGGCCGTTTGACTCGGATGACCTATGATGAGCCCTTGTGGCTTTTGTCATCTGTTATATTATATTGTGGGGGACTTTGATTTTGTCTTCCCCTGGTGATGGGGCTTTTTGTGTGTGGGTTTTGATGGAGTCGGATGACCTTTGATAGGCCCTTGTGGCTTTTTTCATCTGTGTAATTATGTTATGTTAGTTCTTCTTTGCACTTTTTCTATATTATCTATGTCTTGTTGATTAGTAGGCCTCCACACCTGTGAACAATATAACCAAAATAGGTCTGACTAAGCTTTTGTAAAGATTTATAATATTAAATTTTGACTTGTTGACAATTGTTGTTTTTATTGTCCCCAGAACATAATTTGTTTTATAAACAATTTTGGCTATGTGCTCACTTGGTTTTAAAGTATTATGTACTATCACACCTAAATCCTTTTAAAATGCAGGGTGACTTAAATAAGTTGTTAGCTTGGGCTCAGAAGTGGCAGATGACTTTTAACCTTAATAAATGCAAAGTTATTAACATGGGGAGAGATAATAGGGAATTTAGCTAGAGATAGATGGGTATTGGCTTAATTCAGTTAAAGATGAGGACTTAGGAGTAGTAGTAGTTAGGTCACTGAAATTTTCAAGGCAGTGTATTGAGGCAAAAAATAGAGCAAATTGGGTGCTAGGTTACATTAAAAGGAATGTTAGCTACAAGAGTAAGGAGGTCATCCTTAAACTATACAACTCTTATGTCAGGCCACATTTAGAGTACTGTATACATAAGAACATAAGAAAAGAAGGAGACTGCAAAAGACCATTCATGGCCTACACTTGGCAGCTCCTGTTCCAGTCAACACACAAAAGATTTCTTACCAGAGAAAAGTCATCAACATTGTCACCCTTTACAGGAGTTCGTCAGATTTAATCTACATATACATAAAATGCATCCAGAGGATTATGTCCATTCATGCAACCGCAAAATATAATCTCCCCACTCCTTAGAAAAATATATACATATGTACATAAAAAAAAAGTCAGTCCCATCTAGCAGCTTCATCCATATATTTATCTAATCTTTTCTTAAAACTACCCAGAGAGGAGGCTTCTATCACATGCCTAGTGAGCCTATTCCATTCATCTACCACACGATTTGTAAACCAATTCCTCCCAATCTCCTTCCTAAACCTATACTTATCAAGCTTAAACCCATTGCTACGTGTCCTGTCATGTTCACTAAGTATAAGAACCTTACCCAGATCCCCTTTATTATATCCTTTTACCCATTTGAAGACTTCAATCAATTCCCCTCTGACTCTTCTCCTTTCCAATGTGTGTAGATTTAGTTTTCTGAGCCTTTCACCATAAGGTAAGTTCCTTAGCCCACCAATCATCTTTGTCATCCTTCTCTGCACAGACTCAAGCAAATCAATATCCTTCCTATAATATGGTGACCAAAATTGTACTGCATAGTCTAGATGAGGCCTAACTAGCGCCAGATAGAGTTTTAGAATGACTTCAGCACTCTTATTGCTTACACTCCTCCTAATGAATCCCAATATCCTATTAGCTTTATTCTTAGCATTTAGGCATTGCTTTCTAGGACGAAGGTCTGAACTTACCAAAATACCCAAGTCCCTCTCACAATCGGTCCTCCCTAAAATTCTCCCATTTAATTTATAACTATTCAATGGATTATTTCTACCTATACTAAGTACACTACATTTGTCTAAGTTAAACTTCATTTGCCATTTCTCGGCCCAATTGGACAGAATGGTCAATTCCTCCTGCATTACAACAGCATCAGAATCAGCCCTAATGGCCCTACCTAGCTTAGTATCATCAGCAAATTTACTCAGGTCACTACTTATACCTATGTCAAGATCATTAATATAAATTAAGAATAGCAAGGGACCCAAAACAGATCCTTGCGGAACTCCACTGCTAACACACCCCCACTCAGATTTAACTCCATCTATACTAACTCTTTGCTGTCTGTCACCAAGCCATGACTGAATCCACCTAAATATACTGCCATCGATCCCGTGTGCTTTAACTTTGCTCAGAAGCCGTAAGTGTGGCACTCGATCAAAAGCCTTACTAAAGTCCAAGTATAAAATATCATAGTTTTCATCATTATCTGCTGATTCATACACCTTACTATAAAAAGAAAGCAAATTAGTCAGACAGGATTTACCCTTACTAAAGCCATGCTGTGATTCTTTTATCAACTTATGCTTATCCAAGTGATCTCTAATATTTCTTGCTATAATAGATTCCATCATTTTCCCTACCACTGATGTCAAACTTACTGGTCTGTAATTAGACATATTTGTTTTATCCCCTTTCTTAAATATAGGTATCACATTGGCTTTCTTCCATGCCACTGGCACAATGCCACTCTCCAATGATTTTCTAAAGATGCATGCTAGGGGCTCACTTAACACATCCTTACATTCTTTCAAAATTCTAGGAAAGACCTCATCAGGACCGGGTGCTTTACTACTTTTGATTTTATCAATTTCCTTTGTCACTATCTCCTTTGTGATCAAGATATCCTTTAATTTCTCTTCATCATTACCCCGAAAGATCATTGACACCTCAGGTATATTTAGAGTATCCTCCTGTGTAAATACTGAGAGAAAAAAGTCATTTAGCATTCCAGCCATTGAGTCCCTATCACTCACTAATTCTCCATTGGAATCTATAAGTGGGCCTATTTTATCTCTAACCTTAGTTTTGTATAATTGATAAAAACTTTGAGGATCTTCCTTTGCCCTATTTGCCACTTTAATTTCATAATTTCTCCTTGCTACTCTAACTAACTTTTTAACATCTCTTGCTAGTTCATTATATCTCTGCCTTAAGTGATCCTCTCCATTTTTTATCTTCCTATAAATGCCCTTTTTAATGCCAATATAATGCTTAATTTTATCTGTCATCCATTTTGGGTCATTATTTTTAGTCCTAATCTCCTTATATGGAATGTTAATCATCTGACCTGTAATTAATTGCTCAATTATTCTTTCATACTCCTCTTCAATTGTAATCTCTTCCTCCTGGTGATTATTGTCTCCACTAACTGATATCATTGAATCTATTCCTGAATTGATTTCATTGCCTGGTTTCTGTACAACTGCCTCCAGGTAAGTCCTTAGCCCATTATAATTTGCTCTTCTAAAGTCAGGAATTTTAACATTGTTCATGCTACTATCAATACCATTCCATTTCATCTTGAATCTAATTTCACAATGGTCACTATTACCCAAATTTCCTCCAATCTCAGTATCCTTAATAACTTCTTCCCTATTTGTCAGAACTAAATCCAGTATATTATTACCTCTAGTGGGTTCGTTAATAATCTGTCTCAGAAAATTATCTTGGACAACATTCAAAAATTCCTCAGCCTCCTGATCACCCACAAGAGCTTCCCAGTCTATATTTCTGTTATTAAAATTGCCCATTATACACACATGCTTACTTCTACATGCCTGTTCAATCTCCTGCCACAGAAGATTTGAAGCTTCCTTACTAAGATTTGGTGGTCTGTATAATAATCCTAAGACAAGCTTGCTTTTACCTTCCTTTACATTTAGCCATAATGACTCTGTGTTATCATCTAATTTAATTGTACTGTTTACACAACACTGGAGATTATCTTTAATATAAATAATAACCCCTCCTCCTCTCTTCCTATTCCTATCTGTATGGAATATGTTAAAGCCCTCAATCTCAACCTCAGGTTTAAAGTGATTACCTGCCAAATCAAGCCATGACTCTGTTATCGCAATTATATCAAAATTCTCTTCACTCGCTACCGCTCTTAAGAGATCTATCTTATTCCTTATACTCCGACCATTTGTGTAGTATATTCTTAAGGTTTTTTTATTATTCCCATCTTCATTGCATTGTGCTTTTTTATTCCTAGTTATCTGCTCATTCCCTTGTGCATTAGTCCCCCTATAACGCATCAGTATGCCCTCTCCCCTAGCTATTCCTCTATCTCTGCATCCCTTCCATTTCCTACACCTGCCCTGTATTCCTGTTATTCCCTTACCTCTAACAGCTTCTAGTTTCCCACCCGTAAGGACCTAATCACACTATCCAGCTCCCCCCATAGAACCTCAACACCTGCCCGACTAAGATGGAGCCCATCCATCGCATACAACCTCCTATTCCCATAAAACCCTCCCCAGACATCTACAAACACCAATCCTAGCTCCTCACACAGTCCTTTCACAAATTCATTCAAACCAATTGCACGCGACAACCATTCTACCCCCACATCCAATCTCGGAAGCACACCAGAAACAACACCTTTTACCCTGCTTTTACTCATCCTTTCAACTAACCTTTTGTACTGCTCACGTAATTCACATGTACCCACCTTCTTTACATCATTCACTCCCACATGCGTAATCACAACTGCATCCCTCTCACACCCAGAAACCAGCCTATCATACCTCTCACAAACATCACTTACACCAGCACCCGGCAGACAAACTCTCATTCCCTTCCACTTGCTATCACTCAACTTCCTATCTAAATACCTAATCTGAGAGTCACCCATCACTAGCACCTCAGTCATTCTCCTATTCTGTCTTGGCCTAACATTACCCTCCCTCCTGCTCTCAGTCACGCTACCACCCATCCTGCTTTCATCCACAATCACACCAGGCAAATCACTTTCACACTCTTCCTCTCTCAGGACATTGAATCTGTTAGTCAACCTAACAGGTTCTATGTCCCTCTCATTCACACACCTAACCTGTCCTAACTTATCTATCCTATCCATTTTCACCCACCATTCATCATCACTCACAACTTCCACACTGTTCCCAGTCCTAGCCCTATCTTCCACCCTCTTAGCACTAATCTCACCCTTCAATCGCACACTTGCATCTCTTCTCACCTCAAACACTAAATCATTCAACCTCTTACATTCCCCACTCAACCTCCTAACCTCCCCTTCCAGAAAACACACACGGCATTCAGTTACATTCACTCTCCTTTCAACTCCACATGCATCACACACCACATACACACTACTTTCAAACGGCATGCTCTCACCATCTATACAAACAGCCATACTCTCAGAAATTTACTAAGGAAAAAGTTAACACTCACCAAAAAAAATTCTTGCTCAGGATTGCTGCCAGTTATCTTCCCCAAAAGTATTAATCACTAATGTATTTATTACACAGTGATTGATGTATTAAATAAATACAAGAAAAACTATACACCCAAATCAGTATTATATCCCAATCTTATAATGAGAATCAAGAGCTTCCTGCAAGACAACCTTCCAGAACAAAGCCAGACAGCCAACTGACAAAGCCAGACAGCCACATTTTAGACATGATATAAACTTATTTGAGTCAGTACAAAGGAGGGCAACAAAAATAATATCATCCCTGAAGCACCTTGAATATGAAGATAGACTGAGGGTATTAAATATGTTTTCATTTGAAAGAAGGTGTGGAAGGGGAGATATGATTGAGCTTCTTAAAATCTTTTCTGGGATGGATAAATTGGATCTAGGCAAGTTATTTGAGTTAGGAGATAGGGTAACACTTCAGATTTGAGGTGCATAGTAGATGACGCGCTGTTAGTCGGCTACAATTTTGGGCTACAATATATCTTATGACAGCAGACGGTAGCGTCAGATGTGAACAATTACGGCGTAATATTTTTTTTGTATATGAGTATATACTGGGGTGCTGCGCCCCCAGACATCCCCCCCTCAATTGATTGAAACTCAGGATCATCGCAGGGTGGTCCCCCTGCAGTGATATCTCCCCCACGAGCAGTCCCCTTGAATTTACTGGTTTAATTTCTCCCCAACAGCTTTTTACTGGCAGAAAAACCTAACCTAATAACAAAAAAATCTTACTTTTATAGGTTTCTTGATTAGTTTATGCGCCTCTAGATAATCTAAAAGTTTTTCTCGATTATACAAAGTAAAGCCGAATTCGAATAACAAAGAAGCACATGGAGAGCATGAAAACACAATAACGAAAAAAAACCATTTGCAAAACGGGTCCTATTTATAAGCTACAATGTTGCCAGTAAGAAGCTGTTATCGTTCGCAGCAAACAAAAAATCTCAAAAAAAAACAAAAAACAATAAAAGACATCAAGGGCCACATGATCCATCAGAGGAGAGAATTAGCTAGTGTTATTGGTAGAGAGCCGAAGGTGACCCGTTTCTCGGATGGGTGCCTTCTGGCGAATGCGGCGAATCCCGCCGAGGTGGCCAAGATAAGTGCTCTTCGGACATCTCATGGCACCCCGGTGAGTGTGACACCGCACTCTACCATGAACTTTGTGAAAGGAATAGTTTATGCGAGGGAACTCATTGACTACTCCATAGAGGACATCACCTTAGAGATGGCCGACCATGGGGCGGTCAAGGTCGAATGTGTGATGAGAAAACAGGGAGGGGCCTCGAGACCCACCCCTACACTCTTCATCACGTTCGACTGTGACAAGCTTCCTAGTCGGTGCGGGTCGGTTGGTACCGCTACCGCGTGAAGGCATTCGTGCCATTACTGTCACCGCTTCGGCCATACGAATCGTTGTTGTAGACGTGCAAAGTCGGGGTCACCTGAGGTCTGTGTAAATTGCTCTAAGGCCACACACGATAAGTCTAAATCATGTAGGCCAAGTGTGTCAATTGCGGAGAGCCGCACCCCGCTTCTTAGAAGCAATGTGGTGCTTATCACCTTGAGAAAGAAATCCTGGCCATTCAGGCCCTGGATCGACTCTCATTCCGCAAGGTTAAGGACTTGGTCCTGGCATGCCTGGGACGTCATATGCCTCAATAGTTAGAAAGACACCCTCTGCTCCTGGCCCATCCAGGCCAATGAGCACGGTGTTTTCCGTGCTCATTCAGAGCATTTCTGCGGGCTCTACTCAACCCGGGCGCTCCCCTGGTAAAGCTGATGGCAAAAAGGGTTCACATTCAGCCCCGGCTAAAACCAGGGCTTCTTTACCCAGCGTGACCGTTTCCCATAAGGCGAAACGGCCACATGCCTCCACTGAGTCGTTAGACTCACAGGAGGCAAAACCCCTGAAGTTGGTCGCTAGGCCATCTTGTGGGGTTCCTAAAGCTGTCCCCTGAAAGGAGGACAGCAAAAAGGAGCTTCGGTCACGCCTAGAGGTGGAGCGAGTCGCTCGGAGACTGTGGTTCCTCAAAAAGAAGGCCCCCCACCTCCGAAGCAGCAATGCCCACCTAAGGTTTCGAGGCAGAGGGAGGAAAAGACTTGCATGGCGAGCCCAACCTCCCTCAATAAGTTCTCGAAGGGGACAGCGCTTTGTCTGGCCAAAAGTGCCCGGGGTTCTGCTTCCGGGAAGCGTACGGCCATTCCTGTGAGGGTCTTCTGTTCGAGGAGGGCCCCTGCGTCTCCTCTGAGCTAGGCCTAGAGGGCATATTTCTTCAGACTAGCTGCGGAGGCAAGTCTCGTCCCGTTTCCCATTAGCTATCTTTTTGCAGAAGACCATGCTAGGCGCGTGCCCCCCCTCCCGGGGTATAAGGGTCTTGCGACCCCACCACCACAGGATGGCCGGCTGGGACATGCATGGTTTACACCCGGCATGATGTCTCCGTTCTTCCTTTCTCTTTAGATACTTCCTTTCAGGCAGTGGCTGTGCAGCTGCACCTGGATAAGAGGTATACTATCATTTCTGCATACATTCCACTGTCAGCTGACTTCGACGCAGGGGACTTCCGCCGCGTTGTTGCACGGTTGCGGAGGCCCTTTCTCTTGCTTAGAGATCTGAATGGCAGGCATCCTCTCTGGGGAGATTACTCAATAAATCCCAGTGGACAGGTTCTTGCCAATCTGATCGAAGAGCTTTAGATAGGTGTCCTAACGTGGATGAGTTTTGCATCACTGTCCGAGAACTGCTTCATTTTCTTGCCTTGACCTATCTTTGTGCTCTTCGGATGCACAGCCTGATTTTGATTGGGGGGTGGTCAATGACCTCCATGGTAGTGATCACTTTCCCATTCAAATATCCTTTTCAGGGCAACTGCCGCCTGAGAGCCCACCTCGGTGGTTCTTGGAAATGACTGAATTCTCTATCTCAGTCAAGGAGTTTAGGTTGGTAGATGAGGCTGTTGAGTTCTTCTCTGGCAACCTCATCGCCGCGGACCTGACTACTATTCCTAGAATGTCTGGCTGTTTTGCACCCTGACCACTCCCATGGTGGTCGGCCGAGTGAGACGGCCCTCAAACAGAAGCGTTATGCCTACATGCGCCGCCCGAACAATTTCACTGTTGCTGAATTTTGTCGGGATAGGTTCCGGTATATTTCGAAGCATGCCCGCTGCTCTTCTTGGCGGGCATACGTTTCTTCACGTAATGGGAAGACACCTTTAGCAGAGGTGTGTAAGCGAGTCAAAAGGATTCGGGGCAAGTTCTCGCAGGACCCCCCTCCCATTCTCCAGGAGAATGGGACCGCAATCTCGGACCCCGAGTCTGTGGCGGAATCCTTAGCGACCTCTTTTTCCACATTCTCTAGCCGGGATGCTGCTCTGCCAGCATTCAATGCACGTCATGATGTCGTGGAAGGCCACCGGCTAGACTTTACCTCCAGATGCGGAGAACCCTTCAATGACAAATTTACTGTGAGTGAGTTGCGCTCGGCTCTCGCTTCATGCGCTGACACCGCCCATGGTCCGAATGATATCCCGTACACCATGCTTAGACACCTGGGTGAGCGAGGCATGGACTTTCTGTTAGATTTGTAAAACAGGATCTGGGTGGAGGGTCTTCTCCCAGACTCCTGGCAAATCGCTACTGTGCTGCCTTTCGCGAACCGGGGAGAGATCACTCTACTCCGACCGGTTTCCGCCCAATCTCTCTAACCTCTTGCGTGTGCAAGTTGATGGAGAAATTGGTAAATGTTAGATTAGCCTTTTTCCTGGACAGCTGAGGTCATCTGTCTTCTGCACAGTGCGGCTTTCCACAAGTTACACTCCACATCGGATGCTCTGCTCCGACTGGAAAATGCCATCTGTGAGGCTTTCCTTCGTAGACAGCACTATGCCTTGGTGATTTTTGATCTGGAGAAGGCCTATGATACCGCATCGTCGATTCCGCGTACGGGTGGGGGAGCCCTCTCTGGCCCAAAGGAGCAGGAAGAGGGTGTCCCGCAGGGAAGTGTCCTCAGTGTCACACTCTTTGCCCTGAGCAACAACGGCATCACCTCGGTGCTGCTGAAAGATGTTCTCACTAGGCTATACGTGGACGACCTTTCGATCTCTTTTGACGTGGCCCAGATGCCGACTCCAACAGGCATTGAACCGCGTCTCCCCCTATGCCGAAGCGCACAGGTTTCGGTTTTCTTTGGCCAAGACTAAGGTGGTGCACTTCTGCCACCATCCATGGCTTCACCCCGACCCAGATTTGTTTCTTAATGGGGTGCACCTGGATGTGGCGGAATCACACCGTTTCCTCAGTCTAGTATTCACCGACGCCTCACCTGGGATGCTCATATTCGCAGTCTTAGGGTCTCTTGTACCCGCGCCTTGGACATTCTCCTTTGTTCGTTGAAGCTTGACTACGTTGCAAGTTTTATGCATCTGCAGCTGAGCATTTATTGCGGAAGGTGGATTCGATCCACCACACCGGCCTTTGCCTTGCGACCGGTGCCTTCCGCACTTACCCCATTGAGAGCCTGTTGGGAGATGCCACTCGCTCTGCGCAGGGTGAAGTGCATCACTTGCCTGTACGCGTGAGCCCGGCATCTCCCTCAGTCTGCCAACAGCTCTCAATGCATCCGCAGCTGATCTTGATGATGCCTATGCCGCCGAGAGACGCCAGTCATACCCTAAGCCCTTTTGGTTTAGGGTCTGGAAACTCCTTCGAGAGCTAGGTATAGCTCTCGGGCCGGTGGAGCCCCTGGTTCTGCCCAGGATGCCACCCTGGGGGGGTACCACATTTGGCTATTTATCGCCACGCCTCTGCTACCAAAGCTTGTACAGTGCTGGGAGTATTGCGTTTAACCTTTCTGGAGCACACATCGTGTCACGCTGGTACCGTGCCAGTGTATACGGATGGTTCCAAATTATGTTATGTTATTTCCGGTATGTCTTTCGAAATGGAGGATGACCGTGATGGGTTTCCTCCTGATAATATAAATCTTCCATTTAAATACTTAATAGCACCTGTAAAAGAAGATGATAAATTTAATGACAAGCCCCTTCAATTTAGCATTGCCCTTAAAAACAGTAATTTACTTAATGATATCCAATGTCATAACATAATTTCACGGATGACAAAAGCCACAAGGGTCTATCAAAGTTCATCCGTATCCATCAGATCCCACCCACATAATGCATCCATAGGATTTTATCAGATCATGCATCTACAATATACAATGTAACAATCCATAGGAATGTCCAACCATGCATCTAAAATATATAATTTAAAACCTCCATAGGAGTCTGTCAAAAACAAAATCAAAGTCCCCCAAAATATACAATAAAAAGAAACTGCATCCACAGGAATGAGTCAAGAAACATATCCACATACCAAACAGTAAGAAATTAACCCTCCATCCCCATATAATCATCCAATCTGTGCTTGAAAACATCAAGTTTGGGCTGTTTTCAGTCTCAGGTGGCAAACTATTCCAATAATCCACCACTCTGTTAGTGAAAAAATATTTTCTAACATCCAGTCTGCACCTCTGTTTTTTTATCTTTAAGTGGTGGCCTCTAGTTCTATTACTACCTTCTAACTCAAATAACTTGCTGAAATCAAATTTATGACATAACTTTTACTGGTCGCACAAAAAATTGGGTAAATATGTAGATTATTGGCGCGAATGATGGGACGTACTATTTCGTCTGTGTTCCAAAATGTTTCACGTTTTTTGGAGTACATTTAAGTTGATGGCTAGTGTGGGGGTAAACACAATGGGGGGACCATATTACGATGATCCTGAGTTTCATTAAATTGGGGGGGGGGGTCTGGGGGCACAGCCCCTTAGTATATAACCCTAATTGTTTATAGAATAATGGTGCCAGCTATAATTTGAAAAGGACTCAAACGCGCATGAATATTCCGACACGAGTGAACAATAATATTTATACAAATTTTTTTCCAGCCGGGCCGCTAATCTACATATTTAGCAAAAATTGCATTATTAGTACCAGTACTAAGATTAAAAATATATTCTTAGATAGTGCAGGTTTCTTACTAGGTGAGTGGAAAGTAACTTGTAAATTACTATCAGATCTTCCAAAATCCTATGGGGTTATTGGCCCCATTACTCTCTATGAGAATGTAATGGAAATAAAGAATGAATTAATATCTAAAGGCTACCCTATACTATCATTGGAGAGTGGCATTGTGCCAGTGGCATTGAAGAAAGCCAATGTGATACCTATATTTAAGAAAGGTGATAAAACAAATATGTTTAATTACAGACCAGTAAGTTTGACATCAGTGGTAGGGAAAATGATGGAATCTATTATAGCAAGGAATATTAGAGATCACTTGGATAAGCATAAGTTGATAAAAGAATCACAGCATGGCTTTAGTAAGGGTAAATCCTGTCTGACTAATTTGCTGTCTTTTTATAGTAAGGTGTATGAAGCAGCAGATAATGATGAAAACTATGATATTTTATACTTGGACTTTAGTAAGGCTTTTGATTGAGTGCCACACTTACGGCTTCTGAGCAAAGTTAAAGCACACAGGATCGATGGCAGTATATTTAGGTGGATTCAGTCATGGCTTGGTGACAGACATCAAAGAGTTAGTATAGATGGAGTTAAATCTGAGTGGGGGTGTGTTAGCAGTGGAGTTCCGCAAGGATCTGTTTTGGGTCCCTTGCTATTCTTAATTTATATTAATGATCTTGACATAAGTATAAGTAGTGACCTGAGTAAATTTGCTGATGATACTAAGCTAGGTAGGGCCATTAGGGCTGATTCTGATGCTGTTGTAATGCAGGAGGAATTGACCATTCTGTCCAATTGGGCCGAGAAATGGCAAATGAAGTTTAACATAGACAAATGTAGTGTACTTAGTATAGGTTGAAATAATCCATTGAATAGTTAAATTAAATGGGAGAATTTTAGGGAGGACTGATTGTGAGAGGGACTTGGGTATTTTGGTAAGTTCAGACCTTCGTCCTAGAAAGCAATGTCTAAATGCTAAGAATAAAGCTAATAGGATATTGGGATTCATTAGGAGGAGTGTAAGCAATAAGAGTGCTGAAGTCATTCTAAAACTCTATCTGGCGCTAGTTAGGCCTCATCTAGACTATGCAGTACAATTTTGGTCACCATATTATAGGAAGGATATTGATTTGCTTGAGTCTGTGCAGAGAAGGATGACAAAGATGATTGGTGGGCTAAGGAACTTACCTTATGGTGAAAGGCTCAGAAAACTAAATCTACATACATTGGAAAGGAGAAGAGTCAGAGAGGAATTGATTGAAGTCTTCAAATGGGTAAAAGGGTATAATAAAGGGGATCTGGGTAAGGTTCTTATACTTAGTGAACATGACAGAACACGTAGCAATGGGTTTAAGCTTGATAAGTATAGGTTTAGGAAGGAGATTGGGAGGAATTGGTTTACAAATCGTGTGGTAGATGAATGGAATAGGCTCACTAGACATGTGATAGAAGCCTCCTCTCTGGGTAGTTTTAAGAATAGATTAGATAAATATATGGATGAAGCTGCTAGATGGGACTGACTTTTTTTTTATGTACATATGTATATATTTTTCTAAGGAGTGGGGAGATTATATTTTGCGGTTGCATGAATGGACATAATCCTCTAGATGCATTTTATGTATATTGTAGATTAGATCTGACGAACTCCTGTAAAGGGTGACAATGTTGATGACTTTTCTCTGGTAAGAAATCTTTTGTGTGTTGAATGGAACAGGAGCTGCCAAGTGTAGGCCATGAATGGTCTTTTGCAGTCTCCTTCTTTTCTTATGTTCTTAATGTCTCGTATCAATAAAAGAAAAAAAAAAGATAACACTCCAACACAATTTATTAAAATTGACTTCTTAGTTGAAAATAAGCCAACTATAATTAAAATACTGTATACAAATTTCCATGTAAATGATTATACTCCACTAGCAATACAATACTTCAGATGTCAAAAATATAACATAACAACATAATTTCACGGATGACAAAAGCCACAAGGGCCTATCAAAGGTCATCCGCCTCTGTCAAAACCCACCCACAAAAAGCACCATCACCAGGGGAAGACAAAATCAAAGTCCCCCACAATATAATATAACAGATGACAAAAGCCACAAGGGCTCATCATAGGTCATCCAAGTCAAACGGCCTCTTTTTTAAGGCACCTAAACTCCCAGGAAAACTACATCCAGAGGATTGCGTCCAGAAACAAGGGTATCACCAATCAAGGCTTGTCAAGAACTAAATCATGCAGCTATAGATATATACAAAACTTAGGAACCATCATAACCTTCCCTCCCCATAAACTCATCCAACCTACTCTTAAATACATTTAAATTTGGACTACCTACTACCCTCCGTGTCAATTTGTTCCAGAAGTCTACCACTCTATTGGTGAAAAAATATTTTCTTAAATCCAACCTGCTTTTTCATTTTCAAGTGGTGACCTCTAGTCCGATTTCCATCATCTAACTCAAAAAACTTGCTAACATCCAATTTATCTATCCCAGAAATTTTTTTAAAGAGCTCAATCATATCCCCTCTCACACACCTCCTTTCGAACGAGAACATATTTAATACCCTCAGTCTATCTATATATTCAAGGTGCCTCAGGGAAGGAATAATCTTTGTTGCCCTCCGTTGCACTGACTCGAGAAGGTTAATATCGTGTCTAAAATGTGGGGACCATGCCTGTATACAGTACTCTAGATGTGGCCTAACATAAGAGTTATAGAGTTTAAGAATAACCTCCTTACTATTGTAACTGACATTTCTCTTAATAAAATCATCACTCTATTTGCCCTATTTCTTGCTTCAATACACTGCTTAGAAAACCTTAATGACTTATCTATTACTACTCCTAGATCTTTCTCATCCTCTACTGAGCTCAGCCAATGCCCATCCATTTCATAGTTAAATTCTCTATTATTTTTTCCCATGTTAATAACTTTGCACTTATCAAGGTTGAAAGTCATTTGCCACTTATGTGCCCAGGATAATAATTTATTTAAATCCCCATGCACTTTAAAATTATCATCAATATCTTTTAACTACAGCTGCTAATTTGGTATCATCCGCCAAAATTGACACTTTATTATTAACTGCCTTCCCAAGATCGTTTATATAGATGACAAATAATAATATACCGAGAACTCCCCGTAAGGGGCACAGCGATTTGCCATCCTGGCCGCCGTGCTGACGGGATCCAGTGCTCCGTCCGGCCCCAGCTTAGCCTCTCTTCCTTCCTTCAGATAACCCGATTTCTCCCCTACCTCATCGCTTTTCATACAACCTCACCCACAACTTTCTCTGGTCAGCCTCTAATTTCACAGGGAAGATGCTGACCTTCTTCTCAAGCCAACCACCGGGGCTGGGGGGAGAGGGGACATTGTTCCCTAACCCCTGAGCTCCGGTTCGGGATGTGTTTTTTTTAACAACCTGCTTCATCCCCACCCATACCTTCCTCACATCCCCTTTCCTCTCCTCTTCACATTCTATCAATTTTACCCCGTGTCCCATGTGGAGCTGCCATGCCGATGGACTGCCAGGCCACCAGGCGGGAGGGGTGGTCCCGAATGGCGGCGCCTGGCTCTGCCGGGCTTGAAAGCACCTCTCGCAGTGCGGGCAACTGCGAGAGGTGATGAGCTATTGCGTCCCGTATTAAAAAGAGGGTCACCATGCCCATGTATGACAAAAAAAAACAAAAAAACCCATCCCCAACTTCCCCAAGAATATCAACGGAGCCGCCCTCGGGCAGCTCCACCGAGAAAATGGAGGTCCCCCCCCCTTGTGCTTGCGCAAGGGACCCTCCATAATTCTTTAACCAGAGAGGAGGCTTACTCCTCTCCTACGCCTACGGGTGTAGGGGACTCCCCCTCACCCCCTTCTCTGGAGGTGCTTTCGGGCACCTCCCTATCTCCAGCGGCAGTCCTTCCTTTGCTTTCTAAGGGGACTGCCAAGAAAGCCAGCAGGCAGCCCATTGCCGACCGCCCCTCCTGCAAGCGGCTCGGTAGGGCAAACCCCCTTAGGGGGGAGAGGGAAGCCAGGCCCCTTCGGTCGCTTCCCTCAAAAGACCTGCTGGCAAGAATTTTAAACCTTGCCGGGGTCAAGGCCTGTGCCTCTCCACACAAGACTGGCGACACTGCCAAGGGGACCTGCGATGTCCTGGGAGGGGATGGCCAACTGGAGGCCCCTCCTGTGATAGACATGGTCCTTGAGGAGACCCAGCCTCAGACGGTAGGGCCTTCCATGGGGGAGAATCCGGGCTCGGCGCCAAGCACCGAACCCGAATCCGCCCCTATGCAAGGTCCCCCTCAAACGGCCAAGGGCTCCGAGGCAGTAAAAGGAGGGGAGGGATCTCCTCCGACAGGTGCCCCTACGACTACCAGGACCTTCTCCATTTCGGAGAGGGACCTAGCTGAGGCCGGCCCATCTGGCATGGGGGCTTCTGCCGGCGGAGGTGAGCAGCGGGTTCATTCCCCGCCCTCCTCTCCTAAAAAGAAAAAGACGAAGAAGACTCGGGCCTCCTCTCCATCCGCAGGGGCTGCGGGGACGGATGGGTCTGCTACCACTTTGAGAGGCGACCAAGCCAAGATCGGCACATCCGGCCCCTCTACCCCCTCGTGTGTGGAGCCCCTGACTAAGACTAACACCAAGAATGCACAGGGCGGAGCCTCGATGACATCGGGGCCCCTGATTCAAACGCTTCCTCGTTATTCGCTCCACTGATGGCACCATGTTGTCCAAGGGCAACATGATCCATCAGAGGAGAGGATTAGCTAGTGCAATTGGTAGAGAGCCGAAGGTAACCCTTTTCTCGGATGGGAGCCTTCTGGCGAATGCGGCGAATCCCACCGAGGCGGTCAAGATAAGTGCTCTTCGGACACTTCATGGCACCCCGGTGAGTGTGATGCCGCACTCTACCATGAACTTTGTGAAAGGAGTAGCTTATGCGAGGGAACTCGTTGACTACTCCATTGAGGACATCACCCTAGAGTTGGCCGACCATGTGGCGGTCAAGGTCGAACGTGTGATGAGAAAATAGGGAGGGGCCTCGAGACCCACCCCTACACTCTTCATCACGTTCGACTGTGACAAGCTCCCTGAGTCGGTGCGTGCCGGTTGGTACCGCTACCGCGTGAAGGCATTCATGCCACTGCCGCGGCGGTGCTATTACTGTCACTGCTTCGGCCATACGAATCGATTATGTAGATGTGCAAAATCGGGGTCACCCGAAGTCTGTGTAAATTGCTCCAAGGTTGCACACGATAAGTCCCAATTGTGTGTGGCCAAATGTGTCAATTACGGAGAGCCGCACCCTGCTTCTTCAAAGCAATGTGGTGCATATCTCCTTGAGAAAGAAATCCTGGCCGTTCAGGCCCAGGATCGACTCTCATTCCGCTAGGCTAAGGACTTGCTCCTGGCGAGCCCGGCCCTGCCTGGGACGTCATATGCCTCAATAGTTAGAAAAGCACCCTCTGCTCCTGGCCCATCCAGGCTAACGAGCATGGTTGTTTCCGCGCCCATTCGGAGCCCTTCTGCAGGCTCTACTACACCCGGGCGCTCCCCTGGTAAAGCTGGCGGCAAAAAGGGGTTCACATCCAGCCCCGGCTAAAACCAGGGCTCCCACCTCTTCCCCCAGCGTGACCGTTTCCCGTAAGGCGAAACGGCCACGCGCCTCCACCGAGTCATTAGACTCACAGGAGGCAACACCCCTGAAGATGGTCACTAGGCCATCTTCCAGGGTTCCTAACGCTGTCCCCCGAAAGGAGGACAGCAACAAAGGAGCTTTGGCTCCTTCGCCCATGCCACGAGGTGGAGTGAGTGGCTCGGAGACGGTGGTTCCTCGAAAAGAGGGCCCGCCCGCCTCCGAAGCCGCAACGCCCGCCTAAGGTTTCGAGGCGGAGGGAAGAAAAGACTCACATGGCGAGCCCCACCTCCCCCAATAAGTCCTCAAAGGCGACAGCGCCTTCAGCGCTTTGTCCGGCCAACAGCGCCCGGGGTTCTGCCCCCGGGAAGCGTACGGCCATTCCCATGAGGGTCTTCAGTTCGAGGAGGGCCCCCGCGTCTCTGAGCTGGGCCTGGAGGGCATATTCCTTCAATGGAATTGCCGCGGACTCTGGTCCAACTGGGAGGAGCTGCGGAGGCTCGTCTCGTCCCGTTTCCGTTAGCTATCTTTTTGCAGGAGACCATGCTAGGCGCGTGCCCCCTGCCTGCCCTCCCGGGGTATAAGGGTCTTGCGACCCCACCACCGCGGGATGGCTGGGCTGGGGGGATGCATGCTTTACACCCGGCATGATGTCTCCGTCCTTCCTTTCTCTTTAGATACCTCCTTCCAGGCAGTGGCTGTGCAGCTGCACCTGGATAGGAGGTATACTATCATTTCTGCGTACATTCCACCGTCAGCTGACTTCGATGCGGGGGACTTCCGCCGCGTCATGGCACTGTTGCCGAGGCCCTATCTCTTGCTTGGAGATCTGAACAGCAGGCATCCTCTCTGGGGAGATTACTCCATAAATCCAAGGGGACAAGTCCTTGGCAATCTGATCGAAGAGCTTGAGATGGGTGTCCTAAACATGGATGAGTTTACGCATCACTGTCCGAGAACCGCTTCATTTTCTTGCCTTGATCTATCTCTGTGCTCTTCGGATGCACAGCCTGATTTTGATTGGGGGGTGGTCGATGACCTCCATGGTAGTGATCACTTTCCCATTCAAATATCATTTTCAGGGCACCTCGGAGAGACCACCTCGGTGTTGCTTGACGCAGGCGCGGTGGCCTGCATTTCAGGAAATGACTGAATTCTCTATCTCAGTCAAGGAGTTTAGGTCGGTAGATGAGGCCGTTGAGTTCTTCTCCAGCAACCTCATCGCCGTGGGCCTGACTACTATTCCTAGGTAGTCTGGCTGTTTTGCACGCCGACCATTCCCATGGTGGTCGGTATTCAAGGAAAACTGCTTAATTGGATTAAATGCTTTCTCTCAAACAGAACACAAAGAGTGATTATTAAAGTTCTCTCGGATTCATTAGAGGTGTGGAGTGGAGTACCACAAGGCAGTGTACTTGGTCCACTATTTTTTCGGATTTACATTAATGACTTATTGGATGGTATCTCTTCTAGTGGGAAACTATTTGCAGACGACTCTAGAATCTTTAGGAAAATTAAGAATCAATATGATAGATATATATTACAGGAAGATTTATTAAAACTTCAGGAGTGGAGTCGTAAATGGCTGCTTGAATTTACTGAATCAAAATGTAAGGTCATGCATATATCTCTCCGTAATACTAATCTCAAGTATAACTATTTTATTTGATGATACTAAGCTGGAAGAAACCTTGGTTGAAAAAGATTTAGGAGTGTATGTAACTCCCAATTGGAAATCATCTGCTCATGTTGCTGCTGAGGCTAACTCCATGTTTAGAATTAGACATACCTTCACATTCATGAATAAAACTAATCTTTAAGAGGATTTACCCTGGATTAGTTCGATCTCATATGGAATATGCAGTTCAGGCTTGGTCTCCTCAACTTAAAAAAGGATATTTTACTACTGGAGAAAGTTCAACTAAGGGCAACCAAGCTAGTTCCGGAATTAAGAGATGAACCATATGAGGTGAGATTGAGAGAGCTTGGTCTCGCTACTCTTGCAGAGAGAAGACATAGAGGTGATCTTATTGAAGTATATAAAATTATGAATGGATATGATGATGTAGATAGAAATAAATTTTTCACACTTAAGAGTGAGGTTCACAGTTATAACACCACTGGTCATGAATTTTGTATCCACTTTAGACAACCTAATAAAGAACTGAGGAAAGGTTTCTTTGACATATGAATTCAACAAGACTGGAATAATTTGCCAGCAAATGTGGTGAATTGCCGGTCTATAGGTGGTTTTAAGAGAGCTCTTGATGACCATTTAAAGGGGCACTTATGATCTTCGTCTCCCTGCCTCTTAATATTACTATACACGGTAAGCCATTACTAGAGTTTGGAGAAATACCTAATGATTGGAAATTAGCAAATGTTGTGCCAATTTTTTAAAAGGGAAATAAAGAGGACCCAATTAACTTTAGACTGGTAAGCTTAACTTTTATCATTTGTAAAATTCTTGAGAAGATAGTTAAGAAGGGGATTTCTGACCATCTAGAGTATGGTAGGTTAATAAATAATGCTCAGCATGGATATAGAAGAGGTAGATCGTGTTTAACAAATTTACTGGATTCTATAGATTATGTTACTAAACAATTAGATAAGGGAGAGAATGTTGATGTAATTTACTTAGATTTTAACAAAGCTTTTGATAAGGTTCCACATAGGAGACTAGTTTACAAATTGAAAATGCATGGGATATGTTGTAGTTTTGAATTGGATAACTAAATGGCTGAAAGATAGGAAACAAGAGTGTTGTACTGAATGAGGTGAGGTCACAGTGGAGGGACGTTATCAGTGGCATACCTCAGGGATCCGTTCTAGGCCCTTCATTATTCATAGTTTATATAAATGATCTTGGAGAGGCTGTAAATAGCAAAGTGTCAATTTTGCTGATGAAACTAAATTAGTAGCTGTAGTCAAAGAAGTTTAGGGTATCTTTAAAGTGCAGAGTCACTTAAATAATTTATTAGCTTAGGCTCAGAAGTGGCAGATGACTTTTAACCTTAAAAAATGCAAAGTTCTTAACATGGGAAGGGATAATATGGAATTTAGCTATGAAATGGTTGGGCATTGGCTGAATTCAGTTGAGGATGAGAAGGACTTAGGTGTAGTAGTAGATAGGTCACTGAAGTTTTCAAAGCACTGTATTGAGGCAAAAAATAGAGCAAATAGGGTGCTAGGATACATTAACAGGAATGTTAGCTACAAAAGTAAAGAGGTTATCCTTAAACTCTATAACTCGTATGTTAGGCCACATTTAGAGTACTGTATACAAGCATGGTCACCACATTTTAGACATGACATCAACCTGCTAGAGTGAGTACAAAGAAGGGCAACAAAAATATTACCTTCCCTGAAGCACCTTGAATATGAAGATAGACTGAGGGTACTAAATATGTTCTCATTTGAGAGAAGATGTGTGAGGGGAGATATGATTGAGCTTTTTAAAATCTGTTCTGGGATGGATAAGTTGGATTTTAGCAAGTTATTTGAGTTGGAAGGTAGTAATAGGCCTAGGGGTCACTACTTAAAAATTAAAAAGCAAAGGTGCGGGTTGGATGTTAGAAAATATTTCTTTACCAATAGAGTGGTAGATTACTGGAATAGTTTGCCATCTGAGAGAGTAAACAGTCCAAACTTGAATGTATTCAAATGCAGATTAGATGATTATATGGGGAGGGAGGGTATTCTGGACTCATTCCTATGGATGTAGTTTTTTATTATTGTATATTGCAATTGATTTGGATTTTGACGAGTCTTGATGATGATGCTTTTTGTTTTTGACACATTCCTGTATATAGTTTGAATTGTATATTGTAGATGCATGATCTGACACAATCCTATGGATGCAAATATGCATGGGTGGGAGCTTAAATACCAATGAGTTGGCCAGAAAAGTAGCTTCAGTTTTTTGATTTTTTACAGAATGGGTTTCTTGAACTATGCATATAGAGTAATAAAAACATTAATACTGAATGAATCCTTTTGAAACAAGAATCAAAATGGTCATTAAAAACCTTTTTAAAAAATCAAAGAAAAGAAATCAATACAGAGGCAAAAAAAAATTTTTTTTTAGTCAGAGTTATGAAGTCAGGCTTCGTTAACAACCCCCAAATGGTTTTATTGAGCATTAAACAATGGAAAATTAAGTAAAAAGTAATTAATAAGACTAAATAATGTCAGGTATAGAGTAGGTAGGATATATAGAAAAAAAAAATAAGGAATAAAACATAGAAAATAAAAGAAAAACTTACTTTTGAGCAATATAAAAAGCCCCAAAAGCCTTGAAACAAATACAGCTTTCTGATTGGTCATTGACGGAACTGAATACAGATCTGTGATTGGCCAGTGGGATAGCAGAAAAACATCGAAAAATAGCCCCCCAAATAAGCTAGAATTGCATCTGGCCATACTCTATACAATTCCTAATGCTTTAGGTCGGTATGTTATTCAAAGCGCACTAATGAAGGACAGCCAGTAACAAAAATGGTATGTGCTGGGTAAGGAAATAATTTAGAAAAAAATTTTCTCCCTAAATTCTAAGTGTTTTAAATTACCGTCATGTTTCCTATAAATAGAAGCAGTTTTCTATAAAATAGGAGTTTTAAGTGCTAATTAAAAATTTTGGAAAATTTAATTTTTCTCCTAGGTAAGGGTTAAACTATTACTGACAAGACTTTCCAAGCACAAAGTGGTCTCTGTTTCTATTTTGTCATAAAATAAGAAAGAACCCAAAATACTTAGAAAATTTTGAAAAAGATAAGTTATTCTACTCTATACTCTTTTTTGAATAACTTAAAAGATAAGCTTAAAAAGCCTAGCTCACTAGCAGTCGGCATAAAACATGTATAATTATAGAATTAAATTTGTTCATTATAAACCATAACCTGTTTATTATTAAATTACATATATTACATGATGCATTCCTCTGCCCCATTCATCACTCGAGAGCCTTTCAAAGCCACAGACTCAGTGCTGCGTAATTGCTAGAGGGCCTTTGAAATTAGACTAGTTCATGTTAATGCTCAAATTTATGATTATTCCTCCATTTGTTTTGTTTCAAACTCTTTGTTAGTGATTGATCATTCAATTAAAATACGGAAAGCCTTAGGTCAGTCCTTCTTTGTTTGTAAACAGAGATTTATGAATGAGAGGAACATGAGCCAGTTTTAACCGATTTCTTTTGACAGCGGCCTTTGATCCTACAGCCTGTGCTGTAGGCCCCGTCAATGTTACCACAAATAAGTGGGGCCACGCCTATCATGAGGGAACAAGTTATAGTGGAGGGAGGCTGTTACCTGCTGTGGTAATTTTATAGTGCCCCCTTGTGCTAGCAGTCAATGCAACAGCTAGCAAGTGGAGGTTCAATTGCAGCATAAACCTTCACTAGGATTGCATCCAGGTGAGGTGGTTGCATCATATCCACTCCAAAATGACTGACCACTCTCTTTTTCTTGCCCTGGCTAGAGCTTAAAAAACACAGCTTGCCTGCTGGGTTGATCCACTACATGAGTAACGAGGCAATAGGAAAATGTGTCTTGATAGTCACTAATGTCCAAAGATGTTTACTAAATCTCTATATACCTTCCACATATTTTTATTTTTAATATTTAAACAAGTACAAAAGTTATTAATGATGGTACAAAAACTACTGAAGTTATTGTTTAATATATATATTTTTTTTACTTATTATCTCCATCTTGACTTATTATCTCCTCTAAACTCTCTTGACTGCCATTTACAGGGGATCTGAGCAAATAAATACAATATTTTTTTATATATATTTTTCTAGTTTGAAATATTGCATACAATAACAAAGATTTGTGTACAGTTTTTTGTATTGGTATATTTTTGTTATAATGGGGAAAAAATGGTTTAAAAAGAAAAAAAAGCAGTCTGCTGACCCATCAGAAGTGTCCAATTCTAACAAAAGAGGCTTTGAGGTAAGATTTCACTACTTTTATATATTTAACAGTGTTTAATTTGCAGAGGAATTCTTAGCAAAGATTTTTTAATGAGTAATTGATAAACAAGGAGGGATGTGTGACTTTTTCCCGCACTTCGGGTGTTTAATTCCAGCCTCCCGGCCGGGGGTGTGTCCTATTGTGGTGCTTCTCTTTTAATTTCCTCTTCGCTATTCTCTGCACCAATTCCCCTCAATACTACCTTGCAGGCTGTTGCTGCGAGGGTTTTTATTTCCAAGCTTTTAATTATTTGTTCTGTGTACATCCCCCCGGATTTTAATTTGACCTTTTAGAGCTCACAAGTCAGTTACCTACCCTGCTTTTATTACTTGGTGATTTTAATGCTCGCCACCCATCTTGGGGTGATACTGCCTGTAATCTCCGGGGCAGAGTGGTTGAGTCCCTCTTATTATCCGATTCCTTTTGTCTTAAATCCTGGCAATTTTACTTTTACCATATTCAAATAGATTCTTATAGTTCTGTAGACTTGTCTTTATGTTGACCTGACTGTTTCCTCGATTTCCAGTGGTCAATTTGGGACAACTTTTCTGGGAGTGATCACTTCCCAATCGTCCTGTTGGCCGCCCTTCCTGGCCTGTGCCTTTCCCTCCATCCTCGTTGGGTTCCAGGAGGCTTCCTTTATTGATGCCTCCCGAGTTTCCTTTGATACTGTAAATTCACTGGTCTCATATTTTAGAGGCTGCTGAGCGCTTTGTTCCGCGGAGGTGCCCTGTTGCAGGGTGCTCCACCATCCCCTTGCAGTCGAAGGATTGTGCCGGGCTATTTCCGCCTATCACTTGGCCCGTTCACGTTATAGGTGCATGCCATACACTAAAGAACCCTCCATCATACCGCTGTGAGTCTTGGTGCTGGTACCTATCTTCCATTTCTTCATCCACACCGCCGACTCGGGTTTGGAAGCTGATCATTAAGATCGGTAGTCGCTGCGCTGGTCATGCCATCCTCACTCTGGACATCAGAGGCTTGCTTGTATCTGATGGCCAGTTGGTCAGCGAAGCTCTGGCTGACCATTTTTCTTTGCTGAGTAGCGCTGGTAGCTATCCTTGATGGTTTATCAATCATAAGGTTGCCATAGTGTCTCGCCTTTTAGATTTTAGCATGTGCGCCACTTACTCTGATAATGCTCTCTTCTGTCTATGAGCTGTGGGGTGCTTTGTCTCACTGTGGCTCCACTTCTCCCGGTGATGATTGCATCCACTACGACTTTCTCCATTGTCTCCATCCCCACTGTTATTTTTGGTTGACCTCTACAACCTGCTCTGGGTCAAAGGAATCTTTTCATCCTCCTGGCGTGTGGGGGTTTTTCTACCCTTTCTCAGCCCGGTAGGGACAGTTTGGACCCCAATCACTCTCTCCCAATTGCTCTTACGAGCTGCCTCAGTAAGTTATTCAAGTAGATGGTTCAAGTTCACCTCATTTGGTTTTTGGAGTCCAACTTGCTCCTCTCTCCATTTCAGTGCAGTGTTCGCAGTGGCCGTAGTACTCTTAACCACCACTTTCATTTGGAAGACTCCGTTTTACAGGCCTTTTCTTCAGGCATCAGGTGTTAGCGGTGTTTTTCGACATTCAGAAGGCCTACGATACCACCTGGAGATATGGTGTTTTATGTCAGTTATATGATTGGGGTATGAGGGGCTTTTTACCAGTTTTTATTCAAGAATTTTTATCATCCTCTAATTTTAAGGTCTGTATTGTTTCGCTGTTGCCATTAATAGTCTGGTGTCCACTCTTCCGGAGGGGGTTCTGGCTTCCCTCTTTGTAGATGACTTGGTATTGTTTTGTTCATCCCCATGCTTGCCTTCTGCTGCCCGTCGATTACAGCTGGCAATTGATGCCATGTCAGGTACTGCTGTCTCAAAGTGTTTCCATTTTTTGGTCACTAAAACGAAGGCCATGTATTTTTATAGGGGTTGTGGTGTCCTTGGTCCCCCTCCCTTATCTACAAAGAATATGTCCCCATTTTTAAGTTGTTGCATTTAACGCTTGATAGTAAGCTGACTTGGGTGCCCCATTTGTGTCACTTGAGGGCCTCCTGTTTGAAGTCTATGGATTTGCTTATTGTTTTATCCCACACCACTTGGGGTGGTGATAGGCGCACCTTGTGGTCGCTTTATTTGGCACTGGTCCAATCCCAGCTAGACTATGGTTGCCTGGTGTACTCTTCAGCGTCTCCTTCAGCCTTGAAGATACTTGACTGTTCATTCGCTTGGGGGCCGTCTTTGTAGTGGAGCCTTTTGCACCTCATCTATCCCTACCCTCTTTGTTGAGGATGGCATGTTTCCCATGCGATATCACTGGCTGCAGGTGTGCCTATGATCCCTGTTTCATATTTAGCAATACCCTTCATCCCCAGTCCATGAGTGCCCTTTTGCCCTGTCCTCTTCGGCATCTTTTTATTGACGGCCATCTCTACCCTGACCTCTGGTGCTCCGGGTTGGGGACCATCTCGCCTTCCTGGGTGTTCCAGGAGTGTTGACCCTCCCATTCCCTATGGCTCTGTGTTGGAGCATTTGACCTCCTGAGGTCTGTACTGCTTTCTGGCATTTTGAGAAAGGGTATACTGACCCTCCTCTATTAAAGTGCCTGTTTCTTGAACATGCATGCTCTCATGCTCACCAGCATCCCATCTACAGGGTGGGCCGTAAGTTTCCATACATAGGAAAAATAAAATTTTTATTATGGACAACCATTTTTATTTATATAATATGCTCTACATGGTTCCATTGTTTTGAAAACACATTTTAATATGTGTTTCCCACTGTTGATGAACACGCATTAGCCCAGTTGAAGTTATGCTTGTAATGGCGTTGGTGATACATTCCTTTATATGATTTATGCAAGTGAAGACCATAATGAGGTGAAGCTCCACCTTGCTGGAAGTAAACTGGGAAGTTACCTTCCTCGTTTAGCAGGGATGGGAAAATTCTTCTTGCAACAAGTTAAGATACCTTTTGGCATTAAGATTTCCACTGACAAAAATTGGTCCAATAATTGTGTTACCCCCATATCCCGGCCCAAACCATCACTTTACCTGCACCTTGCATCTTTGTCGGACTCAGCCAGTTAGGGTTAGCATTACTCCAATAACGTATGTTTTGCTGATTAACCTCTCCATTGATGTAAAAATTTTCTTCATCAGTAAACAAGATCTTAGTTCAAAAGTTTGCATCTTCGTTCACTTTGGTTAATGACCATTCACAGAATTCTATCCATCTATCCGGGGTCATCTTCACTCAAATGCTGTGCCATATGCAATTTGTATGGATGCCATTTGTTTGCTTTCAAAATGGCCATGTATTTTTATTGGGGTTGTGGTGTCCTTGGTCCCCCTCCCTGATACTCAATCTGTTGTAAGTATCGTATCTGTTGTGTCTTCAGCGGTGGCTGTAAGTCTTGGACCACTTCATGGTTGATCTGCAACATCTCCAGTTTTCTGAAACTTAATAAGTTTTGCCAGTGTCGTGTGTGATGTTCATTCCATGTTTTCTGTGAAAGTTTGTTGTAACTATGCAATGCTTCCTGACTCAGCCATCAGTATGATTTCAATTCATTGCTCTTTCGTCAAACGCATATTCTAGGGTTTCTGGAAAAAAAAATCCTATGTATGGAAACTTACGGCCCACCCTGTATACTGTGGTGTCCTCTACAGTCTCTCTTCGGTCCACCCTCCTAACTGTACCATCTGTTTTTACTGCAGCGTTGATGGCCATTCTTTTGGCTTTTAATTTGATTTTATCCATGAATTCTTCAGATTTTATTGTTTTTAGCGATTCCCGGCCTGCTTTGGAGGCAGTTTGTTCTTTTATGTCCACCCACCCTTTGGTTTTATGGATTTACTCCTGGTTGGTTAGAAATGCTTCTCATTACAGGGTGGTGTTCTGTTGGGGTCCCGGGCAACGAGGCGGCCAATTGGGTAGCCCGCTCGGCTGCCCTTGAGGTGCCAGATGCAGCGGATTCCTACCCTGTACTCAGGGTGTATGTCTTTTGTTTGTGGCATAGAGAGTGAAATTTGTTCCCCCCTTCTAAGCTGTCCCTTATTAAACGCTCTGGCTCTCAGCGGTCTTGGGAGGTTGCTCTTTGCCAGTTGTGAATTGGGTATACACGTCTCACCCATGGCTATTTAGTTTCTGGTGGAGGACGAGTTGCCCCTGGTTGTCCCTTTTGCGGTGGTGAGCTGTCTGTGGCTCACATTTTATTAGTTTGTCTCTGCCTTGCTTCTCTTCAAAATTCTTGCTTCCCTACCCTTCCTGGCATCTCCTTCCCTGCTCGACTTCGCTTTATTTTAACAGAGGACTCCCTTTGGTCATCCTCCTTTCTTATATTTCTATCAGTCATTGGCGTGTCCTTGTAGCTCTGGGTTGATTAGTTTGCTAATTTTTTTTTATTTCTCATATGTTTCACTAACATTGATTTTTCTCTTTACTCCCCTCTCATTTTTTTTCCCCTGCCCCTGCTAGGAAAGATCCAATTACATTATGGAAAGCAATAAACCCTTAAAACAACTGATTTTCAAATAAATATTTACACCAAATTATACATTTGCCTTGTATATATTGTGCTATCTGTCTCTCATTTGTGGATAAGATCCCCTTGACCAGATAATGAAATTCACATAATGATCAGAATGACACTCTGGCAACCCTTTGGGACCCCAGGCAGTCTCTTGTCTTGCATCTTGGATATGTATATGAATACCTCATTGACAGGGTTCTGGAATGGATGGGAAAGTGGGTGTGTTGTGCTGTGATTGATTAAGCATGCGATAATGTATATAGGAACTCCATACCTCTGCATAGGTCGGCACAATGCATCTTCCAATAGGTAGCCAGCCAGTCTGTGATGACACTAAATTGTGTCCACTCTTCCTGGGAATGAACCTGGTACCTCAATAATAAAAATCCAGCCCATTATCCACTAGGCTATTAACCAAATGCAATAATATAGTATAGATTGAATTTATATTTTTAGCTCATATTTTCCTAAGCAATTGTCAAAAATATATTTTAGCTACAGAGTATATTCTCTAATTCTTGATATTCTGAATTGAATTTTTTTTTCTATTTTCCATTTAGAAACCCAAGAAGGAACGACCTCAAACACAGTGTTATGATGAAATTGTACGAGAATGTAAAGAGTTTGAAATTTATTACAAGGTAATTAGATTGTCAAGATTTGTTTTGACTTCTTTAAGTTTTAATTTTATCTAGCTATGATTCTGGTGAATGTGCAGGCTTAGGTTTATAAGCTTGGCTTGTACTTTGCTTTTTTTTAGCTGTAGGATAGCTAAGTTGTGTAGGGCACTTGTCATTTCATCTACAGTGGTGCAGGGGCTATCAGTTATCATTTTCCCAATTCTTTTGGACCATTATTCATGGTTGTGGGTCTCAAGTGGCATTTAAATGGACATACTCTCTACTGCTGGTAAAGGGGGAGGGGGGGGGGGGGCTTGTAGTGTGAGTTTGAAAGCAGGTGGTTTAAAAGCTTGCATTGCCAATGATAATACCTGTGTTCACTTGATTTAATCCCTTTCTTTTTAATGGTGATGTTTTTACCACTCATCTTGACTCAAGATGCCTTTATTTCTTAGTGGGTTACAATACATAGTTATCTACAGTTTATCCCACTGTAGGCTGTTTTTTTTCAATACTTTGTCACCCTTAGGTTCTTTTCATTTCAACCAGGTAAGGCTCAGGAAGGTTGCCTTAGCATGTGCTCTTCTCCAGAGATCAGAATAAAAGAAGTTCTTAGATAGTTGAAAGCGGTGGGGGGGCAGGATAGGGTGCAGTGTTTTCAGGTTGCAGCAGGAACAGTCAGGAAGGGGGGGGGATCTGTTTTTGTATTCATGCAGGGCATAGTAGCAGCTCTTTGAAACTGGTTTTCCAATCTAAGGTGACTTCACATTTGTGGATATCTGGTGGGGTGGGGGCTTTGGAGTAGGCTGTTGTTTTTCAGCTTGTTTTGAAGTGGTGTGTCCGTTGGGTAAAGTGGGTTTGTTTTGATGGTCTTTTGGTTCATTGAGGTTGCAAGTATTTTATCTAGCAATTGGGTGTAGAAGGCAATGAGGGTAGTATTGTAGGCTCTGGGAGGGGATGGGGGGGGGGGCAGGTGTAGAGAGGGTGTGTAGGGGTTGTGAAGGGCATATCAGTTGACCCCAAAAGTGTGTTTATCTTGTTTAGATGGTCCTTAATTGGGAGGATTTTTATTTCACCATGGTGTGGTATTTGTGGTGATTTTTGTGCAGTCAATTTTGTTGCAGAGAGCAATGTTTGAGTTTTTTTTTTGTGTGTGTGTCAGGTATGGTTGGTGCCCAGGCTGGGGCTGCATAGTGTAATGTCATCGGAAGAACTTTCTGTACAGGATTGTCATGGTTTCTTTATGTTGTCCAAAGTTGGTGTTTGTTAGTGTTATGAGGGTGTTGTTTGGACATGGCTTTCAAGG
Organism: Ceratothoa steindachneri; assembly: GCA_963969495.1. Taxonomy (NCBI): domain Eukaryota; kingdom Metazoa; phylum Arthropoda; class Malacostraca; order Isopoda; family Cymothoidae; genus Ceratothoa; species Ceratothoa steindachneri. The sequence goes on from OZ018320.1 coordinate 94,023,377, forward strand.
TAATGTTCTGTGTGTAGGGAGTGAAGATCATGTAGACTCAAGTGGCACCCAGGAGTAGGAGGTTATGGTTGAATGGGAGAAGTTGGCCATGGAGCAAAATGTTTGGGTGATAGCTTAGGCCTGGGGTAAAGAGGGTGACTGGATTTTGGGGGGAGAGCTGGAGACATTCTCTTCATTCTGAACAAGGTTCCTTTGACCTGTTTAGATATCTGGAAGGTATGGGTATGGAGGTGGATTGGGATTTGATGCTTAGATGTTTAATCAGACTGTTTGGGTATGGGTATATTATGCATGAAGAGGGTGGGGAGAGGATTGCAGCTTGGAGAACTCTGATGCCAAGCCTTTTCCTTTGTGGTTGTGCTCTGTCTTGGAGGACTTGGCCATGTCTGTTGGAGACAAAGTTTGCTATCCATTTTTTTTGTAGTTGGCGTGGTAGTGTCCACTATTTTTGGTATTAGGATGTAGTGCGGGATGGTATTGAAGTCCTCGTTGATCTATTGTTGCTAGCCATGACTGAACTCTGAGGGCTGGTTTTGATTGAAACCTTGTAATACTTTGTATTGTTTAATTGACTTGGTGGTTATTATAGATGCTGATATTTCCTAAGTTGGCTGTTTGAAGTTAGAAACCTTTTGTAGTAGGGCATTTTTTGTATATAATCTTAGATATGTGAAATTTAGTGTATATCATAAGGCTACAACCTAACTCAGTGGTAACAATGGTTTTCAATTGTACCATAAGGCTACAACCTTACTCAGTGGTAAAAAATCTTTTCTGTAGTATCAAAAGGCTACAACCTAACTCAGTAGTAACAATGCTTTTTAGTTGTATCATAAGGCTACAACCTAACTCAGTGGTAACAATGCTTTTTAGTAGTATCATAAGGCTATAATCTAACTCAGTGGTAAAAATACTTTTCAGTAGTATTGTTTAATTATCTCTCCCTCATTCCATTCCATTAATAGGTTGATATGTATATGCTCTTATGTTTGGGGCCCTGGAAAAGGGTGTGCTGTATAGACATTTACAATGGTACCTGAAGGAGTAGCATGTCTTCATGGTACCAGTACCACATGGCAGCCACAAACCAGATTGAGAACTACCTTTGCTTCTTTCTTTTTTTTTTAATTTCCATTTTCTCCCTTTTGTTTTTTCTACTCATTATTAGTCTTACCCATTTTCTTGGAATCGCCAGATGGAACCCCTTTAAAAATCATGCCAGATGGAACCCCTTTAAAAATCATGCCAGATGGAACCCCTTTAAAAATCATGCCAGATGGAATCCCTTTAAAAATCATGTCAGATTGAACCCCTCTAAAAATCATGTCAGATGGAACCCCTCTAAAAATCCTGCCAGATGGAAACCCTTTAAAAATCATGCCAGATGGAACCCCTTTAAAAATCATGCCAGATGGAACCCCTTTAAAAATCATGCCCGATGGAACCCCTCTAAAAATCATGCCAGATGGAACCCCTTTAAAAATCATGCCAGATGGAACCCCTCTAAAAATCCTGCCAGATGGAAACTCTTTAAAAATCATGCCAGATGGAACCCCTTTAAAAATCATGCCCGATGGAACCCCTCTAAAAATCCTGCCAGATAGAACCCCTTTAAAAATCAAAGGCAAAAAGGTAATTTAACAGGCAAGTACTGGCCAGTTTTCATCCATGGGGTCATTCGTAGTCTGAGGATAATTTAACAGGCAAGTACTGACCAGTTTTCATCCATGTGGTCATTCTTAGTCTGAGGATAATTTAACAGGCAAGTACTGACCAGTTTTCATCCATGTGGTCATTCTTAGTCTGAGGATAATTTAACAGGCAAGTACTGACCAATTTTCATCCATGGGGTCAGGGCCTATATTCTTCCCCTTCCCTTTCTTTTCCTTAGAGCCCTTTTATGCATCAGCAAGGAGATGTCAGATATAGCAAGAATAATGTACATTGGCTTCCATCTAGAGTATTGTATCTCATCCTAGCCCCATTGCCTGCCTGAAGGATCTCCAGCTATATAAATTTCACACATTTTCACTTTCTTTACAGATTCCTCCTTACAAACTTCCTGCGGGATATGCCCTCATTGGTTTTTCACTTTACATTTGAGGGAAATTATGTTTGGGGTCTGTATGTTTTCACATGGGCAATTATTAGATGCATGGTTAGACCTTTGTGTTAGGTAGTTTGAGGTATCTAAAAGTCTTACCTTGGGCATCAATTTAAGTGTAGCTTTTTCATTGAAGTTCATATTTTCTTGATTTTTTCTACAGTATATAAGAATGGTAACATTTTGTTAATACTAGTTTCAAATGCACTGTATTGATTTCAGGCACAGAAGATCGTTGATGAAAGTGAGTGGGATGCATTTATGACTTGCCTGAAACAAGATTTACCAGCAGCATTCAGGTTTACAGGCACTACAAACAATGCACATGCATTATCTAAACTTTTAAAAGAGAAGTTTGTTAGCTCCTGTCACTCTGAGGCTGAAAAGCCATTGCAACTTGTTTGTCTTCCTTGGTAATTATTATTTCTTTGCATTCTCATATAGTCTATTTGGACTATTTTGTACAGGTCTGACCAGTTGGTTGTACATAACCTATTCATGCCTAGCAAGTGACTGGACCCAATTGACTAATCTAACAGCCCTAAAAGAAATTTCACTTGGTTATTTTAACTTTTAATTTTACCATCACAATGCACAAGAGTTTTCACTCATTGTGGTGGTTGGCTAGATAGTTTTGGGGTGTGGATGAGGAGTATCAGCTTTGTATGTCCATTATATATAATATTTTCCACAACATGTTACAGCTTACACAAAATGTATTAATTAACTATAATGCACCAGGCATTTTCTATATTTAGAAAAAGATTATATAATGGATGCATAACTAACTTCTGGATTGTTATTTATTCAGGTATCCTAACCAACTTGGGTGGCAACTAAATCTTACTCGAAAAGATATTCGGCGATCAGAAGCATTTTGGAAGCTTCACCAATTTCTCATTACAGAAACAGAAACTGGGAATATTTCTCGACAAGAGGCTGTGAGCATGATTCCTCCTCTTCTTTTAGAAGTGAATTCTGACCATAAAGTAAGTGTCTCTTTTGAGGCATCAAAAGCTAGTTTGACCTTTAAATGTCATTTGTGTTAAAGAAATATTTAAAGTAAGAGATCCCAGTTTGGTAAACACTGATCAAAACCCTACTGCCTCAGAAACATCTTGGTATACATTTTTTTATAAGATGTACACATGTAAATTCCAAAAGACTCAGAAAACTACCCTTACCTTCCCATATATACCTGACAAAGACCTTTGAGCAGGTATCTCATGTCAGGGCTTCATCCCCTTGTGCCATTGTTATCTAATGCACACCTCTCATCTACTGGGTGCATCAGTATTTTAAGGATATCACTTTGAATAGCTCTAACTTATAACTAATTTGTTTTCATTTCTTTTTCAGATTAATAATAAATAACATTAAAGTGACTAAGCAAATAAAAAGGCACGCTTAATCATTGCTATAAAAGCTCAGCATAAAGATACAGAGATTGCTCGCTTTCTGAAAGTTGCCTGATCTTTCATTACCAAAGTTAGAAAAGACCTGGAAACTGCCAATAGGGATTCAACATTAGCAGCAAAATGCAAACCATGTGCAAAGGGTTCTAATACCATCAGAAACCAAGAATTTGTGTAGAAAGTACAGGAAAAATCAAGAAACCCCTGGAAAATTGATTAGTCATTGCAAAGGACTACAAGGTTTCAGAATGCACCATCAGAAAAGTTCTGCATGAAGATATGTTACATGTTGTATGAGATGCAGAGAGATTAGTTCATATGAGATAAAACGAAAGAGGATAATTTGATCCATACAAAATGCTTTCTCTCCATGTTGAAACATCAAGAAGTTGGAATACTTTGGTTTTCTCCGATGAGAAAAACTTTGACTGAGGCCAATAAAGTATCATCAAGAGAGAGGTCAATCAACATTCCTATAACCTCTTGAGCCATGATGGGTCCTTTCCTCATGAAGATATTGAAGTGACTATTGATGATCTTCTAGCCCACGTCAATCATGCAGCTAATTCCTCCATCCTGCTCTCTGGCTCAACTGGTGGTCTGCTGAATGCTTGAGAGTTGTCACTGAATGTAAACAAGTTTGCCAACGTTACCATCGGTGCCACACAATGGTAAAGAAACTTGCTCATAACCGAGCAAGGCAGCACGGCGGTGCACCCTTCGACGAGCTTGAAAGACCTTGTTGGATGGTTACATCGCATCGATGTGTTGGCAGACCCCTGTAGACAAAATCTGGAAGAGGGTAAAAAAGCTATTGGGGAAATCCAATGGCTTTACAGCTCCCAACATTGTTCAGGCTGGAGAACTGTTGGGAGACTTGTCCCATATTTCCGATGTTTTGGCTGGATCGTTTGCTAATATTTCAAGCCCAGACAACTATTCCATCCAATTCCAGCGCTTTAGGCTCTAACAGGAGCAGCATCCTATCAACTTTATGGAGCCTAACATGGATAATGAGCCTTATAACTGGCTCTTTTCGATCCATGAGCTCCATAATGCACTGAAGCATTGTGGATCCACTGCAGCCGGATCGGATGGCATTTCCTATGATATGATTAGGAATATGCATCCATCCCTCCTCTCACATTTGCTGGACATCTATAACTTCATCTGGATTAGGGGCTGCTTCCCTTCTATGTGGTGGGAGGCTGTGGTTTTACCTTTCCAAAAACCAGGAAAGGATGGGACGGAACCCACCCATTACAGCCCCATTGCCCTTACTAGTTGTCCATGTAAATTGTTTGAGATGATGATAAATACAAGACTCGTCTGGATTTTGGAGATGAACCATCTTATATATCCCTCTCAATGGAGTCTTATATAAGAGATGCTTTTTTCAAAGAGGCAGCATTCTGTTGCTGTTTTCTTTGATATTGAGAAAGCATATGATACCACTTGGAGGCATGATATCCTTCAGCAACTCCATGATTGGGGCCTGCAGGGCTTTCTCCCCAGGTTTGTCGAGCAATTCCTCATGTGGCATACACTATGTGTAAAAGTTGGAAATGCCCTATCAGAGCCTGTAGAGCAAGTTGAGGGTGTGCCACAGGGAAGTGTCCTCAGTGTCACCTGCTTCTCTGTGGCCATCAATAGCATCGCAAATCTCCCAGCTGAGATTTCCTCAACTCTATATGTGGATGACTTAGCGCTTATCTGTTCATCGCCTAGACTTCCATTTGTCATCCATAAGCTACAGCGGGTTATAAATACCATAGATGATAATGCTTCTTCCAAGGGTTTCTGCTTTTCCACAGTAAAGACCAAAGCTGTCCACTTTTACACTCATAGATCATTGACATGGAAACCTCCCCATTTGTCACCTTTGAGCCCCATTTCAGATTTTTAGGGGTGATCTTTGATTCAAGGCTTTCTTGGAGGCCTCATCTGGATGCTTTGAAAAGGTCTTGCCTGAAGAGAATGGACATAATGAAATTACTGTCACACACTTCTTGGGGAAGTGATCAACGCACCCTGTGGCTTCTGTATTCAGCATTGGTCCAGTCAAAGCTGGACTATGGGTCACAGACATACTCCTCTGCCTCACCGTCCATCCTTGAAAAATTTAATAGTGTGCGTAGCCAGGGTGTGCGCCTGGCCTCTGGAGCCTTCAAGTCCTGCCCTGTGTGGAGTCTCTATGCAGAGAACACGGCTCTTCCTCTTTTCACAGGCTCAAATCTAACCTAAAATATCTTTTTAAACTTGAGCAATTACCATGGTCGCCACTATATGAGTGCACATTCAATTTGCAAACAGTGGCCTCATATGATAGATTTCCATCCCTGGCTCACCCCTTTGCTCTGCGCATGGCCGAGCACACAGGATGTCTAAGGGAGTTTTCTGTTTTCAATACCAAAGATTTCCCCATGGCTCATACCACCTGTAGTGGTATGCAAGGGGCTTACTGGTAGGCCCAAGGATCCGTTCCTGCCTGTAGCCTTGAAAACCATGTATGATCAACACTCCTCCCACCATCGGTCTAGCACCTTTGTGTTCACTGATGGGTCCAAGCCATCGGATGGAGTTTGAGCTGCTGCTGTCCTCCCATCTCAGACAGCATTGGTTCGCCTACCAAGTGCAGCTTCTGTTTTCACAGGTTCGCCTACCAAGTGCAGCTTCTTTTTTCACAGCAGAACTTGTTGCCATTCTTGCTGTACTCTTTGTTTTGCTCCTATGCCTTCTGGTTGTTTTACGATTTTCTCTAACTCCCTTAATTCTCTGGAGGCACTGATTGCTTTTGGTTCTAGCCATCTGCTGGTTTCCAAGATCCAGCAGTGGCTTTTTTATCTTTCTCCTATCTAATTCGTAAGATTTATTTTTGCTGAGTGCCCAGTCACATGGGCATCCCCGGTAATGAAAGTGCGGATGCTGCGGCCAAGGAGGCGGCATCATTGGGGACACCCCCATCAGCCCCAGTCCCACTTTGTGATGTCTATCCCCTCATCACCGAATATGAAGTTGGCTTATGGCAGAAGATGTGGGATGAGCTTCCTCCCACCAAGCTCCATTCCATAAAACCTTCAGTCCTCCCATGGACTTGTACCATGAGACCATGTAGACTGGAGGTTATTTTGTGTTGACTGAGGATAGGCCATTGCCACCTCACTCATGGGCACTTGATGAATGGGCAGCCTCCACCTTTGTGCATCCTGTGCGGGGTGTAGCTGTCCATCCTTCACATCTTTGCCGAGGAGTGTCCCCTTTTGAGAAATCTTGGGAGGAGGGTCTTCCCTTTCATTACTCGGTAGATGGCTCCTCAACAGGTTCTGCAGGGCATCTTGTCTGAGACTCGTGTCTCTTTTAGTGTGAATAGAATTTTTAAATTTTTAGAAGAATCTAATCTTTTAACCAAAATTTAATATATTGTTTCATGATTTTATATTCTCTGTTCTTGTATCTATTGTTGATCCATCTATAGTCTGTTTTTATCCTTTGTCAAGTTCTCAATAGTTTATTTTTTATATCCTTTTACACCCCTTGATGGTTTTAAATTCCTGTACTTCCATTCTATTGATCTTAATTTCATAGCTATATTTTTGTATATTCTCCAGATGTCTATATTTTTATTGAGAACACTCATGCAAATTACCCGTCCTTGAATTTGGCTGTTGGCTAGTCCGTTTGGGCTTTGCAGAATTTATTTTCCGTACTATTCATTCATTCAACACCCCTATAATGTCATTCAATCCCTCAAATCCACTAACAAAGACTGTCCAAAATTGATAAAGATCATCTGGTGGATTTATTGAATAGGCATGTTATAAGGATTTTCAAGCTTATTTGTGCAGATTTTCATTTAAACACAACTTTTCTCTGATGTTCTATGCGTCTTTTTCTACTTTTCCTACAAATGATCTCAAAAAACTGACCTACCCTGTACAATACAGTGGTAGACAGAATAATGAAATCATTAAATGGATGTTTAGTTACTTAATGTGGAGCTAGTCATCCTTTGGCAGCACTAATTGCTTAAATGTATAAAAAGATTGACTCGTACAGCTTCTTATCTCTGGTTAATGGAATGTTGGACCATTTTAGAAGCAAAGTCTGTTTCAGTTTCTTCAGCAATGCTGGTGGAGGAAAGCACTTCTCCATCTCTTGCCCTAATACAAAGCACCATGTGTAGACTTCTACACTGCAGTTAAACACGCTCTGACATTGTTGGCCTCCTGAACCCAGTGACTACAGTTGTGCAAACTCCCTCACCCGCTGTTTGCAGGACCTGTAGCTTTCTATTGTCCACTATTTCCAATTTTGTCTATATTTGCCACTTTACTGACTTCTTCCCATTAGAGATTTACCATCTGTAAACTGCTACACCTATACCTGGAGGACCCACATCCTCCTGACCTGAGTGGCATTAACAAGGGACAGATAAAATACTCCAATAAGGAGTATTTTATCTGTCCCTTCTTGCACCCCATTTTGTCTAAGAGTATCCCCTCCTTATTTCTCCAATCTAGGTTTAAGGACTTGACCAGCTACCCCTTGCTGTATTAGATGAGGCTTTGATACCCTTTAATGTCTCTTGCCATCCTGGGCATTGGTGTGGAAATGATCAGAAGTGTTTTGCTCCAATAACCCCATCCCTGTGCTCTCCCTGTGCCTCCCTGTGACTCTTCTTGGGTGTATAAGGATGTACTGTTTATGGACTTTACTGCCTTTTTTAGCTAAGCCAGCCAAAAGTCTTGGGCTCCACCTCTGGGTCTATCACATGGCAGATCTTCTGATCCTGGATGTCTTCTCCATGACTTGTACAACTTTGTAAAGGATCCAATCTATCGCATCTGCCTCTCAAGCTGCTCAGTTTGAGATCTACAGCCTTTGGGAATCGACTGTTCACTGGCCAACTTTATCTTAGTGTGCATTGCTGTACAGAAACACACATGATCCTTTAACACACCCAGAGTTGTAGCCTATTATGGACACCAGGTTGCTTAACATCATAGGGAGGGTGTGTTGCTTTGAGGGACTAACCTCCTGAGCCTGATCTCACCCGGGGGCAGGCCCATCCCAAAGGGATTTAGTCCCCCCCCTCTCCCCCCAAGAGAAAGGGTAAGAGAAGGAAAGTTAAAGGTTTTCATCACTTGGTGAATCTTTCATCATTTCAGCAAATTACCAGGCTTAGGCAGGTCCAGCCAGCATTGGGAGTCCCAGGAGGGGGAAAGAGAAAAGGGCAAAAGGCCCACTCTCTTTATCCCTAAAGAACAGGACAACAATAGAGTGTAGCCTCAGGGACCGCTTCTTGAGAGGTGGCTGTGTGTCATGGAACCTGACACCTTCAAATGAGTTTTAATCATTCTTGGGACTGATTTAACAAAGCTGTCTGGAGGTTACTTGCTCCATTCCTCAGTATGGAGCCAAGGGTCTCCCATTTCTTGGATGCACACTTATGGTTAAAATGGCTAAACTTAAACACTGTCAAATGGACATCTCTGGACACTAAATAGCACCCCTGTGTGTGTGGGATCCCACACCCTATTATGAACTTTGTAAAGGACACAGTGTATGCCAGAGAACTGGTAAACTATTCCCTTGAAGATATTAATGAAGATCTGGCTAGCCAAGAGGTGATCAAGGTTAAGAGAGTATTGCAGAAAACAAAAGGGCCCTCCAGGCCCACCTTTATGCTCTTTGTCACTTTTGACCTAGATACCCCCTGAAGGGTATATTATAAATACCTACTATTATTATTATATTAATTAAAAATAATCTCTACCATTCTTTTGCCTACTGTCACTGAGAGCAGTCACTGAAAAAAAAAGCTTAATTTTTAGACTACATGACCAAATAAATCATACAAATAAACATAGACCAAAACTAAAACACTCAACCAAAATCAATAGGAGAAAGGAATACTCCAGCATTCCGGAGGGAGGCTGACCTCTCCCCTGTGCCCTAGCATGCAACAAGAATGTGTGTCAGACAGTATGGGGGACCACACAGTCATCGCATTACGGTGCAGGGGAGCACTCCAGCAAATAGCGGTGCATTCAGCAAGTGTGGCCAAATCAGATAAGACAGAAGTCAACCCGATTCCATTGGGGGATTAGAACCATGGGAACACTCACAGCGCAGTAGGGTGCAACTTAAGGTTCCTTTTGGTTGTCTCCCACTATCTCCCTCAATAGATGTTCTGGATGACTGACCTGATTCCTCCCATGCAGTCAGTGTGAGGAAGAGCAAAATGCAGGCCTGGTTGCCCAGCCCTTGCACACTCTTTGGCACCTTAATTTCCTGCAATCCCCATGTGCCCAGGAACTTAGCAGAAGACATTCTCAACATCTCTCCAGTTTTTGGCATTGGTGTAATCATGGATACAATGACCCAGTGGGTGCAGAGATTACGATGCCCCCAGAGCACTCAGCGTGCTCTGAGAGTAACTATGAAACACAATTTTTTCTCTGGTCCAGTCATCACATGATATCACATAATGAACAGTGTATTGCAACAAACTAAGCTTTGAAGATATATACGTAATGCCCGGTAGAGCCCCGTAAACTTGAAACATTGGGAGTACTATATGAAAAATGACTTGCATTTGGAGCCATCTGTGCACACTGCAATGGCACCAGCATGATACAAACAAAGTGTGCTCCCAAAGGCCTTTTTTCCATGACTGCAGTGTTATCTCACTGCCATTGCTTCTCCCATACTAATAAATCTTGTTAGTGCTAATTGGGTCAACTTCAACTATGCAAACTGCTCTAAGATCATGCACAACAAAGTTGTTTCATGACTGCCAAGTCTGAATTATGGCCCCCATAAGGGGCACGGTAATTTAATTTCCTGGCCACTGTGCTGATGGGACTCAGCACTCCATCTGGCCCCAGCTTAGCCTCTTCTCCTTTCTGACACCATGTCTTACCCTGCTTCCTCACTTTCCATACAACCTCTCCCACAACTTTCTCTGTTCGGCCTCTAATTTCACAGGGTAGAGGCCGACCATCTTCCTCTCACCCAACCATCCCAGATCAGGGCTGAGGGGGAGGGGAGAATGCCCCCCTTACCCATGAGCTCTGGTTTGGGGTGGTGGTTTTTAACAACCTGCTTCACCCAACCCTAACCTTTGTCACATCCACTTTCTCCTCTCACTGTCTATAGATTTTACGCTTAGTGTAAGGTGGAGCTACCCAAATGGCAGCAGCTGGTTTTGCTGTCCCATTGTTCATCCTTAATATAGTGGGCTACTGCTTGGGGTGATTGGCATTTGCCATGCCCATAAATGAAAAAAAAATGTAAAAATCCCCCTTTACCAGTGATGGAAGGCAGCTCCACTGAAAAATGGAGGTCCCCTCCCCTGTTATTTCTCAGGGGACCCTCCAAATTTCTTGTACTGGAGAGGAGGCTTACTCCTCTACTAGGCCAATGGGCGCAGGGGACTCTCCCCTCACCCCCTTATCTGGAGGCGCCTACATCTTTCCAGCAGCAGTTGCTCCTTTTCTTTCACCTGGGATTGCCAAGCAAGCATGCAGGTGGCCGAATATTGACCGCAGCTCAATAAAGCCAACCCTCTTAGGGGTTGGGGGGAAGAGATGGCAGGGCCCATAGGTCCATGCCCACAAATGTCCTCTGCTTGTGCATTATGACCTTACAGGGGGGCGGCATACCTGTCCCCCTCTCTTCCGCAATGGATGCTGGTTCGCCAGTGCAAGTCAAGATGCCCAAAGGTGCCTCGAATGGGACCTGTGATTTCTTGAGGGGGGGGATGGCCACCCCTTGAGATGGACATGGGTCCTGAGGTGACCCAACCCCAGACTAGGATCTCATGGGGTCAAACACAGGCTCACTGCCAAGCATGGAACCCGAGTCTACCCCTGTGAAAGCTTCTCATTGGAGGCCACAGGCGCCTGAATCCTAACAAGGAGAGGAGGGATCTTCTCCCCTTGCTGGTGCCCCTGTGACAGCCAAGATCTTCTCCATTTCAGAGAAGGACCTTGCTGAGCCAGCCCATCTGGCCTAGGGGATTTTGATAGTGAAAGGGACAAGTGGGTTGATTCCCCCCCTCCTCTCCTAAAAAGAAAAGACAGAGGAAGACTAAAAAGATGCGGCCACTCCTGCTGCCCTTTCAGTATGCAACCAAATCAAGATTGGCACGTCTAGCCCCGGTTCTTTCCTGGGTGGGGAGTCCCTGAGAAAGATCAAAACTGTGGAGAGAAGAGCCTCGATTACGTTGGGGGGCCGTCATTCAGAAGTTACCTGGCATTTTCGAGTCTGTTGGCTTCAAACACTTCCTTGTTATTCGTTCCACTGATGGGAACATGTTGGCTAAGGGCAAGATGATCTATTAGAGGAGAGAGAGTTCTAGCTAGTGTGATTGGTAGGGAGTCGAAGGTGACCTGTTTCTCAGATGAGAGCCATATAGCAAATGCGTCAAATCCCTCCGAGGCGGCCATGATTAGCGCCCTTCGGACACTTGATGACATGCTGGTGAGTGTGATGCCGCACTCTTCCATGAACTTCGTGAAAGGATTGATTTATGCGCTGGAACTCGTGGACTACTCCATAGATGACATCACTTTAGGCTGGCCAACCTTGGAGCGGTCAAAATTGAACTCATGATGAGAGAAGGGGGGGGGGGCTCGAGACCCACCCATACACTCTTTGTTACGTTCTACTGTGATAAGCTCTGTGAGTCAGTGCATGCTGGTTGGTATCGCTACCACGTGAAGGCATTCATGCCATTGCCGCGGAGGTGCTACTACTGCCACTGCTTCAGCCATACAAATCGCTCTGTAGATGTGCAAATTAGCTGCTACCCGAGGTCTGTGTAAGTTGTTATAAAGCTGCACACAATAAGTCCAAATTGTGTGTGGCCAAAAGTGTGTCAATTGTGGAGAGCTGCACCCCACTTCTTTGTAGCAATGTGGTGCATATCTCCTTGAGAAGGAAATCATGGCTATTCAGGCCCCGTAACGTCTCTCATTTTGTGAGGCTAAGGACTTGGTCCTGGCGCTCCCGGCACAGGCTCGGACATCTTATGCCTCAATGTTAAGAAATACACGCTCTGCTCCTGGCCCTTCCAGGCCTACGAGCACAGTTGTTTCCTCACCAATTCAGAACCCTTTGCAGGTTCTACCCACCCCAGGCACCTCTCTGGTAGGGCTGGCTGAATAAACAGTTCACATCCAGCCCCAGCTAAAACCGAGTCTCCTCCTCTTTTCCCAGTGTGATTCACGCGCCTCCACTGAGTCATTAGACTCATAGGAGGCCACATCCCTGCTTTCTAAAGCTGCCCCCCAAAAGCCCAAAAGGAGGAAAGCACTAAAGGAGTTTTGGCTCCTGCGCCCAGACCTAGTGCTAGGCTGGGTCACTTGAAGATAATGGATCCTCCAAAGGAGGGACCCCCGCCTCTGAACCCACCCTGCCTGCCTAAGGTTTTGAGGCAGAGAGAGGAAAAGACTGGCATGGCGAGCCCAACATCCCTCGATAGGTCCTCGAAGGTAACAGTGAATCCCGCAAACTGGGAGAAGATGCAGAGTCTCATGTTGTCCCATTTTCCTTTAGCCTGTGTTTTTTGCACAAGATTGTGCTGGGCATGTGCTCCTCACCCATCCTCCCTTGTATAAGGGTTTTGCACTCTCCCCATCACAGGATGATGGCTGGGCAGGAGGATGTGCCATTTACACCTGGCATGATGTTTCCATTCTTCTATTCACTTTAGACGCCTCTTTTCAGGCAGTAGCTATGCAGCTGCACCTGCATAGGAGTTATACTGTTATTTCTGTGTACATTCCACTGTCAGCCAACTTCAATGTGGGGGACTTCTGCCGCATTGTCGTACAGTTGCCGAGGTCCTTTCTCTTGCTTCGGGCTCTGAACGAAAGACACCCCCTTTGGAGAGATTACTCGATTAATCCCAGGAATCAGGTCCTTGCTGACATGATTGATGAGCTGGAAATAGTTTTCCAAAATGTGGATGAGTTTATATGCATCACTGCCCGAGCACCACCATTTTCCTGCTCGATCTATCTTTTTAGCTCTGGATGCACAGCCTGATTTTGGGGGGGGGAGGTAGTCGATGACCTCCATGGTAAGTGATCACTTTCCCATTTCAATATTTTAAGGGCCGCTGCCGCCTGAGAGCGCACCCTGGTGGTGCTTAGCACTGGCACAGTTTTCTGCATTTCAAGAAATGAGATTTCTGTGTCTCAGTCAAGGAGTTTAGGTTGGTAGATGAGGCTGTTTAGTTCTTCTCCAGCACCCTCATCGCTGTGGGCCTAACTAGTATTCCCAGAATGTCTGGCCATTTTGTATGCTAACCGCTAATGTGGTGGTCAGCCAAGTGTGCGCTATAAGCGCCGCCCCAACAATTTCACAGTCGGTTAATTTCGTTGGGTAGGGCTAGATTCCATTATGTTTTGAAGCACAACTGCCGCTGTTCTTCACTTAAGGTAAAGACCTCTCTAGCAGACGTGTGGAAGCGAGTCAAAAGTATTGGGCAAGTTCTTGCAGGCTTTGCCTCCTGTTCACTAGGAGAATGGGACTGTAATCTCAGACCCTGCGTCTGTGGCAGAATCCTTCATGACCGCTTTCTCCGTATTCTCTAGCCGGGATGCTGCTCCGCAGTATTCAATTCATGTTGGGATGTCGCGGATTGACGCTGACTGGACTTTAACGATAGGTTTACATTGAGTGAGATGCATTCCGCTCTCTCTTCTTGCATGGACATCAGTAAGACTAAGATAATGGTAACTGGAGATGCAGGTGAGGTCGTGAAGTTGGGAAGGTACCCTTGTGCAATTTCTGGCGAGGGAGTTGGAGTTAACTCTATTTTGTGCACTGAATGTTCCAGGTGGGTACATAGATGTTCAGGTCTGAGGAACATTAATCAAGCTCTAAATTATTTTGTTCAGCGTGCGTAATGAGGAGAAATGCTGTCTCTAGAGTGAAAAACGCCACTCTTGTTGATGGACAGATGGCGGAGTAAGTTAAACATTTGTGTTATTTGGGTGATATACTGGATAGCGAGGGAGGTGTGGAGAGAGCAGTCTGTGGCAGACTAGCAACAGTGTGGAGGAGCTGGAGAGAAGTAGCTGAATTGATTGTCAATAGGGGGATTCCACTTAAAGAATGTGGAAAGGTTTATGATGCATGTGTCAGACCAGTCTTACTTTATGGATCAGAGATTTGGGGACTCACACAGAGGTTGGAAAAAGAGCTGAGGTATATGGCTGGTATAACATAGAGGGATAGAGTTTGTAGTGAAGAGGTAGCTAGAAAGTGTGGTGTTAATGAACTGAATGTAGTTCTGAGGGGAAGAAGATTGAGATGGTTTGGACAAGTGAAGCAGAGAGATGAAGAAGAGGCACTGGGTAACGTAAGAGAGTTGGAAGTGGATGGAAAAAGGCCAATAGGTACACGTAAGAAAACATGGAAGAAGAATATAGAGGAAGACTTAGCAAAGTTAGGAGTGCAGGAAAACGAGGTATATAATAGAGAAAGATGGGAGCAAATCTTTGTAAGTCTAACCTCAAGAAACCAAAATTTAGAAAATCTGATGCTAAAATGATTAAGTGTCTATGTATTCTGTCCTCTATTTTAGTCTCTAGTTGTTCCATCTTTTCTTTAATCCTACCCATCACTGTTTCTCTTTGGGATTCACAATCTTCCTCCTTCTTTCTCAATTCCATTCTCAGTCTTCCAATTTCCTCCCTCATATCCTGCTTGCTCATCATTCTCTGTTAGTATTTAGGAGAGGAAAAATAAGACTCGTACTTCTTCTTTCTCTGGCTCTCCAACTCTAGTCTATGTTCAGGTGCTAATTTATATGTTGCAGAAATGGTGTGTGTATGTGTGTGTGTGTGGGGGGGGGGATGTATCTTCCACACACTTCATTCTAGAGGTTGGGCCCCGAGAAGCCCCGAGAAATATAAGTCTGGGAGCAAAGAGATAAACACACTATCTAAATTTATTACACTCCCCCCCCCTAAATTTACAAGAATATACAAATAGTGGCTAAAAATGTTATGTACATAAGAATTCTGGCGACATATTAGTCTTATACCCCCCCCCCCTCTCACTTGAACAATAGGAGGGCAAGGAAAAGGGGTTGGGGAGAAATGGCAAGGGGAGGACGTCCTTATGTCACAGACTGTTTCCACTCGGGTCTTATTGGGTGTTCTTACAAGAGTAATATAGAAGCAGTAGCAACATTTTTTTTCCCCTAACAGTTCTTGCTAAGGAGTTCTTTGGTGACTTTTCTCTTCTCACCTCAGGAAGTTGGCAATGGGATCATACTACAAAAAGCCAAGGGAAGGAACTCCAGGGATTAATTGTATGCTTTCTGAGGGACACAGGGACCTTTACAAAAAATCCTAAAAATATAACTTACCACTCCCCACTTCCATACAGATATAAGATATACCTGCTCCATCCTATCAAAAATTTACTAGCCATACATCCACTGTGGTTGGTTACAATCATCTTATATCTTTTTTATCAAGCTTTAAATTATTATACATTGAAAAAGGCTATTTTATCTTAGATAATCATTAAATAAAACTAAGTTGTAATAAATAAATTAAAAATTAGTAATACAGAAAGTCAAGATATATAAAAAAATATGAACTAACATTAGATCTATCCCAAGCCTCTGCCTAGCTAAATGCTCACACTCCTCTATCATAAAGCATAAAAGGTAGGGTAAAAGGACAGACTGGCAAAGTGGTGAAAATTCATAGTGGATAAAAACGGGAGAATGGCTCTCTCTGAATAAAAATAATTGAGTGCTTTTTGGCTTGATAGTACCATTGATGTATGTTGATCACACTGGAAAAGCATTTGATGATGATAATTTCTTACAGTTCTTTCCTTCATAATTTTCTTTTTTTCAAGGTTCTAGACATGTGTGCTGCTCCTGGAAGCAAGACTGCCCAAATAATTGAATTCCTTCATAGTGGTACCTCTGTTCCAAAGGGCATCGTCATTGCAAATGATGTTGATAATAAGCGTTGCTATATGCTTACACATCAGGCTAAACGGCTTCAAAGTCCGACGCTTCTTATAACAAATCATGATGCAGCTTTTATGCCAACTATCCATTCCACAAGGAAAGGTAAAGTTGCCTTTTTATATCTGTATGATCATTCTAAATGCAAGTTCTTGTACAAGCCCCACAAGGAGATCTGATTTTATTGTGGAATGCGAAAAGGTTTGTAGAGTTCCATCTCCTATCCATCCTTATCACCTGAAGTAATTTACCTGAGCTACCTACCTTTCACCTCTCACTAGTTCGTGTCAAAACACTATTACCCAGTAGCATCTTACCAACCACTGAGGACCTACCCCTGATCCCCTAAGGCTTGCCAGTGATCATCATTCTAATCTCTTTGCCCCCGTAAGGGGCGCGACGATTTGCCATTCTGGCCGCCGTGCTGACGGGACTCAGCACCCCGTCCGGCCCCAGCCTAGCATCTCTTCCTTCCTTCAAAACACTTGTTTCCTCTCTTTTCACAGAACCTCTCCCACAACTTTCTCTGGTCAGCCTCTAATTTCACAGGGTAGATGCTGACCTTTCTTTCAGCCAACCGTCCCGCATCGGGGCTGAGGGGGTGGGGGACAATGTTCCCTAACCCCTGAGCTCTGGTCTGGGGTGGCTGGTTTTTAACTACCTGCTTCATCCCCACCCATACCTTCCTCACATCCCTTTTCCTCTCGTCTTCAAAATCTATCATTTATACACCGTGTCCAAGGTGGAGCCGCCATGCCGATGGACTGCCAGGCCACCAGGCGGGAGGGGTGGTCCCAAATGGCGGCGCCTGGCTCTGCTGGGCCTGTAAGCACCTCTCGCAGTGCGGGCTACTACAAGAGGTGTGCGCTATTTGCATCCCGTATTAAAAGCAGGGTCACCATGCCCAATGATGAAAATCACACCAAAAAAACCCAACCCCAACTTCCCCAAGAACAACGGAGCCGCCCTCGGGCAGCTCCAGCAAAAAAATGGAGGCCCCCCCCCCTGTGCTTGCACAGGGGACCCTCCATATTTCTCTAACCGGAGAGGAGGCTTACTCCTCTCCTTCGCCTACGGGTGCAGGGGACTCCCCCTCACCCCCTTCTCTGGAGGTGCTTTCGGGCACCTCCCTTTTCCCAGCGGCAGTCCCCTCTTTTCTTTCCAAGGGGACTGCCAAGAAAGCCAGCAGGCAGCCCTTAGCCAGCCGCTCCCCATCAAAGCGGCTCGGTAGGGCAAACCCCCTTAGGGGGGAGAGGCAAGCCAGGCCCCTTCGGTCGCTTCCCTCAAAAGACCTGCTGGCAAAAATATAAACCTTGCCGGGGTCAAGGCCTGTGCCTCCCCAAACAAGACTGGCGACACTGCCAAGGGGACCTGCAATGTCCTGGGAGGGGATGGCCAACTGGAGGCCCCTCCCGTGATAGACATGGTCCTTGAGGAGACCCAGCCTCAGACGGTAGGGCCTTCCATGGGGGGGAATTCGGGCTCGGCGCCAAGCACCGAACCCGAGTCCGCCCCTATGCAAGGTCCTCCTCAAATGGCTGAGGGCTCCGAGGCAGTAGAAGGAGGGGAGGGATCTCCTCCGACAGGTGCCCCTACGACAACCAGGACCTTCTCCATTTCGGAGAGGGACCTGGCTGAGGCCGGTCCATCTGGCCTAGGGGCTTCTGCCGGCGGAGGTGAAAAGCGGATTCATTCCCCGCCCTCCTCTCCAAAAAAGAAAAAGACTAAAAGGACCAAAAAGACTCGGGGCTCCTCTCCATCCGCGGGGGCTGCGGGGACGGATGGGTCTGCTGCCACTTTGGTAGGCGACCAAGCCAAGATCGGCACATCCGGCCCCTCTACCCCCTCGTGTGCGGAGCCCCTGACTAAGACCAAGAGTGCACAGGGCGGAGCCTCGATGACATCGGGGCCCCTGATTCAGAGGTTACCTGGCGTTTTCGAGCCCGCTGGCTTCAAACGCTTCCTCGTTATTCGCTCCACTGATGGCACCATGTTGTCCAAGGGCAACATGATCCATCAGAGGAGAGGATTAGCTAGTGCAATTGGTAGAGAGCCGAAGGTAACCCGTTTCTCGGACGGGAGCCTTCTGGCGAATGCGGTGAATCCCGCCGAGGCGGCCAAGATAAGTGCTCTTCGGACACTTCATGGCACCCCGGTGAGTGTGACGCCGCACTCTACCATGAACTTTGTAAAAGGAGTAGTTTATGCGAGGGAACTCGTTGACTATTCCATAGAAGACATCACCCTAGAGCTGGCCGACCATGGGGCGGTCAAGGTCGAACGTGTGATGAGAAAACAGGGAGGGGCCTCGAGACCCACCCCTACACTCTTCGTCACGTTCGACTGTGACAAGCTCCCTGAGTCGGTGCGTGCCGGTTGGTACCGCTACCGCGTGAAGGCATTCGTGCCACTGCCGCGGCGGTGCTATTACTGTCACCGCTTCGGCCACACGAATCGATCATGTAGACGTGCAAAATCGGGGTCACCCGAAGTCTGTGTAAATTGCTCCAAGGTCGCACACGATAAGTCCAAATCGTGTGTGGCCAAGTGTGTCAATTGCGGAGAGCCGCACCCTGCTTCTTCGAAGCAATGTGGTGCATATCTCCTTGAGAAAGAAATCCTGGCCGTTCAGGCCCAGGATCGACTCTCATTCCGCGAGGCTAAGGACTTGGTCCTGGCGCGCCCGGCTCTGCCTGGGACGTCATATGCCTCAATAGTTAGAAAAGCACCCTCTGCTCCTGGCCCATCCAGACCAACGAGCACGGTTGTTTCCGCGCCCATTCGGAGCCCTTCTGCGGCCTCTACTACACCCGGGCGCTCCCCTGGTAGAGCTGGCGGCAAAAAGGGTTCACACCCAGCCCCGGCTAATACCAGGGCTCCCCCCTCTTCCCCCAGCGTGACCGTTTCCCGTAAGGCGAAACGGCCACGCGCCTCCACAGAGTCGTTAGACTCACAGGAGGCAACACCCCTGAAGATGGTCGCTAGGCCATCTTCCGGGGTTCCTAAAGCTGTTCCCCGAAAGGAGGACAGCAACAAAGGAGCTTCGGCCCCTTCGCCCACGCCCCGAGGTGGAGCGAGTGGCTCGGAGACGGTGGTTCCTCGAAAAGAGGGCCCCCCGCCTCCGAAGCCGCAACGCCCGCCTAAGGTTTCGAGGCGGAGGGAGGAAAAGACTCGCATGGCGAGCCCAACCTCCCCCAATAAGTCCTCGAAGGCGACAGCGCCTTCAGCGCTTTGTCCGGCCAACAGCGCCCGGGGTTCTGCCCCCGGGAAGCGTACGGCCATTCCCGTGAGGGTCTTCAATTCGAGGAGGGCCCCCGCGTCTCCTCCGAGCTAGGCCTGGAGGGCATATTCCTTCAATGGAATTGCCGTGGACTCCGGGCCAACTGGGAGGAGCTGCGGAGGCTCGTCTCGTCCCGTTCCCCGTTAGCTATTTTTTTGCGGGAGACCATGCTAGGCGCGTGCCCGCTGCCTGCCCTCCCGGGGTATAAGGGTCTTGCGACCCCACCACCGCGGGATGGCCGGGCTGGGGGATGCGCGGTTTACACCCGGCATGATGTCTCCGTTCTTCCTTTCTCTTTAGATACCTCCTTTCAGGCAGTGGCTGTGCAGCTGCACGTGGATAGGAGGTATACTATCATTTCTGCGTACATTCCACCGTCAGCTGACTTCGACGCGGGGGACTTCCGCCGCGTCGTGGCACGGTTGCCGAGGCCCTATCTCTTGCTTGGAGATCTGAACGGCAGGCATCCTCTCTGGGGAGATTACTCCATAAATCCCAGGGGACAAGTCCTTGCCGATCTGATCGAAGAGCTTGAGATGGGTGTCCTAAACGTGGATGAGTTTACGCATCACTGTCCGAGAACCGCTTCATTTTCTTGCCTTGACCTATCTTTGTGCTCTTCGGATGCACAGCCTGATTTTGATTGGGGGGTGGTCGATGACCTCCATGGTAGTGATCACTTTCCCATTCAAATATCATTTTCAGGGCAACTGCCGCCTGAGAGACCACCTCGGTGGTGCTTGGTGCGGGCGCGGTGGCCTGCATTTCAGGAAATGACTGAATTCTCTATCTCAGTCGAGGAGTTTAGGTCGGTAGATGAGGCCGTTGAGTTCTTCTCCGGCAACCTCATCGCCGTGGGCCTGACTACTATTCCTAGGACGTCTGGCCGTTTTGCACGCCGACCACTCCCATGGTGGTCGGCCGAGTGTGAGACGGCCCTCAAACAGAAGCGTTATGCCTACATGCGCTATAAGCGCCGCCCGAACGATTTCACTGTCGCTGAATTTCGTCGGGCTAGGGCTAGGTTCCGGTATATTTCGAAGCACGCCCGCCGCTCTTCTTGGCGGGCATACGTGTCTTCACTTAACGGGAAGACCCCTTTAGCTGAGGTGTGGAAGCGAGTCAAAAGGATTCGGGGCAAGTTCTCGCAGGACCCCCCTCCCGTTCTCCAGGAGAATGGGACCGCAATCTCGGACCCCGCGTCCGTGGCGGAATCCTTAGCGACCGCTTTCTCCGCATTCTCTAGCCGTGATGCTGCTCCGCCAGCATTCAATGCACGTCGTGATGTCGCGGAAGGCCGCCGGCTGGACTTTACCTCCAGAGGCGGAGAACCCTTCAACGACAAGTTTACTGTGAGTGAGTTGCGTTCCGCTCTCGCTTCGTGCGCGGACACCGCCCATGGTCCGGACGATGTCCCGTACGCCATGCTTCGACACCTGGGTGAGCGAGGCATGGCCTTTCTGTTAGATTTGTTCAACAGGATCTGAGTGGAAGGTCTTCTCCCAGACTCCTGGCGAATCGCTACTGTGCTCGCCTTTCGCAAGCCGGGGAGAGATCACTCTACTCCGACCGGTTTCCGCCCAATCTCTCTAACCTCTTGCGTGTGCAAGTTGATGGAGAAATTGGTAAATGTTAGATTAGCCTATTTCCTGGACAGCGGAGGCCATCTGTCTTCTGCACAGTGCGGCTTCCGTAAGTTCCACTCCACGTCGGATGCTCTGCTCCGACTGGAAAGTGCCGTCTGCGAGGCTTTCCTTCGTAGACAGCACTACGCCACGGTGTTTTTTGATCTGGAGAAGGCCTATGATACCGCATGGCGATACGGTATCATGGAGACTCTCCACACGATGGGGGCGAGGGGACGCCTCCCAATGTTTATATCTGAATTTTTGCGAGATCGTCGATTCCGCGTACGGGTGGGGGGAGCCCTCTCCGGCCCAAAGGAGCAGGAAGAGGGTGTCCCGCAGGGAAGTGTCCTCAGTGTCACACTCTTTGCCCTGAGCATCAACGGCATCACCTCGGTGCTGCCGGAAGATGTTCTCGCTACGCTCTACATGGACGACCTTTCGATCTCTTTTGGCGCGGCCCAGATGCCAACTCTGGAGCGTCGACTCCAACAGGCATTGAACCGCGTCTCTCGCTATGCCGAAGCGCACAGGTTTCGGTTTTCTTTGGCCAAGACTAAGGTGGTGCACTTCTGCCGCCATCCACGGCTTCACCCCGACCCAGACTTGTTTCTTAATGGGGTGCGCCTGGATGTGGTTGAGTCGCACCGTTTCCTTGGTCTTGTATTCGACCGACGCCTCACCTGGGAGGCTCATATTCGCAGCCTTAGGGTCTCTTGTACCCGCGCCATGGACATTCTCCGTTCCGTGACGTTCAGCGCTTGGGGCGCTGATAGGGCTACCGCCTTACTTTTTTATCGATCCTTTGTTCGCTCGAAGCTCGACTACGGATGCGAGTTTTATGCATCCGCAGCCGAGCGTTTATTGCGGAAGGTGGATTCGATCCACCACACCGGCCTTCGCCTTGAGACCGGTGCCTTCCGCACTTCCCCCATTGAGAGCCTGTTGGTCGATGCTGGGGAGATGCCACTCGCTCTGCGCCGCGTGCAGTGCATCACTCGCCTGTACGCGCGAGCCCGGCGCCTCCCTCAGTCGCCAACAGCTCTCACTGCATCCGCAGCTGATCTCGATGGTGCCTATGCCGCCGAGAGACGCCAGTCATACCCTAAGCCCTTTGGGTTTAGGGCCAGGAAACTCCTTCGAGAGGTAGATATAGCTCTCGGGCCGGTGGCGCCCCTGGTTCTGCCCAGGACGCCACCCTGGAGGGTACCACATTTGGCTATTTGTCGCCACGCCTCTGCTCCCAAAGCTTGTACTGCGCCGGGAGTATTGCGTTCGACCTTTTTGGAGCACACATCGTGTCACGCTGGTACCGTGCCAGTGTATACGGATGGCTCCAAGTCCCAAGAGGGGGTAGGCTTCCACGCCGTATCCCCTCTGTTTGAAGTCAGCGGGGCTCTACCAGGCGCTGCGTCTGTCTTCACGGCCGAGCTGGTGGCAATACACCACTCGGTACGGGAGATTACGCGACGTGCCCGGTTCGGAGACCGGATTGTGATCTATAGCGACTCACAAAGCGCCCTGAGTGCTCTCGGGGCATTGGAATCTCCGCATCCCCTGGTTCGCGATATCCGTGACGCCACGGTTTTGGCGAGCCGGGCAGATGTCGAGATTATCTTCTGCTGGGTTCCTGGACATGTAGGAATTGCGGGGAATGAGGGCGCCAAAGAGTCCGCGAGGACTCTGCGACCGGACCAGCGTTTCGCTCTTCCTCACACCGACTACATGGCAGGAATACGGGCAGCTCTTCGGACTGCTTGGCAAAGAAGATGGGAGACGGTCGAAGGGAACTTAAAGTTGCGTGCCATTGCGCCGCGACTGTTCCCATGGACCTATCCCCCAATGCCGCGGCGGCTTCAGGTTGCTTTCTGTCGTCTCCGAATCGGACACACTCGTGTGACGCATCGCTATCTGATGGAGCGCTCGCCTGCGCCCTATTGCAACGACTGCGTCGTCCTCCAGACTGTTCGGCACATTCTTGTCGAATGTCCCAGTCTGGGTGATCTTCGCGCACGATACCTGTCCCAGTACCGGGATGGGCGGGGTCGCTACCGCCTGTCCCTTGTGCTTGGGACAGATTCGTGCACACTGACTTGTGGACTTGTTGACTTCTTGGGGGAGGCCGGCCTTCTCCCTATTATTTAAGCAAGGTTTGTTTGTTTGTTTTTTGTTGTTTTTTTGCATTTGTTTTGTTTTTGTTTGTTTGTTTTTTTCTTTAGTTGCACGCTCCTGCGTTGGGGGGACCTCTCCCCGACGCACCAGCTTGCTTCCTTTCCCCCTTTTGGGGTGTTGTTTTTTTTTTTCTCTTTAATTTCATTTTAAAGTAGCCTAGAACTAGGCCAGTTTTAATACGGCGACTAATGCCCACGTAGGCAGTCGCCAGATGAGCTCTTAAAAAAAAAAAAAAAAAAAAAATCTAATCTCTTTGCAAATTTCATCCACTCAAAATTATCACACAATGTATACAAACCAACCCCCATACCACAATTGTTGAAGCCAAAATCCTACCTATCGGAGTAGATCTAAGCATGATAAGAACCAAAAAGCACAACCAATTTCACTCCAGCAACCATCTCTACCCAGACTCATTTTACTATTACCAACTCCAGTGCAATACCCACTCCCCTAACCATATCCTGCTACGCTATACTACCCTTATCTTCACATACTTAAACAATCTCCTGCTAAACAGCATCCTAAATGAATCACTTTCGCAAAATAGACAACTCAGAAAAATCACTACACAGTAATTTGAGCTAAACTAAAATCAAGCCACTTGATTATCATCCACAAGCACAAAATAAACCATTCCTACAACACCAACATGAAATAAATTTAACAACCAAAATGATACCAAAACACCTCCTTGACTGCCCTAACCTTGCAAAAGCTTGAAACTAACTCCATCACCTCACTAAGGGACTGGTAGACCTGCCTGGAGTGTGTGGTTACATTCCCAGGGCCCACCCATCTCACAGAAGAGATGTAGGAGGAAAAAGAATAAGTAAAGTCTGCCATATTCTCTTTGAGCCTTTCTCCAAGGACTTTCTGGTTGTAGATGCCTTGGTTTGGTTTATTATTTTTGATAAATACGATAAATGGCTTCTGGATGTCGTTTATGATCTGTCTACATTGTCAAATCATGTTCAAACTTGGTTTTTGTGGGACAAGTTTGTTGGGATTTGATAAGACTTAAAGGAATGGGAAACTACGGTTAGTTTGCAGTTAATTCATGCTGATCCCACTGTAGAGAAAGTGGTTTTAGATGATGTGCAAATTTCTTTTGTGTTGGTTCATGTGCCAATATGACTCCCCAGTATTTTAGGTTAAATTGACTCATTTTAGCAGTTCATGGATATTTATCCTTTTTCACCTTTATCATAATAGCCCCATAAGGGGCACGGCGATTTGGTCTCCTGGCCGCCGTGCTGACGAGACTCAGCGCCTCGTCCGGCCCCATCTTGGCATTCTTTTTCTCCTGCTAACCCATGCTTCGTCTTCTGTACCAATTCTCTTTCACCCTGCATCGTCCTTCTATCTACATTTGTTTGTCGATCTCGGTGTATCAGAGCTGTCCATCAGGGGGCGCGACCCCATAGCTGGTCCTGCCTGTGTTGGTTGGTGGGTGCCTGAGCCGGAGTGGCGCTCTTGGGGTGTCTTTGCTTTCCCAACCGGTAAATTTCCAAGGCTGGCCAGCCATTTTTAAAACGATGGTTGGGTCAGGGGTCGACCGGCTTACCCTCATGGTTGGGCTGGCGCTCTGAGTAGGTGTCTGGACGGTAGACAGTGACTGCGCTGCGCAAGTTCGCATCCCCTTTTATACTCTACTTTATATGGGTAATAATAAAAAATTTCTCTCCCAAAAGTTTCTCATTCTATGCCTGTTAATAGGTCTTCTTTTCCGCGCTTGTTAGATCCCTTCGCAGAAGAGATAGATCCTAATTTCGATTATCCTCGTTTCCTGGTGCTGAATTCCAGTTCCAGGTCTCCGCTTTCTAAATTGGATGTGTTTGATTTGAATGAGGAGTTTGAGTCCCGCTGTGGTGCGCACCGCCGTATGTGGGCCCGTGGTAGTGGCGATTTAGTGGTTGAGGTATCTTCGCGAGATCAGTGTGGTGCCGTGTGGGATTTGTTCTCCCTTTCGGACGTCCCGGTTTCAGTTGTGCCACACTCTCGCCTAATTTTGTTAAGGGAGTGATTCGCTCCAACGAATTATTGCAATATGATGTTTCGAGACTAAAGGATAAACTTTCGTCCTAGGGGCTTACGGACGTTTATAGGGTTTCTAAGTCTGTTGGTCCCGCTAAGGTTCCTACGAGTACGCTCATCGCTACCTTTGAGCATTAGGATCTGCTCCAGTTTGTTCGTGCTGGTTATCTTCGTGTCCGTGTCCCGTTATGTCGATCTCCCCAGGCGTTGTTTTAATTGCCACCAGTTTGGCCATATGAGCAGCAATTGTAGGCAGGCTCGTCGCTGTCTGGCCTGTGCGTTGGCGTATCATGGCTCCTCTTGTGGGAATCATGAATATTCCGCCAATTGTGGAGGTTCCCATAGCGCGGCTTCACGTTTTTGTCCTGTATTCCTTTTTGAGAAGGAGGTCCTGGCTCTTTGGGACTCCCTCAGGCTGCACTTCCGTGAGGCCCGTCATAGGGTGCGGGGGCAGCTCGCCCCCTCCGGCCGTCTCTTCTCTGACGTTCTCCGGGAGGCGGGGTCCGTCCGTCCTTCCGGGGGTCCGACTCCTTTATCTTCTCACGGTCCCTCTTGCTCCTCCCCTGCCTTTGGTCCCTCCTCGTGATTCCTCCGTTGCGCCCTCTCCTTTGCCATTGGTCTCTTCTCATCTTTCTCCCTCTGTCGCGGACCGTGAGACCGACCGAGCTGAGAAGCTGGAGGATATCCTGCAGTCCTCCAGGCCTCTGCCCCCGCTGTTCCTTCCGTTCCTTTGCCTCAGCGCAAACCGAAGGGTTCCTCCTCACCCTGTTCGAAGTCCAAGCGCGCTACCTCTGATGAGGCTGGTTTGGCCCCCGAGTCGGTTGTTGAGGCGTCCACTGTTTTGATGTCTTCTCCTCCTCGGTCTTCGCTGGCCTCCCCCGTTGGCATCACCGATGTCATTGTCTGGGCGGAAGTTCACCCAGTTCCGTCTTCTTTGCCCCTTTCCTCTGTGCAGTCTTCTATGTCTCCATTCCCTCCTACCCCTGTTCCTTCATCTCCTTCTGACCCTGTTCCCTCCTCACCCTCTGACCCTGCTCCTTCCTCTCCATCTGATCCAATTCCCTCCTTACTCTCTGACCCAGTTGTTCTACCCTTTCTCAAGCCCGGTAGGGACGATTTGGACCCCAGTCACTATCGCCCGATTGCTCTTACGAGCTGCCTTAGTAAGTTCGCCTCACTTGGTTTTTGGAGTTCAATTCGCTCCTCTCTCCATTTCAGTGCGGTTTTCGCAGCGGTCGTAGTACTCTTGACTATCTCATTCGTTTGGAAGACTCCGTTTTACAGGCTTTTTCCTCCAGGCATCAGGTGTTAGCGGTGTTCTTCGACATTCAGAAGGCCTACGATACCACCTGGAGATTATGATGTTTTACGTCAGTTATATGATTGGGGTATGAGGGGTTTTTCACCGGTTTTTATTCAAGAATTTTTATCGATCCGTAATTTTTAGGTCCGTATTGGGGATGCTTTCTCAGGCTTGCGGATTCAAGAGGAGAGTGTTCCTCAAGGGTGTGTTTTAAGTGTGACATGTTTCGCCGTTGCCATTAATAGTCTGGTGTCCACTCTTCCGGAGGGGGTTTTGGCTTCTCTCTTCGTGGATGACTTGGCGCTGGTTTGTTCATCTCCCCGCTTGCCTTCTGCTGCCCGTCGATTACAGCTGGCAATTGATGCCGTGTCGGGTCGTGCTGTCTCAAAGGGTTTCCGTTTTTCGGTCACCAAAACGAAGGCCATAAATTTTTATCGGGGTCGTGGTGTCCTTGGTTCCCCTCCCCTCCCCTCTTCTTGGATGGCACAGCGATTGAATATGTTTCCGTTTTTAAGTTCTTAGGTTTGATGCTTGATAGCAAGCTCACTTGAGTGCCCCATTTGCGTCGCTTGAGGGCGTCCTGTTCGAAGGTTATGGATTTGCTTATGGTTTTATCTCACCACTTCGGGTGGTGATAGGCGCATCTTGTCGTCGCTTTATTTGGCACTGGTCCAATCCCGGCTGGACTACTGTTGCCAGGTGTACTCTTCAGCGTCTCCTTCAGCCTTGAAGATACTTGACTCTGCTCGTTCGCTTGTGGTCCGTCTTAGTAGTGGAGCCTTTCATACCTCGTCTATCCCTAGCCTCTTTGTTGAGGGTGGCTTGCTTCCCTTGCGACACCACCGGCTGTAGGTGTGCCTACGATTCCTGTTTCGTGTTCAACAATATCCTTCATCCCCAGTCCACGAGTGCCTTTTTGCCCCGTCCTCTTCGGCATCTTTTGATCGGCGGCCATCTCTACCCCGGCTTCTGGGGCTCCGGGTTGGGGACCATCTGGCCTCCCTGGGTGTTAGCCCTCCAATTCCTGCCGGCTCCGTGTTGGAGCGTTCGCCTTCGTGAGGTCTGTACTGCTTTTTGGCATTTCGAGAAAGGGTCTACTGACCCTCGTCTATTAAAGTGCTTGTTTCTTGAACATGCATGTTCTCATGCTCACCAGCCTCCCATCTATACTGACGGCTCAAAGTCGGATCTTGGTGCTGGGGCAGCCGCCGTTTCCTTTACGGAGTCTCTTCGGTCCGGCCTCCTTCATGTAGCATCTATTTTTACCGCAGAGTTGAATGCCATTCCTTTGGCTTTTAATTTGATTTTATCCCTCAATTCTTCAGATTTTATTGTTTTTAGTGCATCCCGGCCTACTCTGGAGGCGTTTCGTTCTTTTACATCCACACACCCTTTGGTTTTACAGATTCGCTCCTGGCTGGTTAGGAATGCCTCCCGTTACAGGGTGGCGTTCTGTTGGGGTCCTGGGCAACGAGGCGACTGATCGGCTGTCCTGCTCGGCCGCCCTCGAGGTGCCGGATGCAGCCCCATCTGCCCTTTAGGGATTCCTACCCCGTAATCAGGGCGTATGTCTTTTGTTTGTGGCAGAAAGAATGGGATTCGTTCCCCTCTTCTAAGCTGTCCCTTATTAAACGCTCTGTCCATTCCTGGTCCTCTAGCTCTCAGCGACTCCGATCTTTGGAGGTTGCTCTTTGCCAATTGCGAATTGGGCACACGCGACTCACCCATGGCTATTTAGTTTCGGGTGGAGGCCGAGTTTCTCCTGGTTGTCCTTTGCAGTGGCGAGCTGTCTGTGGCTCACATTTTAGTAGTTTGTCCCCGCCTTGCTTCTCTCTGAAATTCTTGTTTCCCTACCCTTTCTGGCGTCGCCATCCCTTTTATAAATTCTTTCCATTTTTTTGTTTATGTTTATTGTTTTATCTTTTATCCTGTACCGTCCCCTGCGGCTGCTGCTTGCCATTTGTTTATTGCCCCGGCCGCCTTTGTTTTTAGAATGCATGCTGTATGCCCGTAATTTAAGTGTGTGTCTCTGTGTGTTGTACTGTTTTCTTCTAATCCTTTGCTTTTCTCCATTTTTATTGAATGTCTCCCACGCCTCTTCTGACTTCTTTCGGGGGACCCCGT
Source organism: Ceratothoa steindachneri (assembly GCA_963969495.1). Taxonomy (NCBI): domain Eukaryota; kingdom Metazoa; phylum Arthropoda; class Malacostraca; order Isopoda; family Cymothoidae; genus Ceratothoa; species Ceratothoa steindachneri. The sequence goes on from OZ018320.1 coordinate 94,052,446, forward strand.
TTTAACAGTGCTGCCATTAAGAATCCATTAGGATTGGGCGGCTGCCACCTTGTTTTCCCTTAAACTTAAACTTATCACCATAATGATCTATGATGGTGTTTTGGTGCAGAATGCCATAGTAAAGAGTAGATAGGAAAGGAATTTCTGAGAAAAAGGATAGAATTGACATTCTTAAGGTCTACCAGGTTTGAGTCCATCAAATTGATCATAAATATTTTAATGCATTTCCTCATGTGAGAAAAAACCTCCCATGGATATGCTCTCATTGAATGCCAAAATTTACCTTGTCAACCTTAAATACTAAAGCATATTTATAATGTTCACCTGCAAGTTCCTAAAAAATGGGTACCACAAAGTACAAATTTTATCCCTTGGTATTGTTACTTATTGAAATGTTAACAGATGGGTCGGTTGGTCCCCTAAAATTTGACCGGATCCTGTGCGATGTTCCCTGCTCCGGTGATGGAACCATGCGCAAAAACTTTGATGTTTGGGGAAAGTGGAACAGCGTCAATGGGGCGAATCTTCATGGGTAAGTTCCTTTTTAAACACCATTTGAATTACATTTAAGAACTTGTCTAAATTTTCTCTAACCTTTTCAAAGTATTGAACATCTTGTTTATTTAACCACATACTGACCTTCATGTGTTCCATTTCTTCCATCTTCCGCACCCTTGTTGACTTCATCCTTCGTAGACTCCAGTTACGCATCGCTCGCCGGGGATTTGAGCTTCTGAATGTCGGAGGCAGACTTGTTTACTCAACCTGTTCAATGAATCCACTGGAAAATGAGGCAGTTGTCAATCGTCTTCTGACTGAATATGAATCATCGGTTGTTCTTCTCGATGTCCACGAGAAACTTCCTGGGCTCAAGGTTGGATACTGTTTTGTTTTTGTTTTGTTTTTTGCATTTTTTGGGTGGAGTGGGTACTCATTCTGTTCTGTATCACCTATCTATCATGGAAGGGACAAAAACATGTTTACTCCTGCCATCACTGGGATTTGGGACCTATAGATGCTCAGATTTTGGTTTGTGGTCTCAATTCGACCATTACTTGTCTAAAATGTATTGTATGTAGTTTGCCTCACCTTCCCATGACTTTTCTAGAAGGTAGCCAGTGGTGAGCTCTTGGCTCCTAGCTGGAGAGGGTGTGGAGACGAGTGGGTCCTTGCATGTACAGCAGATACTGGCTCCCCATTCCCCAGATAACCCTCTCACCAACCTCAACTGATGGAGGAGATTCATCATCTATCCCCTCTGGAGCTGCCCTCAGGTAGTTCTGCCTCTTCTAAGGAAGGGCCCTTCAAAGTCTCCAGTGGAGAGGGTGTTTCTCTCTCTCTAATAGATGTGGGCTCAGGGGCTCCTCCCTTGTGAATAATTGCCTTTGGGCGACTCTAGTCTAGTAGAGGGTCCCCCAAAGATTTTCTTGACAGGTTAGTGGGGGGGATTTCCCTTATAATTCTTTTCAGAGAATTGCCTCCAAGCAATTTTCCACTTGCGGCAGGTCCCCCTTTACTTTCTTAGGGGCTTGCCACCTCAGTTCTTGCCCCCATCCCCCCTGATAGGGGAAGGTGAACCCCCTCAATTCCTCTAGAGAGTTGAGAGGCGGCAGTGTCCCCTGGGTATTGCAAAGGCACCTCATTGATCCAAGATTGTCCCATTAATGGGACCCAGCATGCCCCCCTTCCCAATGCAGTCCGCATGCATACCTAAGTGACTTTAAGGAAGGGCCATAGGCCCTTTGAGTCTCCGGTTGGGATAACTGACACCTTAGAGATGGGGATGACAAGTTAGAGGCCCTTCCTGAGGTGGAGTAGGTCCTGGAGGCGACGTCGCCTCAGATGGCAGTGGCTCTATGCCAGACAATAAACCCGAGTCTGCTCCTCTGCAAGACCCTCCTTAGGCAGCACATGGCCCCTTGATGATGGCCAAGATCTTCTCCATCTTGGAGAAAGATCTGGCTGAAGCTGGTCTGTCCAGCCTTGAGGCCCCTTCCCAGAGCAGGAGAGAAGCATGTTCACTGCCTCCTCTCGTGTCCAAAGAAGAAGAAAAGACGAAATCAAAGAGGACAAGGGATTCCTCACCCTCCGCAGGGGCTCCGGGGAAGGACAGGCCAATTGCTTCTTTGGCAAGCGACCAGTTCAAGGCGCCCTCGGCTGGGGAGGTCCAGACCAAGACTGAGTGGATCCTTGATTACGTCGGGGCCCCTCATTCATAGATTACCTCCTGTTTTTAAGCCTGGTGACTTCAAACTCTTTCTGGTTATTCGTTCCACTGATGGCATCATGTTGTCCAAAGGCTGCATGGTTTATTAAAGGAGAGTATTAGCTATCTTAATTAGTAGAGCCAAATGCAGCCCATTTCTTTTGATCAGAGCCTTCTGGCAAATGCGTCTGCCCCTTCAATTTGGTATCATTACTGCATGTAGGCATTCATGCCACTACCAAAGAGGGGCTACTACTGCCACCGCGTTGGTCGTATGAATCGCTCATATAGACGTGCAAAGTCGTATTTACACAGTGTGTAAGTTGCTCCAAGGTGGTACATGATAAGTCCCTATCGTGTCTGGTCAATTGTATCAATTGCTGAGAGCCGCACCCCACTTCTGTTAAGCAATTTGGTGTGTATCTACTGAATAAAGAAATCCTGGCTGGTCATGCTGTGGTTCATTCTCTCATTTCATGGGAGTAAGAACCTGCTTCTGGTGCGCCTGGTGATACCTGGGACATCTAATTCCTCAATGTTAAAACGGCAGCCCCTGCTCCTGGCCTCTCCATGCTTACAAGCAAGCCATTTTCATACCCATTTGCAATCCTTCTGCAGGTTCTACACCCCCCCCCCCACTTCTATGTGCTCCCTTGGTAGAGCTGGTGGCACAAAGACTTCACAGTCAGCCTTGGCTAAAACCAGGGCCCCTCCTCCACTCCCCCAGCATGATGACCATTTCATGTAAGGTTAAATGGCTGTGCGCCTCCACTGAGTCAGACTCACAGGAATCAAAACCCCAGAAGGTGGTCATGAGGCTGTCTTCTGGGATTCCTAAATCTGGCCCTTGAATGGAGGACAGCAGCAAAGGAGCTTCAGTTCCTACGCCTCTACCCAGACTCTGGATGAATGGCTACTGTGCTATCTTTTCACAAACCAGGGAGAGATCACTCTACCCCAACCAGTTTCCACCCAATTGATGGAGAAATTGGTACATGTAAGATTAGCCTTGGACACCGCAGGACACCTGTCTTCTGCACAGTCTAGCTTCCTCAAGTTCCACTCCACATTGGATGCTCTGCTCCAGGTGGAAAATGCCATCTGCAGGGCCTGCTTTCCTAGACAGCACCATGCCACAGTATTTTTTGATTGCCTGCGATACTGCAAGGCGATACAATATCTTGGAGACCCTCCACATGATGGGGGTGAGGGGATTCATCCTAAATGTTATTTCTGAGTTTTTGTGAGATAGTCGATTCCGTGTATGGGTGGGAGGGAGCCCTCTCCACTCCGATTTGGCAGGAAAAGGGCATCCCCCAGAGAAGTGTCACTCTTAGTCCTTAGCATCTGGCATTGAGAGGAGGCCTGCATCGCCCCCGTACTGGAGCCTGCTTCCTTTGTGTTTGTTACTTTTTGCTTTTTTTATTTGGTTTGGTTTTTGTAAATTTTAAAGTAGCTTAGTACTAGCTTCTTCCCCCCGGCACTGGAGTGTGTTTCCTTCTTCTTGCCTTTGCATTTGTATTTATTTATTTGAATTTTTTTTTTTTTTTTGTGTGTGAATTTTAAAATAGCTTAGTATGAGGTTGAATGAAATTTTAATTGCAGTAACTTATTCCTTTGGTAGCAGTTGCCCGATGGCCACTTAAAAAAAAAAATCCCCAGGGATTTGAATAGTAGGCACCCTCTTTAGGGAACTGGTGAATGTTCTAGTATTGGGGAGCTTTGGCAGCGCATCCATCCCAGTATCTCATAAAATCCTGTCCTGAGTCCTTGAGAAAAGACTCCTACACACTGGACTGCATTGTGAGCTGAAAAAAGTTCTTCTGAGTTCTTTTTTGAGAAGACTCTCATTTTTAATAATTTAAACTGTTGACTGCATGCTCAGGCCCTTAGGGGAGAGGGGCCTTCTTCCTGTAGTTGGGCATGCTCTGTAAATGTTGTTTTTCTCACTGTCAGCTGCCAATACCCCCCGTCCTCCACCAACACAACACCCTTGAATCCTCTCATTAGGGCCATGTGTTTACTTCTCTCTTGGCTCCAGTTTGAGTGCTAGTTTTTAACATGCTTGCGTTCTTTCTACTTCTTTCTTCTACTGTCCCTAATCTTTCTTTTCTTTATCTGTTTATTTACCCACTTGCAAGTGGATATCAGGTGTAGAATGGACAATCTTTGCTGTGGCTAATATCTAGGAGTTTATGCCCTACTGGTCCCATTACCTGCAGGAGGATCTGTGGCAATATATTTTATGCACATTTTAACTATTTTACAGATCTCTCCTTACAACCTTTTTGCAGAATACTTCCTTTTGCATATTATGCTTTAAATTTGGTGGGGGAAAGATTCTTTAGCTGGACTCTGCTTTTGAGATGAATGAGCTTTCTATCTCAGATCAGGAGTTCATGTCAGTATACAAGGTTTTTAAGTTCTCTGGCATCATTATCTCTTCAGACTTGGGTCCATTTCTGTTTGTTCCCAGATGGTTTCCATGGTGGTTGACATAGTGTAATTTGGTCCACAAAGAGAACTGATGTGCCTTTAAGCACCATCCATGCAAGTTTAGTGTGAATTTCACTTGATTTAGGCTATTTTTGATCTTGTTTTGAAGCTCCCTCACCATTCTTCTTGGTATATCTGCGTGTCTACACTGAGGTGTGGAAACTTTTCAAAAGAATCTTTTGGTAGCTTTGGCCATTTCCCCCCATCTCATTTTCCATGAAGATGGGACAATCATCTTGGACTTCATCTGTAACAAAATCCTTTGCAAATAATTTCTTCACATTGTCCAATAGGCGTGGAAGTTTCCAGCCAGATTTCATCTCATGAGGCAGGGAACCCTTCAATGACCAGTTTTTGCTAAACAAGTTGTGTTTCACTCACTTCATGTAAGGATACCACCTGTTGATTTGATGATATATCCTACTCCATGCAGTTAGTATATAGCAAAAAATTGACAACTAGTACTGCCTCAAATGGCCTGGGATCCTGGTATCATCCTTGCCAAGGATGGTATGTTGTGCCTGTCCCCCAGGCTGCTTGAAGCAGTTTCAGATGTCAATTTTTTGCTCTATAATAAGTGCAACATTTGTCTTGAGTTTATTGAATTTTACCTACCTTACTTGATGCTTTGACACTTAGATGAATGAGACACAGCCTTTCTCTTAACATGATCTGGTTGAAGGGTTTCCACAAATTCTAGGCAAATTGCTACCACGCTTCCTTTTTGCAAGCTGAGTAAGGATCACTCAACCTGCTGTATTCTGCTTAATTTCCCTAACATGGGTGTGCAAGTTGATGGCAAAATGATAAATATTGTACTTATTTCTTTTACAGTAGAGGTCACCTTGGGGTCAGTTTGGCTTCCACTCTATGCTGGATGCTTTGCTCAAGCTAGAAAGTGCCATCTTTTGTATGCAGCGTTTTGCCCCTCTATTTTTTTGAATGGGAGAAGGTTTATGACATCACCTGGTGATATATCACCATGGAATTTTTCTAATTGTATGGTTTCAATGGGTTACCTCCTGGTCTTTGTCTCTAAGCTCTTTTAAGAGATTCCACTTAGGCCTTATTCACGCTGTGGTGATGGTCATACTAAAGTTAAAGGGACGCTCTCACTCAGTTTAATCTCTTAGTCTATTCACACATCTAGTCAAGGGATTCTCTCACTTCAGTTGCGGCCTATGTCATGCCCTCTTTCCTCAGCAATAGAAATCACACCATTGTTGATGGAAGATGTGCGCATTTTCATTAGCAGAATTGGCAAAGATTACCATTACATTGGATGAAGCTGAAGAAGAAAAAAACACTAACAAAATTGAAAAAACGTGTACAGTGATTCATCGTATTTCAGAAGATAGGAATAGTTAAAGGAGAATTGCATACACTTTCTTCATTTGATTGATGAAACTAATGAAGATGAACTGAAGAAGGAAAACATTTAGAGAAGCACTCACACAATAGAAAAACTGGCTGTATGTAGGATACAAAATTTAGTGGCTTGGATTAAGGTAATTGAGAAAAATCCCTACAGGATTACCATTTATTTCTTCACAATGTTAGTATGTGTGTAGAATTATGAATGGAAGATACTAGGATATAATCGTGCCACTGTTATTGTTGTTCCTGTTTTTGAGGTGAGGTACTGGCCCACTGGATGCATCCCTGTTATTGAGGTCCATAGTGTAGAGGTAGCTTACTTGATGATGAGGAAGCAGAGTACTGTGACAGAGCAGGTGATGGCGAAGGTAAGGGACAACAAGCATTCTAGGTTTGTGGTCCAGAGATACGCATGTTTTGACTGAATTTATTTTCATTTAACCTCATCACTGAAAATACTCAGTTTACTGAAATGTTGATTGGCTGACCTGAATTTCTTTACAGTGAAAGGAAAGTATCAATTAAATCAGAAGTACTTTCCTATTCTCTAGAATAGCAGATCACTATGTTTGACATTTTCCTGGCATATTGACCTTTTATATCTGCAACATTCATGCTGAGGAAAGAGAATTTGTCTAGCAGCATCTTCATTGTCTTCTCCATTTTGGAGGAGACTGTCCTCCTCCATTTTATATTACTTTATGATGTTGGGCGCATGATCCTGCGCAAGGTTTTGCTTCTTTTTTTCCCTCCCTGTATAGTGTGTTGTTCCTTTTTCTTGCCTTTGTTGTTTAATATTTCTTGTATTTTTTTTTGTTGGTTTTTGTGAATTTTAAAGTAGCCTATTATTACTAGGCTGAAATTTGAATTGTGACGACTTATACTCTTGGTGCAAACACTTTCTGTGTTATCTGAATCTTCTGATTTGTGAATTCTATTTAGTTTAGTGCGTTTCCCTAATGCATTTTTCTTAAATTATTTTGTAATTTATGCAAAAAGTATATCTTCTGACTCAAACAACTACTTTTTTTATACTTCTAATGCGGTGGTTTCTTCCAGTGATCCATCTTTTCACACAACAGTGGTTCAAGATTAATCTCCCGGCTGTTGGAGGGATGATGCCCTCGTTCATTGCCACACTTTGCCTTCCCTTAACTACTTACACTTAACTGTTACACCTGGTACCTGGGGCAGCAGCATACCCTCCTGGCCCCAGTGCGTCAGACAATCTCATGCTAGGTTGAGACTACCTGATTTTATCCCTTCTAGACAGTTCTATTTATTCTTCTTCTTTTTTTACATTTCTTTACAATGCCTCTTCTCATCAAACTAGATTGAGACTACCAAGTCTTTATTCTTTCTAGACATTTCCATTTTACTCCTTTTGCACTTTCTTTATGCGCCTCTTCTCACCTATGCCTGCAGGTAATATTGTAGGCTAGTCACTGATCAGCTTTCGGCTATTCATTCCTGGTCAGAGCCAGGAGGGGTGATTGCTTTTAACGTATTGGCATTCTTACCCCCTTTCCTTTCCATCTTTTCCTTATCTATCTTTTTATATGCCTGAAAGTGAATGCCAGGTGTGCAAACTTGCTTTGCCTAACATGGAGGATTGTGTACCCTTCTGTCCCCAATACATGCAGCTTGCCATCCCGACCCCACTACCTGCAGCCTGCCCTCCTGGCCCCTTTGCCCAGTGAAGGTGTCTATCTTCCACATATTTTCACTTTCTCCATCTTCACTTCTTACAAACTTCACAGGAGATGCCTTCATTGGTATTTCTCTTTGATTTCAACTGAGAAAAATTTCCATAATTTCACTACTTTACAAATGTCTTTGCTTGTTGTTGTGATGGTCAGGAGGTTAAGGAAATCCCATGTAACATTCTCTTTAATTGACTTGAGAAATCTGAAATAAATAAAACATAAATTACAATAAGCCAAGATGCAAAATGCACCCTACAAAGAAGAGGTCAGATATGACTAATAACATTGGCATTAAAGATAGGCATTTTTTCCCCAAGGAGAGCAGGTGCTGTATTTTACTTATCTATATTATACAAGTGGCTTAAGGCATAGTCTATATAATTTTTGCAATAGAATTAGTAACAAATACAACACTTATCTTTGTGCTGATGCCTCCATTGGCTCATACATTTTCTATTTTTTTAAAAAAAGGTTCATCTTAACCTCATTGCCCAATAACTGGGCATTGAAATGCCATTGGCTGAAAAATGGAAGGAGTAGAGGTGGATTGCCCAACCCAAACCAAAATCATTTAATGTATTCCTAGAATTATTACATAGGATAGCAGGTTTCCAACCCAATTTTAGTCCTTTTCAGCATTTTTTCCTTTAATAATCCCCATGCTACTATTTATCCACTGGAGCAGGTGGCCTACTTGTTGCCTTGGAGATTCATCTTCACTCTTAACTCATATATACTATAGTTGATTTATCTACTTTCCACATATCCCCCCCAGCTTTACCACTTTCTTTCCCTATTTAAGAACTTGTTTGACATTCTCTTGTTCATTTTCACCTTTTTAACACAGAACCTGTTGTAGGACTGATATACATATAAATTTTCCTTGTGTATGTTTGTAGGGGGAGTAACATTGATGTGCACTGACCCCATAGTGGCAAAGCATTTATTACTAATGATTTAAAACCATTGCTGTAAAATTAGTTTTCCCTGATTTGTTCTGATCTTTTGTTTTTTAGTTTGTTCCAGGGCTTGAGCACTGGACCATCATGAACAGAGAACTTGTGGTTATTACAACTCCAGAGGAAATTCCTTCCAAAGATACTAATTACCTTCACAAGCATCTCTTTCCACCCGACGATGAAAACAAACCTAAAAGAAACTTGAAACGATGGTAATTAATTAGGTGATTTTATCCTCCTTTTGTGTGATCTGAGTAATTTTAAATGTCACAAAAAGTGATTAATGGTTGTGGATATGAAGGTAGGCTTATATTTGTCTGGGAGATTATAGAGCGTTGTTTGGTGTTTAGTATCTCATGTTTGCTTATCATATTCTAATTTTATTTTGTTTCTGAGTGGTCTGTGTTGAAAGAGCTGATAACATGTCTTTGATATACTTTTTTCTGTTTAGAGTTCAGTGTAGAAGGACAGATCAGGAATAGTTTCAGAGGCATGATGGGTATGGGGGTAGATAGTGAGGAATAATGGGTATGTGGCTAGATAGTGAAGAATAAATGGATCAGGTATATATGGTGTCAGGAAAGATGTGGATGTGTATAACTAAGGATGTTCTGAAGTGTTACATCCATTAAAAAGAATGCACGAGCTAGTATACTTATGAAGAAAATGTTTGTGTGGTGATGTGAAAAGGGTTGTGCTTGTTTAAGATCCTCAGATAGGCTCAGCAGTCATGAGACCCTGAGTGAGATATGGCATGTACCAGGTTTTCCTACAGAGCCTTCATGGAGTGTATATTGCATTGTTTGGGTGTATGATTGTGTGTAGTAGTCTTCGATAATTTGTTTGTGTAGGGGTAGTGTTGCATTCAGGACCAGCGCATCCAGCTTTTTTATGGTAGCTCAGGAGGGGGCTGAGTGATGTGTTGACATCCCAGCCTGGCCAGTTGAACTCTCATGAGGAATGGTGGATGTCAGAGGGCCATGTATATGCATGCTGCAGGCCTGCCCTGTAAGGAGCACTGCAATTTGCTTTCTGGCTGCTGTGCTGATGGGACTCAGCGCCCCATCCGGCCTCAGTTTAGCCTCTTCTCCCACTTTCTGACACCCTGTCTTCTTACCCTGTTTCCACACTTTCCATACAACCTCTCCCACAACTTTCTCTGGTTGGCCTCTAATTTCACAGGGTAGACACCGACCAGCTTTCTCTCACCCAACTGTCCCAGATCAGGGCTGATGGGAGAGGGGACAACGCCCCCTCACCCCTGAGCTCCGGTTTAGGGTGGTAGGTTTTTAACAACCTGTTTCACCCCCACCCTCCACCTTCCTGACATACCCTTTCTTTCTCCTTTAATGGTCTATCAATTTTAAACCCAGCCCACCATGCCGAAGGGCTCCCTGGCCACTGGGTGGGAGGAGTGGTTCCAAATGGTGGCAGATGGTTTTGCCATCCACGTATTCACACCTCTCAGAGCGGGCTACTGCGTGGAGTGATTAGCGTTTTCGTTCCATGCAAATACTAGGGTCACCATGCCCATGAAATTTAAAAAAAAAATCCCCCTTCACCAGCATCGGAGCCGCTCTCGGGCAACTCCTCTAAAGAAAAGTAGCTCCCATCCCGCTGTGCTTTCTTAGGGGACTCTCCAAACCCCTCTGACCTGAGAGGAGGCTTACTTCTCCTATTCCTACGCGTGCAGGGGACTCCCCCCTCACCCGCTTCTCTGGAGTCGCTTTTGGGCGACTTCCTCTTTTCAGCAGCAGTTCCCCCTTTACTCTCCCAGGGGACTGCCAAGAAAGTAGGCAGGCGGCCCATAAATTGACCGATCCTGGTGGAGCCGCTCAATAGGGCCAACACCCCTAGGGTGTGAGGAATGGCAGGGTCCGTCGGTCTGTGCCCCCCCAACGTCCTGCACTTGTGCAATCTTAGTTTACAGGTGATTACTGTATGTGCCCCCTCTCTTCCCTGACAGATGCCGGTTCGCTGGCCCAAGATGAAACAAAAGGTTCCTCAAATGAGATCCGTGATATCTTGGGGTGGGGAGGGTGGGGGTGGCAAAATGGAGTTTCCCCCAAGGATGCACATGGTCCCTGAGGTGACCCAGCACCAGATGGTAGGATCTTCCATGGGGTCGAACACGGGATCGGTGCCACGCACAGAACCCGAGTCTGCCCCTGTGCAAACTTCTCCACAAGGAGAGGAGAGATCTCCTCCCCTGGCTGGTGCCCCTGTGAGTGACAACTAAGACCTACTCCATATTAGATAAGGATCTTACCGAGGCCGGTCCATCTGTCCTAGGGGCTCCTTCCGGTGGAGGAGAGAGCGGGTTCATTCCCCACTCTCCTCTGCTAAAAAGAATAAAAAGACTAGGGGCTCTTCTCCCTCGCGGGAGCCACAGGAACTGACGGGTCGGTTGTCGTTTCGGTAAGCGACAAGCCAAGATCGCACGTCCGCACCTGGTGCTCCCCCCCTCCCCCCGATAGGGAGTCCCTGGCAAAAACTACAGGTGTAAGTTCATAGAGCGGAGCCTCGATTACGTCGGGTCCCCTCATTCAGAGGTTTCCTGGCGTTTTCTAGCCTGCTGGCTTCAAACGCTTCCTGGTTATTCGCTCCACTGATGGGCACATGTTGGCCAAGTGCAACATGATTCATCAAAGGAGAGCATTGGTAGAGAGCCGAATGTGAACCTTTTTCGGATAGGAGCCTTCTGGTGAATGCGTCGAATACCTCCAAGGCGGATATGATTAGTGCCGTTAGAACACTTGATGGCACACCGGTGACTGACGCCGCACTCTCCCATGAACTTCGTGAAAGGAGTGGTTCATGACAGGGAATTCGTGGACTACTCCATAGATGACATCACCTTAGAGCTTGCCGACCATGGAGCGGTCTAGGTACTTGTGATGAGAAAACAAGGAGGGGCCTCGAGACCCACCCTTACACTCTTCATCACGTTCGACTGTGACCAGCTCCTTGAGTCGGTGCGTGCCGCTTGGTATCGCTACCTCATGAAGGCATTCGTGCCACTGCCGAGGAGGTACTACTACTGCACGCTTCGGCCATACGATTCGCTCCTGTAGACGTGCAATTTCTGGGTTACCCGAAGTCTGTGTGTCTTCAAGACCATACACAATCTGATGCTCTGCTCCGATTGGAAAATGCCGTCTGTGAGGCCTTCCTTCGTATACAGCACTACGCCACGGTGTTTTTCGATCTGGAGAAGGCCTATGATACCGCATGACTACGGTATCATGGAGAATCTCCACACGATTGGGGCGAGGGGATGCCTCCCAATGTTTATATCTGAATTTTTGCGAGATCGTCGATTTCGCGTACCAGTTGGGCGATCCCTCGCCGCACCAATGGAGCAGGAAGAGGGGGTCCCGCAGGGAAATGTCCGTAGTGTTACACTCTTTGCACTGAGCATCAACAGCATCACCTCGGTGCTGCCTGAAGATGTTCTCACTACGCTCTACGTGGACGACCTTTGATCCCTTTTGGCGCTGCCCAGATGCCCACTCTCGTATCCTTAGGCTCTCTTGTACCCGCGCCATAGATATTCTTGGTTCTGTGACGTTCAGCTTCTGGAGTGCTGCTTTGTTCGTTCGAAGCTCGGCTACGGATACGAGTTTTATGCATCCGCCGCCGAGCGTGTATTGCGGAAGATAGGACTCGATCCACCACACCGGCATTCGCCTAGCGACCGGTGCCTTCCGCACTTTCCCTATTAAGAGCCTACCTGTCGATGCTGGGAAGATGCCACTCGGTCTGCGCTATGCACAGTGTATTTCCCTGTATGCGCGAGCCCGGCGCCTCCCTCAGTCCCCAACAGCACTCAGTTCATCCGCAGCTGATCTTGACGGTGCCAATGTCGCCGAGAGACTCCCGTCATACCCTAAGCCCTTTGGTTTTAGGGCTAGGAAACTCCTTCGAGAGCTAGATATAGCTCTTGGGCCGGTGCCGCCCCTGGTTCTGCCTAGGACGCCACCCTGGACATTAGCACCTTTGACTATTTGTCGCCCGGTCTCTGCTCCCAAAGCTTGTACAGTGCCAGGAATATTGCGTTCTGCCTTTTTGGAGCACACCTTGTGTCACGCTGGAACCGTGCCAGTGTATACGGATGGCTCCAAGTCCCAAGAGGGATCGATTTCCACGCCCTATCCCCTCTGTTTGTAGTCTGTGTGTCTCTGTCTTCACGGCCGAGCTGGTTGCAATACACCGCTCGGTGCGGGAGATCACGCGACCTGCCCTGTTCGTAGACCGGATTTTGATTTATCGTGACTCACAAAGCCCTCTGAGTGCTCTCGCGGCATTGGAATCTCCGCATCCCCTGGTTCTCCATAGCCGTGACGCCACGGTATTGGCGAACCGGGCGGATGTCGAGTTTATCTTTTGCTGAGTTCCTGGACATGTAAAAATTGCGTGGAATGAGGCCGCCAAAGAATCCGCGAGCACTGGGCAACCAGACCAGCATTTCGCTCTTCCTTACACCGATTACATGGTAGGAAAACCAACAACTCTCCAGGCTGCCTGGCAAAGAAGATGGGAGACGGTCGAGGGGAACTTAAAGTTACATGCCATTGCGCCGCGACTGTTCCCATGGATCTACCCGCCCATGCCGCGACGGCTTCAGGTTGCTTTCAGTCGTCTCCGAAACAGAGCGAAAGCGGACGTGCGCCTGCACGCCCCCGTCACTTCTGAAACGACCTTCCTGGAGGTCGTCAAAAAGGGTGCGACCACGAAAACAGAGAAGCCGTGAAACGGAAGAGCGTAGGGAGTCCTACACTCGAGGACTCCCTCAAATTTCTTCTGTTCAATGCGAGGTCAATCAGGAACAAGTTTCTTGAGCTCCGTGGCCTCGTAGCAACAGAAGAATCTGAGATGTTGGCCATAACGGAGTCGTGGATAAAAACCTCAGCCGAGATTTTGAAGGTGAATTCATGATTCCCGGTTACCAGCTCTTCCTGAAAGATAGGCCAGACAGAGAGGCTGGCGGTGTGATGTATGTCAAGGATACTCTCAACTCGACGGATTGCAACATCGTATCCGACCATGAACTACTAGGTGTTGACTTAGAGATAAGTCCTGCCAGATACAGGACCCTGGTGCTTTACAGACCCCCTCCCCAACTCTTAGAACAGGACAGGAATCTGTACCAGCTGTTGGGCGAACTTGTAAAAGACAGAGTGTGTATCACCATGGGTGACTTCAATACCCATGTTGACTGGGAAACGAGAGAACCCTGTGGCGAGAAAGCACTACTCCTGGAGTTCGCGAACAACAAGTTCCTGACTCACTGGGTGAGAAAGCCAACGAGAGGAGACAATATCCTCGACTTGGTTTTCATCTCTGAGGATGACATCGTTGAGGACCTCTCTGTTTGCGAAGAGCTCGGTGGCAGTGACCACCGACTAATTAGATTTGTAGTCAAAGTCTCCAAGGCAGGGACTGCAACTAGTAAATCGAGGAAACTTGATTTGAGAAGGGCAGAGTTTGCAGGTCTTCGTGCTGGACTGACTGACGCGAGGCTGTTGAAGACTCGTGGAACAGTTTCAAAACCACATTCATGAGTCTTCAATCGCGTTTCATCCCTCTGCAATGCCCCCCTCGGTCTTCTGTTCAACCAAAGTGATTTAATCGAGAAATCGGCCAACTGCTTAGGGAGAAGAAAAAGGTGTATTGGCAATCGAAGATCTTGAGTGACTTTAACGAATACCGGAGGCTAGCCCGGAGAGTGAAGTCTAGCATAAGGGCGGCTAAGCGGTCTGGCCCTTTGAGGAATGAGGAGGGAACATTAAAGCACTCAGATGCAGAAAATGCTAACCACCTCAACGACTACTTCTCTTCAGTGTTTACTGAAGAGTGTGGTCCCATCCCCTAGCTAACTTATTCCAACTCGGGGGGGGGGGGAAGCTGGAGGATATGGACTTCACCAAAGGAGAAATAAAAAAGAGGATCACTGACCTAATGACGATTAAGTCACCTGGCCCGGACGGGTTTCTACCTAAAGTGTTGAAAGAAGTGCGCGATCAAGTGTCACGGCACCTGAGCGCAATCTTCAACATGTCAATCTGGGCCGAATGCGTTCCGAGACAGTGGCGTGAAGCGGAAGTGACTCCTATCTTCAAGAAAGGGGACCGTAGCCAACCGTCGAACTACCGACCTTTCGATAGTCGGTAAACTCATGGAAAGCATGATGGTGGACAAAATGACGTCGCATTTAGACTCAAACCTGCTACTGAGGAGTTTCCAGCACGGCTTCCGAAGGCAACGGTCATGCCTGATGAACCTTGTGGAATTCTTCCACTTCGTGTTCAGTGAGCACGATCGGGACAAGGCGGTGGATGTGGTCTACTTAGAGTTTCAGGTAGCTTTTGATAAGGTACCACACCGCCGCCTTCTCCGGAAAGTGCGAGCGCTGGGCATAGATGGCAGCGTAGCAGGCTGGATAGAGAACTGGGTAAGTAGCAGACGGCAACGGGTGGTGCTGAATGGACAGGCTTCTGAGTGGGTGCCCGATACTAGCGGGGTGCCTCAAGGTTCTGTCCTGGGACCACTACTATTCATCATCTACGTCACCGACATGGACGGTGACATGTTTGCCAAGATTTCTAAATTTGCCTATGGTACCAATCTTGGTATGAACGTTGCAAAGAAAGGAAATACTGCCCGCCTACAAGAAGATCTTAGGAAGATTGGGGAGTGGTCGGATACGTGGCAAATGCTTTTCAACGTGAGCAAATGCAAAGTGATGCATATCGGCCACCGAAATCCCCAATCACCCTATATCCTTAAGGGCACTGCCTTTGAATCCACCGACACTGAGAAGGACTTGGGTGTAACTATAACTAGTGATCTCAAGTTCTCGAGGCAGTGTATTGAGGTGGAGAAGAAAGCCCAAAGGATGCTAGGTTATATAAAGCGACAGTTTGGATATCGGAACAAGGAAATAGTACTCTGTCTGTACAATTCACTTGTCTGACCGCACCTGAAGTATGCTGTACAATTTTGGAGTCCTTCATTTCGAAAGGCCATCGCGAGATTGGAACGCGTGCAAGCCAGGGCAACCAAACTAATTTCCTCTATCAGACATAAAAGTTATGAAGATAGATTAAGGGAATTAGATCTGTCCTCGTTGGAAACCCGTAGACTGCGTGGTCAGCTCTTCGAAGTTTTCAAAATACGTCGAGGGTTCGACAATGTTGACTACGAGGATATTTTCAGTCTTAGTGAAACAGAACAAGAAATCACGGCTTCAAAATTGAGCTGAAGCGTTACAACCGCGATCTGTGTGGGAAATTTTTCACCTACACTATCTGCGGTAGCTAGAACGCACTTACGATGGAGGTTGTCAACAGCAATTCTGTTGACCAGTTCAAGACAAGACTAGACAAAGTCTTGAAAAGTGGCCGTTTAGGGAGGACGTAAGGCAATTGAGCGGGGATGTGCCCGCTCAACTAGTCCAAAGGTACCCTCATTGAATGGACCATAAGGTCTTCTAGGGCACTTATTTTCCTTTTTACTACTTGTTATTTAAAAAAAATAAAGTCAATCTTTACTTAACTGTAGAGCTCCCTTTTCTTTCGATTTTATTGAAGCCACTGGTGTTCCATTTTGATACTCTGAATTTACTTCAGTTTATGGAGACTGGTATCATTATAGTGTATGTTGTATAAATCTCTGACCTATCCTTGTGGAAACACTGCTTTCCACAGTTATATATCTGCGCCAAGATCCCTGTGGCTTGGTCATAACATCCAATCTAGGGCTTCATTAGTCAAGGTGTCTCATTCCTGGCTAGGTTGTCGCCCAAGCCATAAGATTATATGCCTGCTCTCTTACTAATTGTCTCCCATGCACACACATCACTTTGAATGATTTTTTTTGCATTTACAGCATCCGAATCCTCCCTCACCACCAGGATACTGGAGGCTTTTTTGTGGCAGTTTTCAAAAAGTTGAGGCCACTTCCCGGAGAAAAGATCTATCAAGAGTCTGATCTGTCACAGAATCAAGATTCACAGGCTTTGAAGGAAGATTCCCAGACCTTGAGCAAAAGTGAGCTTGTTCCGGCCTCTCTTCAGACACAAAGGTCAAAATTAGTGAGTAGTTCTCGTGTTCAGGTCTAGTTCGCAAAAGGGATCCGCGAGTTCGTACTTTGAGTTATACCCAGTTCTTAAGTTGTACTTGTTGGGTCATAGAGCCCCATAAAGAGACTTGTTTTCTTTGTGTGGAATCGAGGCAGGTTCTGGAGAGCTGCGATTCCTCCCCATGCATAGCAACCTAAGTACTCTAATTGAGCTCTAATTCACTAATTGTATTTGTAGAATAGTTAATGAGTCGTATGTTCAACTCATTCTCATCTTTGTTATCTCAGAGACTACCAAAAACTTGCTAAACCTCTGGATTGTTTCAACTTGGGGTATACAGTTTTGTCATTGGTGCCACCATGTGGGGTTAGTCTATCATTGTGGTCCTTTACCGCCCTTTCAGCTCATCTCAGGCCTTATTTCTCGAGGAGTTCAGTAACCTACTCCCCGACCTATCCTCTACTGGTTCTCTCCTTATTCTTGGTGACTTCAATCTTCCTAGCCACAATGACACTTTTCGGGCATCAATTGACATCATCAACCTCTTCTCTCTTACACAACATGTCATCCTCAACACATATACATGGTAATATTCTTGACTTAGTCATCTCGAACCTCCATATCTCTAATCTAACAGTAACTGACCTTTCTAATACGATTTCCAACCACTTTGTCAATTTTAAATTCTATATTCTCTACCACCTACCTACTCGCTTGCCCCAAGATCCTACTCCTTTCCGGCGACTATCGTCAATTGATACATTTCTCTCTTTAACGATGTTGTTTCTGCCCTACCTCCTATTGATACTACTGCTATACCTGACCAAACCTTAAACTCACTGCACCAATCATTACTTGCCTGCCTTGACGTGCACGCCCCACTTATCACTCCTTCAAACCGCCATCACCGTGCCCCTTGGTTCACCATGGAACTCCTTCGTTCAAGGAGGTCCTAATGTGCCCATGAACGTGCCCTTCGTAAAGCACGCTCCCGTGGGCAGGACACGACCTCCCTCTCACTTGCCTATCGCCTTGCTACCTCGACTTATTCTTCCAAATTAAAATCGGCGTGTGAGGCTCAGTCACGCAAACTTTTTTTCTGAGAGCAAGAATAACCCTCGGACTATCTTCTCCTCTGTCGTCTTTCCTCGCCTAGCCCCATTCCCCCCCCTCCCTCTTTCTACTCTTTCTAAATTCTTCGCTGATAAAATTATTAACCTTCGCGCCGCACTACCCCAGTCGTCTGAACAACCCCATGCTGTTCTTCCCTATCATAATCCATTACCGCTTAACGTCCTCACTCAGTCGTCCTCTTAGGAAGTATCTACTCTGATCTCACGCTCTAACAAATCTGGATCCCCTAAGGACGTCTTTCCACCCAAACTCCTCCACCAAATTCTCCCTGCTGTCCTACCACTGATTCTTCATCTCTTTAACACTTCTCTTGCCACAGGGGTGATTCCCTCTTCCTTCAAACATTACTCAATTCGTCCTATCCTTAAAAAAACTCCACCTTAACCCCTCTGAACCATCTAGCTATCGCCCTATCTCACAGCTCCCATTCCTTCCTAAGATCCTCGAGAGAGTGGTTTTCTTTCCCCTTAATGACCATATTTTGAATTGCAATATCGATGAAACGTACCAATCGGGGTTCAAAGCGAAACACTTTGCTGAAACCGCTTTTCTTAATGTTTCAGACGGTTTACGTAGAGCTGCCGATAGGGATTGTACTTCCATTCTAGTCTTCCTAGACCTCTCCTCTGCTTTCGACACCATCTTCAAACTTTCCTTGGTCTCTCGGGCACTGTACTTGCTTGCTTCCGCTCATACCTCTCCTCCCGCACTCAGTCGGTCGCGTTCGATAACCTCTCCTCCGAGCCCGTGCCCATTCATTTTGGGGTGCCTCAGGGCTCAGTCTTTGGTCCCCTCCTCTTTCGCATCTACTTACTTTCTCTTGGCTTCCTTCTTCGCGATTTGGGCCTGTCCTTCCACCTCTATGCTGATGACACTCATCCCCTGTGTCCTTCGCTAAATCAATTACTAAGCTCCTTTCATCCTACACCTCCATAAACGAATGGCTGTCTGCCAACTTTCTCAAACTTAACCACGATAAAACAAGTTCTCCTTGTTGGTACTGCTTCGATGGTGGAGAAATCTAAAGCTCTCTGTCCCTCCCTTAACCTTGGGGAAACCAATGTCGCCTTCTCTGTTACCGTCAGTAATATTGGTGCTATTTTCGACGAGCAACTCTCGTTTAAACCGGCACATCCATCGTATCTGTAAGTCTTCTCTCTGTTTCCTCCGCAACTTTTCACGTGTTCGATCCCATTTTGATCGACGAAGCCTTGAGACTACTATTCATGCCTTCGTCACCTCACGCTTAAACTACTGCAATTCTCTTCTAGTGAATCTCCCTCCTTCGTCACTTCGCCCCCTACAACTAGTTCAAAACTATGCTGCTCGGCTCCTCCTTCGCCGCCCCCGGTTCTCTCCTTCAATGCCTCTGTTACAGGAGCTACACTGGTTACCTATTCGCTTCCGTACCCACTATAAAATTCTTCTCATGACCTACAATGCCCTAAACCTCGAGGCTCCACCTTATCTCTCGTCTGCCCTCTCCTGTCTTCAAACTCCTCGGGCGCTCCCTTCTAACCTCGTTCCCCTCCTGAACACTCCTCGTTCTGTCCTCTGCTCGATGGGTGACCGTTCCTTCTCAGTCTGTGCTCCTAGACTCTGGAATGCTCTTCCTGCCGAAGTCCGATCCTCTCCCTCCCTTGCTACTTTTAAACGTCTCCTGAAGACTCATCTCTTCAGAATTGCCTTGACTTCCCTGTAAACTTTCTCTACACTCGCTACACAACCCGCGCTCTGGGAGGGCTAACAGCCCTGAAGGGCTCATTATAAAAAAAATGATAGTGGAAAATAAAGGTTGGGTCAGTGGAAAGGAGAAAGGGTGGGAGGAATGAAAGTTTTTTGCAGTCTAACCTAGCAGTGCTCGCAGTAAGGCTGCCATGGCATGTCGTCTTCTCTAGAGGTCTCTTGGAGAAGTTATATTGAAAGTGGTTCTGAGATGGTTAAAGGGGAGCACAGGGTTGTATTCATGTAGGATGGAGCGATGTCCTGATTGCAGACTGGCCAGTGAAACTGGTCTGGCAATCTAGGGTTTCTTTGGGGGGTGGTGAATATCAGAGAGGAGCTTTTGACGAGCATTTTGCTGCTAGTTTTGATGTATTATGCCGGTAAAGTAAGTGTGTATGTGTTTTATTGGGTTATGGTTCCGTGGGGTTTGGGTGAGGCTAACTAATAATTGGCTGTGGTAGGTCTGTTTTGGTGGTTCTGGTGGTGGAGATAGAGGCAAGAGAGCCTTTAGGGGGTGTGGGGGGTATCAAAGTTTACTTAAGAACTGTGTATGTCATGTTTAGGTGGTCTTTGAGTGAGAGTATTTTTGTTTCAGCGTGGAGGTGGTGTATTGTAGTGGATTTTGTACAACCAGTTGCTATTCGGATACCACAATTTGAATGCGTTTTGTAGTTGTAGCTGTCTTGATACTTGGAGTATGGAGATGGATTGTGTTGTAATGAATGTCTTCTACATAGATGTTTAGAAGGATTGTTTGGGTAGTCTTACATGGAGGAGAGAATAGAACCTTTGGGGAGCTTTTTCCTTTTGGATTGTGCTCTGTATTGGAAAATTTGGCTACATTCCACACATTGATGTGGATTAACCTGTTTTACATTCTCACCCTTTACCACTATTTTGTATTGCATTCGCAGGATAAAACCTTGGTGTGTGACTTCCAGGCCAGCAACCCCTACAGCTGGAATGTGCCTCCTTTTTCTTGCTTTTTCTTTGCTTATTTGTTTTATTGTATAATTTGTTTGGGAAGTTTGCTCTCCATTTTTTTGTCATTGCTGTGGTAGTGTCTGGTAGTTTTCATATGATGATGTTGCATGGTGTGATATCAAAATCTGTGCGTTGTGGGGTTGAAGCCTTCTAAGGTTTGTGGTGCTAGGGTGTGGTGTGGTTGTAGTGTTTCTCTGAAGCCCTGTTGGGTGTGAGAGGGGTGTAATAGGCTTAATTCTGTTGATTAGTTTTTCTAGAATGAAGTGGTTGAGAGGATTGATCTCTGTATTGGAAAATTTGGCTACATTCCACACATTGATGTGGATTAACCTGTTTTACATTCTCACCCTTTACCACTATTTTGTATTGCATTCGCAGGATAAAACCTAGGTGTGTGACTTCCAGGCCAGCAACCCCTACAGCTGGAATGTGCCTCCTTTTTCTTGCTTTTTCTTTGCTTATTTGTTTTATTGTATAATTTGTTTGGGAAGTTTGCTCTCCATTTTTTTGTCATTGCTGTGGTAGTGTCTGGTAGTTTTCATATGATGATGTTGCATGGTGTGATATCAAAATCTGTGCATTGTGGGGTTGAAGCCTTCTAAGGTTTGTGGTGTTAGGGTGTGGTGTGGTTGTAGTGTTTCTCTGAAGCCCTGTTGGGTGTGAGAGGGGTGTAATAGGCTTAATTCTGTTGATTAGTTTTTCTAGAATGAAGTGGTTGAGAGGATTGATATCAGTCTTTAGCAGATGGTAGGTTTGGGGGTTTATTTGATTTGAGGATGGGGAAATTGTCACTGCAGAACAGCCCTGTTGGGTGTGAGAGAGGTGTAATAGGCTTAATTCTGTTGATTAGTTTTTCTAGAATGAAGTGGTTGCGAGGATTGATATCAGTCTTTATCAGATGGTAGGTTTGGGGGTTTATTTGATTTGAGGATGGGGAAATTGTCACTGCAGAACAGCCCTGTTGGGTGTGAGAGAGGTGTAATAGGCTTAATTCTGTTGATTAGTTTTTCTAGAATGAAGTGGTTGCGAGGATTGATATCAGTCTTTATCAGATGGTAGGTTTGGGGGTTTATTTGGTTTGAGGATGGGGAAATTGTCACTGCAGAACAGCTGTGTGGTCAAGATGTTTTAGATGTGTGGGCAATTCAGCTTGAAAGTTTTGGAATGATTTGGTTGTGAGAACTGTCTCTTAAGGATGGAAATGTGTGTGTGCATTCTTCCTTTTTGGAGTATGCTTAGTCGTATAAGGATGACTCCGATTCCCTAGGGTTGGCTCATTTTTCATGTAGTCTTCCCTCTGTTTGAAGTCAGCAGGGCTCTACCAGGTGCTACATCTGTCTTCATAGCCGAGCTGGTTGCAATACACTGGTCAATACGGGCGATAGCGCGCTGTGCCAGGTTCGGAGACCTGATTGTGATCTTTTGCTGCTAATATAGTGACCTGAGTGCTCTCCGGGCATTGAAATCTCCACACCCCCTGGTTCACACCTCCAGCCCCAGCTTAGCCTCCTCCTCTTCTTTCTGACACCCTGTCTTCTTACCCTGCTTCCTCACTTCCCATGCAATCTCTACTACAACTTTCTCTGGTCGGCCTCTAATTTCACAGGTTAGATACCGACCAGTTTTTTCTCATCCAATCATCCCAGATCGGGGCTGAGGGGGGAGGGACAAGGCCCCTTCACCCCTGAGCACCCGTTTTGGGTGAGTTTTTAGCAACCTGCTTAACCCCCACCCTCACCTTTCTCACACCCCTTTTCTTTCTCCTTTTCAGTCTATCGACTTTACACCATGCCTAAGGTGGAGCCGCCATGCTGATGCGCTGCCAGGTCACTAGGCGGAAGGAGTGGTCTCAAATGGCGGCAGCTGGCTTTGCCGGCCCCGTGTTCACCCCTTGCAGAGCGGAGTACTGCGTGGGCTGATGAGCGTTTGCGTCCCATGATAAAAAAGGGGTCACCATGCCCAATGATAAATTTAAAAAAAACAACCCTCATTACATTTCGACCTTCGTCGGAGCCGCCCTCGGGTAGCTCCCCTGAAAAAAATGGAGGTTTGCCCGTGTGCTTTTTCAGGGGACCTTCCAAATGTCTTCTACCGGAGAGGACGCTTACTCCTCTCCTCTGCCTACGGGTGTAAGGGACTCACCCTCACCCCTTTCTCTGTAGGCGCCCATGGGTGCCTCCCTCTTTCCAGTGGCAGTCCCTCCTTTTTTTTTTTTTACAAGGGACTGCGAAGAAATCATGTAGGCAGCTGATAATTGACCGCTCCAGGTTGGAGCGCGTCGATGGGCCAATCCCTCAGAGGCTCAAGGAATGCCAGTGCCCGTCGCTGCTTGCAGCCTAACATCATGCACTCGTGCGCTAAGATCATACAGGGGGTCACCGTAGGTGCCCCCACTCTCTTCCTCGACAGATGCTGGTTTGCCGACATAAGGTAAAAAAGGTACCTCGAATGGGATCTGTGATATCTTGGGGGGGGGGGGCATGGAAGCCCCCTCTGAGATAGACATGGTCCTTGAGGTGACCCCTCCTCAGACGGTAGGATCTTCCATGCGGTCGAACCTGAGAAGATCGGTGCCAATCACAGAACCTTTGTCCACCCCTATGCGAGCTCCTCCTCAGACGGCTCGGGTCCTCGAGGCATCACAAGGAGAGGAGGGATCGCCTTCCCCGGCTGTTGCTCGTATGATGGGCAAGACCTTTTCTATTTCAGAAAAGGATCTTTCCGAGGCCGGCCCATCTGGCCTAGGGGCTTCAGCCGGCGGAGGAGAGAAGCGGGTTCATTCCCGGCCCTCCTCTCCAAAAGAGAAAAAAAACTGGGCTCCTCTCCCGCCGCGGGGAAGAACGGGTCTGCTGCCGTTTTGGTAAGCGACCAAGCCAAGATCGGCACCTCCGTCCTGTTGCTCCCCCGGGTGGGGAGTCCCACCAAAACTGCGCAGAGCGGAGCCTCGATTACTTCGGGTCCCCTGATTCAGAGGCTACCTGGCGTTTTCGACCCCGCTGCTTTCAAACGCTTCCTTGTTATTCGCTCCACTAATGGCAGCATGTTGGCTAAGGGCAGCATGATCCATCAGAGGCGAGCTCTAGCTAGTGTGACTGGTATAGAACCGAATGTGACCAGTTTTTCGGACGGGAGCCTTTTGGCTAATGCGTCGAATCCCTCCGAGGCGGCCATGATTAGTGCCCTACAGACACTTGAGGTCACGCCTGTGAGTCTGACGCCGCACTCTACCATGAACTTCGTGAAAGGAGTAGCTTATGCGAGTGAACTCGTGGACTACTCCATAGATAACATCACCTTACAGCTGGCCCACCATGGAGCGGTTATTGTCGAACGTACTATGAGAGAACATGTAGGGGCCTCGAGACCCACCCCTACATTGTTCTTCACGTTCGACTGTTATCAGTTCCTTGAGTCGGTGCGTGCCGCTTGGTATCGCTACCGCGTGAAGGCATTCGTGCCACTAATGCGGAGGTGCTACTACTGCCACCGCTTCGGACATACGAATCTCTCATGTAGAGGTGATAAGTCGGGATTACCCGAAGTCTGTGTAAGTTGCTCCAAGGCCGCACACGATAAGTCCAAATCGTGTGTGGCCAAAGGTGTCAATTTGTGGAGATCCGCATCCCGCTTCTTCGAAGAAATGAAGTGCGTATCTCTTTGAGAATAAAATCGTAGCTGTTAAGGTCCAGAAGCTTCTCATTTCGCGAGGCTAATGACTCAGTCCTAACGCGCCTGGCGCTTCCTGGGACGTCCTATGCATCAATGTTAAGAAAGACGCCCTCTGCTCCTGGACCCTCCAGGCCTACGAACACGGTCGTTTCTGCGCTCATTCGGAAACCTGCGGGTTCCACCCACCCCGGGCGTCCGCTGGGAAACCTGGCGGCACAAAGAGTTCACACCCAGCCCCGGCTAAAACCAGGGCCCTTCCCTCATTCCCCCCAGCGTGATCGTTTCCCGTATGGCAAACCGGCCGCCCGCCTCCACCGAGTCGTTACTCTCGCAAGACGCAACACCACTGAAGTTGGTTGTGAGGCCATCTTCCGGTGTTCCTAAAGCTGCCCCCGAAAGGAGGACAGTACTAAAGAAGCTTCGGCTCCTACGCCCACACCTAGTGGTAGGCTGGGTGGCTTGGAGGGGATAGATCCTCTAAAAGAGAGACTCCCGCCCCGCATGCCTATGGTTTCGAGGCGGAGGGAGGAAAAGACTCGCATGACGAGCTCAACCTCCCCCGATAAGTCCTCGAAGGCGACAGCGCTTTCAGCGCATTGTCCGGCCAACAGCGCCCGGAGTTCTTCCTCTGGGAACTGTACGGCCATTCCCGTGATGGTCTTCTCTTCGAATAAGGCCCCCTCATCTCCGAGCTAGTCCTGGAGAGCATATTTCTTCAAATAATTTTCTCGGAATCCGGACAACTGGGAGGAGCTCCGGAGGTTCGTCTCCTCCCGTTCCCCGTTAGCTATCGTTTTGCAGGAGACCATGCTGGGCGTGTGTGCCCCCTGCCCACCCTCCCGGGGTATAAGGGCCGGGCAGGGGTTACGTGATTTAGAGCCAGCATGATGTCTCCGTTTCTCTCTGCTTTATATACCTCCTTTAGGCAGTAGCTGTGCAGCTGCACCTGGATAGGAGGTATACTTTTATTTCCGCTTACATTCCACCTTCAGCCGACTTCGACGCGGGGGACTTCCGCCGCGTCGTAGCACGGTTGCCGAAGCCCTTTTTTGCTCCGAGATCTGAAAGGTAGACACCTCCTCTGGGAAGACTACTCGATTAATCCCCGGGGTCAAGTCCTTCCGACCTGATCGACGAGCTGGAGATAGGTGTCCTGAATGAAGATGAGTTTACGCATCACTGCCCGAGAACCTCTTCATTTTCCTGCCTCGATCTATCTTTGTGCTCTCCGGACACACAACCTGATTTTTGGTGCGGCGTAGTCGATGACCTCTGGTATTATCGCTTTCCCATTCAAATATCATTTTCTGAGCCGCTACACCTGAGAGAGCGCGCCGCGGTGGTTCTTGTTTCTGGCACGGTGGTCCGCATTTCAGGAAATGACTGATTTCTCTCTCAGTCAAGGAGTTTAGGTCGGTAGAGGATACCGGTGATTTCTTCTCCGGCAACATCATTGCCGTGGGCCTAACCGCTATTCCGAGAACGTTGGCCGATTTGCACGCCGACCGCTTCCTTGGTGGTCAACCGAGTGTGAGGCGGCCCTCAAACAGAAGCGTTATGCCTACATGTGCTATACGCGCCGCCCGAACGATTTCACTGTCGGTGAATTTCGTCGAGGTAGGGCTAGGTTCCGATATGTTTCGAAGGACGCCCGCCGCTCTTCCTCGAGGTTCACCTAACGGGAATGCCCCTCTAGCAGAGGTGTGGAAGCGAGTTAAAAGAATTCGGGGCAAGTTCGCGAAGGATCCCCTTCCCGTTCTTAAGGAATTTTACGCGACCGCTTTCTGCGCATTCTCTAGCCGGTATGCTGCTCCGCCAGTATGCAATACGCGTCGTGTTGTCGCGGAAGGCCGCCGTCTGGACTTTACCTCCAGAGGTGGAGACCCCTTCCACAGGTTTACTTTGAGCGAGTTGCGTTCCGCTCTCTTCGTGCACGGACACTGCCCATGGTCCGGACGATGTCTCGAATGCCATGGTTACAGCTTGTTGAGCGAGGCATTGCCTTTCTTTTAGATTTGTTCAACAGTATCTGCGTAGAGGGTATCCTCGCAGACTCATGGTGAAACCCTACTTCGGTCGCTTTTCGCAAACCGGGGAGAGATCACTCTACTACGGCTGGTTTATGCCCAATCTCTCTACCTCCTGCGTGTGTAAGTTAATGGAGAAATTGGTAAATGTTAGATTAGCCTTTTTTCTGGACAGTGGATGCCATCTGTCTTCTAGACAGTGCGGCTTCCGCAAGTTCCACTCCACGTCGGATGCTCTGCTCCTACTGGAAAATGCCTTCTGAGAGTCCTTACTTCGTAGACAGCTCTACTCTACGGTATTTTTCGATCTGGAGCAGGCCTATGATACCGCATGGCATTACGGTATCATGGAGACTCCACGAGATGGGGGCGAGGAGACGCCTCCCAATATTTATATATGGATTTTTGCAAGATCGATTGCGCGTACATGTGGCTCTCTGGCCCAATGGAGCAGAAAGAGGGTGTCTAGCAGGAAAGTGTCCTCAGTGTCGTACTCTAGGCCCTGAGCATCAACGGCATCACCTCTGTGCTGCCGGAAGATGTTCTCGCTACGCTCTACGTGGACGACCTTTCGATCTCTTTTGGCGCTGATCAGATGTCGACTCCAACAGTCATTGAACCGCCTTTCTCACTATGCCGAAGCGCACAGGCTTCGGTTATCATTGGCCAATACTAAGGTGGTACACTTCTGCCGCCATCCACGGCTCTACCCTGAACCAGACTTGTTTCTAAATGGAGTTTGCCTGGAAAGTGGTGGACTCGCTCCGTTTCCTCGGTCTTGTATTTGACCGACGCCACACCTGAGAGGCTCATTCATATTCGCAGCTTTATGGTCTCTTTTACCCACGCCATGGATATTCTTCGCTCCGTGACGTTCAACGCACGAGGCGCTGATTGGGCTACTGCCTTACGTTTTTACTGATCCTTTGTTTGTTTGAAGCTCGACTACGGATATGAGCTTTATGCATCTGCAGCCGAGCTTGTATTGTGGAAGGTGGGCTCGATCCACCACACCGGCCTTCGCCTGGCGACCGGTGCCTCCGCACGTCCCCCATTGAGAGCCTACTAGTCGATGCTGGGGAGATGCCACTCGCTTTGCACCGTGCACAGTGCATTATTCGCCTGTACGCGCGAGCCCGGCGCCTCCCTCAGTCGCCAACAGCTCTCAGTGTATCCGCAGCTGATCGTGACGGGGCCTATGCCGCCAAGAGACGCCAGTCATACCCTAAGCTCTTTGTGTTTAGGGCTATGCAACTCCTTCGCGAACTCAGTATAGCTCTCGGGCCGGTGGCGCCTTTGGTTCTTCCCAGGACGCCATCCTGGAGGGTACCACCTTGGACTATTTGTCGCCACGCCTCTGCTCCCAAAGCTTCTACAGCGCCGGGAGTATTGCTTTCGGCATTTTTGCAGCATACTTCGTGTCACACTAGAACCGTGCCAGTGTATATGGATCTCTCGGTTTCCGCGCCGTGTTCCCTCTGTTTGAAGTCAGCGGGGCTCTGTTAGGCGATGCGTCTGTCTTCACGGCAGAGCTGGTTGCATACACCGCTCGGTACAGGAGATAACCCGCCGTGCCCGCTTCGGAGACCGGATTGTGATTTATATCGACTCACAAAGCGCGTTGAGTGCTCTCGAGGCATTGAAATCTCCGCCTTTCCTGGTTCGTAATATCCGTGACGCCACGGTATTGGCGAGCTCGGCGGGTGTCGAGATTATCTTCATCTGGGTTCCTGGACATGTAGGAATTGCGGGGAAAGATGGCGCCAAAGAGTCCGTGAGGAGTAGGCGACCAGACCAACGTTTCACTCTTCCGCACACCAATTACATGGCAAGAATACGGGCTGCCCTCCGGGTGGCTTGTCAAAGAAGATGGGAGACGGTCGGGGGGAATTTAAAGTTACGTGCCATTGCGCGCCGCGACTGTTGCCATGGACCCTCCCCCCCATGAACTCTCCATTCCCTCACAAATTCATTTATTTCTTGCATGTTTTTCTCGAATTGTGCAAATATCTGCCATCGCCCTCTTAAATGCATTTACCTTCAATCCTCCTTTCCTCATCACATTCCACACATTTATTAACTGGCTTTACATTCTCACCCTTTACCACTATTGTGTATTGCATTCGCAGGACAAAACCTAGGTGTGTGACTTCCGTGCTAGCTACTCCAACACCCTCCCCTTGATGCTGGAGTGTGCTTCCTTTTTCTTGCTTCTTCTTTGCTTATTTGTTTTATTGTATAGTGTGTCTATAGTTTTGTTTCTATGTACCCTAATAATAGGCTAAATTAATTACTGTGATAAATAATCTGGTGGCAGTCCCAGATGTCCGCTATAAAAACAAACAAAAAACACCATCCACCACTATCCGGGTGTAGTTGCCCTTTTCAACACGCGCCTGAAAAAGCTATGAGTATTCTTTTTGCCACACAGACTGATTAGTTCTAATAAGTAATTTCATGTATCCAAGTCCTAAAGCAATTTGTAAGTAGGGTAACAAGTACGGCACATCACATACTTCACTCATTGAGGGAAGACACATAATCGGATGCTCAATATAGACTGTTACACCTGACACTAAGAGGACCGATGCACCATCCTGGCTTAGTGTCTCTTTTCTTGGTTGTTCGGTAATTTTACAAGTTAGTCACCAACCAGCTTTCGTTAATTCAACCCTGGGAGGGATGTTTTTGGTGCACCCCCTTCCTCTTGTCTCCAGTTAGGGTGATGGTTTTCAATTTTCTGCATTCTTAACCACCACTTTCCTCACCTATTCTTTTCAGCATGTTCGGTGTAATATGTGTAACCTTATATCTTCCACACGTTTATTTCACTATTTCTTCACCACCCTTTAACATCTCTCACTATAAACTTTCTGCATGATACAACCTTGTTGCTATTGCACTTTGAATTCAGTGTGGTGGCAGGCTCTAGACTTCCTGCTGACACACTGCCTGACACTCTAGTAGAGCCGCCTGGGTGTTTGATGGAAGGACCATAAGGGGTTAATTTAATTATGACTTTATTTAACAGAGAACAGACCCTCCCCCAAAATGGCAAACCCCCCAAAAATCGTAAATACTATGTATGAATACAAAACGCAGAATATCTACAGCTTTACAAAATATCGGCAACGTAGAAATATAGATCACAAAAAAATATCAAATATACATACGTATATTGGAACCAGCTGCGACAATATATACAATAACCAGTACTAGTAGTGCACAAAAAAAGGTGGGAGAAAATGGGAAGTGGGCCTGCTTTCTTCTGTATGGTTCCGGGACTCGGTGTAGAGTTCCACACTTAGGGAACTGGGACGCGGGAGTTCCAACCGCTGCTCTGGAGACTGGTAGCCGCTCTCGATGACTGACATTTCAGGATGCTCTTTTTCAATTACTCTGAACGTGGGCTAAGGTCTGGCTTCCCGTCTTTCTGCTGATGCCCTCAAGATCAGATGATCAATCGGCTAACCAGTACTAAGTCGCTGAATAGGTGAAGGCATCTTCAGTCACAGATTCACTGCCACACTCAAACATCCCTATCACTAACTCTCACAACCAGCTCCCTTCTCTTGCTTTCACTTATTCTTTGAATAGAAATTTCAACGCTCAATCAGCAATCAATTATACAAAAGTAACTCAATTTATCTCAACTGCTGAAAAATACGGCTGTGGGAGGAGAAAGGTGAATAGGGGGCATGATGGAAGTATATCGGGTCACGATCATTTAGTCCTTGGTTATCCCAGCCAGCCTTGAAAAGAAGAAAGGGATTAGACATGTGGGGTGGTGAGGGGAGGTGAACTATCTAACACAACTACTACATCAGGAATAAAAAATGTGCAGAAACTGATGCGCACACATTGCCACATCTCCTGAAATAATTTGAGATTTAATTCATCTGATGCAGATGTAGTGCAGGAGCAGTTTACTACATAGCACATGGCACACGTGTACAAATGATGATAGCAAGCATGTTTACAGATTCTGCTTATTGCAATCATTTTAATTCTTACATTCTCTATTCCTTTTTTATTTGTTTATTCTTTTCTCTTTTTCTTGCCCTCATCCCCAACCCTGGATAGAGCCGACTGTGAGTAAAGAGGAGGGTTTGAACTTTGTTGATTTGGAGGGGGGAAGGGGGGTGCACTTGGGGGCGATCTTGTTCCTAGATAATTTAAGCATACCCCTTCCCTACCCCCGGCTCTTGGAATGACGATGATGTTTATAGCCTTGTTATCGGTCAGGTCTTTGCCTTTAGTCAGCCTTTTCAATCTCTGCCTGTCTTTATCCCTTATACACTTTTTCCCTATCTTCTTGCCCTTTCCCCCACTGAGTTTTTCCTCCCTCTATCTGTCTTCACCCCCTACTCTTCTTTCTCTGCCTCCCTTTACCCCTCTCCCTACTCACTTTTTCTTCTGCGTCTCCTTAACCCCTACTCACTTTTCCCTCTTTGCTTGTTCTTACCCCCACTACTCCTTTTTTCACTCTTCCTGCACTTACCCCCCTCCATACCCACTTTTTCCTCTCTGCCTGCCCTTTACCCCCTCCTCTTCTGTGGTTTTCAGCCTCCCCGGAAACGCCGTTGTCGCGGTTTCAAAGAAGAGCCTTTCTTCTACTTGAGCGCCGACAGCGACCTTTGGAAGAGCGTCTCGTCCTTCTTCGGTCTCCCCAGCCACCTGGACGCCTCCCACTTCCTCACCAGAACCCAGACTGGTAACAGCAAGAACCTCTACTTCAGTAACGCCCTCGTCAAAGATGTGGTTACATGCAATGAGGAAAGGATAAAAGTGAGTCGTCAGTTGCCATTTAATCCCTTTGGGGCCTACGGCCTAGCCGAGTGGAAACGCAGCTTACGATGAGAGCGGTTAAGACACACCGGGTGTGGTTTTTCGCGGAATAGAGTCACGATTGGGCTCGATTTACCGTCGCTGCTGCCATACGATGTAGGGATGAATGGCTTGGATTCCAGACTAATCAGTATGCGTCCCCTGTGATAAATAATAGGCCACAGAATGATTGCAGATAGGTGGTTAAATCCCTACCACCACCGCAGTGCCAGTGCATCATAGAACACTACTAAAGATGACCATGCTCATGCGTGAGTTGAGGATCCGCCTCGATAATAATAATCCCTTTAATGCGTCTAATGCCATTGCTTTGATGCATGTCAGGACTCGTGAAAGCGCTCCCCTTTTCTCCTAACGAGGGATTTTCCAGAAGCTCCAAACATGCGGAAGGGAGCTTTATCAGAGAATATCACTTTGCCACAGTGTTCAGCAGTGCATTCTTTATATTTCTTACAAAAGTAGAGCCTATTGTAAGGTTCTTCATGGTGAGATGAGGCTTCTTCGCAGCCCTTCTCAACTTGAGACCTTATTCGAAAAGTCTGTGAATGCTGACCCATTTACACCTGCCTCTTTTCAATCATGAACATGCTTGGCACTGGTGCTAATCCAATCCTTAAGTTGGGACCCCACCAGGAGGCGATCTTGGCATTGATTTTAAGTTCTTGGGCATCCAAAAGACTTCTTCACAGGAGTGTAAGCACTTTTTAAAGTCTTATGCGGGCTAGTTGCCTTTTATGTCATGCATCAGAAATCTACAATTATTTTTCTTCCCCATTTTTTTTTTCCTCCCTTCTGATTAATTTTTCTCAACCCTTTTCCCTTCAGATCATCAACACTGGTGTCAAAGTTATGGTTCGGTGCGATAATCAAGGTTCGACTTGTAAATACCGATTGTCTCAAGAGGTAAGAAGTGTTTCGTAAATGTGGTGTCCCAAATAGTGAGAGGTGGGGAAAGGGATGAAGATCTATTCCATCCAGGGAATGACCTTGAGGTCAATCTGGGATGGGCGATCATTGGCGAACCTTGAGGTATACTGAATGGTGGAGATAAGAATCGCGTCGCATGGAATTGATGACGTTGTTTTACTATAGTTTATTTATTTTTTTCTTCAGGGAGCTAATGTTCTACTTGGTTTTTTGGGCAAAAGAAAGTTGAAAATCAAGAAGGAGGATATGATCACTATTTTGCGTACCGAAGATTTGGATCCTCCGCCACCGATAGAAAAAATGCACGAAGACACTCAAGCCCTCTGCAATGAGTTTGGTAAAATGAATAATTGTTTTCGCACCCTCTTGCATAATAGCCTGAGTTTTGAGTGCAGCTTCAAGCTCATCATTACTCAGCGGGGACATACAGTTTAACGTGGGATCCGACCCACATGGATCTACAGCGTATGGAAGGTGCGATGAGTCGACCCGAAGCGAGACTCCGTCCTGCAACTAATCATACCCGATGTGGTTTAACTTTGCTGTAATCTCAAGCGGTGATAACATCGGTTGGACCGTAGCCATTACCGAGTCATAAGATATCTACACGAGGATGGCATATCGGCAGCAATATTAGAGGGGTGCCCATCTCTCGGGAGGAGGTAGGGATCTGCATTATAATGGGGGTTTAGTTTGGCTGCTCTTTATGCAGTCCTTGGTATTTTCTATTTTGTAATATATATATTTCTTATTATTCTCGGTTTTCCGTCCTGATTTCACTCTTCCCATCGAGCCGGCAGAAAGTTACCATATGTAAACTTACAACTTGTACCTGGAGGAGTAGTACGCCCTTCCTGCCCCAGTGCCTCCAGCAGTCTCAGACTATTAAGACTACCTGGGCTATACTATTTGTTTTGCCATTTACACGCCACCGCAACTATAAATTCCCCATCGCCGTCTCTTCTTTTTTGCAATTCAGGCTGAAGGAGATATCCTGATGCGCGCCATGTAATCAATGTGTATGCTTGTTTTATATCTTTTGGCAGCGGCGGAATAGGGGAAAAGCAAAACCACGGTCCAGTATCCCATTCATCAGCGTGCTAAACCCTTCCAAGCAACCCAGTATCAATCTCAACATCACTCCAACTCGCAGTAACCATGAGTTCACAGATACTGCGAACGCATAGGGGGGCGGGGGAAGATTACAATGACTGAAGACCACTTAGCGCGCTTTGTGAGTCGCCTAATCTTCGGGAACAAGCATTATATTTCAGCCACCTCGCCCTTGAAAGTCCCGCCGACTTAAAACAAAGAAAAGGTATCGTGAACAAGGGATGCTCGAAGAAATACGAACGCAATATTTTTGGAGCTACAGAAACTTCAACATTTTTATTCCAAGACTTTTCCCCATCTGGCCACTGCCCTCAATGGAATACCCCCCACCCCCAAAGAAAAAAATAGCCTAAAAGGATGCCATTTTACATTGAACAAGAAATGTAACAAATGACCAAAAACTTGCAGAACCTCCAGCTAAGACTAGATAGAAGAAAACGACCAGGTGCAAAAGGACTCTCCCACCTCAAAACAACTGTAGAATGGAGGAGGCCCGCCTCCTTGGAACTTGAAAAGTTCACAATCCTATGCCACAAACCTGTCTCAAGTACAAGAGACAAGCGGTTAGCGACCCCTTAGTTAACTCGCGCAAAGATCCCCCTATCGGGGCATCTTCGCGGTAGTCTGAGGCATCCAAGCAATTGCCGCAGTAAGTTTCATGGGTTGGCTCCATCACATGGTGTTGCGTCCCGCGAGTGTCCGATTCGGAGTCGACAAAAAGCGACCCGAAGCCGTCGAAGCAGAGGTCCACGGAAAAAGTCGCGGCGCGATAGCACGCAACTTTAGGTTCCCATCGGCTGCCTCCCATTTTTGCCAGGCAGCTCCAAGGGCGGCGGACCTGATTGCTGTTATGTAGTCAGAGTAGGGAAGAGCGAAATGGTGGTCCGCTCGCCCACTCCTTGCTGACTGTTAGCCACCCTCATTTTCCCGTAATCCCTACTATATTTCGAGGTATCCTGGTTAAGACGATCTCCACATCCTTCCTGCTCGCGGCAGCACTGATAGTGTAAATCAGGTTCAGCGGAGATTTAATCTTATAAAATCATAATTCGGGCTTCAACCAGCCACATGGTGTAATCTCGGGTACTGATTGCGTATTCCGACCAGCTCGGAGAGGAAGATAGACGATCTCGTAGAGCTCCGCCAGCTTCACACATAGGGGAGAAAACTTGAAAGCCGGCTGTCTCATCAGATTTGGAGACATTCGTGTACACTTGCACGACAGCCAACGTGACAAGGTGTGTGCTCCAAATAGTCGTCTTGCGACAACATACATGTTATTGCAAAAGTCCTGTTACGCTCATTACGACGCTCTCAAAAAAAGGACACACTGCTAGTTTTGCTGCAAGTTAGACACGTTTTTATTGTTTAAATTGTAAAATTAATCAATGTGGCCGCCATCGGTTTCGAGCACGCTCTCCAGGCAAGACTTGAAAGCCACGCACACGTTGCGGACGAAGTCTCTCATGCTGGCCCACATGCCGTTGACGGACTATTTCAACTCGTCGATGTTGCTGTGGCGCAGTTAGCAGGCTCTGCCCTCTAAATACGTCAACACACTGTAGTCGAGTGGATTGAGGTCGGGCGATGCGGCGGCCAAAAGTTCATGCTCGACCCCAATCACTCTTACACAGTCTTGGCTGTGGAGGTAGGGGCCCCGTCCTGCTAACAGACGTCCGCCTTCGTGATCTTTCTCGCCAAGGGCAGGACTTTCGTGGCCAAGATCTCCCTGTAATCGGTCGC
Source organism: Ceratothoa steindachneri (assembly GCA_963969495.1). Classification (NCBI taxonomy): domain Eukaryota; kingdom Metazoa; phylum Arthropoda; class Malacostraca; order Isopoda; family Cymothoidae; genus Ceratothoa; species Ceratothoa steindachneri. The sequence continues at coordinate 94,087,443 of OZ018320.1, forward strand.
GAACCACACCGGCGTCATCTTCTCACCATTCGAAACCACTAAGAGCATCATCACAGAGGCCAGGTGTTGGTCGTGGACACGTAGCTGGCCTCGGAGACGTCCTAGCCGAAGCGTACCACGCGGTCATTCTGCTTGTTGATGACCGTCAATGTTTTTTATCAGAAAAAGGAGAATTCTATTGCCATCACTGTTCAACTGGTATACGGTCGGTGAGCAGAGGCCTTTCCACGCACTTCAAGCTCTTGACGCCCTGGAAAATGTGGCCACCGAGATGTTCTTCGCGTGCGCTGTCATTTTGAGCTTCGGAGCACTTTCGAAGGCTTTTTCCATAGCCAAATGGTTGAGAACTTGAGGTCTGCCTGAACGCGGTTGATCTTTGAGGTCTTTCCCCTTCTTCAGCCTCCGCAACTCTGTGATCTCTCATCCCGGCTTACGTTTAGTCACTTGGTTATGTTGGACTTTGGTCCCCGCGCAGGACAGCAGAGATCTCAATTCTTTTGACTTCCATCTCGACAAACCTGCACTCAATGGAAAAGATAGAATTTTACGTTTGTTTGACGAAACCTTTTCTATCACACACATAAACCTCGAAAGATAAAAAAAAACCGAGTGTAACAGAGCTTAGCGATAGATGGAGACCCGAGTAATTGCCTACAAGTGCATACTGCACTGTTCAAACGGAGCAAGCAGTATCTCCCCAGCATTGACAAGGAGGCTCTCTATTGGGAATGTGCGGAAGGCAACGGTCACCAAACGGAGACCAGTGAGGTGGATCGAGTCAACATTCCGCAAGTAACTGAGATGGGCCTTGAAAACTCGACCCGCCTTTCTCGTTGACTCTGTCCTTGCGCTTTAACCAATAAAGGATATGATCGCCGTAGCCACCTCATGTGTGCACTAGAAGCCTTTAAAAAACTCGGTAAACCAGCACACCTCGCACCTACTAAGCCCCACCCCACCCCGAGCCATCGGGCTTTCAGGTTGCAGGAGGTAGGGACTTCACGATGTATCCTGCCACTCGGTCAGGTTCTGTTAAGACGCCGATAATGCGACAAGACACCAAGATATCTGGATAGTAAGAGGATAAGTTGTTAGACTAGAGTATGTAATAAAGAATAAGAGATAAGCGGGTCCACGAAGGGTTAGGGTGGGGATCGCCTATTATTGCCATAGCCTGGCACCATGAGCGGGAAGGCGTGCCTGTCCCTACAGGTTTTAGTTGTACCAGGGGCTTTACTCCCGCTCTCTTGAGAGTCGGAATTCACTAAGGAGGGATTTGAAGGGAAAATAGTGGAAGTAAAGCCGCAGATCCTGCAGTGGTGCACATCTAAAGGTACTGAGTGGTTACGGAGGCAATGCCAGAACTGTGAGCTCTTGTGGCGGGAGGATGCCGTTCCTCCAGGTACCAGGTGTAGCAGTTTACAAATGGTACCCCAGGGGTTAGACTTGGAAAAGATCAGGGCTGCTTCCAATGCAACCCTGTTGAAGCCACTCGGTGGAAGAGTGTGGGTGGATCATGGCTCGAACCTTTCTTGCTGCTAACCGGACCAGGGTGGCGCCCAGCAGAAGGGTGCCTCCTGGACTCAGGAAATCCCTACTCGTAGGCCTGAGTGGGCCAGGAATGGAGGTTTTTTTTTTCATTTGAGCCATAGTGTCTGGTCGCGCAAACCGAGACAGGACTATCTCGTTAGCTTCTGTATACAAAATCTGGACGCCTAGGATCTCATTTTCGATATATACGGATCGTAATGTCTAGAGGAATGAGGTGGTGGCAATCCGCCACAAATCACTCCTGGCTGTGCATTTAACAGGTTCGTCATGCACTTTCCTTGAGCCATTTAAAGTTGGGATTACTCCTTTGCCCGACTACATGATTTCCTCTTATGACTGAAGTGATAATAATAACAGCGTCGCGGTAGCGGCACCAGCTTGCTTACACCATTTCAGGGAGAATATCCAGGTCAAACGTGTCGAAATCTGTCGGTCTCGAGACTCCTTCCTCATCTCACATTCAACCCCGAGCACCACTTATAGGCCAGAGCTTCATGTCTTCAGGGGAGTAGTTTGCCAGTTCTGGTATAGACTACCCCGTCTACAAAGTAGGGTACGGGATCCCTCGTACAGGTGTGCCAGTGAGCTCCTCTATAGCACTCATTTTGCCACATCAACTAGAAAGATCCCGTCAGTAAAAGAAGACATTTGGTTCCTTTCTCGTTACTGCCAACAAGGGAATAAGTCTTTGTAATAGTTTTTTAGTTTAATACTAGACTTCATTAAAACTATAAAAACACTAAACAAAAAAAAGAAAGACATAAAGCAACTTGAAGCCACAGAGGCATTGGAAGGTAAATCCACGGGAACAATCGTGGCGCGATGGCACGCAACTTTGTTCCCCTTCACTGTTTCCCATCCTTACCAGGCAACCCGGAGGTCTGACCCGATTCCTGTCATGTAGCCAGTGTGAGACGAATCCCTTGTATGGTCGCCCAGTTCACGCGTACTCTGGCGCGTCTTTCCCCGCATGTCCAGGAGCCCAACCGAAAATAATTTAGACCCGCCTGGCTCTCGTGACGTCACGGATACTGCGAAACAGGGGTTGTGGACTCCAATGCCCCGAGAGTACTCGGGACATTTTGTAAGTCGCTAAAGATCACAAACGTGTCACGGGGCATTAGCCTCCGTACTGAGTGATGTATTCCAACTAGTGCGGCCGTGAAGACGGACGCAGCGCCTATTAGAGACCCGCTGATATCAAATAGAGGAGATACAGCGTGGAAACCCACCCCCTCCTGGGATTGGAGCCATCCCTATGCACTGGCACGGATCCAGCATGACACGAAGTGGACTCCAAAAAGGGACAACACAATACTCCCAGAACGGGGAGTAGAAGCGTCGTGACAGATAGTCAAAGGTGATAAGGAAGCGGGCCTCTCCCCACCACGTCGGAACGTGCTTCCGACTTGTGTTTATTCTTTGGTTTGCTTTTGCTTTTTTGTTTAGTGTATTGTAGGGGGACTTCACTCTTTTGCTCATTTTTAATGTAACAGTAATAGCCCAATTTATTATTCAAGCAATTAATGCTCTTGGTGGCAGTCGCCAATTGGGCGCTTTCTATATACGAGTATATATAAAAAAAAACAACTTTGCCCACGGTTTTCCTACATTCGCTGTTTGGTGGCTAGACAAACCACTAGCACTCAGTATGCACCTTCCGCCCAATAGGATCGACCTTGGTACCCATTCTTATCTTTGTGAACTTCTTTATCTGCCAGGAAGACCTCGTTCACAGTTGAAGTTGATGGGTGGCGCAATTATCTAACGCGTGTAAATGCTTTATACATCAATTCATATAATTGAATAATTATTTGTTTTGTGCTTTTTTGCAGAATGCGGTAGCATTGCGTTGATGTATGAAGAATCGAACAGTTCCGATGAAGCTCAACCATTGCAAATTGATCTCGTTGGTTGGAAAGGGAAATTTTCATTGCGGTGTTATGTGGCTAAAACTGAACGCATCCATTTCCTCCGACTCTTAGGCTGTGATACCTCGATTTATGAGAAAAATAAATTTGCAGAGCTCAAAGTGACCAAGAATGAAGGAGAAACAGAACCGGCGTCGACAATAGGAGAAAAAGAACCGGTGCCGACACCAGAACTCCCAGCTACGGAAATGGGCTCCTAGTCAAAGGCTTTCGCTGCTTTCCTAGTTTACATTTATAACGGGAAGAATTATTTTCTTTTATATTTTTAATTCTTTATTTCTTTCACAGAGAATAGCAGGTGATCTGCCATAAACAGTTTTGAGATTTTAATTTTCAATACTTTATTCTAACCCCGAACATTTCGCCATAGCTGGATATTGGTATATATCGCTGCTGGGCTATGGTTTAGCCGAGAGGAAAAGCCGCTTCCGTCTAAAGATTAAAGCAATGTTAAACCGTATCGGGTGTGGTAAGTGGTAGTGGTTCGCGAACATACCTTTATCCAGGAGCATCCCCGACCGGATAATGAATTAGACATAAAGATCAGTATGACAATCGCTAGTGAGCACGAGGGCACCAGGGGCCGGTTGTCTTTGGGGAGAGGTGCCAGGAAGTGTTATGTTTCGACACGAAACAGCATTCAGGTGGAACCTTCGTCGAGTCAGAGGTATGTGGATATAGATACCAATCGGCAGGATTCCATGGAACAGAGAGAGCGTCTGTTGTGCTGAGAAGACGAGACAGGAAAGAAAGCAGTGTTGTAATTGGCTATGTGTGTGATGAAAAATGTAAGATCTAGCCACCCCAGTACAGGGCTGAGTCCACCAATTGGTAGCCAGATCTCTCCGCTCATGCCAGGATCGAACTCGGTACCGCGACGTTGTCAGACCAACGCCGTATTCAGTCGGCTAGCAAGGGCTCTGGTGTGATAAGTAACAGGATTTCATGGCGATCATACTCTGTAGATACCCGGGATTCAGATCGCACATTAATCTGTAGATCCGCATTCAAGTAAACGAGTGCGGATGGGTGTTAAAACCCTTAGTAAATTATTATTATTTTTTTAGGATACAAAGTAAGAAAATTCAATACAATTACTTAGAGTTAAGTGTTGAAAATGTCTTATGCTCGAACACAACGATTGATCCTTCTCTCTCTATTAGCAAATACAACGATTTATATTTTTCCTGTCTACTTGTTTTCACTCGACACATTTCCCTTTTCAACATGCATCGGGTAAAAATCTCGGCCGAGTGTGAGACGGCCCTCAAACAGAAAGCGTTATGCCTACATTCGCTATAAGCGCCGCCCGAACCATTTCACTGTCGGTGAATTTTGTCGGGCTAGGTTCCGGTATATTTCGAAGCACGTCCGCCGCTCTTCTTGGGCATACGTGTCGTCACTTAACGTGAAGATCCCTCTAGCAGAGGTGTGGAAGCTAGTCAAAAGGATTCGGGGCAAGTTCTCGCAGGAGCCCCCTCCTGTTCTCCAGGAGAATGGGACCGCAATCTCGGACCCCGCGTCCGTGGCGGAATCCTTCGCGACCGCTTTCTCCGCATTCTCTAGCCGGGATGCTGCTCTGCCAGCATTCAATGCACGTCGTGATGTCGCGGAAGGCCTCCGGCTGGACTCCAGAGGCGGAGAACCCTTCAACGACAGATTTACTGTGAGTGAGCTGCGTTCCGCTCCTGCTTCGTGCGTGGATACCGCCCATGGTCTTTCTAATAGATTTGTTCAACAGAATCTGGGTGGAGAGTCTCCTCCCAGATTCCTGGCGAATCGCTACTGTGCTCGCCTTTCACAAACCGGGGAGAGATCATTCTACTCCGGCCGGTTTCCGCCCAATCTCTCTAACCTCTTGCGTGTTCAAGTTGATGGAGAAATTGGTAAATGTTAGATTAGCCTTTTTTCTGGACAGTGCGGCTTTCGCAAGTTCCATTCCACGTCGTATGCTCTGCTCCGACTGGAAAATGCCTTCTGCAGGCCTTGCTTCGTAGACAACACTACGCCAGGGTGTTTTTCGATCTGGAAAAGGCCTATGATACCACATGACTATACAGTATCATAGAGACTCTCAACACGATCTGAATTTTTCCGAGATCGTCGATCCCGCGTTCTGGTGGGGGGGAGCCCTCTCCGGTCGAATGGAGCAGGAAGACGGTGGCCCACAATGAGGTGTCCTCATTTTCACAGTTTGCCTTGAGCATCAACGGTATCACTACCATGTTGCCGGACGATGTTCTCGCTACGCTCTACATTGAGCACCTTTAGATCTCTTGCTGCAGCCCAGATGCCAGGCCTGGGGCGTTTACTCCAACGCATTGAACCACGTCCTTGCTATGCCGAAAAGCACAAGCTTCGGTTTTCCTTGGCCAAGCCTAAGGTGGAGGTAGCACTTCTGCCGCCATCCACGGCTCCACCGAACCGGCTTTGTTCGTAAACGGTTCGCATGGAAGTGGTTGGATCACACCGTTTCCTTGGCCTTGTATTTGATCGACGCCTCACCTGGAAGGCTCATATTCGTAGCCTTAGGGTTTCTATTTCTCTCTTCGTTCCGTGACCTCCAGCATCCACAGCCGATCTCGTGGTGCCTATACCGCCGAAAGATTCCAGTCAATCTAAGCCCTTTGGGTTTAGGGCTAAGAAATTCCTTCCAAGAGTTCGGTGTATTTCGGGCCGGTGGCGTCCTTGGTTCTGCCAGGACGCCACCCTTGAAGAAACCAGATTTGACTATGTGTAAGATCGCCTTTGCTTCCATATCGCCGGGAGTATTGCATTCGGTCTTTTTGGAGACGTTCGTTTCAAGCTGGATCCAAGTCTCAAAAAAGGGTCGGTTTCCACGCCGCTTCTCTGTTTGAAGTCAGCGGGGTTCAACGAGGCGCTGAATCTCTTCATGGCCGAGCTGGTTGCAATACAGTGCCCGGTTCCGGTACCAGAATCGACTCAGAAAGCGCTCTCTGACCATGGGAATGTCCACAGCCGATGATTTGCAGTATCCGTGAAGCCATGGTTGTCGCTACCCCGGCTGATTTCGAGAGTATTCTGCTGAGTTCGTGGACATGTGGGAATTGTGAGGAATGAGGGCACCAGAGTCCGCGAAAACTGAGTAACCAGATCAGCGTTTCGCTCTTCCTCAAACCGATTGCATGGCAAAAAAGATTGGAAACTGCCGAGGGGGAATTTAAAGTTGCCTGTCATTGCGCCGACTGTTCCCATACCCCCCCCCCCTCCTTTCAGGTTGATCTTTGTCGTTTTCGAATTGGTCGCGCCGCCATTTTATGGAGCGTTCGCCTGAGTTGTTTCCAAGACTGTTCGACACAGTCTTCTTGAATGTCCCAGGTTACCTGTCCCCGTATTTGGACGAGCTGGGTCGCTACCGCTTGTCTCTTTACTTGGGACGGGTTCGTGTACACACTTGTCGACCATGTGACCTTTTTTCGAAGAGGCTGGCCTCTTCCATTTTATTTGACTCGCTCTGTTTTTGGTCGCATATTCCTTGCTTTTTTATAATCTAGTCTAGTATTAGGCTGTAAAGTGATTACGGCGACTTTTTACCTATTAGGCAGTCGCCAAATGAGTTCTTAAAAAGGATTGATAGGGGTGCTCCCCATTAACTCTTGGTGGGGTTGGTTGTATAGCATGGAGCATTCTCCTGCTGATATATAACTTCATTTATTAGTTGTAGGATGCAGTTTCCTGATGGATGGCTCTAAAACTTGTCACAACATGGCGGTTGTGTTCGTTCTCTCCTGACCCTTAATAAATGCGGCCTCTTATCATGATAAAACCACCTCTATAATTCGCAGCTGGTACCACAAGCAGAGTGAAATGCTTCTGATTTCTTTGATTTTCCGAGTGATTAAAAGGTGTTCAGGAAGGTCACACACTACTTGGGAGCCAACTGCCGCGCATTATTTTCCAAACAATGCTTTGGTCCAAGGAGGGCTCAATTGGTACTGGGATTTGCAAAAGTTCCGTTACCCTTTTTTTTATCTTTCGAGAGTTTACGTGCGATATAAAAAGTTCCTTCGAACAAAATTAAAGTTGTACTTTTCCAGTACGTGGTATTAAAACGTATTTTCCATTGTGTACTGGCGTGTTGAGATGGAAGTGAAAAAGGATCGAGATTTCTGCTATCCTGTGCGCGGGTCACAGCAAGTCCGATATGGCCAAGCGACTCAAAGTCAGCCGGATGACCATCCAGTCACGGAGAGGCTCTACGACGGGCAAGACCTCAAGTCGTCAACTGTTTGGCTGAGAGAAAGGCCTTCGAAAGCGCCCATGAAGAACATCTCTGTGGTCACAGTATCCAGAGCCATCAAATAAGTGTGTCAAGAGCTTGAGGTGCATGGAAAAGCTTCTTTGCTCACCGACTCTATGCGAGAACGTCAGGAGCGTTGTCGTCGCCTTCTCAACAACTTGAAGAGTCGTGGCAATCGAATTCTTATTTTTTATGATGCAAAATCTTCACGATCGATCCGGTCACGTCATCAACAAGCAGAATGACTGTTCGGTAAGGTTCGGCTAGGACGTCTCCTAAGTCCGCAAGTGTCCACGACCAAGCACCCAGCCTCCGTGGCTTCAAATGGTGAGAACAATGCTGCCGGTTGCTGGCCGATTATAGGGACAGCCTAGTGTAATTACGGCGACTTTTTCCCCGAGTACGTAGTCGCCAGATAGGTTCTTAAAAAAAATATACATCACATGGACATCTTGCCTACGAAGGTCCTGTCATGGGTGAGAAAGATCACTAATGCGGACTAAGTCTTTCAGCAGGACGCTGCCTCAGTGCCCTGGCCCACACGACCAAGAGTGGTTGGGGTCGAACATGAACTTCTGGTTGAAGTATTTTTGGCCGCCTCAATCCCCCGTCCTCATTTCCCTAGACTACTTCGTGTGGACCAGGATGAGGAAAGACTTCGTCCGCAACGTGGGCGTGGCCTTCAGGTCTCGCCTGGAGTGCGTACTCGCCGCCGAAAGCGGCCACATTGAGTAATATCAATATTACAATTTAAACATATGTTAAAACAATAAAAACCGAGTCTAACTGCATCAGAACTATCATTGTGTATTAGGACTTTTGCAATACCCGTATTTTTAACTAGTGGCTTAATGGGAAGAGAGAATGATTCGGGGGATCATTCAATTCCGAGTAAAGGATTGTGGGCTATATTAATGGGACGGAAATTGACAATGTGTTTATGGGAGGGAGAGTTGGGGATAACGAGCTCTAATTGGGTGGTCGGGGAGGCCTTAGGTCTTTACGAGGTTAGGGTCAAAATTAAGCTTGTCCGAGCTGTACAATGTCGTTGTTTAGAGAGTTGAAAGGGTGCTCCGGGAGCACTCATTGGGTGTTACGTGGTAGCTATATGAATTTTATGACTCCAACAAAACATGCAATTTCCACCACTTGGCTGAAGGGTGTCATGGTTTAGCCAACCTGACCTGCACCACCTTTCGATCGTGGGGTTCGATGGGTGTTCTGGAATGGCGCCGAGAGGACTCATTGGAGGGGTGTAAAGAGGAACGAGAAAGGGTCATAGTTAAATTCCTTGTCCAAAAGAGTCTGCGCAAAGAAACAATACAAGTAACAGATTCCTTTTACAGGGGTATTTTCATTCTTGCGAGAAAGGAGTCTAAGGATTTAAAACGAGTTAATATTTATTAATAATGAACTCATAAAACGAAGACTATAGAATTATAAAATTACAAAGCGTTTACATAAATATACTAAATTCACTTTGAAACTATATAGTGATTGGGAAGCAAAAGAAATCTCGTCGTCTCCAACATAGGTATTAGCGACTAATACACATGAATCATATAATGGTCAACATAACGGGGAGAGTTAGGAAAATAAGGAGATTTGCATGACCGAGATACTGAGATAGACCAAAGAATTAAGATATTTGAGATGCCGCAAAAGCTAAAATAGACCGACCCAAGATGCTGGAACTCAGATGAAACGGAATCACCCGATGCGACGATAGCCCAGACCACTGGACCTTTGGTAGTTGGAGCATCTGGGAACCACCAAGGCCAGACTTCTAAGGAAGGGCTGCTTCAAATTCATACAACATATCGTCGTAGTTTTGATTCGGATTTTCTATTAGTTCTTCTGGGGATACAGTTGAGACTACCTCTTTTTCAAAAGGGAAGAGTTGTTCTTCGGAGACGCATTCTGTCGTCGCCGGCAGTTCGTATTTCTGAAGAAAAGAAGACCAAAATGACAACACTTTCTCTAAATTAGGCCTGTAATAGTAGTCCCTTGAACATCCCTTCTCCCGAGAAGGGAGGTTCAAATTTGTTTTTTCCCGCTTACCTTTAGCCCGATCCTTTTCCCTGGAGATATGCCCTTATGGCTCCCCTCCCCACCCTCATCATTTAGAGGGGTGATTAGCAACATTTTTAGTCCCCAATTTGATTCACTATTTCAAAAAAATATTTTGCCAGTTCATCACTTATGCCTGGATAGGACATGCAAGTGTACCCCCCCTCCCCCGCAAGCCCAAAATCGCTTACTGACAAATTAATTAAATTATGTGACCGATACTTCTATTTATCGCTCAAAAGTTCAATCTCCCTGAGTGTCACCCGAGTAGCGACAAGGCGGCATTGACAACAGATGAAAACTTCCTCTCAATTCGACGTGTGAACATCCACCTTTTTAAACTAACGACTCGTAATTGTCATCGTGACAAGGATACAAAATTTTCTCACCATGGTAACGAAATATTCTGGCTTGTAATAATCGTAGACCTTCACGAATCCTGGTTTGGGATTCTCGACATCGACCTCGCGGATGATTCTGAACGAGGCACAAATCTCTTCCTTGGAGAACTCGTCGACATAAATGGTGACGCGACTTCCATCCACTTCGTAGGTCTTGAACAACCCGGTGCCATAACCCACGAGCTGCTTCAGATCGGCCTTCTTCGGAATGTATCCGGAAATGAGATTCACCTCTATAATTGCCATATTGGATGTCCCGTTTCTCAATCTTCCAATTCGATAGGAAGCGCACACAGAAATTCTCTTCGTCTTGCAAGTGTCATCTGGTTCAGTAGTCGTGCTTAAGCTTAATCCAAAAGCCTCGCTTGGTTCCGCCTCGGGGACGTTGTAGCGCAAAACGGCCTGGGAAGAGATGAGGGCATTAAGAATGGATTCATGCGTTATTCGGGTGATTATCATACCGGGTATTCCTAGCCCGCTGTCTTCATCCATTTTACATTTAGTCTTCTTCTACCACGCGTAACTTACATTAGTGTTATTTTACATGAAGAAAACTAAGACTACAATTAAAATCCGCTTGGTGGCACAGTGTACGAAAACTTGGGGGAGACTCAGTTATGTGCAGGTGATTCGTGTTAGTATGCTGCTGCAGAATATTACTTGCGCTTTCTGCCTTTGAGAAAAGACCGCACAACACCAACTATACAAAAATCGCTTTCTAATTTTCTCATATATATATATATATATATATATATATATATGAGAAAATTATCCAGCGATATATATATATATGACTAAATTTCCCCACGTCAGAAACGGCAAACAAAGGAACCATACTTAGGCAATCAAAGGAATCCATCAACCACACATCCAATACATTCGTCCCTTCCTTCCGTATACCTCCATAGCCTGGACACCAAACCTCGCACCCACTTACCTCAGCGCACTACAAAAAGACGCCAAACAAAGCACTCTCTCTAGCAATAGTTTGCAACGCAGTACAACGATTCACCACCTGCAGGAAATAAAAGTCGCGGCGCTAAAACAGCAACTCGACTCGAGATCTGGACAACACAATTTATACATAGTATAAGAAACCCAAACCACAACATGCAAGACCAATACAATCCTCCACCTGACATGAGCAAAATTCGAAGGACATACACCTAGACCCCTCCCCCTCATCACCCATAAAGCCACCCACACACACCATATAATCTCAACGCCATTCCACTGGACATCAACTCAGAGGAAATCTCTCTCCCACGCCACAAATATGTCGCCCAGACAAGGCTCCGGTGCGGTCAACACCCCTAAAAGACTACACATATACAAATACTACACCTGCCTCCACTAACACTACCACCAGAAACCAGAGTGTCCACCACAAGTACTGCTGACAACGCATACTGAAATGCGGAGTGCTGGATCTATGAAGAACCATGTCGGCGGACTTGATTGTGTTTGCTGGCCTAGGCGAAGGACCATAAACGGGGATATATGAGTAAAATATCGTTTTCGCTGAAATGGTGCCAATGCAACTGTCCCTCTTTAGTATAGTACATACAAAGTTACATAAATACCTCATCTATTAGAAAGGTATAGATTTATAACCTATTATTCAAGTAAAAAAAGAAAAGCCAATCCACCTTAAAGCGTTATGTATGCGCTATAGATTTCTACAAAATATATATACACTCGTAGGAACAAGTTAGGTTGGCTGTCTTCCATTGAACTTGCCACATGGAACGGCTTTAATCTCTTTACCTGAACAAGAACTTATTTTTTACTAACGATTTGCTTTGGTTTTTGAAGCTTCTAATTTTCAGTGGGGGATCTATAGCTTGGCGTGGGAGCCGAACTACGGGGTTATTACAGCTAATGGATATTGACCAGAATAATCACCTATCCTTATTACAGTTGTGGATATTAACCAGAGGGAAGGTCGCAGCCCACCTGCATAAGAACACAACCCGTTCCTGAGACGTGGATGTTGACAGTGGTCGGGATGGAGGAGAGTTCAGTTTTCTGTTGAAGCAATTTGTTGCTCTCGTCCAGGACGAACACATCCTCTGAAGCGTCCATTTGTACAATGACGTGTGCATCAAGTGGCTCTTGGGAAATCGATTTTTCAAACTCGGCCAACGCTTGGAGGGCCACAATCGTATCCTGAAAAGAATCCTTTACGTGATAACTGAAAGTTGTGTTTACAACGAAGCAAAAGGACACGGCGGGGATTAAAATCAGTTAATATGGAAGTGATAATCATCAACCGGCGTAAATGGCAGGGATCCGCTAGGCCCACTCCCATTAAAACCATTGCGTATTTCGCTCATATTAACAAGATTTCGGGGTACGCGGATTCAGAGGTGAGAGGACACTATCCAGGTTTTGTCACCTCTTAAGCAAGTGCCGGAAATCTGTACGGTTATTCTTCTCTGCCTAAACTAAGAGGCAGGTCTTCAAGGTAGGCTTGATGGCACAAAGCTGGGGGTAAGGGATATCAGGTGGTAGATCATTCCTCATCCTAGGAGCAAAACTAGAAAGCACGATCATCCAGGCACCAGAGACGACTACGGGGTACAATCAGAATTTTTTCACACACTTTACCTACAACGCATATTTATCTTTCTGTATTTCTCGAATTCAACTTTCTTCTCTTTACCCAATTACAACGGCTCTATTATTGCATTCCTCAGGTACGCTTCCACTTTCAACTGCCTTACAACACAGCCACTAGAGTCATTCCATCAAACAATCATCACCTTTTAGCATCTCAGTTGCGTTCCCATTTTCAGACGTCTCACAGACCACACAACCTCTTGCATCCTTATCTCATCCATACCCCGATTTAAGCCCATACCAACATTATACAACTCTGTATCATCGCCATCTATTTTTGATCTCATTGCTCTCCAGTACCTTGCCATTCTTCTGGTTCGTCACCCCTTCTCACTTCCAGAGTTATTAATCTTTTGTCGTTTATTTACTCGGTCTAATCACTTTCCTTTTCATCTCACCGTATCCATTCAATCGCATCACCCATTCTCATGTGCACCATGAACACTTTGCTTTACACTACACGCTTCACAGTCATTCCACCATTCAGCCTTTTTCCTCCTCTTTCTAGTTCTGGTAGACCCACACACTCTTCCACTACCCGCTATCACTTCACTAAATTTGATCCACCATTTGTCACATCATGCTCACACTTATTTCCTCAATTCTACCTTCAAGCATTCTCACATACTCGCCCATCTCTCTGATTCAATAATCTTTCACCTCTGACTTTCCCTCATGTCTTCTTATTCATGCACCAACCAGTTTCCCCTGCACTGTACACGGCGTAGAGCTAGTGGCATCTTCCTAGCATCGACTAGTAGACTCTCAATGGGGAAAGTGCGGAAGACACCGGACGCAAGGCGAAGGCCGGTGTGGTGGATCGAGTCCACCTTCCGCAATGCAGACTCGGCTGCAGATGCATAAAACTCGCATCCGTAGTCGAGCTTCGAACGAACAAAGGATCAATAAAAGAGTAAGGCCGTAGCCCTATCAACGCCCCAAGCGCTGAACGTCGCGGAACGGAGAATATCCATGGCGCGGGTACAGGAGACCCTAAGGCTGCGAATATGAGCCTCTCAGGTGAGGCGTCGGTCAAATACAATACCAAGGAAACGGTACGATTCAACCACTTGCAGACCTATCCCATTAAGAAACAAGTCTGGGTCTGGGTGGAGCCGTGGATGGAGGCAGAAGTGCACCACATTAGTCTTGGCCAGGAAAACCGAAACCTGTGCGCTTCGGCATAGCGAGAGACGCGGTTCAATGCCTGTTGGAGTCGAGGCTCCAACATGTTGGCATCTGGGCTGCGCCAAAAGACATCGAAAGGTCGTCCACGTAGAGCGTAGCGAGAACATCTTCTGGCAGCACCGAGGTGATGCCGTTGATGCTCAGGGCAAAGAGTGTGACACTGAGGACACTTTCCTGCGGGACACCCTCTTCCTGCTCCTTTGGGCCGGAGAGAACTTCCCCCACCCGTACGCGGAATCGACGATCTCGCAAAAATTCAGATATAAACATTGGGAGGCGTCCCCTCACCCCCTTCGTGTAGAGTGTCTCCATTATACCGTATCGCCATGCGGTATCATAGGCCTTCTCCAGATCGAAAAACACCGTGGCGTAGTGCTGTCTAAGAAGGAAAGCCTCGTAGACGGCATTTTCCAGTCGGAGCAGAGCATCCGATGTGGAGTAGAACTTGTGGAAGCCGCACTGTGCACAAGACAGATGGCCTCCGCTGTCCAGGAAAAAGGCTAGTCTAACATTTAACAATTTCTCCATCAATTTGCACACGCAAGAGGTTAAAGAGATTTGATGGAAACCGGCCGGAGTATTGATATCTTTCCCCGGCTTGCGAAAGGCGAGCACAGTAGCGATTTGGCAGGAATCCGGGAGGAGACCCTACACCCAGATCCTGTTGAACAAATCTAATAGAAAAGCCATGCCTCGCTCACACAGGTGTCAAAGCATGGCGTACGGGACATCTTCCGGACCATGGGCGGAGTCCGCGCACGAAACAAGAGCGGAACGCAACTCACTGACAGTAAAGCTGTCGTTGAAGGGTTCTCCGTCTCTGGAGGTAAAGTCCAGCCGGCGGCCTTCCAAGACATCACGACGTGCAGTGAATGCTGGCGGAGCAGCATCCCAGCTAGAGAATGTGGAGAAAGTGGTCGCGAAGGATTCCGCCACGGACGCGGAGTCCAAGATTGCGGTCCCATTCTCCTGGAGAACGGGAGGAGGGTCCTGCGAGAACATGCCCCGAATCCTTTTGACTCACTTCAACACCTCTGCTAAAGGATTCTTCCCGTTCCGGGAAGGCACGCATGCCCGCCAAGAAGAGCGGCAGGCGTGCTTCGAAATCTACCGGAACCTAGGCCGACGAAATTCACTGACAGTGTAATCGTTCGGGCGGCGCTTATAGCGCATGTGGGCATAACGCTTCTGTTTGAGGGCCGTCTCACACTCGGCCGACCACTACGGGAGTGGTCGGCGTGCAAAACGGCCAGATGTTCTAGGAATAGTAGTCAGGCCCACGGCGATGAAGTTGCCGGAGAAAAACTCAACGGCTTCATCTACCGACCAAAACTCCTCGACTGAGATAGAGAATTTAGTCATTTCCTGAAATGCAGGCCACCACGCCCGCGCCAAGCACCACCGAGGTGGGCTCTCAGGCGGTAGCTGTCGTGAAAATGATATTTGAATGGGAAAGTGATAACTACCATGGAGGTCATCGACCACTCCCCCAATCAAAATCAGGCTGTGAATCCGGAGAAGACAGAGATAGATCAAGGCAAGAAAATAAAGCAGTTCTCGGGCAGTGATGAGTAAACTCGTCCACATTTAGGACACCTATCTCAAGCTCTTCGATCAGATCGGCAAGGACTTGTCCTCTGGGATTTATTGAGTAGTCTCCCGAGAGAGGATGTCTGCCGTTCAGATCTCCAAGTAAGAGAAAGGGCCTCGGCAACCGTGCCACGACACGGCATGAGTCCCTCGCGTCGAAGTCAGCAGAAATAACAGTATACCTCCTATCCAAGTGAAGCTGCACAGCCACTGCCTGAAAGGAGGTATCTAAAGTGAAAGGAAAAACGGAGACATCATGCCGAGGGTAAACCGCGCAATTCCATTGAAGGAATATGCTCTCCAGGCCTAGCTCGGAGGAGACGCGGGGGCCCTCTTCGAACAGAAGACCCTCACGGGAATGGCAGTACGCTTCCCGGAGGCAGAACGACGGGCGCTGTTGGCCGGACAATGCGTTGAAGGCGCTGTCGCCTTCGAGGACTTATTAGGGGAGGTTGGGCTCGCCATGCGAGTCTTTTCTACCCTCCGCCTCAAAATCTTAGGCGGGCGTTGCGGCTTCAGCGGCGGGAGGCCCTCTTTTCGAGGATTTACCGTCACCCAGCAACTCTGCCCAACAATAGGCGTGGGCGAAGGAGCCGAAGCTCCTTTGTTGCTGTCCTCCTTTCGGGGGACAGCTTTAGGAACCCAGCAAGATGACCTGGCGACCAACTTCAGGGTTGTTGACTCCTGTGAGTCTAACGACTCGGTGGAGGCGCGTGGCCATTTCGCCTTACGGGAAACGGTAACGCTGAGGGAAAGGGAATGAGCCCTAGTTTTATCCAGAGCTGGGGATGAACCCTTTGCGCCGCTAGCTTTACCATGGGAGCGCCCAGATTCAGTCGAACCCACATAAGGGCTCCGAATGGGCGCGGAAACAACCGTGCTCGTTGGCCTGAATGGCCCAGGAGCAGAGGGCGTCTTTCTAACCATTGAAGCGTAAGACGTCCCAGGCAGAGCCGGGCGCGCCAGGGCCAAGTCCTTAGCCTCGCGGAATGCGAGTCAATCCTGGGCCTAAACGGCCAGGATTTCTTTTTCAAGGAGATATGCACCATATTGCTTCGAAGAAGCAGGGTGCGGCTCTCCGCAATTTACATATACCTCGGGTGACCCAGACTTTGCACCTCTACATGAACGATTCGTATTGCCGAAGCGGTGACAGTAATAGCACCACCGCGGCAGTGGCACATATGCTTTCACGCGGTAGCGGTACCAAACGACACGCACCGACTCACGGAGCTTGTCATAGTCTAACGTGACGAAGAGTGTAGGGGTGGGTCTCGAGGCCCCTCCGTTTTCTCATCACAAGTTCGACCTTAACCGCCCCATGGTCGGCCACCTCTAAGGTGATGTCCTTTATGGAGTAGTCGAGTTCCCTCGCATAAACTATTCCTTTCACAAAGTTCATGGTAGAGTGTGGCGTCACACTCAACGGTGTTCCATCAAGTGTCCGAAGAGCACTTATCTTGGCCGCCTCGGAGGGATCCGCCGCATTCGCCAGGAGGCTCCTGCCCGAGAAACGGGTCACCTTCGGCTCTCTACCAATTACACTAGCTAATGTTCTCCTCTGATGGATCATGTTACCCTTGGACAACATGCTGCCATCAGTGGAGCGAATAATGAGGAAGCGTTTGAAGCCAGCGGGCTCGAAAACGCCAGATAACCTCTGAATGAGGGGGCCCCAATGTTATCGAAGCTCCGCCCTGTGCACTTTTGGTTTTAGTCAGGGGGTCCGCACCTGGGGAAAAAGAGGGGCCGGATGTGCCGATCTTGGCTTGGTCGCTTACCGAAGTGGCAGCAGACCCATCCGTCCCCGTAGCCACCGCGGATGAAGAGGAGCCCGGAGTCTTTTTTATTTTTAGGAGAGGAGGGAGGGGAATGAACCCGCTTCTCCCCTCGGCCGGCAGGGGTCCCCAAGCCAGATGGATCAGCCTCAGCTAGGTCCTTCTCCGAGATGGAGAAGGTCCTGGCATTGGCAGGGGCACCGGTCGGCGGAGATCCCTCCCTTCCTTGTACTGCCTCGGAAACCCTAGCCGTTTGAGGAGGACCTTGCATAGGGGCGGACTCGAGTTCGGTGCTTGGCGCCGAGCCCGGATTCGCTCCCATGGAAGGCCCTAACGTCTGAGGCTGGGTTGCTTCAAGGACCATGTCTATCTCGGGAAGGGGGCCTCCAGGTGGCCATGCCCCCCCTCCCCAGGACATCGCAGGTCCTACTGGCAGCAGTGTCTTTAGTTTCGTCTTGGGAGGCAAAGGCCTTGACCACGGCAAGGTTTAATATTCTTGCTACCAGGTCTTTTGAGGGAAGCGACCTAAGGGGCTTAGCTTCCCTCTCCCCCCTAAGGGGGTTTGCCCTACCCAGCCGCTTCAATGGGGATCGGTCGGCTATGGGCTGCCTGCTGGCTTTCTTGGCAGTCCCCTTGAAAAGTAAAGGGGGGGGGGACTGCCGCTGTAAGAGGGAGGTGCCTGAAAGCACCTCCAGAGAAGGGGGTGAGGGGGAGTCCCCTGCACCCGTAGGCGAAGGAGAGGAGTAAGCCTCCTCTCCGGTTAGAGAAATATGGAGGGTCCCCTGTGCAAGCACAGGGGGGGGGGACCTCCATTTTTTTGCTGGAGCTGCCCGAGGGCGGCTCCGTCGATGAAAAAGGGCAAATTGAGGGAACATTTTTTATTTTTTCATTATTGGGCATGGTGACCCAAAATTTTTCACGGGATGCTTACGTTCATCACCCCTCGCAGTAGCCCGCCCTGCAAGTGGTGCGTACAGGCCTGGCAGAGCCAGGTGCCGCCATTCAGGACCACCACTCTCGCCTGGTGGCCTGGCAGTCCCTCGTCATGGCAGCAACACCTTGGACACGGCGTAAAAAAATAGATGGTGAAGTGAGAAGGAAAGGGGATGTGAGGAAGGTATGGTTGGGGATGAAGCAGGTTGTTAAAAATCCACCACCCCAGAAAGGAGTTCAAGGGTGAGGGAATTGTCCCCTCCCCCTCAGCCCCGATCCGGGACGGTTGACTGAGAAGAAGGTCAGCATCTACCCTGTGAAATTAGAGGCTGACCAGAGAAAGTTTTGGGAGAGTTGTATGAAAAGCGAGGAAACCGGGGTGAAACAAGTGTTTTGAAGGAAGGATAATAGGTTAAGCTGGGGTCGGACAGGGTGCTGAGTCCAGTCAGCACGGCGGCCAGGATGGCAAATCGCCGCGCCCCTTACGGGGTCCACGCTGGTAAAGGGGAAGGGGAGAGACGTTTGTTATATTGATTTTCATCATCGGGCATGGTGACCCTATTAGTGCCACGGGACGCAAACGCTCATCACCCCACGCAGCAGCCTGCTCTACGAGGGGTGAAGACGGGGCCTGCAAAACTGGCTGCAGTCATTTGAGGCTACCACTCTTGCTTAGTGACCTGGTAGCTCATCGGCATGGAGGCTCTATCTTAGGCACAGCGTAAAGTCGACAGAATGTGAAAAAGAAAGGGAAGGTGTGGGTTGAGATGAAGCAGGTTGTTAAAAACCGACCACCCCAGAAAGGAGTTCAAGGGTGAGGGAACGTTGTCCCCTCCTCCTCAGCCCCGAAGTTGAGTGAGAGGAAGCTGGTCTGCGTCTACCCTGTGAAATGAGAGGCCGATTAGAGAAACTTGTGGGAGCGATCTTAGGGAAAGTGAGGAAGTAGGGTAAAAACACAGGGTGTCAGAAAGAAGAAGAGGGTAAGCTGCGACCGGACACGGCGCTGAGTCCCGTCACCAAGGCACCAAGGCAGCCTGGAAGGCAAATCACCGCGCCCAGGCTAACTGGGCGTCTCTGCAGAAAAGTAGAGTCAACAGAGAGTGAAATGGCAGTTAAATGTTCAATTCACCTTAAAAATGTGCCGATACCACATACCAAAGGTGAGTCCTTAGCGTAAATGCGAACTGCTGCTAGAGAACAAGGGCGTAACATTTAGAGAAAGAATGACGGAGGAGCAAAGGATATAGGGATATTAAAGGTAACACTAAATCAAGAATGAAATTGTTGCTTAACCAAAGACCCACATGATTAACGAGCCTGAGAGGTCGTATTTGGAAGCTTCCAAACCATGAGTGGCATACACAAATGCGCATGAGGTTGTTGCAATTGAACCTCCACTTCCTATTTATTGCACGGACCGCTTGCACAGCAACCTAGCTTCACTCTAACTTGGTCCGTCAGGAGAGTCTCGAGGAAGGCGGGACCCCTTAATTGTGGTAACGTTGATGGGGCCTACAACACAGGCTGTAGGATCAAAGGCTTTCTCCCTGTATCTCTCAAGCGGTCGGAGGGAGCAGACCTCATAAAAACTAGTATCTCCCCTAGAGGCCACAACACACGTTTCATGAAGAGACAAAGAGAGACCTGGGTGGAGACGAATCCTCCTTGTCCATTTCTCTGATTGTTCATCCATTGGATGATTTGCTTCGCCATCGGGATGTCTGAGTCAGACTTTTCAGTCTGAGCAAGGATTGCAAGGATGGCATAGCCTGCAGTCTCCACACCGATGCCTTGGTTCGATGCTGAAACGAGAAGAGACTAAAGTAGACAACAAAAACATTAAAATCTACTCTTTACTATTCCTTACATTTGGACCTTCAGACAACCCCCATAATGCGACTAATTATTGACTATTTGATGGATTAAATTATTTATGATCTCGGCAGTTGAAAGCATTGCCTAAACCATCACCGCTCCCCCACAAAAGGTCAGGGGGCATCAACGTCACAACCCATTGATACAGTCTTAAAAAAGAATTCGGGGAGGCCTATCGGGACTTAGCCTTCACGACAAGCCGACAGGCACCGGAAGACAGTCGGTGGAATTAAATAAGGAAATAATAGTGATAGTGCCCCTTAATAAGGAAAATGGGTGGGGGGTGGGGTGAATGCAAAAATACGTAGGGTCGAAGTCTTTTGAGTGATTTAGGTAAGGTTTAAGAAAAAAAAAGCCGATTATGTAGGACAGATAAAAGAGATGATAGAGGAAAAACACGGGGGAGGGGATGTAAGATGTACGCTGGGATGGAAGCACTGATGTAGCCTTTAGAAATATAAAGTGGTCAGGGTAAATTGTTGGATGGTGTGAAACCCCCTATGGTGGAAGTAGGAGGTGCAGTGGAATAAAATATAGTTGGAATGAGTAATGATATACGAAAGGGCATGAGAAATGGGTGGGGTGTGATGTCAATTTGGCTGCTTAATATCTTAATAGACGAACTACAGAGAACAGGCGTGAGTGAAGATGATGAAGGATGGATGCCATTCAATGCACTCAGCCATGAGGCTGCTGCGTAAAATCTGTGGATACATTTACTTTACTTTCCAGCCCCCCTGACTCTCATCTGCGAGGTAGGAGGACTCCTAGGATATTGTGTTTCTGGGTGAGGGTGGTATGGATGTTTTATTAGGTTGTGGTTTGGTGGTGATTCTTTTTTATGTATAAGTGATGGGGGGAAGGGCGTTCGTAGATGGGTGAAGGAAAAAATATATTAGAATTTATTTTAGAGTATTCATATTGTTTTAAAATAGAATATATATTTGGAATAAAGTATTTTTGAATTAAATATTTTCGAAGAGGCCAACCTCCTTCAAAAATATGATCAAATCCCAATCCACTCCACCAGCCTGGCCAAGCATGGAGTAGGGAGTAAGCACCATCTGCCCCCTGGTGCCTCACAAGTTGGGCGTTGCCGAGATCTCTCAGGCTGGGACACTCCACCATCATGTGGAACACCGTGAGGGGCACCAAACAATCGTCACAATAAGGGGGAGGACCCCTCTCCATAAGGTGCCTATGAGTAATTTTGGTGCGGCCCACCGGAGACGTGCAACCACCACCTACAGGCGGCGTGGCAGACCAATGTACTCCCATCTCTCCACGCTTTCGCGAATCGATCTTAGTTTGTTTCCATCTAACGAGGTCCAATGTTCTCTCCATGCCTGAACTATGGTATGGCGGATGGCAGGTCGGAGATCACATGCTGGTATTTTGTGAAACAATCTATCGCCTGAAGGGCACTTAGAGTGAATAAATTACATAGGACACGTCAGTCTTGAGGAAAATAAGGCTGGCGGCAGTCAAGATTGCTGTAAGTTCTGCAGTGAATATAGAGGGAGCTCTAGGAAGAATGCCCCCCCCCCCTTTTCTGGAGGAGGGAAAGATAACTCCAAAACCGACTCCGTCATCGGTCTTGGAGCCATCTGTGTAGACTGGTATATATCCCTCATGTGAAGACTGATGGTCTTTAACCTGAAGGAGCTCAGCTTGTGGCGGGAGGGATCCTTTTCTCCTTAAAAAATCCTGCAAAACACGAACTGGCAGTTTGCAAAGAACTTTTTACGTCCCAGGATCCACATCAGTCAGACATTGACAATCTTCTCAAGCAGCTTGCACATGCACGGCGTGAGTGAGATTGGACGGAAGTTGGTTGGCTGCGAATGATCTTTTCCCGGCTTCGGGATCCGAATCATTCCCACTACGCTCCAGCTGCTCGGGAATGCTCTCTCCGTCCAGATTAGGTTATAGAGACCTAGCAGAAAGGACATCCCCTCTTGCGGAAGATGTCGAAGCATTGCATAGGGAATGTCGTCGTGCCCTGAGGTGCTGCGCGTACAGATTTTCAAGGGCTCTCTTAATTCACGTATGGTGAAGAGCACATTGTACGATTCACTACCTCTGAATGAGAAGTCAATGTCCTTCCGTTCTTCTCGGAGTCGTCGTATAACCGAAGGGGAAGTAGTGTCGCACTGGGCTACTGAAGTGAAAAAGGTGCCAAAGGCCTCTGCCATATCGGCAGGTGCAGCCACGGTGTTTTCATTCAGCGACAGAGTGGTACATGATGAGGTAACGTACTTCCCCTTCATTTTACCGACTCTTTGCCATTGGTGTGGACAGCGAGATGGGAGCTCACATAGGATTGCCAGGAGGAGCGTCGAGCTGACTTCATCGTCCAGCGATAGTGTGTGCTAGCTTTGTGGAAGGCAATCTTAGGGGCTTGCGAGTTAGGCTGAGATCTGTAGCTCCTCTCGGCCCTTATGGCAGCTGCACAGTCCTGGTTCCACCAGGAAACTGAACGTTGTGTGAAATTCCCAGATGTGCGGGGAATGCTCACTGATGCGGCAAAGTGGAGGCGGAATGTGATGCATTCCACGGCAGCATCGAGAGTGCCAGTCTTCTACGCAGCTGTCAAAGTTGCAGGATTCCAGAACCTTCAGCCAATCTGCACGGGCAGGAGACCACTTTGGAGACGAGTAGTGGGAGGGAAGAACCACGGTCTTTAGAATTATAGGATAGTGGTCACTTCCATGTAGATCTACAGAGCGAGAGGTTTATGGTAGTAGGTGTGCTCGTTTGAGTATGGAAATGGGTGGGCTCACCAGTGTTGAGGACAACTAAGTCATGCCCATCAATAAAGGTGAGGAATCTCCCCACAACAAATGATGACAATTAAAGTCTCCGAGCAGTAACAATGGGGAAGGGAGCTTCCCCACAAGGTTTGCTAGGTGCTGGGGTCAGAGTTGGCAAAAATCCCCAAATTTTGAAAAAGCCCAATAAAACCCAAGTTTTGTTCTGGGCTTTTTCAAATCTTGGGTTTTTTCAAAAAACAAATGCTACAAGCATTAGAATAACATAGAAAAAGAATAGCTATCTCTATTTTTATATAATATTAATAATTACTTAGTTTAATAATTATATTATAGTAAGAACATATCACAGTAACAGATCACTGATCAAGAATTTTGGGTGCCCATGATAGCCATAACCTGTAGAAGGAGAGATGAATTATGATTCAGTATCAGAGAAATAACCTTAATTTGATACATATTTGTTGAAATTATAAACATAAATATGAATTTTGTATAAAATAATGATAAGTAGCATTCATTTCTTGAAAAGAAAAGTGTAATTTTGAAAAAAAAACAAAACAAAACCAGGGGTTTTCCAAAATTCCTTTGAAAAAGCAAAAAAAAAAAAAAAAAACTCAGGTTTTTTGATTTGCCAGCCCTGGCTGGGGTACAATATCGTCTCACTTAGTGGTAGATAAATGGAGCCGACTGTAGTCTATGCCTAGGTGGATGCATTCTGCCAGAGCCTGCAAGGGGGATTGTAATTATATTTCTTGGAAGGGGACATCATGACTGTGGTAGAAACAACTACCACCGCATATCCTGTTGGGCAGGGACAATTTCCCTGCATCATGGTCTCTTCAAGACAGATAACTGCTGGAGAGGAGTCTGCCACCAGGGTGGCAGGTTCCTCCCAGTTTGCTCTTATACACCATGAATGTTCCACTGCAGGATCGTGGCCATAATTATTTCGATCGAGGTTTAGGGACCAAGAGGACTGTTATTTTGGCCGATGTTCCTGCAGTGGAACTTAATTTCTTTTTAACCTTCGCCCTGAGGTGAAGGCAGGGGAGAGGGGGAGGGGGAGGGTTGGGAATCTCTTTCTCTTTTATTCTCCACCGTTCTTTATAGGAGTTTGTTTTTTTTGTGCAGCCCCAATGGTCTCCTTTGTTGGGGGGATCCACTGAAAGATGCATGTCACCTCTCTGTCCTTATGGAATTCTTGAGGAACTACCTCCCCAGGGCACGACAAGACGTCTTTATCCTCAAGGGGTGCCGAGCGGAGGTTCAGGTTGGAGCTAGTAGTAGTGTTGCTTTCCTGCTTCTCCATGTCGCCGTTACTTGACATGTTGTCGGTCTCTTGGTTTTTGTCCGCTAGGGGTTCTGGAGTTGTGGAGGCAGCACGTACTGCCTCCGTCTCCTGAACCTTGGCTGCCAAGATGATTTTAGCCAGTAATGGCGCCTCAACCGAGTCCAAGGACTCTGAGGAGGAGCGACGTCTCTTCTGGTGTGAGAATTTTGTCGACAGGTCCCTCTTTGTCTTGGGCTCTGGAGCCTGGAATGAGTCGACCAGTGGTGACTTAGTTGAGTTGGCATGTGTCGACTCGGTCTTGTTTTCTAGGGCACCAAATCTGTTCCTAACTACCGCCGCAACAGATGCACCTTCTGGGGGGCGGGACTCTGGCATTCTGTTTTGGGAGAGCAGCTTTTGTTAGCCACTGTAGAGGTCTTCATTCTGCCCTGCTTCTTCTGCCGAAACACTATCTCTCTCCTAGCGCTCCCCAGGCTGATTTTCTGTGAGTTGGCCAGATGTAGGATGTCCTGCTCCAATTTATAAGTTTTGCATTGCTGGGAGTTCACAGGATGATCTTCCCTGTAGTGGAAGCAGTAGACCTCTTTACTGCATTCCGCCATGGCATGGATATCTCGGGCAGAGCAGTTGCCACATCGTGGTGCATCTTTACAGTGGTTCCTCCTAGGCCCATAATTGAAGCACCATTAGCATAGATGGGGCCTTTCTGTGAGAGGTTTCACCTTCATTGATTGAGGGCCGATCTTGATCTTGTCGGGTGCGAAGTATCCAAAGAAAACCAAGATTATCAGGTTTTTTGACCCGTTCATTTTTATGACATGGCTCACATTGTCAGGTCACATCTCAACTATCTCCTCTTCGGAAAAGTAAAAAAGGTCATAGCTGTATATGTACCCCTTACTGAATAAAGGTCTTATGAGGCTTAATGGTTCAAACATGCCATCAGATGGGCATGAGAAGTTGGAGAGCATTTTCGCTTGGGTGACATCTTTGGCGTGTATGAAGACTCCCTTCTCATACTTTTTTAGATGGCCTTCAGGGATGAGTCCTATCTCTATCTCTGCAAGATACCGGGCGGCTCGAAAGAATTGTCCTTGCCCTCTTTGTTATAGGCAACGAACTTTTCGTGGCCTTCTTGCCTTCTCTGCCAGTGCTCTTCAAATATGTTTGGACAGTAGTCTTGTTGTCTCATTTAGATTACTTGATCTTACGAGTCTGATAGAGAAGTTCTTGTCACATAAGGGTAAGGAAATTGCATGTTCAAGTGCTGTCTTAGCACCCTCTTTTGTCAGGAAGACCACATAAGATCTGTTGGTGGTATCATTATTCTCGTAGATGATTCTGATTATCGTTACGGTACCAAACTTCATGATAGTGTGGATTGCATTGAATGTGAGGCTTTGTAGGATATCAGTCATCATAAATGTGTCTCCGTTTTGTAATGATGTAGGGGACCTAGCAGGTGGCCTGCTACCAACTTTCCCATTCTGGATTTTTGAAGCAGTGGGAGGTTCTCCCATCTGCTTCTCTTCAGCGGCACAACAACAAGTAGATGATGTGTCGGGGGCCTGGTAGACCACCTCTTGCGGACCAGAATTTTTTTTACCCCTATATGCGTGTTAATTTCCTGTTTGACGTCAGGAACCAAGAGACAAGAGCCACCGCCTCCTGGGTCTGCGCAGGAAAGTTTGTCCATGCCGGAGCTGACCCCACCCCCAGCCTGGACACCCAGCCATCCAGCACAGGACGACTCTCATTGCGCCCTCTCCTTTGCCTCAGAGCAATCGGAAGGGTTTCTCCTCACCCCGTTCGGAGTCCAAGCGCGCTGCCTCTGATGGATTGTAAAGAGTGATCCCTCCGGCGGGAGGCGCTGGGTAACCCTTTCCCCCCAAGATGGGTGGAGTAGGGACCCAACTCCTCCTGGCATGGCTCGCCAGTTTCTTGACGACTCGTCCAGTATGGGTAGCCCTCTCTCAAAATGTTGAGCGCAGTAGGAAGCTTGGTCCCCCACTAGCATGGCTCGTCATATTATCGAGACACGCAATCCCACCCGCCACCACCACATAAAGGCGGCTCCCGTTAGGGGGAGGTCGAAAGCTTTGCTTACTTACTTTAATTCGTGGCACCTGGGTTCTCTTCAGTCAAACCCGGTAGGACTCAGCATTTTTTTTTTTTTTTTTTTAATTTTATAGAGCCCTTCTGGCAACTACCCACTTGGGCATAAGTTGCCGAAAAACACGACAGCCTAGAACTAGGCTACTTTAAAGTAAAAATATGAAAACTTAACGATCGATATAAATTGTAAAAACTTAACAATCAGGAAGCAATCTCCGGCAGCGGGGGGATGTCCCCCTCACCCCGGTGTAGGAGAGTGCAACCTACAAACAAAACAATAACAAAAAAAAAAGAACCTTAAATAAAGGGGAGAAGCCCGGCCTCCCCCAAAAAGTCAACAAGTCCACAAGTCAATGTGCACGAATCTGTCCCGAGTACAAGGGACAGGCGGTAGCGACCCCGCCCATCCCGGGTAGGACTCAGCAATGCAGCCACGGCGAGCGGTCTTCTCCTTAGGTCTCCAAATGAGGTGATATAATATTGAGCTCCGAAGTGTTCGAGGGAGGGCAGGTGAGGATGAGGTCGTCTGTCAGTGGGGGTTGCAGTCAGGGTCTAGTCTGTTTTTTGTATACATGTAGTAGGGGTGGTGAACGCATCGTAGGCGGGCCAGACTCTCTAGTTCGGCGATCCTTGGGGATTTCTCGGTCGAAGGCGTTCATATCTATGGCAGAGAGAATTGTGCGTGGGGGGAAGGGGGTTGTTCAGGCCATCGAATATGTGTTGTGTGTGGTGAGTGAGTAGGGTCATGAATGAGCAGGCTTCTAGATAGCCGTGTTGTATTTGAGATGGGAAGAGGGTGATATTTACACTTATTCTTTTCTGTATCTGGGGTGAATGGGATTAGCTGTTCTTTGTTTTTCTGTAGATTTGTATGTTTTGTTAGTGTGTGGGGGGAGGAAGCTAATGCTGGAATTGTGTTTCTCGAGGATGATGTAGTGGTTAGGTGTTGAAATTTGGTTGTTTCAGGTCACTAGTGACTCGTCTTCGGTAGCGGGTATTGTGTTATATGTAAATTTCTTTAGGGTTCTCCAGAGTTAGGTTGAGTTTCTCTTGTTGTTTATAGTATTTTTTCTTTTCAGATTATCGTTTTGAGATTAATTTAGTGAAGTGAAATAATTAACGCTAAGTTGTTGGATGTGTTGTAACTTATTGCGGAGGTGGGTGTTCTGTTTTGTTTTAAAGTGTTTCTTTGCTTTATAACGTATTTCTTAGTGAAGTTGGATTTGTAAGATCTTCTGTGGCCATCGGGCAGAATTTTGTTTGCTTGGGCGATTGTGGTGGGATGTAGCGCGGTGCCTTATCTAATGTTCGATAGGTGTTAATAGAAAAGTACTGTAGTTTATTCTCTATATATGAAGTGTGGTTATGCCAGTTTGCTTTCTTGTAGTTTATGCATGTGATTTAAAAGGATGCAGGTAGGGGTAGGTGGTTTGGAATGTCATGAAAAAAAAAGAAAAGAAGCGGAATCACAGACAAAGCAAAGGCAAGAATGAAGCACACTCCAGTGTCGAGGGGGAGGAGGGCCTCCCGCCGGCGCAGGATTATGCGATCGACACCAAAAAGTGAAATAAAAGGGAGGCCAGCCCCCTCCAAAATGCCAGACTTCACATATCGGTAAGCACGAACTCGTTCCGAGTATAAGGGACAAGCAGTTACGACGATGGCGCTGCGTCCCGCGAGTGTGACCAATTTGGAGACGACAGAAAGCAACCTGAAGCCACCGCGGCATTGGGAGGTAGGTCCATGGGAACAGTCATGCCGCAATGGCAGGCAACTTTAAGTTCCCCTCGACCGTCTCCCATCTTCTTTGCCAAGCGGACTGAATGGCTGCCTGATTCAAGCAATGTAGTCGGTGTGTGGAAGATCCAAACGCTAGCTAGACACCCAGGCCTCACGGACTCTTTGGCGCCCTCATTACCGGCAAATCCCACATGTCCAGGAACCCAGCAGAAGATAATCTCTACATCAACCCACCTCGCGGCAACCGTGATGTCACGGACAGTACGAACCAGAAGGTGTGGAGATTCCAATGCCCTGAGAACAATCAGGGCGTGTTGTGAGTCGATAAAGGTCATAATCCGGTCTCCGAACAAGGCACAAGTTATCTCCCGCACTCAGCGTTGTATTGCAACCAGATAGGCCGTGAAGACGACTGTCTTCATGGCCTAGCTAGTTTAGTCCTCCCCCGACATTGGGGAGGAGGACCCTTCCTTTTATTACAAGAAACAGAGGTGTCTGGCTTGGCCTAGACGCAAACAAACAGAGGCCGAGACTTAAACCGGGGCAGAGATACAAGAGCCAGCCTTATTACTGGACAGAGGGGAGAACAAAACGAAAAACTGGGAGGGAGGGCGGGAGAAGAGGGAGAGGAGGGTGGGGCCGATGAAGAGTCGGAGACGAGCCCTAAACGACCAATGGAGCTGTGGTGCGGACAGCTTCCTATATAGACACGAACGAGGAAGGTGCTCCGATGGCTAATGAAGGTTTCCTGCAAAGGTCCGCGAAGCGCCATCTGCCGGATTATGACTGCTTCTGATGTAGGTGACGTGTCGCGGGCTCTTGCGGAAGGTCTTGGTGAAGTTGACGATGGAACTAGGGGAGAGGAATTCAAGGAGGCCAATGTATACTTTTTTCCGGAAGGCGTTTCTAATTGCCGGGATATTATCAGAGTATAGCTGGGCCTTGGAAAAACGAGTAGGGCGAGGAGGAGGACGAGTGACTCGAGGCCGAAAATCCCGAGGTCCCAATTCCTACAGTCCCAGGCGAGCTGGGAGGAGCCGGCGACGAGGCCCAGGCCCCAGGGGAAGGCGTCGACGGCTATTCAGAGGGGGGAAGGGCGTGGCAACTTCCAGCGGGTCCACTTGCGATGGATGAAAGGGACCAGGTGACGGAAGATCTGGGGGCGAGGGTTAGTGATCTGACCGTAGCATAGCTGAATCCAAAGGAAGGGGAGGCGAAGAACGGGGCCAACGAAGTACAGAAGCCCCGCAAGGCGTAGCCAGCACTTGCGGGGGACCGGGTGGGCGTTGGTCGTCTTCTCCCGCAGCTGTTGGGTGATTCTGGTCTTGTAGCTGCGGAGGTCTATTTCGATGCCCAGGTAAATCAGGAAGGTTGTAGGCGCCAGGATGCACTTCCGAAGGTTGAGACGGACCGAGCTGGCGTGTGCCAGAGTGAGGAACCTCCTGAGTCCCGCCTTGGTTCCCACTGCCATGACGTCGTCCAGATAGGTATGGGCGACAACTCCGGTTGCCTTGGCCCATCCGTTGACGACGGTGGAGAGCGTTATCTGCATTAGAAACGGGGCCCCGGAGAATCCCACCGGGAGGCGCTTGAAACGGTAGCGCCGCCCATCTACCACGAACCCAGAACTCGGACGGGCTGAGGGGTGAAGGCGGACGTGGTAGAAGCCATCTTTGAGGTCGAGCTTGATGACGTAGGAAAGTTCCGGGGCTTGGCCAGGACTATAGGGACGGAGGGGGAGGCGAAAAGACGGTGGGTCATAGGCGTCGGAGGCTGCTGACATGTCGTACACCAGGCTTGCGGATCCATTGGGCTTGGTGACACCGAATATCCTGTGGGACCGCGTGATGGGTCCTTCCTCCACCACTCCATTGTCCAAAAGCTGCTCGACAAGTGGGGTTAGCCTGTCGGATGAGGTTCGTGTCAGTATCCCTTTTTCATGAAGATCTTGACTCCTTCGGCGGCGGTGGCTTTAAGGAGGTGGGAGGAGTGGAGCTCTGAATCAAACGATCCGGGCGGGAGAATGTCGAGGCGGGCGTTTGGGTCGAGGGCCTGCTGAGCCTGTTCGAGAAGGTCCAAGCCCGGGCTGACCCAGTCTTGCTGTTGTTGGCCCTCCTGGCCCTCGTTGCCTGCGTTGTAGTTGTTCCAATCGTAGTTGTCCTGGCTGCCCCTTGGAGCGACGATGTCCGGGGGTCGCTAATGAAATCCTGGAGGACATCACCCTGGTCCAACGGGTGGGTGGAGGGGGTCGGGGAACCTGAGGAGACGGAAGGAGGCGGTATGTTAATAACAGTGGGGACCACCAGGCCTGGCATGGGAATGGCTGTGATGAAGCCGAGATCTCCAGGTGGGGCGGGGTCCTCAATGGTCAGGGCACCGAGTTCACCAGCCGCTTCGTCGAAGAAATCCCTCAGGGCTGAGTCATCGGCGACGGTCAAGGGTCCGAGGGAGGTGGAGGCTTCCTCAAAGAAGGTGCAGAGGTCCAACTGTCTGGGAGGAGGGTCCAGGACGGCGGGCGGTGGTGGGGGGTCCATGACGATGATCTCGTCGTCGGACGAGAGGTCGACCACCTCTGGAAGGGAGGGAGTGGGGTTGGTAAAGAGGTAACCACGTGGAACCGGAGGAGGGGTGGGGTGGTCGTTGGTGGCGGCGTCGGAGATTGTAGCCGATGCGGAAGAGCCACCGAATCCAAAGAGGTCGTCCCGCGATGCTGGCGAGAAGAGAAGTTCATCGGAGTCGCTAGCCGAAACCTGGAAAGGCGATGTGAACGAATCCAGGGAGAGAGAAGGCGTGGGGCAGTAGGGAGGCTGGCCGGGGAGAGGGAGCGGAACTCTTCGGAGGTGTCGGAGCGGGGGTGGTCATCGAGGCCGATGTGCCGACGGGCTCTCGCGACACGGAGTTCCTCCCGCCAGGTAAGGCCGTTACGAAGGTCTTGCAGGAAGGCGCGGGCCCTCGCGAGGATGGTTTGTAGCGCGTCCCCCACGACCTCTTCGAGGAGGCGGCTGGGCCCAAGATCCATAGGCGGGTGGCGGACGTCGGGAAGCGGTGAGAAATCTCTCGGGAGATGACTATTCCGCTCTCGATGGCGGACTGTTCCCTGGCGTCGTTTAATGCCGTGGTCCACCAGTGTTGGAACACCACGTGATAGAGGCGGAGACGTTGGTAATCCGAGGCGCTGATGCTATTTCGGAAGGGAAACAGAGCCAGGAGCAACTGGATCTCCTCCCGATCCCTTGTCTTAAAGCAGAGGCCTGGAGGTTCGTACGGAGGTTGTTAGTGACAATATCCCATCTGGTACTTGTGTAGGCGGCAAGATCGGTGAATGTTGGCAGGAAGGCCGGGACGGGGTCCGGCGTAGCGGCGGCTGGTGGCCTCGGCAGAGACCTAGGGGTTTCAGGGACCAATGGGTAGGCAAGGGTGGGCGATGCTTGCTCCTGATGTAGCCGTCGGGAGGACCTGGGGATCAGGAAGAAAGTACCTTGTGACTGACGTGGCCGCGCTGCTAATGTCCTGAGATCCTCGGGCGTCTTCGAGTGAGTCCAGGGATGCGACGACTGGGTGTCCCTGATCGGTGGTAGCATCTTCACTACTTTCGCTGACGTGATCCTGAATAGGTGCTTGTACGTGCTCCGGGTTGGCCTGGACGGGCCGATGTCTCGTTCCGATCTGTCTGTTGGTACTCATTCCCGGTAATCCCAAGGGATGCCAGGCGTAAAACGAGAAAAGGAAGGAAAATGAGTAAAGGCAGGGAGCCGTTGACAGAGCCCCGCTGAATTCAAAAAGAGGGGATACAGTGGAAACCGACCCGCTATTACGACTTGGAGCCACCTAAATACACTGGCACGAAGTGTGGTCCAAAAGGCCGAACGCAATACTCCCGGCGCTGTAAACGCTTTGGGAGCAGAGGGGTGGCGACAAATAGTCAGAAGCAGAGGCGCCAAATGCTCTCAAAGGAGTTTCCTAGCCATAAACCCAGAGGGTTTAGGGTATGAGAAGCTTCTCTCGGCGGCATAGGCACCGTCGAGATTGGCTGCGGATGCAGTGAGAGCCGTTGGCGAGTGAAGGAAGCACCGGAATCGCGCGTACAAGGGGATAAAGCAGTACACGGCACAGAGCGAGTGACATCTCTCGGGTATCGACAAGTAGGCTCTCAATGGGGGTGCTTGGAGGCGTGCGGAAGTCACCGGTCGCTAGGCGGAGACCAGTTTGGTAGATCAGGTCCACCTTTCACAATAGAGGCTCGGCTGCGGCTGCGTGAAACTCGAATCCAGTCAAGCTTCAAACGAACAAAGGATCGTTAGAAAAGCAAGACAGAAGCCGTATTAGCACCCCAAGTGCTGAACGTCACGGAACGAAACATATCCATGATGCAGGTACAAAGAACCCTAAGACTGGAAATATGAGCCCAGCAGGTGAATTGTTTGTCGAAAACAAGAAAAAGAAAACTATGCAAATCCACGAGCTCCAGCAAACCCCGTTTATGAACAAGTCTGGATCGGAATGGAGCAATAGATGGCGGCAAAAATGCACCACCTTAGTCTTGACCAAGGAAAACTGAAACCTGTTCGCTTCGGCATAGCGAGAGATACGGTTCAATGTCTGTTGGAGTCGATAAGGAGGCTCGCAAAGGGGGACGTGCGAAAAGCACCGGTCGCCGGGCGGAGACCGGTATGGTGGATCGAGTCCACCTTACGAAATACACACTGGGCTGCAGATGCATAAAACTTATATCCGTAGTCAAGCTTAGAACGAACAAAGGATCGATAGAAAAGCAGGCAGTAGCTCTATCACCACTCCAGATGCTAAAAGTCAAGGAACGAAGAATGTCAAAGTCGGAGGTACAAGAGACTCTAAAGATGCGAATATGAGCCTCCCAGGTGAGGCGGTCGAAAACAAGAACAACGAAACTGAGCGAATATACCACTTTCAGGCGAAGACCTTTTCAGAACAAGTCGGGGGTGGGGTGGAGCAGTGGATAGCGGCAGAAGTGCACCACTTTAGTCTTGGCCAAGGAAAACCGAAACCTATGCGCTTCGGCCTAATAAGATGCGGTTCACTGCCTGTTGGAGTTGATGTTGCAGAGTTGCATCTGGGTTGCAGCAAAAGAGATCGAAAGATTGTCCAAGTACAGTGTAGAATGAACATCTTCCGGCAGCATAGAGGTGAAAACGTTGAAGCTCAGGGCAAAGTGTGCGACACTGAGGACACTTCCTGAGGGACGCTCCCTTCAGCTACATTTGAGCGGAGAGGGCTCCTCCGACCCGTACGCGGAATCGACTATCTCCCCCAAATTCAGAAATAAAGATTGGGGCGTGGCCTCACCCACCATCTTGTGGACTGTCTCCATGATACCGTATCACCATGCGGCATCATAGGCATTCTCCAGATCGAAAAACACCGTGGCGCAGTGTTGTCTACGAAGGAAAGCCTCGCTGACGGCATTTTCCAGTCGGAGCAGAGCATCTGACGTGGAGTGGCACTTGTGAAAAGCAAGCACAGTGGCCATTCACCAGAAATCTAAGAGGATACCCTCTGTTCAGATTCTGAACAAATCTAACGGAAAGGACATGTCTCGCTCATCATCGAACATCATCCGGACAAAGGGCGATGCCCGGCGATAAAGCCAGAGCAAAACGCAATTCACTCTATCTAAATCTGTCGTTGAAGGGTTCTTCGCCTCTCGAGGTAAAGTCCAGTCGGGAGCTTCAGCGACATCACGAAGTGCATTGAATACTGGCAGAGCATCATTTCGGCTAGGGAATGTGGAGAAAGCGGGACTCTGCCACGGACGCGTGGTCCGATATGGCGGTCCTGTTATCATGGAGAACGGGACCGCATCCACACCTCTGCAAGACGGTTCTTCCCGTTAAGTGAAGACACGTTTGCCCGCCAGGAAGAGTGGCGGGCGTTTCGAAATATACAGGAACCTAACCCTAGATCGACGAAATTCACCGACAGTGAAGTCATTCGGGTGGCGCTTATCGTGCATGTAGGCATATCGCTTCTGTTTGAGGGCAGTCTCACAATCGACTAACCACCACAGAAGGGGACGGCGTGAAAAACATCTAACGTACCAGGAATAGCTAGGCCCACATTGATGAGGTTGCCGTGGAAGAACTCAATGGCTTCATCAGCCGACCTAACCTCCTCGACTTAGACATCAGTGATTTTGTGAAATGTGGACCCCCGTGTTCATTCCAGGCACCGCAGGAGAGATTTTTCAGGCGGCAGCGGCCAAGAAAATGATAGCCGAATCGGAAAGTAGTCACTACCATGAAGGTCATCGACTAACTCCCACCCAAAATCAGGTTCTGCATCCGGAGAGCACAAGGACAAATTGAGTCAAGAAAATGAAGTGGTTCTCGGGCAGTGATGTGTAAACTAATCCACAATTAGGATACCCAATTTCAGCTCGTCGATCAGGTCGACAAGGGATCGATAGAAAAGTCTCCACAGAGGGGCTGTATACAGTTCAAATCCCCGTGCAGTATATAAGGTTTCTGCAGCCAGGCCATGAAGGGAAGGAAATCTATCTCCTCAAAGTCGACTAACCGTGTAATGCACGCAGAAATAACAGTATACCTTCTATACCGGTGAAACGGCACTGCCACTGCCTAAACACTAAACAAAGGCAATTATAGCAAATAGAAGAACGGTGGTGGGCTCGCGAAACTCTTATATGATGGGAGGGGGAGGCAGGGGGCACGTGCCCAAAATTGTCTTCTGCAAAGTAATAGCTAACTGGTAACGGGAGGATACGAGCCTCCGCAGCTCCTTCCAGTTGGTTTCCAGTCCACAGCAATTTCATTGCTGGGATATGCTCTAGAGGCCTTACTCGGAAAGACGCAGGGCTCTCTTCGAATTAAAGACCCTTATGGGAATGGCCGTACGATTGCTGGAGGCAGAACTCCGGGCGATGTTGGCCGTACAAAGCGTTGTCGCCTTCGAGGATTTATCGGGAAGGTTGGGCTCGCCATGTGCGTATTTTCCGCCCACAGCTTCAAAAACCTTTGGCGGAGGTCCCTCTTTTGGAAGTTCCCGCGTATCGAAGTCGCCCGGTCAAGCCTAAGGTAGGTGCGTAGGGCGCAAAGCTCCTTTTGTGCTGTCCTTTTTTCGGGAACAGCTTTACCAGTCCCTAAAGACGGCCCCATGACCATCTTTAGAGTGTTTGCCTCCTGAGAGTCTGACGAATCAGTGGAAGGGCGGGGCCGTTTCGCCTTACGGAAAACTGTCACGCGGGGAAAGCACTGGTTTTAGACGATGATGTGTGTGAACCCTTTGTATGGCCAACACACCAGGGTCGCGCCCGGGGTAGGTAGAACCGGCAGAAGAGTTCTGAATGAGTACGGAAGCGACCGTATTCGTAAGCCTGGAGGTGCCAAAAGCATAGTAATCTCTGAATAAGGGGCCCAGACCTAATCGAGGCTCCGCTCAGTGCACTTGCGACTTTGGTCTTGGTCTGGGCCTACCCACCTGAGGCGTCCTTGAGGCTGGACGTGCCGGTCTTGTCTTGTCGCTTACCGAAACGGCAACAGACCCATCCGCCCCAAAAGTAGCCCTCTCTCAAAATGTTGAGCGCAGTAGGAAGCTTGGTCCCCCACTAGCATGGCTCGTCATATTATCGAGACACGCAATCCCACCCGCCACCACCACATAAAGGCGGCTCCCGTTAGGGGGAGATCGAAAGCTTTGCTTACTTACTTTAATTCGTGGCACCTGGGTTCTCTTCAGTCAAACCCGGTAGGACTCAGCTTTTTTTTTTCTTTTTTTTTTAATTTTATAGAGCACATCTGGCAACTACCCACTTGGACATAAGTCGCCGAAAAACACGACAGCCTAGAACTAGGCTACTTTAAAGTAAAAATATGAAAACTTAACGATCGATATAAATTGTAAAAACTTAACAATCAGGAAGCAATCTCCGGCAGCGGGGGGAGGTCCCCCTCACCCCGGTGCAGAAGAGTGCAACCTACAAACAAAACAATAAAAAAAAGAACACTAAATAAAGGGGAGAAGCCCGGCCTCCCCCCAAAAGTCAACAAGTCCACAAGTCAATGTGCATGAATCTGTCCCAAGTAGGAGGGACAGGGGGTAGCGACCCCACCCATCCCGGTACCGGGACAGGTATCGTGCGCGAAGATCACCCAGACTGGGACATTCGACAAGAATGTGCCGAACAGTCTGGGGGACGACGCAGTCGTTGCAATAGGGCGCAGGCGAGCGCTCCATCAAATAGCGATGCGTCACACGAGTGTGTCCGATTCGGAGACGACAGAAAGACACCTGAAGCCGCCGCGGAATTGGGGGATAGGTCCATAGGAACAGTCGCGGCGCAATGGCACGCAGCTTTAAATTCCCTTCGACCGTCTCCCATCTTCTTTGCCAAGCAGTCAGAAGAGCTGCCCGAATTCCTGCCATGTAGTCGGTGTGAGGAAAAGCGAAACGCTGGTCCGGTCGCAGAGTCCTCGCGGACTCTTTGGCGCCCTCATCGGCGCGCTCATTCCCCGCAATTCCTACATGTTCAGGAACCCAGCAGAAGATAATCTCGACATCTGCCCGGCTCGCCAAAACCGTGGCGTCACGGAAATCGCGGACCAGGGTATGCGGAGATTCCAATGCCCCGAGAGCACTCAGCGCGCTTTGTGAGTCGCTATAGATCACAATGCGGTCTCCGAACCGGGCACGTCGCGTAATCTCCCGTACCGAATGGTGTATTGCCACCAGCTCGGCCGTGAAGACAGACGCAGCGCCTGGTAGAGCCCCGCTAACTTCAAACAGAGGGGATACGGCGTGGAAGCCGACCCACTCTTGGGACTTGGAGCCATCCGTATACACTGGCACGGTTCCAGCGTGACACGATGTGTGCTCCAAAAAGGTCGAACGCAATACTCCCGGCGCAGTACAAGTTTTGGGAGCAGAGGCGTGGCGACAAATAGACAAATGAGGTACCCTCCAGGGTGGCGTCCTGGGTAGAACCAGGGGCGCCACCGGACCGAGAGCTATATCTAGCTCTCGAAGGAGTTTTCTGGCCCTAAACCCAAAGGGCTTAGGGTATGACTTGTGTCTCTCGGCGGCATAGGCACCATCGAGATCAGCTGCGGATGCAGTGAGAGCTGTTGGCGACTGAGGGAGACGCCAGGCTCGCGTGTACAGGCGAGCGATGCACTGCACGCGGCGCAGAGCGAGTGGCATCTCCCCGGCATCGACCAACAGGCTCTCAATGGGGAAAGTGCGGAAGGCACCGGTCGCAAGGCGAAGGCCGGTGTGGTGGATCGAATCCACCTTCCGCAATAAACGCTCGCCTGCGGATGCATAAAACTCACATCCGTAGTCGAGCTTCGAGCGAACAAAGGATCGATAAAAAAGTAAAGCAGTAGACCTATCAGCGCCCCAAGCGCTGAACGTCACGGAGGGGAGAATGTCCATGGCGCGGGTACAAGAGACCCTAAGGCTGCAAATATGAGCCTCCCAGGTGAGGCGTCGGTCGAATACAAGACCAAGTAAACGGTGCGACTCAACCACATCCAGGCGCACCCCATTAAGAAACAAATCTGGGTCGGGGTGAAGCCGTGGATGGCGGCAGAAGTGCACCACCTTAGTCTTGGCCAAAGAAAACCGAAACCTGTGCGCTTCGGCATAGCGAGAGACGCGGTTCAATACCTGTTGGAGTCGACACTCCAGAGTTGGCATCTAAGGCCGCGCCAAAAGAGATCGATAGGTCGTCCACGTAGAGCGTAGCGAGAACATCTTCGGGCAGCACCGAGGTGATGCCGTTGATGCTCAGGGCAAAGAGTGTGACACTGAGGACACTTCCCTGCGGGACACCCTCTTCCTGCTCCTTTGGGCCGGAGAGGGCTTCCCCCACCCGTACGCGGAATCAACGATCTCGCAAAAATTCAGATATAAACATTGGAAGGCGTCTCCTCGCCCCCATCGTGTGGAGAGTCTCCATGATACCGTATCACCATGCGGTATCATAGGCCTTCTCCAGATCGAAAAAGACCGTGGCGTAGTGCTGTCTACGAAGGAAAGGCTCGCAGACGGCATTTTGCAGTCAGAGCAGAGCATCCGACGTGTAGTGCAACTTGCGGAGGCCGCACTGTGCGGAAGACAGATGGCCTCCGCTGTCCAGGAAAAAGGCTAATCTAACATTTACCAATTTCTCCATCAACTTGCACACGCAAGAGGTTAGAGAGATTGGGCGGAAACCGGTCGGAGTAGAGTGATCTCTCCCCGGTTTGCGAAAGGCGAGCACAGTAGCGATTCGCCAGGAGTCTGGGAGAAGACCTTCCACCCAGATCCTGTTGAACAAATCTAACAGAAAGGCCATGCCTCGCTCACCCAGGTGTCGAAGCATGGCGTACGCGACATCGTCCGGACCATGGGCGGTGTCCGCGCACGAAGCGAAGGCGGAACGCAACTCACTCACAGTAAACTTGTCGTTGAAGGGTTCTCCGCCTCTGGAGGTAAAGTCCAGCCGGCGGCCTTCCGCGACATCACGACGTGCATTGAATGCTGGCGGAGCAGCATCACGGCTAGAGAATGCGGAAAAAGCGGTCGCTAAGGATTCCGCCACGGACGCGGGGTCTGAGATTGCGGTCCCATTCTCCTGGAGAACGGGAGGGGACTCCTGCGAGAACTTGCCCCGAATCCTTTTGACTCGCTTCCACAGCTCAGCTAAAGGGGTCTTCCCGTTAAGTGAAGACACGTATGCCCGCCAAGAAGAGCGGCGGGCGTGCTTCGAAATATACCGGAACCTAGCCCTAGCCCGACGAAATTCAGCGACAGTGAAATCGTTCGGGCTGCGCTTATAGCGCATGAAGGCATAACGCTTCTGTTTGAGGGCCGTCTCACACTCGGCCGACCACCATGGGAGTGGTCGGCGTGCAAAACGGCCAGACGTCCTAGGAATAGTAGTCAGGCCCACGGCGATGAGGTTGACGGAGAAGAACTCAACGGCCTCATCTACCGACCTAAACTCCTCGACTGAGATAGAGAATTCAGTCATTTCCTGAAATGCAGGCCAGCGCGCCCGCACCAAGCACCACCGAGGTGGTCTCTCAGGCGGCAGTTGCCCTGAAAATGATCTTTGAATGGGAAAGTGATCACTACCATGGAGGTCATCGACCACCCCCCAATTAAAATCAGGCTGTGCATCCGAAGAGCACAAAGATAGGTCAAGGCAAGAAAATGAAGCGGTTCTCGGACAGTGATGCGTAAACTCATCCACGTTTAGGACACCCATCTCAAGCTCTTCAATCAGATCGGCAAGGACTTGTCCCCTGGGATTTATGGAGTAATCTCCCCAGAGAGGATGCCTGCCGTTCAGATCTCCAAGCACGAGATAGGGCCTCGGCAACCGTGCCACGACGCGGCGGAAGTCCCCGGCGTCGAAGTCAGCTGACGGTGGAATGTACGCAGAAATGATAGTATACCTCCTATGCAGGTGCAGCTGCACAGCCACTGCCTGAAAGGAGGTATCTAAAGAGAAAGGAAGAACGGAGACATCATGCCGGGTGTAAACCGCGCATCCCCCAGCCCGGCCAACCCGCGGTGGTGGGGTCGCAATACCCTTATACCCCGGGAGGGCAGGCAGGGGGCACGCGCCTAGCATGGTCTCCTGCAAAAAAATAGCTAACGGGGAACGGGACAAGGCGAGCCTCCGCAGCTCCTCCCAGTTGGCCCGGACTCCACGGCAATTCCATTGAAGGAATATGCCCTCCAGGCCTAGCTCGGAGGAGACGCGGGGGCCCTCCTCGAATTGAAGACCCTCACGGGAATGGCCGTACGCTTCCCGGGGGCAGAACCCCGGGCGCTGTTGGCGGGACAAAGCGCTGGAGGCGCTGTCGCCTTCGAGGACTTATTGGGGGAGGTTGGGCTCGCCATGCGAGTCTTTTCCTCCCTCCGCCTCGAAACCTTAGGCGGGCGCTGCGGCTTCGGAGGCGGGGGGCCCTCTTTTCGAGGAACCACCGTCTCCGAGGCACTCGCTCCACCTCGGGGCGTGGG
Source organism: Ceratothoa steindachneri (assembly GCA_963969495.1). Taxonomy (NCBI): domain Eukaryota; kingdom Metazoa; phylum Arthropoda; class Malacostraca; order Isopoda; family Cymothoidae; genus Ceratothoa; species Ceratothoa steindachneri. Next base: position 94,127,569 of record OZ018320.1, read on the forward strand.
CGAAGGAGCTGAAGCTCCTTTGTTGCTGTCCTCCTTTCGGGGGACAGCTTTAGGAACCCCCGAAGATGGCCTAGTGACCATCTTCAGGGGTGTTGCCTCCTGTGAGTCTAACGACTCTGTGGAGGCGCGTGGCCGTTTCGCCTTACGGGAAACGGTCACGCTGGGGGAAGAGGGGGGAGCCCTGGTTTTAGCCGGGGCAGGGTATGAACCCTTTTTGCCGCCAGCTTTACCAGGGGAGCGCCCGGGTTGGGTAGAGCCTGCAGAAGGGCTCCGAATGGGCGCGGAAACAACCGTGCTCGTTGGCCTGGATGGGCCAGGAGCAGAGGGTGCCTTTCTATCTATTAAGGCATATGACGTCCCAGGCAGAACCGGGCGCGCCAGGACCAAGTCCTTTGCCTCGCGGAATGAGAGTCGATCCTGGGCCTGAACGGCCAGGATTTCTTTCTCAAGGAGATATGCACCACATTGCTTCGAAGAAGCAGGGTGCGGCTCTCCGCAATTGACACACTTGGCCACACACGATTTGGACTTATCGTGTGCGACCTTGGAGCAATTTGCACAGACTTCGGATGACCCCGACTTTGCATGTCTACATGAGCGATTCGTATGGCCGAAGCGGTGACAGTAATAGCACCGCCGCGGCAGTAGCACGAATGCCTTCACGCGGTAGCGGTACCAACCGGCCCGCACCGACTCAGGGAGCTTGTCACAGTCGAACGGGACGAAGAGTGTAGTGGTGGGTCTCGAGGCCTCTCCCTGTTTTCTCATCACACGTTCGACCTTGACCGCCCCATGGTCGGCCAGCTCTAGGGTGATGTCCTCAATGGAGTAGTCAACGAGTTCCCTCGCATAAACTACTCCTTTCACAAAGTTCATGGTAGAGTGCGGCGTCACACTCACCGGGGTGCCATGAAGTGTCCGAAGAGCACCTATCTTGGCCGCCTCGGCGGGATTCGCCGCATTCGCCAGAAGGCTCCCGTCCAAGAAACGGGTTACCTTCGGCTCTCTACCAATTGCACTAGCTAATCCTCTCTTCTGATGGATCATGTTGCCCTTGGACAACATGGTGCCATCAGTGGAGCGAATAACGAGGAAGCGTTTGAAGCCAGCGGGCTCGAAAACGCCAGGTAACCTCTGAATCAGAGGCCCCGATGTCCTCGAGGCTCTGCCCTCTGCACTCTTGGTATTAGTCTTAGTCAGGGGCTCCGCAACCGGGGGGGGGGCAGAGGGGGCGGATGTGCCGATCTTGGCTTGGTCGCTTGCCAGAGTGGCAGCAGACCCATCCGTCCCCGCAGCCCCCGCGGATGGAGAGGAGCCCCGAGTCTTTTTTGTCTTTTTAGTCTTTTTCTTTTTCTTTTTTGGAGAGGAGGGCGGGGAATGAACCCGCTTCTCACCTCCGCCGGAAGAAGCCCCCAGGCCAGATGGACTGGCCTCAGCCAGGTCATTCTCCGAAATGGAGAAAGTCCTGGTAGTCGTGGGGGCACCGGTCGGAGGAGATCCCTCCCCTCCTTGTACTGCTTCGGAAACCACAGCCGTTTGAGGAGGACCTTGCATCGGGGCGGATTCCGGTTCGGTGCTTGGCGCCGAGCCAGGATTTCCCCCCATGGAAGGCCCTACCGTCTGAGGCTGGGTTTCCTCAAGGACCATGTCTATCTCAAGGGGGGCCTCCAGTTGGCCATCCCCCCCCCCCCCCAAGACATCACAGGTCCCGTTGGCATTATCGTCACTAGTCTTCTTTGGGAAGGCATGGGCCTTGACCCCGGCAAGGTTCAGTATTCTTGCCAGCAGGTCTTTTGAGGGAAGCGACCGAAGGGGCCTGGCTTCCCTCTCCCCCCTAAGGGGGTTTGCCCTACCGAGCCGCTTCGATGTGGAGCAGCTGGCTATGGGCTGCCTGCTGGCTTTCTTGGCAGTCCCCTTGGAAAGAACAGAGGGGACTACCGCTGGTAAAAGGGAGGCGCCCGAAAGCACCTCCAGAGAAGGGGGTGAGGGGGAGTCCCCTACACCCGTAAGCGAAGGAGAGGAGTAAGCCTCCTCTCCGGTTAGAGATATATGGATGGTCCACTGAGCAAGCACAGGGGAAGGGGACCTCCATTTTTTTGCTGGAGCTGCCCAAGGGCGGCTCCGTCGATGTTATAGGGGAAGTTGGGGGTTAGGTTTTTTTTATACTCATCATTGGGCATGGTGACCCTCTTTTTGACACGGGATGCAATCGCGCATCACCTCTCGCAGTAGCCCGCACTGCGAGAGGTGCTTACAAGCCGGCAGAGCCAGGCGCCGCCATTTAAGACCACCCCTCCCGCCTGGTGGCCTGGCAGTCCATCGGTATGGCGGCTCCACCTTGAACACGGCGTAAAAAATATATAGATTGTGAAGAGGAGAGGAAAAGGGATGTGAGGAAGGTATGGGTGGGGATAAAGCAGGTTGTTAAAAACCAACCACCCCAGACCGGAGCTCAGGGGTTAGGGAACATTGGACCCTCCCCCCTCAGCCCCGATCCGGGACGGTTGACTTAAGAAGAAGGTCAGCATCTACCCTGTGAAATTAGAGGCTGACCATTGAAAGTTGTGAGAGAGGTTGTATGAAAAGCGAGGAAACAAGTGTTTTGAAGGAAGGAGAAGAGGCTAAGCTGGGGTCAGACGGGGTGCTGAGTCCCATCAGCACGGCGGCCAGGTTGGCAAATCGCCGCGCCCCTTACGGGGTACCCGCGGAAAAAAAGACAGAAAGAAAACTCTTGTGCTCTGGTTTCCTTTACCTTTCCTTTTTTGGAGAGAGGAGAGGGCCGATCTTTCTCCTATATGGAGATCTTGGCCATCCTATGGGCATCAGGTGAGGGAGGAGGGGGTGGGGGGGAGCTAATCTCCTTATGAGTCTTAGAAAGCTAGTGCGGCCTGAAGAGGGACTTGCAGAGCGGCGGGCTCAGGTTCGGTGTCTGGCACCGAGCCAAGGTTCGCCCCCTTAGAATACCCTGCCTTTTGGGATGGTCTCACCTCCGGAGGAACCTCCAAATGGTTATACCCCCTCCAAAGTGTCAGGTATTCTGAACGGGAACTCATAAGGCTTATAAACCCCTCACTTAAGTTGGCATGCAGACCTGCATTAGTTAAAACAAGGGGGGGGGGGAGCGTGCATGCCAGCTTCCTATTAACTTGAAAAAACTCGGGTGGATGAGGTGCAAGGGCAAGGCCCAGGGGACGATGTTTCGCCACTTTTTCTTTTTTTTTAAGAGCTCATCTGGCGACTGCATACTTGGACATTAGTCGCCGTATTAAAAACTGGCCTGGTACTAGGCTACTTTAAAATCAGATTAAAAACAAACAAACCCAACATTGAAAATTAAAAAAAAGGGGGGAAAGGAGAACAAGCAGGAAGCAAGCTCCCGCGTCGGGGAGGGGTCCCCCCTGCGCAGGAAAGTGCGACGTATAATGAAAAAAACAACAACAAACAAAACAAAAAAAATGTTTGAATAAATGGTTAAATAAAGTCTTCTACAAGTCCACCAGTCAATGTGCACAGACTCGTCCCGAGTACAAGGGACAGGAGGTAGCGACCCCGCCCATCGCGGTACCGGGACAGGTAACGTGAGCGAAGATCGCCCAGATTGGGACATTCAACAAGAATGTGCCGAACAGTCTGGGGAACAACGGAGTTTCACAGTAGGGAGCTGGCGAGCGATCAATCTGATGGCGGTGCGTCCCGCGAGTGTGCCCAATTCGGAGACGACAGAAAGCAAACTGAACCCCTCGCGGCATTGGGGGGTAGGTCCATGGAAACAGTAGCGGCGCAATGGCACGCAACTTTAACCTTAAGTTCCCTTCGACCGTCTCCCATCTTCTTTACCAAGCAGCCCGAAGAGCTGCCCGTATTCCTGCCATGTAGTCAGTGTGAGGAAGAGCGAAACGCTGGTCCGATCGCAGAGTCCTCGTGGACTCTTTGGCGCCCTCATTCCCCGTAATTCCAACATGTCCAAGAACCCAGCAGAAGATAATCTTGACATCCGCCTGGCTCGTCAAAACCGTGGCGAAACGGATATCGCGAACCAGCGGATGTGGAGATTCCAATGCCCCGAGAGCACTCAAGGCGCTTTATGAGTGGCTATAGATCACAATCCGGTCTCCGAACCTGGCACGTCACGTAATCTCTCTTACCGAGTGTATATTGCCACCAGCTCGGCCGTGAAGACAGACGCAGCGACTGGCAGAGCTCCGCTGACTTCAAACAGAGGGGATACGGCGTGGAAGCCGACCCCCTCTTGGGACTTGGAGCCATCCGTATACACTGGCACGGTTCCAGCGTGACACGATGTGTGCTCCAAAAAGGTCGAACGCAATACTCCCGGCGCAGTACAAGCTTTGGGAGCAGAGGCGTGGCGACAAATAGCCAAATGTGGTACCCTCCAGGGTGGCGTCCTGGGCAAAACCAGGGGCGCCACCGACCTGAGAGCTATACCTAGCTCTCGAAGGAGTTTCCAGGCCTTAGGGTATGACTGGCGTCTCTCGGCGGCTTAGGCACCGTAGAAATCAGCTGCGAATGCAGTGAGAGCTGAGGCGACTGAGGAAGGCGCCGAGCTCGCGCGTACAGGCGAATGATGCACTGTACACGGCGTAGAGCGAGTGGCATCTTCCCAGCATCGACTAGCAGGCTCTCAATGCGGAAGGCACCAGTCGCCAGGCGAAGGCTAGTGTGGTGGATCGAGTCCACCTTCCGCAATAAACGCTCGGCTGCAGATGCATAAAGCTCGCATCCGTACTCGAACTTCGAACGAACAAAGCATCGATAAAAAAGTAAGGCAGTAGCCCTATCAGCACCCATAGCGCTGAACGTCACAGAACAAAGAATATCCATGGCGCGGGTATAAGAGACCCTAAGGCTACGAATATGAACTTCCCAGGTGAGGCGTCGGTAAAATACAAGACCAAGGAAACGGTGCGATTCAACCACTTCCGGGCGTACCCCATTAAGAAACAAGTCTGGGTCTGGGTGGAGCCGTGGAAAACCGAAACCTGTGCGCTTCGGCATGGCGAGGGACGCCGTTCAATGCCTGTTGGAGTCGACGCTCCAGAGTTAGCGTCTACGTAGAGTGTAGCAACAACATCTTCCGGCAGCACCGAGGTGATGCCGTTGATGCTCAGGGCAAAGAGTGTGACACTGAGGACACTTTCCTGATGGACACCCTCTTCCTGCTCCTTTGGACCAGAGAGGGCTCTCCCCCCCCATACGCGGAATCGACTATCTCGCAAGAATTCAGATATAAACATTAGGAGGCGTCCCCTCGCCCCCATCGTGTAGAGAGTCTCCATGATACCGTATCGCCATGCGGTATCATAGGCCTTCTCCAGATCAAAAAACACCTTAACGAAGTGCTGTCTATACGAAGCAAGGCCTCGCAGACGGCATTTTCCAGTCGGAGAAGAGCATCCGACGTGGGGTGGAACTTGCGGAAGCCGCACTGTGCAGAAGACAGATGGCCTCCGCATTCCATGAAAAAGGCTAATGTAACATATACCAATTTCTCCTTCAACTTGCACACGTAAGAGGTTAGAGAGATTGGGTGGAAACCGGCCGGAGTAGAGTGATCTCTTCCTGGTCAGCGAAAGGCGAGCACAGTAGCGATTCGCCAGGAAGCTGGGAGGAGACCCTCCACCCAGATCCTGTTAAACAAATCTAACAGAAGGCCATGCCTCGCTCACCCAGGTGTCGAGCATGGCGCATGGGACATCGTCCGTACCATATGCGGTGTCCGCGAAAGAAGCAAGAGCAGAACGCAACTCACTCACAGTAAAACTGTCGTTGAAAGGTTCTCCGTCTCTGGAGGTAAAGTCCAGTCGGAGGCCTTCCGCGACATCATGACGGGCATTGAATGCTGGCGGAGCAGCATGTCGGCTAGAGAATGCGGAGAAAGCGGTCGCGAAGGATTCCGCCACGGACGCTGGGTCCGAAAGTGCGGTCCCATTCTCCTGGAGAATGGGAGAGGGGTCCTGCGAGAACTTGCCCCGAATCCTTTTGACTCGCTTCCACAAATCTGCTAGAGGGGTTTTCCCGTTAAGTGAAGACACGTATGCCCGACAAGAGAGGCGGGCGTGTCGAAATATACCGGAACCTAGTCATAGCCCGACGAAATTCACGGACAGTAAAATTGTTCGGGCGGCGCTTATAGCACATGTAGGTATAACGCTTTGTTTGAGGGCCGTCTCACACTCAGCCGACCACCACGGGAGTGGTGGTCGGGTGAGAATTGAACGGCATCATCTACCGACCTAAACGCCTCGACTGAGATAGAGAATTCAGTCATTTCCTGAAATGCAGGCCACCCCGCCCGTGCCAAGCACCACCGAGGTGGGCTCTCAGGCGGCAGTTGCCCTAAAAATGATATTTTAATGGGAAAGTCAATGGAGGTCATCGACCACCACCCCAATCAAAATCAGGCTGTGCATCCGAAGAGCACAAAGATAGGTCAAGGCAAGAAAATGAAGCGATTCTCGGGCAGTGATGCGTAAACTTATGCACATTTAGGACACCTATCTCAAGCTCTTCGATCAGTTCGGCAAGGACTTGTCCCCTGGGATTTAGTGAGGAATCTCCCCAGAGAGGGTGCCTGCCATTCAGATCCCCTAACAAGAGAAAGGGCATCGGCAACCGTGCCACGACGCGGCGGGAGTTCCCCGCGTCGAAGTCAGCTGACGATTGAATGTACGCAGAAATAATAGTATACCTCTTATCCAGGTTATGCAGCACAGCCACTGACTGAAAGGAGGTATCTAAAGTGAAAAGAAGAACGGAGACATCATGCCGGGTGTAAACCGTGCAACGCCAGCCCGGAAAAAATCTCGTGGTGGTGGGGTCGCAAAACCCTAATACCCCGAGAGGGCGGGCATGGGGTACGTGCCTAGCATGGTCTCCTGCAGAAAAATAGCTAACGGGGAACGGGACGGGACGAGACGAGCCTCTGCAGCTCCTTCCAGTTGGCCCGGAGTCCACGGCCATTCCATTGAAGGAATATGCCCTCCAGGCCTAGCTCGGAGGAGACGCGGGGGCTCTCTTCGAACAGAAGACCCTCACGGGAATGGCCGTACGCTTCCCGGGGGCAGAACCCCGGGCGCTGTTGGCCGGATAAAGCGCTGAAGGCGCTGTCGCCTTCGAGGAATTAATCAGGGAAGGTTGGGCTCGCCATGCGAGTCTTTTCCTCCCTCCGCCTCGAAACCTTAGGCGGGCGTTGCGGCTTTGGAGGCGGGGGGCCCTCTTTTCGAGGATCCACCGTATCCGAGCCACTCAGCCCACCACTAGGCGTGGGCAAAGGAGCCGAAGATCCTTTCTTGCTGTCCTCTTTTCGGGGGACAGCTTTAGGAACCCCGGAAGGTGTTGCCTACTGTGAGTCTAACGACTCGGTGGAGGCGCGTGGCTATTTCGCCTTACGGGAAACGGTCACGCTGGGGGAAGGGGGGGAAGCCCTGGTTTTAGCCGGGGCAGGGTGTGAATCCAGGGGAGCTTTACCATGGAAACGCCCGGGTTGAGTAGAACCCGCAGAAGTGCTCCGAATGGGCGCGGAAGCAACCGTGCTCGTTGGCCTGGATGGGCCAGGAGCAGAGGGTGCCTTTCTACCTATTAAGGCATAAGACGTCCCAGGCAGAGGCGGGTGCGCTAGGACCATGTCCTTAGCCTCCGAATGAGAGTCGATCCTGGGACTGAACGGCCAGGATTTCTTTCTCAAGGAGATATGCACCACATTGCTTCGAAGAAGCGGGGTGTGGCTCTCCGCAATTGACACATACTTCGGGTGACCCCGATTTTGCACGTCTACATGAGCGATTCGTATAGCCGAAGCCGTGACAGTAATAGCACCTCCGAGGCAGTGGCACGAATGCCTTCATGCGGTAGCAGTACCAACCGGCACACACCGACTCACGGAGCTTGTCACAGTCGAACGTGACGAAGAGTGTAGGGGTGGGTCTCGAGGCCCCTCCCTGTTTTCTCATCACACGTTCGACCTTGACCGCCGCATGGTCAGCCAGCTCTAAGGTGATGTCCTCAATGGAGTAGTCAACGGGTTCCCTCGCATAAACTACTCCTTTCACAAAGTTCATGGCAGAGTGCGGCGTCACACTCACCAGGGTGCCATTAAGTGTCCGAAGAGCACTTATCTTGGCCGCCTCGGAGGGATCCACCGCATTCGCCAGAAGGCTCCCGTCCGAGAAACGGGTTACCTTCTGCTCTCTACCAATTACACTAGCTAATGGTCTCCTCTGATGGATCATGTTGCCCTTGGCCAACATGCTGCCATCAGTGTAGCGAATAACGAGAAAGCGTTTGAAGCCAGCGGGCTCGAAAACGCCAGGTAACCTCTGAATGAGGGGCCCCAATGTTATCGAGGCTCCGCCCTGCGCCCTTTTGGTCTTAGTCTGGGGCTCCGCACACGATGGGGCAGAGGGGCCGGATGTGCCGATCTTGGCTTGGTCGCTTACCGAAGTGACAGCAGACCCATCCGTCCCCGCAGCCCCCGCGGATAGAGAGGAGGACCGAGTCTTCTTAGTCTTTGTC